>JAQQAC010016209.1:78281992-78828617 GCA_029783875.1 Phataginus tricuspis
ATCTCACTACACTGATGGACAGTGACTGTAATAGGGTTGGTGGGGGGGACCTGATGAAGGGGGTAGTTTAATCATCACAATATTGCTCATGTAATTGTTGGTTACTGATACTAAAATAAAATAAATTGTAAAAAAAAAAAAAGAAAATATTAGAGAAATTCTGTGGTTTTCAAAACTTAATAAGAATTAAAATATTTTTTGAAAGGCAATATCACACAGAATCTCAGTATAAAATCCTCTAATTTTTATTGCAAAACTTCCTGACAAATAAATGTTTTCAAATTAATTCTTGAAGTTATTTAGACTTTTGGGTTATTATTATTATTATTATTGAGTTTATTATAGTTCAACCCCAAGGGCAATTATATTAGAATTTAACTGAAAAGGAATACATTTTACAATTTTGTGTTGATGCAGCAGAGTTTACACTAATAAAATACACTGGATAATGCAGAGCTATCTCACTATTGCATCAATAGTCCACATGGCTGATTAAGTTTTCTTCCAAAAAAATACACATTTTTTTCTTAGAAACCCCAGAAGAATTCATATCCTATATATACACTCACTCAAAACATATTTATTGAGCTTCTACTATGCACCAGGCACTGCCCTAGGTATTGGAAATGTGCATAAAATTGCTACCACATATTCAAATGTGTATGTGTATGTATCATAATTAGTCCTCTATAAATTAATATTTAATTTGAATCCATTAATTTATATATTTTAAAATATCATAATAAGCAAATTCTAGACTACCTCTCATAAACTTGTACATTTAAGGGAATTTCAAGTAATAGGATAATTGGGTCTACTGATATATACATTCTACATTCTGATATATTTTATCAAATTACCTTAAATGAAATTAAATGGATTCTCACTCCCAAATTTAGATTGTGTGTGTGCGTGTGTAGCCTATTTACATGTAAACATTATACTTATAGCATTTCTTTTATTAGTAGTGCTCAATATTTGTATTTGTTTTCTATGACTTGCACCTTCATAACTGTTTCCTATTTCACCATTGTTTTATGACTTATAAAATAAAATATCTTTTATATTCTTAGTCTTTATATATTTTGCAAAAAGTTTTCCTAAGCTTTCAGTTTATTATCCTTTTCTGTATTTTACATTATTTTATTGTTAAGATGTAATTACAGTAAATTAATTATCTCTTTTTATATTCCCTGGTAAATTATGTTGAATTACAATATTACTGTATCATCACTGTTAGATTTCAACATTTAAAATTCATATTATGTTTAATTTTCACATAAAGTATCTAAAATCTTTAATTTTAATGTTAATTATATTTTTCTTTTTGAATATTTTTAAATATCACCAAACAGACAATAGTCTTGCAGAATTTCACTCTGTCAAACAGATATCATGGAAATTTATCCTTAATACAGGTGAACTCAATTACTAATGAAAATTTATATTTTGTGGTGTGACCAAACTGTTCCATAATTTTGAGAGTAAATATGGTTGCATTTCTATTTTATCCAATTAAAGTCTTAATCTAATAACTCCCTCTTGGTCTCCTATGTTTTCTTTGAATTATCTAAAAACCCTGGGCTTTCAAGAGTTCAAACATGAACTTGTAAGAAGTTCTAAGTCCTGCTTTCATACCAAAGTATGTGTCTAGAATACAATCATGCCCAACAGGATATTAACAGTCATTGTTATATATTGTTACTTTGGATAAAGAGTCTTACTTAGGCCACATTCCAAGCAAAGATGACTGCATGCTTATGATCTAAAACTTTTTACTGGTCACTAAGTCGTTTTGATTGGAATGGAGCACACTCTTTTGGTTCCATACTCATGGATGTTTTTAAGTTTTCAATTTCTCAAAAATATAGGCTCCTCCCTCCTCCAGAGAGAATAAAGCTACTTACCCATGTTCATGTAAAAAAACAAAAATAGAAAAAATACATATTGCCTCTATGGGGTCTCAACCTCAGCCATTGTCTCTCAGTATTGCCATTGTGAGTTATCTTCCTAAGAATTACTAAAACCACTTTCTAACCCCTCTTTCATAGGACAAATAAATCACTCCAGAACCAAGCAAATAAATTCAACTTTATTACTTTGGAAATTCATTTAATTGATAAATTGTTATTTATATCTACAGCTCATTTACTGGATGTTTATTTGTGATCTTTATTAAATTTGATATATGTAATGCTTTATTTATTTTTCAGATTAAGGAAAAGTGTTTATGCTTCTTCCTAGGAACAGATGCTTTAGTAAAAGTTAAATATCATATGAAAAATTCTGAAAAGGATGTTAACAATGAGAATGAAATTGACATTTACAACCATTCAATTCAGGAAAACTTCCTTTTCTCAAAATTAAATTTTGATTAGTTTGATAGATATAGAAAGAGTTATAAAAAGAGTGTACAAAGTTATACAAAGAATATACAGGGACTTAACATATAAAATAAAAATATAAAAAAATATTACTTGTATATTATATTAACCATTTTTGAATATCTCTATGGTAAAAACACTAAAAATAACTCTGTTAAAAAAGTTTGATAAATATTATACTTGAATTCATTTGATAGTTTCAGTGTGAAAGTGTTTGTTTTTTTTCCATGAAATTCTAATAAGAGAGGTCACAGAAAGTTCTTTTAATAATCATCAGGAGGTTTATTCACATGGGAGGCACTGAAGGGCATGGACTAATGTTGTGCAAAATTGGAGGTAGTCAGGTTTATTTCTTCATGAAAGCGAACATGTAATCGTATTCTCTATGAAGAGGGGGAGCAGTCAAAATATTTCAGTGGTTGAAAGGAAAAAAATAGCCATGACTTTTAATGTCAGGATAGGAGTAATATGATTCCGGACTCTTCTTACTACGTCTTTTCTCATTTTTGAATGGATGACCTCCCAGCGTTGTTAGACGATTCAAAGAGAACAGAGAGGCCAAAGAGGGACTTACTAGATCAAGGGATTAAGTGGATAAAACAGACATATTTACATACTTACATTGGTTTTGTGGAGCCATTTGTACCATATTTCTTACAACAGATAATATAAAGGATAATGGTTAGTTCTTAAGGATCTCCAGTCTTGGTGATAAAAGCTTCCAAGATATCCAGAATGTTATATGGAATGAAA
The DNA here is from genome assembly GCA_029783875.1 of Phataginus tricuspis. Taxonomy (NCBI): domain Eukaryota; kingdom Metazoa; phylum Chordata; class Mammalia; order Pholidota; family Manidae; genus Phataginus; species Phataginus tricuspis. Next base: position 78,285,130 of record JAQQAC010016209.1, read on the forward strand.
CACTGCAAGACTGTTTTGCACTCCATGCCATTTTGCAGTGTGTTTTTAAAGGAAAAATATTGAAACATACTTATCAATAAAGCTTTTTTAAGGATCCTTTCAGTCAAAATTAAATGTTTACAGACATACAAACACACACACATACTCACATATGTTTACATATGAATTTCAAATGTTTAAATAAGACAGTGATAATTCAATCATATTAAAATTCAAATTGAGCTCCTTTATCAAATATTAACTGACTGTAGGTGTTTGGGTTAATGTTTGGATTTTCTATTCTGTTCCACTGGTCTGTGGGTCTGTTTTTGTGCCAGTACCAAATTGTCTTGATTACTGTGGCTTTGTAGTAGAGCTTGAAGTCAGGGAGCATAATTCCCCCTGTTTGATTCCTCCTTCTCAGGATTGTTTTGGCTATTCGGGGTCTTTTCTGGTTCCATATGAATTTTAGAATTATTTGTTCCAGTTCATTGAAGAAAGCTGTTGGTAGTTTGATAGGGATTGCATTGAATCTGTAGATTGCTTTAGGTAGTATAGCCATTTTGACAATATTTATTCTTCCTAGCCAAGAGCATGGGATGCATTTCCATTTGTTAGTGTCTTCCTTAATTTCTCCTAGGAGTGTCTTGTAGTTTTCAGAGTACAGGTCTTTCACTTCCTTCGTTAGGTTTATTCCTAGGTATTTTATTCTTTTAGGTGCAATTGTGAATGGAATTGTTTTTCTGATTTCTCTTTCTGTTAGCTCATCATTAGTGTATAGGAAAGCAACAGATTTCTGTGTGTTAATTTTATATCCTGCAACTTTGTTGAATTCAGATATTAGTTCTAGTAGTTTTGAAGTGGAGTCTTTAGGGTTTTTTATATACAGTATCATATCATCTGCAAATAGTGACAAAAAAAACTGAAGGAACAAAACAGCAGCAGACTCACAGAACCCAAGAACGGACTAATAGTTACCAAAGGGAAAGGGACTGGGGAAGAAGGGTGGGAAGGGAGGGGTAAGAGGGTAAAAGGGGCATTACTATTGTCAGACATAGGGTGGGGGGACACGGGGGCACTGTACAGCTCAGAGAAGACAAGCAGTGATTCTCATCTCACTACAGTGATGGACAGTGACTGTAATAGGGTTGGTGGGGGGGACCTGATGAAGGGGGTAGTTTAATCATCACAATATTGCTCATGTAATTGTAGGTTAATGATACTAAAATAAAATAAATTGTAAAAAAAAAATTCAAATTGAGCTACTAGGGAATATAAATGGTAAGCAACTTTCCTAGGAAAATATTTTTAACCTTTATAAATGAGGTTATATACTGCATGCAAAATTCTTCTATGTCATTATGAAATAGTAGGAAATATATATATAAATAATTATGTTCCATAACCAAATAAGATTTAGTCCAGGTATGAAAGGCTGGTTCAATATTTGAAAATCAGTTAGTGTAATTCACATCAACAGGGTAAAGAAAAAAAAATCATATGATATCAAAAAGTGAATAAAAATATTTGACAACATCCAACACCCAATAATAATAAAGAAAAAAACTGTAAACTTGAAATAAAGGGGAAATTTCTTAACTTGATAAATAATATCTATTAAAATCTATAGTAAACATTATACTTAAAGGTGAGATAGTAGACGTTTTCTTGCTGAGATCAAGAACAAGACAAGGATACCTTTTAGTACTGTCCTATTCAACATTGTACTGGAGTCCTAGCTAATGCAATAAAACAAGATAAATAAACAAAAAGTTTACAGGTAGTGAAGATGGAAATAAGTCTGTTTTTATTTGGAGATACCATGACTGTCTATGTAGAAAATATGAAGGCATAAACAAAAATAAAACTCCTGGAACTAATAAACAATTATAGCAATATTTCAGGACACAAGGTTAATATACAAAACTTAATTGCTTTCTTATATTCCAGCAACGAACACTTGAAATTTGACATTAAAAACACAATACCATTCACATTAGCACAAAAAAATGAAATGCTTGGGTGTAAACCTAACAAAATATGTACAAGATCATTAGGAGGAAACTACAAAACTGATGAAAGACATAAAAATTATAAATAAGCAGAGAGATATTTCATGTACATTAATAAGAAGACTCAATATTGTCCAGATGTCAGCTCTTCCAAGCTTAATCTATAGATTTAATGTAATTGCAATCAAAATCCCAGCAAGTTATTTTGTGGATATGAACAAATTCATTCTAAAGTCTATATGGACTGGCAAAAGACCTAAAATAGCCAACATAATATAAAAGAAAAAAAAATTGAAAGACTGACACCACCCAACTTCAAGACTTACTATAAAGCTACAGTGTCAAGACGCTATGACATTAAAAGAATAACAAATTGATAAAATTTTTGAAAGAATAGACAAATTGATAAATGGAACAGAATAGAGAGCCCAGAAATAGGCTGATATAATTATAGTAAACTGATCTTTTACAAAGGAGTAAAGGAAATAAAATGGAGCAAAGATAGTCTTCTCAATGAATATTGCTGGACATCCACATACCAAAAAGTAAATAAATAAATCTTGACGTAGACCTTACATGTTTCACAATTATTAGCTCAAAAACAATATAGGCCTAAAAGTAAAAGAAAAAAAGGAAAAAACAAAACTATACAACTCCTAGAAGGTAATGAAGGAGAAAATCTAGGCGGCCTTGGATTTGATTATGACTTCTTAAATACAACACCAAAGCACAACCCCTGCAGGAAAATTTTTGATAATTGGACTTCATTAAAATTAAAAACTTCCTCTCTGTCCTATCAGACACTGTTCACAGTATCAAAAGACAAAACAAAGAAAGCATATATCTGATAAAGGTTATCCCAAATATGCAAAGAACTCTTAAAATCCAATAAAAAAAACTAATTTTAAGAATAGGCAAAAGGTCTAACCATACACTTCACCAACAGAAATACACAAATGGTATAAGAAAACATGCTCAACATTAATTACTAAACATTATTGATCATTATAAAACTGAAAATTAAAACAAGGAGATGCCACTATACACCTATTTAAATGGCTAAAATCTAAAACACAACATCACATGCTGGTGAGGATGTGGATCTGTGGGAACTCTAATTCCTTGCTGGTGCAAATGCAAAATGGTACAGCCACTTTGAATACAGCTTCTTACAAAATTGTACATACTCTTGTGATCCAGTAATAACACTCTTTATATTTTCAGCCCAAAAGAGTTGAAAAAATCTCCACAGAAAAACCTGCACACTATGTTTATAACAACTTTATTGATAATTGCCAAAACTGGGAATCAGTCAATATGCCCTTCAGTATGTGAATGGATAAATAAACCATGGTACATCCAGACAACAGAATATTATTCAATGCTTAAAAGAGATGAGCTATCAAGTCACGAAAACACTTGGAGGAAACACATGAAAGAAGCCAATCTGGAAGTGCTACATTCTGCTTGATTCCAGCTAGATGACATTCTGGAAAAGACAAAACTATGGAGACAATAAAAAGATCAGTAGTTGCCTGAGTTTCGGGGAAGGGAGGGATGAATAGGCAGAGCACAGGGGATTTTTCAGGGCAGTGAAACTCTTCTGTATGATACTAGTGGGAGATTCATGTCATAATACATTTCTCAAAGATTATAGAATGTACGCCAAGTTTGAACACCAACATAAACTATGCATTTTGGGTGATAATAATGTGCAATGTAGGTTCATTTATTGTAACAAATTTACCACTGTGATGGGAGATGTCAGTAGTGAGGTAGGTTTTGCATGTTTGGTGACAGAGGTGAATGGCAAGGGAAAATTTTTCACTGAAATTTGCTGTGAACCTAAAACTACTTAAAAAAATAAAGCCTATCAATTAATAAAATATCAGCACACCAATAACAGATTTGTAAGAAATATCTTCTGCATAGAAAAAAGAAAGAGGCAAAATATCTAGAATATACAAAAAGCCCTCATGAGGAGAAAGGAGGCACAAAACAACTGAAGAAAAGAAACAGTCATTGGAACATTATTAATTATCCTGTCCATTAGTTGTCAGATCAATATTTACTCTCTTAAAATGCAAGGTAGTTGAATTTTCTACCACTGTCTTAGCTTCAAATTGTCAGTGATCAGATCTAGAGTACTTTACAATGGCTGCTCCAAAATCCACTCAGATTACAGGCCTGAGAAAAAAGGATTTATGAGTGGCCTGATATCCACTTCTCTTCTTTATCAGAGGGAAGACCCAGAGAAAAATTGGAGGCAAGTGATCAGATCGTATTTTTGCACAAGTTGTACTATGATGCAAATAGCTGAGCTAAGATTAATAAGGGCCATCCGTAGAATTTCTACATAGAAACAACTTGAATTATTTAATAAATGGCTTACTTATTCCAAAATTTAGCAATTCTTCTCCTGATTTATTCTGCTTTAATTTGTAAAGATGCAAGAACTTTTTGGAATGGTAGGCTTTGGCACCTTTTACTAATTCATAAACTTTTGAAAGTAGTTTGGCACTATAAATAAAATTATAATTATATATATAGAAACACAGGCATACCCAAGCCTATGAATAAATACACACATGTATATGCTTTTGTGGGTCTGTGTGTATGACATAATTTGAAACTTTCAAAAAATTACACAATTATTTTAAAGTCTGGAAATTTAAAAAATGGTTAATGTTTGCACTGAATAAAAATTGAATGGATATGGGTTGATTTTTCTATTGCTTTAGCTGAAGTAAGGCTATATGTGAGATAGTAGCCCATGACTTATATTCTAAATTTCCACAAATATGTGCTTTCCCCATAACGTCCTAATCCACATTTCATTTTTTGAAATTCATTTCACCAATTTTTAAGGCACTGTTTTATGACTTCCCGCATATTACACTGATTTTAAGGTATTTCCTCACCCTGAACAATTTTCTTTCTCACAACTGTACAACACACCTCTACTCTGATCATTTAGCAGATAACTGTTTTTCCTCAAAGCACACCAGAATTCAGTTTTTTAATGGACTTGGGCATGTAAAAATGAGCAGATGAGATTTTATATTTCTGGAAATAGCTCATCGATTCCCTTAATCCTCTATTTATAATGCTAGAGTCACAAGAAAAGGAAATGCACGCAAACCTGATAGCTTCAAGACAAAAAGCAAAGCTTGAACTAGGAGAAAGAAAAATGACTTGGAATATTTGTATTTCAATTTAAAAATTTCAAGTTACAGTGATATGAGAAATATAATTAGTTCTCTTTCAATCTACTAGACTTACTTCCCTTCAAAATGAAGGGGGCTCTCAAGTCAATATATCCCAACCTATCTTTCAATATTTGGTTTTATTTTCCTCTTTGATCCCAAATCAATACAGCAAAACTAAAATATTTATAGTATTTATATGTAATTTATCTATCTACATATCTATAATTGGAAGAATAATGCATGAAGAAAAAATTCCCCTAAAAAAAGATGTTTATAAAAATGAAGGATGATACAAGAAATGCAATCTCCCAAAATACCACATTTCGCACAGAAAATTTTAAAATTATGTTCAATAGCTGCATAATATATATCTGCAGATTTTTTAGTGGTTTTGATTTGAGATGAAGTGATGATTTCACTTTTTATGTGTAATAGCTGGAAGTGATATTTCCACACATAACAATGATGATACTATAGACTTCATAGTCAGAAGACAAAGTAGCAGAGAAGGAAGCTGTTCATTCATACCAAGATCATTCTAACTCCTCACAGAGGGGATTTCATTTTCTTTCAAGCTTATCTAGTTTATATATAGCACTGAATGCTTATCTAATTAAAATCAGTTAATAAGACTTTGTATTCATTAGAAGAAATTGTTAACTAGAACTATGTGCTGTTATACACTGAAGCACATTAAATACTGCTCATGAAAGTCAAAAGGCAAGAGAAATAAATGATTTACATGAACACACTGTGACATGTGAACAGAAGTTCAGGTATACATACAAAATATATAATTATTAGGTCAGAACAAAATAAATCATTGAACTCGAATGGAAACCCAAACTTTAAGAGAAAAGTTTCCCTACCTAATTCAGCAACTAAGGAGGAAAATATAAAACATTTTGTTTCACTCCTTTAGCTGTCAAAAGTGACAGAATGGTGAGTATGTGCTTGACAAAGACCATCAAAGAGTTCTGAAATAAAGCTAGCTGTTCCCTGGATTATACATAAATTAGTGTTTGACACTAAACAGAATAAGTTTGATAATGAAAGGCATTTCAAAAATGGTAACTGTGAAAACAGTTATGCAAGATGCCAATCAAAATTTGCAAATAAGGTTGCACATCTTCCTTGAAATGAGTTCAGTTCACAGTTGTATTTAAAATACATCAAATAATTTTCCTTGATTGCGGTGAGGAAAGTGCCAAACTAAAATAGCAAGATGCAAAATGTGAGTGCCTAGCAATATGGTAGTGGAAATGAAGAGAATGGTTATATAATTTAAAGGGTGGTACAATTTGCATGCTAATCAAAAAAGACATTCAATCTTCAGAAATCATATATAAATTTAGTCAAACTGCCATATTGTAAGACACATTATTTTTGCTAAGGCCTGAAGTAAAAATATTTCCCTGATTAACAATATATTGGCATAACTTCACATTCTAAGAGGAGTATGTCATTTTCAAAAATAATCATGCAAAAATACCAACTACTGTTTTTCTAAGTAAAACATAGTCATATAGTTGTACTAATATGCTATAGCTCTCAAGTGTCAATAATAAAAAAATTAAAAAATAAAAATACAGAAACAGAAAAAAATTACCTGCCTAGTTTCAATTATCAAACTAGTGTAATAGGCTCTGAACTACTATAAACAGGAAGTTGCCAGAGAAATTCAGAGAGAATTTTATGGGATTCTGTGAGGTAAAATATAAAACTGACACACATTGGAAAACATGCTCATGGCGGTAAGATGTGTCAATGATAGGATGTTAAATGTCTACACCACTCATCTGAAAAATAATTTTTTTTAAAGTAGAGCTTCAACCTTAAATTAAAAAGAAGAAATAGAAAGTGAAGGACAAATAAACACAAAGCTAACTGAAGGAAAGAAATAATAAAGATTAGAACAGAGATAAAGAACAGAAAAACAATCGACAAGTTCAACAAACACAAAGTTCGTTCTTTGAAATGATCAAAATATTTGTTAACCCTTAACTTTGAGAAACAAAACAACTGAAATTACTAAAATAAGGAATGAAAGTTAGGACATTGTTACCATCCGTAAAGAAATGAAAGGGATTATAAGAGAGTGATATGAATAATTGTATGCCAAAGTATTGGAAAGCCTAGATGAAATGGGAACATTTCTAGAAGCATATAATTAACAAGAATAAATAATGAAGAAATAGAAAATTCAAGTGGATCTATAACTAGTACAGATAGAGTCAGCAATAATAATTAAAAAAACAATAAAGAAAAACTGGCTTATGCTTAGGAAGCTGAAATGCCAAAACGGACTTGACATGCTGTAAAAGCAGGTACCCTAAGGCTTAATCGATTAGATAGTTAGAATGGATTTGTCATGTCAGACCTGCTCACCTATCCTGAGAGTGTACAAAGAACACATTCACTATTCACTGGAACCATGAGAGACAAATTTGTTAGGGGAGTCCCCAAATAGACTCCACCAAAATACTGAAGTCAAAGGAGAAATCAGAGTATAACTTGCAATGACCTGTGGTGCTGGCTACTTAATCATGGTGTCTCTAGAAAAGCTGTGGCCCAGTTGACTTTCCTGGTAAATTCCATCAACACTTAATTAGGAATTAACACCAATCCTCCCAAAATTCTTGCAAAAAAGTTGAAGAGGGGGAACAATTCCAAACGCACTCCAGCATTACTCTGACATCATATCCAGACAAAGACAATCTTTGCATTCCTCACAAATTTTTGTTGTAAGCCTGATATTTGGTATGTTACATTGTTACTTTAGAGATCAAATTCTACCTTCTCCCTGGGTATTTTTATGCTCTTTGTTGTTGAAATCCTTGATTATGTAGTGACTTTTCTAAACTATTTTCCTAAAGATTGTTGTATACTTTTTCATGTATGGTCATTGAAGCTTTTCCTCTTAGTTTTGTGATCAGCAAGTGATTTCACAGAAATTGACTTGAACTCCTGGAGCCGATAAGAAAATATATCTGCAACAACAAACAAAAAATATTCTTCTTATCTTTAAAGATTGGCTTTGAGTTGGGTCATGCTTACCGAGGCTTTTAAAATTCCGTGTGGGCCTTCAATTCCTGCTTATGAGGAGCCTGAAAGTCAGCAAGAGTGAGAGCTCAGGTTCCTCCCGAGTGTTTCCCCAGCGCTCTAGTCTTGGGTGCTTGTTTTGGCTCTGCATTCCCCAGGGTACACTGGAGCTTTTAAAAGCTCTTATTCTCCACATATCTTCTTCCCCAGACTTTTGCTTCCTAGGAATTGTTGTCTGCTGCTTGCCCCATCATTGCTTGTCCTTTGCCCAAGTCTGCGTCTGCCAGCGTATGCCTTTCAACATTGTTAGCACATGCTTCTCAGAGAGCCACTCCAGTCCTGAAAGAATTTGGAAGGGTGTGAAACAAACGCAAACCACCTAATTCATTCTTCAGAGAGCTAACAGACAAGCAGAAATTCACAACCACAGTCCTTTGAGAAAAAGGTCTTTATTCTTCCTCTGGCTTCAGCAAGCTACCCCAGAAACAGGAATTGCCAGCCCCATGGTTTCCTCTGACCTGAAAATTGGGAATAGTAGTTGAGCACACAAAAAAAACTACAAAAGATGCTTACCAAAAATTAACAGATTTTTTTCTTCATTAAGCACTCTTCAGGGCATTGATTTTGTTGTTGTTTGTTTATTTAGATTCCAGATTCATGGTTAGATTCCAGAGTCTCAACAAGTTGGCTGATAGTTCTTGCCAGCTGAATCATTGCTCCCCTGGAGGTAGGGATCTTTGGCACTCTCTACTCAGACATTCTCAGTCCTTAAACACCTTTTTAAATCCCATCTCTCACTCATATTTCCTATGTTTGTAAATTCCCAAATTTCTGGATATTTTACATTTCCTTTTATTCCAGCTTGCAAAGCATCCTGTTCATTTCCAAGATAATCTCCTTCTCATAATACATTGTTGAATGCAGTCAGTAATGTGTAATGGTCTAATAATAGCTAAGAGGCTACAGTTCTGATTCTATCCAAACTCTTAGCCTAGAGCTATACGTTCATTAGGTACCTTACAAGCCTTCAATGTTCAACCAGGTGACAGTTCTCCCAAATGGTTTGACACAGAAAAATATTATCTACATGTTTCCAGCCTCAAGTATCAATTTCCTCATTTCCCACTTCCTGAACACTAAGCCACTGATACATAACTTAAAGTTTTATTATAGAAACACACTACTTGAAGATTCCAATTTTTGTATTAGGGCAATTAACTCTAGCAGCTGTAATAAGCAATCAAAATCTCAGTGTCTTAACAAATAACAGTTTATTTACAATAAAACAAATTTTCTTGGAAGATATTCCAGCTATCCCAGGGACGTCTTCCTCAAGGGAGATTCAGGATTGTAGTCTAATATTTTACTCTGCCCTCTCAGAGTCATTCTCTTCCTCATTTAGGGATCTGAGAAAAAGACTGAGACAATAATCTCTAAAAAGGTTTCATGGGGCAGACCTGTAAATGGCATACGGCACTTCCACCCATAATTGTTTCACAAGAACTAGTCATATACCCCCAGTTTAAATTCAAGGGAGGGTGGGAAACGTGACATTCCTGTGACATCAGGAAGAGGAAATGTGACTAGCCACTAACTGATCTCTGTTACACATAGCAGTTGTTTTAAAATGTGTCTAGTAATTACAATATATGAGGTTGCTGAGGTCTGTATCCATGGTATCTACCCAATCTTACTCATGTTGATTTATTTTCTTATTTATTAATCTGACTTGTTTCTACTCATTGCCCTTCAAGATTATGGGTGAAGATTTCCTACAGTCCAGTTTAGATTTCCTTTCCTTTACAAGGCTTTTGTTGTTTCGTTTTTTATTTGTATAAGGTTACTGCCATGGTGCTTCAATATCCTTACTTCTCTTGTTGAAGGCTTGGATTTAAAAATTGGTCTCGGAGATCGTGTCTAGACTTTCACATATTCAATACTTTAAGAGATGTTTAAGTGTTCTATTCAGATTTATTTTTATTGTTTTTCAGTGGGGAGGTTGATCTGAGTAATCCAGACTATTTTTTGGAAACTGGAAGTAGAGTCAAACATGGAACAAGAATAAATCTGAGATGTCTTTACTTTCCAATCAACTAATCATCAAGCCACTGTAAATTTTCCAATGATTTCTCATTTTAAAATACAATCAATTTTTTCTTAGGTTACGTGACTGTGTCACACACCCTAAAGTGACGCCCAGTGAGTCATACTTTCAAATAATTCCCTCCTTTTGAACACGGGCAGAGCCTGTGACTGGCCCCTAGCTGACAGAAAATGGCAAAGGTAATGGGATGTGACTACATTATGTAATAAATGACCCTGTCTTATCAGACTGGATTGAGAGTCTTATCACACTTTTAGCCTTGAAGAAGTGAGTTGCTATGTAGTGAGAGGGCCTGTGCACACCTGCAGGATCTGAAAGCAGCTATCAGCTGACAGCCAGGGATCCCAGTACTATAACTCAAAGGAATTGAATACCACCAACAATCCAAGGGAGTTTGGGAGAGAGAACATATCCTGGTTAACACCTTGGTTGCAGCCTTGTGAAACCCTCATCAGAGAACTTGGCTAAGCCATAACAGGAACCCTGCCCAATGGAAACTGAGAGATAATAAATGTATTCTTTTAAGTTGATAAATTTGTGGCAATTTATTAGCCTTCAACAACAAAAAACTGATATTATGTCCTCTTTGAAAATGTGATATTTAATCTAGTTTATTTATACATATATATATTTTATAGAACACAGAGTATAATTATATCATACATGCCTTTTTCTTTTAAATAGTCTACATTTTATTTGATCAATTTTTTTTCTGTTTCCCTGGCACTCTTCATTATTTCTATCAACCCCAACCCAAAAGGTGGAATTTTAAACCATTATTTTTAATAACTGTATATTATTGCACAATATGGACATAACATAATATACTCAGTGATTCTCCTTTTATTGGTCATTTGCTTTGTTTTTTGTTTTTGACGCTATGAAGAATGTTGCAATAAATACACATGTGTCCACATATTCTATTTTATTTCCATTTGTTGGTTTCCAAAAACTGGGATTGTTGGGTCACAAAGTGTAGGCATTTTAATTTTAGTAATGCTTTTTGATTGCTCTCAGAAATAACTGTAGCACTTCATATTTCTACCAGCAACTTATAAGATTAATTTATTAACATGTCCAGCTGCAGTAAGTGTTATAGCTCTTACAAGTTTTGGTAGAGAGGGAGAGAAAGAGAAGGAGAGAGAGATTATTACTTTAACTTGCATTTCCCCAGATTTTAGTCAGTTTGGACACCGATTTATGTGTTCTTCTAGCCATTTAGATTTTTTTCATCTATGAAATCCTCATTTATATAGTTTGTTAATTTTTGTATAAAGTGTTTCATTGTGGATACTTAAGAGCTCACTTTTTTGACAGACATTAAGTATTTGAAGTCTGCATTAAATATATATTCTTCCAAAACCAATGTTTATTCTAACATTTGCAACACAATAGTTTTAATCTTTATATACTTTAAATATGTATTTTTGAAACCTCTGATTTCCAGTATTAAGAAATCTCTCCACCACCTCTCCCACTTTGTACATGTGTACTCTATTTATTTTTTTAAATACTTTTAGATCTTTATCCCATCTATAATTTATTTGAATAGGACATATTCATGAAAAGCTGTAGTACAATGTTAAATAATACTGGCAAGTTTTGGCATCTCTATGCTAGTACTAGTGTTATAGCCAAATAGTTTAACCTGTGTTGTTATCTTATTAGAGTTTTTATTAGAAATGACTACTTTTTCAAACACCATTTCAATGATATTCATTAGTTCACACAGACATATATATATCAGATTTCCTAATATGTCATGATATTGAGCATCCTTTGTATGACTGGGAGAAGGCAGGAGTGAACTATTTGATCTCAGTGAATCATTCTTTTAATATGCTGAAAGACTATTTGCTTCTATTATATAAACATGTATATGCATATATGTATCTGTGTATAATATACATATTGTTTCTACATTCAAAAATAAGATGTACTTACAGGTTTTCAAACCACCTTAATATTTTAATGTTAATGCCATTCTAGCTTCATACACTGAATCTGAGAACCTTCTGTTTTATTTTTTGTTCTTTTTGTTAGAATATTTTTAATAATAATGAAATTATTTTCTCTTTAAAGACTAGTTAACATTATACATGGAACCCATCCGACCTTGATGTATTTCTCAGTGGCAGATATTAAACTTCCTTTTAAATTCATCTTATGGCAATGTGTCTAAACAAATATTTCACAATAACACAGTGTATACTTGAAAGTTGGTAACAGAATAAAACATAAATATTTTCACGACACACACACACATACACACAAATGACAACTATGTGAGGTAATGGATGTATTAACTAACCTTATTGTAGTAATCATTTTGTAATATACATATATAGTATATCAAGTTATAACATTATATAACTTAAATTTACACAATGACATGTTAAACGTATCTCAATAAAGCTGCAAAATTTTTAAAAATATAAAACAGAGAAAGAAATATTTCATATCTCCGTGGGTAAATTTTGGAAATTTATGTTTGGTAGGAAATATTGTTTTCTCTAGATTTTCCAGTTTATTTATACACAGTACCATGTTCCAGGTAAATCTGTTATGGATATTTTTTCATGCTTTAGTCTGTTTGCTCTCTTTTTTTCTTGATCAAGATCATAGGGATTTAAATGTATTTTTGAATGGATGAATGAGTATTCCTTCTCATCTTGATGGTATTTCATCACAGTGACACATAAGAAAGTAATAGTTTCAGTTGTCAGTACTGCCAAATTAGCTCCAATGTATAGTAACTGGGAATATAGTAAGGTGGAAAATAAAATTCAACTTAAAGTTGTACAATTAGTGGCTGTGCATTGACATGGTATCAGAAAAAAATGCTGTTTCTCAAAAGTCCTGATCCTATGTTTAGAACCACATAGTTTTCATGAGAAACTCTTATTTGAAGACTTCTTCTCCCTGGAATTTGTTTCTTAATTCCACATGAGTACCTATAGAAGTGCTAAAGTTATTGCCATCAGCCCCCTTCAAATTATAACAGGTTTACAAAAAGAAACTGGTCATTACTAACCAACAGATTATATAGTAAACAATTATTACTGAACAATTTGGCACATAGAAGAATTAATAGTGATAAGTAAATGGAGAGCAAAGAATTAACAAATTTTTTATCAGCTCACATAGTGGTATTTTAAAGCATTTCAAAACTCTAAAGGAAAAGTGTTGATTTCTAAAATTTATTCCTTTATTATACTTTTGTAGCAACAAAAATAGCTTCAAGAAAGAGAAAAATCACTAATACATTCAATTAACTGAAGTGCCATGTGTATCATTTGTGGCTACTAGAAGGGAAGTTTGCATATATCTTCATGTGGAAATACTTAGTATACCTAGGACTTAGAATCTTGGAAAAAGATGTAGCAAATAAAAACACCTTCAAAGATGTAATAATTTCCTTTACCTTAATATTTCTTTTAGTAAATGCTAAGATAAATTATCATTATCTTTTTTGTCAGTTATATTGCAAGGTTGATAAATTTCTTTTTTTATTGAAGTGTAGTTGATATACAATATTATATTGGTTTCAAGTATACAACATAGTGATTTGACAGCTATCTACATTATTAAATGCTCACTCCAACTAGTGTAGTTACTACCTGTCAACAAAGAAAGATATTATGTATTATTGACTCTGTTTTGTATGCTGTACTTTTATCCCTGTGACTAGTTTATATTAAATTGAAGTTTTGTGACTCTTTATCCCCTTCACCTATTTCACCCATCTGTGCCAACCCCTCACCCATGATAACCACCAGTCTCTTTTCAGTGTCTGTAAGTCCAGATATATTTCAAGTTTAAGGTCAAATAATGCCACTAAGTCATTTTCATATTACTGTTAAAGGAATGCAATGTATTGGAGTCAGACTCAGACAAATTTGGTACGTAATCTTGGTTCAGTTACTGACTAGTTAAAAGACCTTAGACAAAATGTGTATGTATATATGTTTCATATGTCTATGTATATATAAAATTTAGTATATATATCCATACATATAATATTTATATATATAATATATATAAACATAATTTATTAAAAAGCTTCAGAAGCATGCTGTGAAGATTAAAAGTGAAACATCTAACCAAATTACTGGCACATATTAAAAACTAAAACTTTTTTTCCCTTATTTTCCTGCTCTCCACAGTTGGTTTCCAAGAACAATGAAGATAGACTATTGGTATTGTTTTTGCATGATTTTCATTAATTCTTGAAACTCTGTGGTACCACTACATGGATTACTGTCCTTTGATCTGCTAAGTCAGTTCAGTCAATTCAAAACGAATTGAAAAGTAAGTTAAAATCATTTCACTTCATTGCTACTTCCTATACCATATGTCAAAGGACAATGAGACCAACAAAGTTGAATTAATTGTTTACTATAATAAAGGAGAGATATGCCCATCGTATATCTCCCAGCAGAACAGACAGCTGATATTATACAGGGCTTCTGTAGAGCATGGAGTACAAGAATTAATGGGAAATCAGAGATATGACTGGGGTGTCATCATCTGTAGAATTGTGCTTACTCAAGTGAAACTGTTTTTGATTGGTAGACATTGCAAGGCATGATTATATCAGAATGAGGCTGTCTCTGATTGAGTATTGACTGACTTTCAGAAGAGAGGACTGGACACTGAGTAGTTGGCTTAGAAAAGTGTGTTCATTTTAAGGGAAGATACAAATTAAAAGTAAAAGGCTTAATTCCCCCTGTTGAAAGTAAGGGAAGAGAGTTCAATCTCCTTTTTTCCTTCCCAGAAATTATTTCTCTGTTCTTTTCAAATGTATGTAACTCTTTATAATTATTAAATAAGTCTCTTACCTGTCTTTTAACTCAGAAATTATTTTCATGGACCCGGGAGTCAGCTTTATGAACTGCAAACATCAAGGGGAATAGAGCACCTATCTCCCAGTTCCTGTGGGAGAGTAAGAGCTTGTCTTCAGTGGGCACCTTACTTCAATTTACAATGAGAAGTTTATTTCTCCTCTGGATAAATCCAACACAGGGGGTCTCCTCAATTGCTATCATAAAGTTAGGGCAAACTATGTGTGCAAAAGGTGTTGTCAAGAAGTCCTCTTACTTGAAGACTAGTTATTGTCTATCTTGAAAACATGTATGTAGTAGGTTGTTGCTATTTAGCTATATGAAGGGATCAGATTCATTTTTATCTTGGCAATCCCCATCACATTCTGGTTCAATGCTTATTCAATAATAAAACTGTTGGTAGAAGATTTTGTTTTTAATTGTATTCTCCCAATACCACTGAGTTAGAGTTTTTATTACCATGAACATATGTAAAACAGGTTCTGTTAGTGACTTATTAATGTAGATATAGAATAATCAAACTTTTCCTAAGTTTGTGGAAAATTTTTGACTCTCACATGCTTTGAATTGCCCCTATACAGCATTGTAGGTATCACAATTTAATGCACTCTGTTTGGGTAGGATCATAGCCTACCGATGAAGCACACAACTATAAATCCAAACTTCCAGAGTTTGAATTTCCAGCCTACCACTTACTGGTTATATGATTATAAGCAAATTACCTTCCTATCTATGTACCTGTTTCCCTATTTGTAAAATATAAATATTAATAGTATGTAGTTTATAGGGCTATTCTTGGAAATTGACATATGATAAAATACAACAGAGTTGCATTATTTTTATAATTAAATTATTTTATAAAAATATATAAAATTTATTAATTTATAAATAGATCATAAAAATATAATCAAAATAATGTCTGGTGCATAGAAATAGTATATATTGTGTTTATTAACTTAAAAATACACTTATGCTATAATTTTCTTAAAATCAGGATATGAAACTCATTTTTATACCTCAATTGTATCTAATACTAATAAAAGCTATAGTTTATTTACAGCATAAGCATACTTTAAGCTTGGTCCTTCCTAGATCTCCATCTAACAGAATGTGGTGTACAGAGTACACGATGTGTAGTCTCTCAAAATTGTTTACTGTAGATGAATAATTAATTATTTACAAATAACAGACTACAGAATGGGAAATAGTTCAGAAGCAATAAAATAATGATAGAACTAGGTAGTTGATGATAATATCTTAATATATCCAAAGAACTTCTGTATCAGATTCTTTGGGGGCATAAAAAGTCAATTGGAAAGAGGAATTTTTATGGAAATCATAGGGAATTTTGGCCTTGGGAATAATGAACAATTCTCTAAGAGGCCATGTTGCAGAATAGAAAGAGCTGTGTTTTTTTTAGTTTTAGGTCAAACCTGGATTCAAGTGTAAGCAATGCTGTGTATTAGCTGTTACCTACAACGATTCATTTAACCCTCCTGAGCTCCCCATTTTGAAATGGGAATGACATTTATAATTTATAGGATTATTCAAATTAAATAATTTATTTGAAGTGCTCTGTATGTGGAAGACACATGGCTACTCATAGTCATTATTCTTATCAGCATTGAGTTATAACTACTACTTGTGTATAGAGAAAATAAAAGTTCCTATGGTCAGGATTCTCACCTGACCCTGGTCTGCTTGTTCACTGCACACAGGCGAGCAATACATTATCAGTGATTCTATATAAAGAGCTCTGCCCAGTGCTCTGGGCTGAACGACTGCGAGAGCAGAGGCAGGAGTGGTGGCAGCGCCTAGGACAGAGACTCAGATGGCTGTGGGGGAGGAGAGTCCCAGAGGCAGAGATGGACCTGCAGACTGCTGGATGCAGACATGATTCTAACGCTCGACCTATCATTGGAAGAATAAAGCCATGTATATACCCTTTTACCCCAAGAACATTCCATTTTCATTTCTCAGTCTCACTGAATTCATGGTGAACTTGCCAGGGGCTAAAACCCTCAGGCAAGACCTCGTGATAGTAATAGTAGTAGTTGTATTAGTATTTTGGCAGTCTGCTATTTTGACAATCACTGCCCCTTTTGCAGGGGCTATCATTGCACTTAAAGCTATTGGTGCTCTTCCATCTGTGTCAGAAAAAGATCGAACACCAGCCATTTGCATTTTACAGGCATTTCTAAATTAAACGCTTTCTGTTTAGAATGGCAGACTGGAAAAGTTGGTCAGAAAGATATTTTTCTCTGTTTCCTTAAGTGTGTGTGTATGATCATTTTAGTTCCTGAAATAATATTTCATTAGCAATTTCCCATTAGTGAGACTAATGTTGGCTATATAGAGTTTATTTGCAGCTTACCACATCCATCTTTCAACTAACCCAATGATCTGATGCAACTAGGCTTTGCAAATTTAATTGGTAAACAGCACCATTATGCTACTTCCACAATGAATCAAGATGTTCAATAGAATATACATCTTTTATTTAAAAAAATTTTATTCAGCCAAACATCTGTTTTTATTAAAGAAATAATGCATATTCAATATATAAAATTAGAAACTGCACATATTCATAAGGAAAAATTTTAAAACCCTCAAATTTCACAACTGAAAGACATTCACTGTTAAAATGTGAACATATATCATTTCAGATTATTTTTCCTACATTTACTTATATACTTTTTTTCTTATAATGGACTATATTTTTTGATTACTTAATGTTTTCTATGAGAAGAATTATATTTTTCTAATAGCTTTCTTACCACTTCAATAGTATTCCTTTACATAACCGTATCATAATTTAGTTTGGCAATATCCTTTTATTAATCATTTCCTCACATGGTCAAAAACAATGGCTATTAATTATGTGCATATGTGTGTGTGTCTTGTTGGGTTATAAACTTCATCTGACTGAATAATTGGCCATCTTGAACAGGTGGATTAAGATAGATTAAAAACCTGAGGAGTTATTGGTTACTTTTTGTAAAACAACCATTTTATTTCCTGTAACAGAAAAATGAAAGTAAAAAGGTCATTAGGTGGTGGCAAAACCCTTAGCTTCACAGGTTAATCTCATGAAAAGTTAAGGCTATACAGTGTGAAGGAAAGCTGGATAAAATTTATATATATGTATATGTTCACAACTTTCAATTTTTCACCTTGGAACTCCGTATTGCAGGTGATTTTTTCACTGAAATGGAAAGAAATTATTTCCTGCAATAGTGACAAATCTATTTAATTCACATAGAAAGGAAGAATCATGTCTTATTGCTATCATGAATATTAAAAGTGCACAATAATGTACCACCTAGGACAACTGAAGTGGGTGTATGCTTTCATCACTTATAACTTTTGTTTGTTTTAACCAAAATAAAGAAGCAGTTTTACTAAAATAAAAATAACAAACCCAAACAACTTTAGAAATGAATATCATTATGCTAACTTCAAAATTCTTGAAAATTTCCCTCACAGAGTATAAATTTTGTTTTAGTTTATACTAAATTACTGACTAATGAAACTTGAGCTTTCCTGACATATGTAAACTGTATTTTAAAAAATTTATTTATAATTTAAAATGAAAAAAATTTAGTATTTTAGTCAGTAATTGGTTAGCATTTCTTTTCCAAAATCAAAGCTCTATTATAACTGGTTCCCTTTTCACCTTCCATCCCCCAAAGTTGTTTTATTATGATGCTGATGCAGCTATAGCCTTTCTGTCTTTCTTTTCAAGATACCAAAATATCTGGATGAGTTTCCAATATTCAGTCAAAAACTCAGATGCTCTAATTATATTTTTGCAGATGTCTATTGAGAGGAAAAGGAAAGTTTCTGCTTCTCCTTCAGAGGAAAGGATATACATTTGATCGCATAATTATTGGAATGTGTTTACAAATGAGCAGAGGGACTGTATTCAAACAAACCCAGGCAAGGCTTTCTCTCAAGAGGACCTATAATCTCTCTCTCTCTCTCTCGTCATATGTCTGCATAAGAGTACTCACCACTGTTTTGTGTCCCTGAATAATGTGGCTCACCAGAACACAGAAAGAGTCCAAGCTTTCCATTTACACTCAGAGTAAATAGAACAGAATTACCACTGAAATATTAAGCCAAAACTGCACTATTTTGGGTGATGGATGGTACTGAGGACTACACTAGATACAAATGAAAGTGCATCTTATTTCTCATCAGCTATATGCCACATTTTGTTATATACATTCAGAGATGCAGGATGATTTGAGCACTTTTTAAAACATGGTTGTAATTACATCTTAGCACTCTTGCATTACCCTCAATTGTCACAGGTAGAAGATGTAGATATAATATACAGATCACTAATTTTTATTTCACCCATTATCTGGCTAATTTAATATCATATGACTATAGACTAAAATTTGTATGAGAAAATAGTTCATAAAATGTATATATTTTGAAATACAAATTCAACACAACAGATGACTTCGTATTGTTGAAAATAAGGCTGATCTCTCATCATGCAGTAGAGTTTGATAATATATGACTATCATCATGTAAATATCTTTAATTGATCTGTTAATAAATTTATTCTGGACTGAATGACTCAATAATAATAGATTATTTTATTTTATTTTTTGTTGTGTATATATTTTTATTAAATATGTTAAACATTATATTGAAGTAAAATATACATGCATCAAAGTGTAAAAATTTTATTTTAAAAGAAGATTTACTAAAAAAAAGCAAAAAGGAGAACATTTAAACTGGGAAATTATTAGCATATAAAATTGAATATCCATTAGAATCAGGTGATTTTACCCTTGAACTTGTGTGTCTATATAAAGGGATAGGTTGCTAAAGAGATGATAAGCACAGAAATGGCAGGATGGTTATTTGAAATTTGATTTCCTTTTAATTAAAATGCTGAGGCTTCTTTGAATAGGAAATCTCCAAGTTATATGCAAATGATTCGTGTTTTGGCTTGAACTGTGAGTAGCTCAGAACCACTTTTTTTGGTTCTAGCTGTATTCAATTGTGATAAAAGCCTATAATAAACAGCACAATGTAACACTATTTCTTCTGTTTTCTTTCAGCGCTTTACGTTATTAATACAAAGCTATTTTCCTCAAAACTTATGTTTCTGCAATGTATTCTTTCTTTGACACATTACTCATCTCAAACAATAAATTACTTGTTTGTGAGTACAAATTCTACTTGAAGACAATCACTACTAGCTCAGTGTATTAACAGCAATTCTTATCTCAATAATGCTTCTAATCTTTTTTCATTCCTACTCAGTGTTCACTAAATCAAACATTCCATGACCCTCTCATTTAGACTATGGGAACAGTATGTTAAGTAATCTTGCTGTTTATAGTATTTCCTCTGTCCAATTAGTCTATACAGTGCCACCAGCATTTCTTTCTAAAACAGTGATCAGATGATATTGCTCAAAAATATTAAGTGCTCTCTCCCTACCTTCACATGTTTGCATATGTATAAATGCACACACATGCACACCCATGTTATAGTCTTGAAGAAAGAAAAAGATTGAATATTTTCATGAATTTTTATCATGGTTTGTTTGGAAAGCCCTTTTATTCTTAGGAAAAAAATCCCAAACACAAAAGTGCAGTTAAAGTGCTTCTTTTTCCACTTGTACAATGGGGGAACAAACTAAGGAAATATTTGCAGTATTATTCCTAATGTAGCCTCTTCCAGAATGTTAATCTTTTTAAGGAGCCTCATGTCAATTAATAATAATAAACTTTGAACCTTAGATATCTGTTCATAATTTGCCCACATTTTTTTCTAACATTTTTCTTCCTCATTACTTATAAATTTTGTCTGCCTCATCTAATGATCAGTTTTCCAGAGATCATGCTATGCCCCAAATATATGCTTATGCCTTTAAATAGTATGATTGCTGAAGGATGTGTTTTTGTCTTTTAAAAATTATGGCACTTTCCCTTGAGTGCTTTCAAACTAAGAAATTAAAACAGATAACTTTATTCACTTCCCAATAATTACTACAGAGCTCTTACAACACTGTCTACTGTGTACTCTATAAAATGTTCAGAATTGCATCAGTTCTGAAGCTGACCTGTGCATGTACCAAACAGCACTGTGAGTTGGTTTCAATTTAGATTAAATTTCTTCAGGGTCTACTGAAGCCTTTAGGAGGTTTGAAGTGAGTTTTTATTATTTTCTTTTTTAGCTGTGCTAATATTTAATGTTTTAAAAAATACATTATGTTCTATGGCATTACTTAAGTTATTCTTATTTTTCTGATCAGCCAAATAAAATATTTGTCTGTATAATGATTCCTAAGGAGAAACAGCTCCATCTAAAGGCTATTATAAATCATCTCATTCTTCTTTTTCACTTCCATATTTTCAAAAAGCTACTGTAAAAAAATTATTTTACTGGTAGAAACAAAAGCCCTTTACCTTTAATATAAAATTATAGTTAGCATATATATTTAAACAGTGTTCGTGTGTGTGTATATATACGTATATATTTTTGAATACACATGTATATGAATATTTTTAATTAATTGAACAAGGAGACTATTAGACTGAAGTGTCCCTAATACTATGGCAGCCTGCATAAACAAACCAAAATCTAAGCCTGTAAATTACTTAAGGTTAAGAAATTGAAACCTTGACATAACCAATCACAAATAAAGTTAGTATTTCAACTATATCCAAACAATTATTTCCTACTTTGATTCTGCCTCTTTATAAATCTCTCCCTGAGCTCCTATTGGTGGAGCATCCCAACCCCTTCCAGTTTTGTGCTGCCCAATTTGAATTGATTTTTGCTCAAAGAAACATTTAAATTTGTTAATATGCCTCAGTTTATCTTTTTACAGTTCTTGTGTCAGAAGAAGAAACCAAAGGAGACTGACTACACTCCTCAGGAACAATGAGAAACCAGGCTAAGATAACCTGCTAAGCACATTAAGCTCACTGCTTTCTTGCTGTCTCTGGAACGAGGAAAGAAAAAGATTGAATATTTTCATGAATTTTTATCATGCTTTGTTTGAAAAGCCCTTTTATTCTTAGAAAAATAATCCCAAACACAAAATGCTTGGAGGTCATGGGTAAATCCCTCTGGGGTCCTAGCTCAGTGACATCTTTGTTATGAGCTATCAGAATTTATTTGAGCATTTCTTCTTCTGGACTGGGTCTGGAAACCAGCCATAGTCAGACTGTTTCCATCCTAGAAATCAGACTAAGTCTGGGGTCTGTCTGCATCCAGTATGAGGTTCAGGTGAATAACATTTTGTTTTAAGGCTGAGCAAATACGTTAATCATTTGAAAGATAATCTTGAATTACAGTGGCCACATTGGAGAACTTTTAACCAACATAAGCTTATCCATTTACAAGGTGCCCTAGAGGAAAAGGGATCTCAGCCAAATACTTATTATAAAGGGTAGAGGAAAAATAATTTTATTCCTGTAAATTTTCTGGTGATCAGGATAAGAGCTGCTGGGACAGCCTACTCATTCCAAAGCCTAAAGACAGAACCTGGAAAAGCTGGGAGAAGCCAGAAAAGGGTGAAAATTCTTACCCAAATCAGTTCTCCATGATTTCTATCAGTGGTGCTTGGTTGAGAGGAAGATAAAATTTCATGTTGTCTGTTCCTTTCAAAATTCAGATGGCAGGGGAAAAAATTAAATGAATTAGATATTGGAATTGTGATGAGAATTTGTTTTTGTGTGCTCATTGGATATTGATCCATTCTCTTCCAGGGACAACTATTGCTTTGTTGTCTGTCACATTTTGTGTCCTGAGAATTTGGCTTGGCAACTGTCAAGTTGTGGGCTCCAAAATTATTTCTGGACAAAAATGTGATTTACACCCCATTTGTGGCTAAATACGGCTGAACAGAAATGTGGGTATCACTCCATTTGCAGCTAGGATTCCACTGACTATTGCTAGCTCTCAGGAGAATTGTTTAAGTCTTTCTTTGCTTACCTTTTGGGGTGGCTCTAGATCTTGGGAGGGTACTATCTTTTGTAGCCTCTTAAGGGATGCAATTCAAAACCCACATACCTTTTTAAATTCCCAAACCTTCCCTATTCATCTTTTTTTCAAGGTATCTTTGCTAAACAATCTTATGAAGGTTTCACAAGAAAAACAATGTGGTTACTACATTCACCCTTATTATCAAGTCCCCCAGTACCCCACTGCAGTCACTGTCCATCAGTGTAGTAAGATGCCACAGAGTCACTACTTGTCTTCTCTGTGCTATACTGTCTTCCGCATGACCTCACACACACCATGTGGACTAATCATGATACCCCTCAATGCCCTTCTCCCTCCCTCCCCATCTACCTTCCCCTTTGGAAACCTCTAGCCCCTTCTTGGAGTCTGACAGTCTGCTGCTGTTTTGTTCCTTCAGTTTTGCTTCCTTGTTATACTCCACAAATGAGGGAAATAACTTGGTATTTTTCTTTCTCTACCTGACTTATTTCACTAAGCATCATATCCTCTAGTTCCATCCATGTTGTGGCAAATGGTAGGATTTGTTTCTTCCTTATGGCTGAATAGTATTCCATTGTGTATATGTACCACCTCTTCTTTATCCATTCATCTACTGATGGACACCTAAGTTGCTTCCATTTCTTGGGCTATTGTAAATAGTGCTGTGATAAACATAGGGGTGCATATGTCTTTTTGAATCTGAGAACTTGTTTTCTTTTTATAAATTCCTAGGAGTGGAATAACTGGGTCAAATGGTATTTCTATTTTTAGTTTTTTGAGGAACCTCCATATTGCTTTCCACAATGGTTGAACTAATTTACATTCTCACCAGCAGTTTAGGAAGATCCCCCTTTCTCCACATCCTCACCAGCATTTGTTGTTTCTAGTCTTTTCGAGGATGGCCATCCTACCCTGTGTGAGGTGGTATCTCATTGTGGTTTTAATTTGCATTTCCCTGATAATAAGTCATGTGGAGCATCTTTCCATGTGTCTGTTGGCCATCCGAATTTCTTCTTTGGAGAATTGTCTCTTCATATCCTCCACCCATTTTTTAATAGGATTATTTCCTTTTGGGTGCTGAGGCATGCGAGTTATTTATATATTTTGGATGTTAACCCTTGTCAGATCTGTCATTAACAAATACATGCTCCCATACTGTAGGATGCCTTTTTGTTCTGCTGATGGTATACTTTGCTGTACAGAAGCTTTTTAGTTTGATGTAGTCCCATGAGTTCATTTTTGCTTTTGTTTCCCTTGCCCAAGGAGAGGCATTCAGGAAAAAGTTGCTCATATTTATATTCAAGAGATTTTTGCCTATGGTTTCTTCTAAGAGTTTTATGGTTTCATGACTTACATTCAGGTAATCCATTTTGAGTTTACTTTTGTATATGGGGTTAGACAATAATCCAATTTCCTTCTCTTGCATGTGGCTGTCCAGTTTTGCTAACACCAGTTGTTGAAGAAGCTGTCATTTCCCCATCATACGTCCATGGCTCCTTTATTATATATTAATTGACCATATATGCTTGGTTTTATATCTGGGCTCTCTAGTCTGTTCCATTGGTCTATGGGTCTGTTCTTTTGCCAGTACCAAATTGTCTTGATTACTGTGGCTTTGCAGTAGAGCTTGAAATTGGGAAGCATAATCCCCCAGCTTTATTCTTCCTTCTCAGGATTGCTTTAGCTATTTGGACTCTTTTGTGGTTCCATATGAATTTTAGAACTATTTTCTCTAGTTTGTTGAAGAATGCTCTTGGTATTTTGATAGGGATTGCATTGAATCTGTAGATTGCTTTAGGCAGGATGGCCATTTTGACAATATTAATTCTTCCTATCCGTGAGCATGAAATGTGTTTCCATTTATTGGTATCTTCTTTAATTTCTCTCATGAATGTCTTCTAGTTTTCAAGGTATAAGTCTTTCACTTCCTTGGTTAGGTTTATTCCTAGGTATTTTATTCTTTTGGATGCAACTATGAATGGAATTGTTTTCCTGATTTCTCTTATGCGAGTTGATCATTAGTATATAGGAATGCCACAGATTTCTGCATATTAATTTTGTATCCTGCAACTTTGCTGAATTCAGATATTAGATCTAGTAGTTTTGGAGTGGATTCTTTATGGTTTTTATGTACAATATCATGTCATCTGCAAACAGGGACAGTTTAACTTCTTCCTTGCCAATCTGGATGCCTTTTGTTACTTTGTGTTGTCTGATTGCCATGGCTAGGACCTCCAGTACAATGTTGAATAGAAGTGGCATCTCTCCCAGTTGGCATCCTTGTCTTGTTTCCAATCTTAAGGGAAAAGCTTTCAGCTTCTTGCTGTTAAGTATAATGTTGGCTGTGGGTTTTGTCATATAGCATTTATTATATTGAGGTACTTGCCCTCTTTACCCATTTTGCTTACAGTTTTTATCATGAAAGGATGTTGAATTTTGTCAAATGCTTTTCCAGCATCTATGGAGAAGATCATGTGGTTTTTGTCCTTTTTGTTGATGTGGTGGATGATATTGATCGATATTCGAATGTGGTACTATCCTTGCATCCCTGGAATAAATCATACTTGATCATGATGAATGATCTCTTTGATGTATTTTGGAATTCGGTTTGCTAATATTTTGTTGAGTATTTTTGCATCTATGTTCACTCAGGGATATTGGTCTGTAATTTTCTTTTTTTGTGGTGTCTTTGCCTGGTTTTGGTATTAGAGTGATGCTGGACTCATAGAATGAATTTGGAAGTATTCCCTCTTCTTCTACTGCTTGGAAAACTTTAAGGAGGATGGGTGTTAGGGCTTCACTAAATGTTCGATATAACTCAGCAGTGAAGCCATCTGGTCCAGGTGTTTTGTTCTTAGGTAGGTTTTTGATTACCAGTTCAATTTCATTGCTGGTAATTGATCGGTTCAGATGTTCTATTTCTTTCTGGGTCAGCCTTGGAAGGTTGTATTTTTCTAGAAAGTTGTCCATTTCTTCTAGGTTATCCAGTTTGTTAGCATATAATTTTTCGTAGTATTCTCTAATAATTCTTTGTATTTCTGTGGTATCAATAGTGATTTTTCCTTTCTTATTTCTGATTCTGTTTATGTGAATAGAGTCTCTTTTTTTCTTGGTAAGTCTGACTAAGGGTTTATCTATTTTGTTTATTTTCTCGAAGAACCAGCTCATGCTTTCATTGATTCTTTATTGTTTTATTCTTCTCGATTTTATTTATTTATGCTTTTATCTTTATTATGTCCCTCCTTCTACTGACTTTGGACCTCTTTTGTTCTTCTTTTTCTTGTTTCATTAATTGTGAGTTTAGACTGCTCATATGGGATTGTTCTTCTTTCCTGAGGTAGGCCTGTATTGCAATACACTTTCCTCTTAACACGGCCTTAGCTGCTTCCCACAGATTTTGTGGTGTTGAATTATTTTTGTCCTTTGTCTCCATATATTGCTTGATCTCTGTTTTTCTTTGGTCATTGATACATTGGTTATTTAGGAACATTTTGTGAAGCCTCCATGTGTTTGTGGGATTTTTTCATTTTCTTTGTGTAATTTATTTCTAGTCTCATACCTTTGTGGTCTGAGAAACTGGTGGGTACAATTTCAATCTTTTTGAATTTACCAAGGCTCTTTTTATGGCCTAGTATATGATCTATTCTTGAAAATGTTGCATGTGCACCTGAGAAGAATGTGTATTCTGCCACTTTTGGGTGTAGATTTCTGTAGATGTCTGTTAGGTCCATCTGTTCTATTGTGTTGTTCAGTGCCTTGTCTCCTTACTTATTTTCTCTCCGGTTGATCTGTCCTTCAGAGTGAGTGGTGTGTTGAAGTCTCCTAGAATGAATGCATTACATTCTGTTTCTCCTTTTAATTCTGATAGTATTTGTTTCACATATTTAGGTGCTCCTGTGTTGGGCACATAGATATTTATAATGGTTATATCTTCTTGTTGGATTGACACTTTTATCAATATGTAATGTCCTTCTTTGTCTCTTGTGATTTTCTTTGTTTTGCAGTCTTTTTTGTCTGATACAAGTACTGAAACTCCTGCTTTTTTCTCCCTGTTGTTTTCATGAAATGTATTTTTCCATCCCTTCACTATGTCTTTGGGTTTAAACTGAGTCTCTTGAAGGCAGCATATAGATGGACCTTGTTTTTTATCCATTCAGTGATTCTATGTCTTTTGATTGGTGCATTCAGTCCATTTACATTTAGGGTGATTATGGATAGGTATGTACTTATTGGCATTGCAGGCTTTAGATTCATGGTTAACAAAGATTCAAGGTTAACTTCCTTACTTTCTAAGAGTCTAACTTAACTCACTTAATATGCTGTTACAAACATAAGGTTCTTTTTTTTTTCTTCCTCGTTTTTCTTCCTCCTCCATTCTTTATATATTAGGTATCATATTCTGTACTCTTTGTCTATCCCTTGATTGACTTTTGAGATAGTTATTTTAATTTTTGCACTTGCTTAGTAATTAGCTGTTCTACTTTTCTACTGTGATTTTATTACCTCTGGTGACAGCTATTAAACAATATGCACACTTCCATCTATAGCAGTCCTCCAAAATACACTGTAGAGATGGTTTGTGGGAGGTAAATTCTCTCAGTTTTTGCTTGTCTGGAAATTGTTTAATCCCTCTGTCAAATTTAAATGATAATATTGTGGGATAAAGTATTCTATTCTTGGTTCAAGACCCTTCTGCTTCATTGCATTAAATACATCATGCCACTACCTTCTGGCCTGTAAGGTTTCTGTTGAGAAGTCTGATGATAGCCTGATGGGCTTTCCTTTGTATGTGATCTTATTTTTCTCTCTGGCTGCTTTTAATAGTCTGTCATTATCCTTGATCTTTGCCATTTTAATTACTATATGTCTTGGTGTTGTCTTCCTTGGGTGCCTTGTGTTGGGAGATCTGTGCATCTCCATGGCCTGAGACTATTGCCTTCCCCAGATTGGGGAAGTTTTCAGCAATCATATCCTCAAAGACACTTTCTATCCCTTTTTCTCTCTCTTCTTCTTCTGTAACCCCTATAATATGAATATTATTCCATTTGGGTTGGTCACACAGTTCTCTCAATATTTATTCATTCTTAGAGATCCTTTTTTCTCTCTGTGCCTCAGCTTCTTTGTATTCCTCTTCTCTAGTTTCTGTTTCATTTATTTTCTCCTCCACCATATCCAATCTGCTTTTAATACAGTACATTGTGCTCTTCAATCATTGGATCTCCAATCAGAATTCATTCCTGAGTTCTTGAATATCTTTCCGTACCTCCATGAGCATGTTAATTATTTTTATTTTGATCTCCCTTTCATAAAGAGTCATTGAAATCTTTCTCAAGAGTGGTATTAATAATTTTACTCTGAACCAGATTCTTTTTGCATTTCATATTTGTATGTGGTGCCCTCTAGTGCCCAGAAGCTCTACTCTGTGGGGCTGCTCAGCCCCTGAAGCAATGTCAGGGGTTCCAGGGGAGTGGTATTGGTGCCTCGGGGGAGGAATGAGCTGTTTCCTGCTTCCCAGCTACTATGCCTGTCTCCACTGCCTGAAGCAGTGGGCTGTGCACACAGGTATAAGCCTCTACTCTTTGCATTTGTGGTTGCTGTAGACAAATCTTCCCTCTGGATGGGCTAATGCCAGGGTAGAGTTTGCTGGTTTGCGAGCCAGGTGGGGCTGGCCAGGAGAAAGGCACAGTAGGCGGTGTATCACGGAGGGGTCCTTGGAGCTGTGTAGCCAGCCAGAAAGCTGAAGCACTTGAAGATTGTCTGAGGAAGATTTCTTTCTTATCCTTAAATATATGAGAGTGTATATGGCAAAGCTCCCAACCTGCTGGGCAGAGTGTACCTGGACAATTTTGTCTACCTGTCCTCTCTCCTGAGCAGTAAGCTCTGTGCAATCCTTGTCCCTTTAGCAGCCCTCTTGCTAAGGGCTTCCTTGTTAGGAAGTCTCTCAGACTGCCCGCCTTTCTTTTGTCCCAGAGCAGCCAGATACGGATCTCTGCTTTCCACAAGAGACTGGAATCTCAGTCTCTCCAGGAATTCTGCCTGTCTTAGCTTTCCAACCCCATAATCACGAGAGTATCATGCAAGCGCCATGAATTGTAGGTTTGTACTCCCAGAGCCGATCTCAAGAGTTAGGTATTCAGCAGTCCCAGGCCTCCACTCCCTCCCTGCTCAGTTTCTCTTCCTCCTGCTGGTGAGCTGGTGTGGGGGAAGGGGTTGCGTCCCGCTCGGCCACAGCTTTCATACGTTACCCTGTTCTGTGAGGTCTGCCCTTTTCTCCATATGTATGCAGTCTTGCGCAGTCCTCTTTCCTGTTGCTCTTTCAAGATTAGTTGTATTAATTATATTTTCATATTATATGTGGTTTTAGGAGGAAGCCTGTGTCTCACCTCTCACGCCACCATCTTTAATCCCATTTACTCTTATGCTTATTTTACTTGTGAAAACCTGAGAATGATAGAGGTTAAGTGTATTTATCAAGATCCCCAAACTAATTGTGAGAGATCAAGGACTGATGATCAAGCCTAATGGTTTCCATGCTCTTAAACACTACTGTAGCTCAGGGAGTAAGGGGGTTCCCCACCCGGGGCAAGTTCCTATTAAACCCATGAAACCTCAGAAAGACAAGAGAAAAGGGCAGGTTGAGAGGAATGGCTTTCTTGCTCACAACTCCCTCTCTGCTCCACTAACCAGTCCCCACTCTGTCCCTGCTGCCACTGTGTGCAAATGCTTTTTCCCACCCTCTACTTCTGGGAGGAACTTCTGGGTGGGCACCGGACTGATTTCATACTAGGAACAGAGGGGAGGAGAGAATCACCATTTTCTCTCTACCCCATGCCCTGGCCGCAGCTCTGCCATGGTAAACATCCATTGATATGCAAATAGGCCAAGGCCAGGAAGAAAACTCTTGGTGAAAACTTCCATTTACCTGACAACTATATTTCATTGAATGTGTTCAAATATGTGCAAGAATTTGAATAA
This sequence comes from Phataginus tricuspis, assembly GCA_029783875.1. Lineage (NCBI taxonomy): Eukaryota > Metazoa > Chordata > Mammalia > Pholidota > Manidae > Phataginus > Phataginus tricuspis. The sequence continues at coordinate 78,315,275 of JAQQAC010016209.1, forward strand.
CTGATCATTCTAAAGTCATGTCATATCTTAAAATACTCACACCCTCCTCCACATAAATCTCAGTGTATATTTTAACTGGAAATGTTTTCAAATACCTCATTCACTTTATGAATCATAGATGATATATTTTTAATGTTTTAATTTACAGGACAGAAACTAGTATTCCAAAATTATAAATTGATAATGACAGATGAAAAAGCAAAATAAAGGGTAAGATAAAGAGGATGCTAAGATGCTAACTGTACATGAACTTGCAAATGCTTAGACCAAGGTTAATATTAGTTAGCTGATTAAGGGTACAAAGTTTCCACTAGTAGATAAATAAGTTCTAGAGATCTAATGCACTACATAGTTATTATAGTCAATGATACTACATTATAAATTTCAAAGTTACTAGAACCTAGATCTTAATTGTTCTCACCACAAAAAAAAATAGTTGTGTGACATGATAGAGATGTTAGCTAATGCTATAGTGGTAATAATATTACAATATATAAGTATATCAAATCAACACCTTGTGTACCTTAAACTTACATATGTTAATTTTATCTCAATGAGAAATAAATTTAAAAATTAGATAACTAAAAATTTTGCTAGTCATGTTCTACAAGTGTTTCTTTAGAGAGAAGAAATTGTTTTCTTCTTATGTGTAAATGCTTTTGCACTTGAACCAATTTAGAGATATTATCCTAAAGAATCCCATATTAAAAATTCAACAAGATGAAAATTATTTTCTGACTTTGAATGAGATAAACTATTATCCATTCCAACTACATTATCTTAAGTTTGATGAGCTAGCTGGCCAATATGGGCAGGAATTTTCAATTTTCAATTGTATAGTTTAGATTGGTGCCTGGCACTGGGTTGGCATTGAATAAATATGTGTTAAATGAAAGGATCTACTTATTTTATGGTCCCAGAAAACCCTGGAAAAGAAACAAGTAGATAAAACCTATGTGTTGAATAATCAAATAGAATGTGATGTCTAAGAGGAAACGAGAATAATAGAATAATATTCAGGAAGCTGTGGGATCCTATAAAGGAACTGCCATAAAATATATCCTTGGGCTCAAGGGTCATGGTGCTACCATTAAATGAGTAATTTACCTGTGTTTAATCTGCAAGGTCAGACCGTTATGCTGTACAATCTAACTTAGAACTTGTGAGCCGTATTTGCCATTTAATAGTCTATAAGACTCGTACTCCTGAAATACAGGTCGTATGTTTAAAAAAAAATGTAGCACAGTTTTAAAACTATATATTTTACTAATAAATTGGAAAAAATAATACATATTAATATATTCCAACGTAAAACTAAGGATTTATTTATAATAAAATTAGTAAAACCAACAACATAGGTTCCTCCTTTGTTTGCCTTTAAGACAGTAATTTCTCAATAGGACAATGGTTCTAGCGATCTATAAGTTGTAACCTCTATTGAAGCCTATTTATTAACTAACCAAGTGTTTTTGACAGATAGGCAGTAATTACAGAAAACCATACTGTAGCATTGACTATAGGCATAGGGTCAAAACAGTATTTTGTACCTTGTTAAATTCTAATTAGGCAGTTGAAAAATGTAATGACATTTTAAATGATAATAGTAGTAAAGGATAATATTCTCTTTGCCATGCTAAATACATTTTTAGACCAAATTAATGATAAAATATATTGTTTTTTAATTATTCTCTTAAATATATTATTCCTATTGAAAGCTACTCACATTTTTTAAAGTAGATGATAACCCTCAAACAAACAAGATTAATGAAAACTTTGCTTGTGATCTGTTTTTAACAAAAGAAAAAGTAATAAATTATACCTTAAACTCAATTACACAATGATAAAAAGGAAATAATTATTCTCATAATCATCTATGACACTTGATTAACCATATAAAATATATTTTTAAAAGTTTAATTAAGCTCCAAATTAAAATTAAAGATATATAGGATCAAAAGTAATTTTAATATTTTAAGTATAATAGCTTTCCTATTTGGACACTATTTAAAACACAGAACTAATTTTTCACATACATGTACCCTGAAATTCACTGTGTTTAGAAACGTCCTGTGTTATAAATCATATAAACATTAAAGATTGTAGCAATAAAGGATTTTTTTGGCAGGGTATTTGAAACAGTTCTATATGCTAAATTAGAATCATCAGTAATCTACGAATGGTGTCAATATATTTACAAATATAATTCAAAAATGTGATAGGACAGATAACCATCTCTGAAACAAAAGTATTATCTAAGGCTTGTAGTCAACATATTTATGGCCCTTGATTCTATGTCTATATGTAGTAGAACTGAATGTAATCAGGGAAATTGACATTCTCATGAGAAATAACTGAGGAAGGCTAAAATATCAAAATATATTTAGATATTATATCTATAGATATTTTGTTTCTCATGACTTTTTTTTTATTTTATGCTTGCAAACTGAACAGTATATATCAAATCCACTTAACAGATAAGGAAAGCATATTAAATAATTTTCCCAAAGTCACACAGGAAGTTGGAATGTTTTTTTCTTTATTTATCAGTTTTCAAAATATTGAGTTAGTTGCCCAACCTCCTGCAAATTCTGATGTCCAAATACTATTTCCCAGTAAAAGGAATTAGGATTCCTTGGAGAAATGGATGATTTAAGGTCTGGCTTAGGAAAAAAAAGTTTATCCAAACAAGTATCTTTTATCACTGAGGCTATTTCAAAAAGGCTGAAGAGACCCCTGGGAGAGACTTCTGCTGACCAAAAGTAGAACAATCTGAGCATCAACACAAATAACAAAATCTTGTTTCTTCATTTTTAAAATAACCACAATAAAGAAACAAATTTTAGTTTTTAAATATATATATATTATGTATTCATACTGAAAATTGCATGCAGATGAAGGACTAGAGGGACTTCATTTCACCTCACTTCTCTTTCATCTGTTTCCTTTTCTTTTACTGGAAAATCCCAGTATCCGAACACTCCAACATAATTATTCATTTTTTTAATCCACAGTAGACATATAGAAATATTGGAATCATAATACAAACACTAGCTCTGAAAATATTACTAATAATAGTTCTTACTTGTTTTGTTGGCAGTTCTCCATTTTCCTTGAGGTAAATGGGGATTTAGAATCATGTGTTTTAAAGTAACTTTAAGTTCATATAAGGTTAAGTTACTTTATAACTATTTGTTTTTTTAAAACATTCCTTTTAAAGTTTACCTTATACTTGAACATTTGAGAGTTTCCAAAGTGAAAATACGATGTAGTCAGAAAAGTCTACATTTTCCTGTCTTCTCCATCTTGTTCACTCTCTCTATGTCCAGAATTGTTTATTCGTGTGTTTGGTACATCTCTCAATTGTTTTAATATAACAAATTTATATGTTACATACAATGTGTGTGTATTTAACTTTAAGCATACATATATACGTGTTTGTGTATGGTAAGGTAGCACAAGGTATCATACTATACAGACTTTCACCATCTTCCTTTTTTTCATCCAACAATATATCTTGGAGATCATTATATCACAGTATTGAATACATTTTCCTCATTTCAATTTACATTTCCATAATATGTAATTATATGTATGTACCATGATTTATTCAACTAGTCCCCTATTGATGTATATTTGACTAGTTATTTTTTTTATATTAAAATATTTGCAATAAATAACACATAACCTTTTTTTGGCATGCAGTAGACACTCAAATATTTGGTGAAGAATGAAAAAACTAATGAATGAGTGATTAAAAGAATGAATCAATAATTAGTGCCTGATTACAATGGAATAAAATACAGAGAATATAATCACATATTTTAAGCCATAGAGTCTGGGATGATATTGATTATTTGATAGACTATATGAGGTAACAAGAACTAAATATTGTGGGAATTTATAGACATGTTGAAGTTGCTAATACGATATGATATTCAATAGACACTTGTTTGGTTGGTTTTTGTTTTTGCTTTTGTTTTTACTGAATCCTGGGATATGTTTTACCTGGTCTGTCAAAATTCCCTCAGCTTGTATACTTATATATCACTACATCCCATAAAGAGTATGAAGAAGGGCTAAAATAGAATGAAAAAGAATATGCAGACAATAGTTCGTGTTAGTGAACTTGACCTTAATGATTCATCCATTACAATTAGCTTCTCCAGGGAGAACTTTGCAGAAGTACCAAGCTTTGTAAATATGATAGATGACAGAGCCAGTGTGAACTCTACTCAAGGACAGACTATGCTTGCTTCAGAGCTCTGAGGAGGGTCCCCTGCTCAAAAATTACAATTTTCAAACTGAAGTCTGAGGTTCCTTTATCAGGCAACACAAATTTTATTCCATAATTCAGGGCTTAAAATAACAATCCTTGGAATAATAATAACATTTTTTACCATTGTGTCTTAGAAGTGAGAAGTGAGATTGCTGAGTCAAGGGGTAAATTCATACATAATTTTCCTAGATATTATCTAATTCTCCACAATATCGATTATAATATTTTGCTTTTCCAACAGCAATATCTGAGATTTTCAATTTCCCTGGAACCTCACTGCTGCAGTATGTAATAGGTGGGAAATATCTCAGTGAAGCTTGGATTTACATTTCTCATAAGCAAGATTGATCATTTTAAATTAATTTTTATTGAGGTCTATTACACATACACTAATGACCACAATTTTAATGTGTAAAATTCTACATATTTTGACAATTGTGTACAACTATTAGTTAATCACTACATCAAGACAGTGAAAATTTCAATTACACCATCAACTTTCTTTGTACCCTTGTATGTTTTGCCTCAGGCAACCACTGAGTTGAGTTTTATCATAATAAAACCTGTCTGAGGTTTTTTTATACCTGTCTGAAACTTCATATGAATGTTAATATACAATATACAATATTTCATACTTCACTTCTTTCACTAATCATGATGGTATTTTCCCCAGCTTTATTGAGATATAATTGACATATATAACACTGTATAACTTTAAGGTATACAATGTGTCAGTTTGATACATTTATATATTGCAAAATGATTAGTGATAGTTAACCTCTCCATCATCACTTCATATAACTACCATTTCTTTTTTTTGTGGTGAAAACATATAAGATGTACTCTCTTATCAGATTCATCCACGTTGTATCCTTCAATAAGAATTCATTTTTATTGGTGAGTGATATTCTATTATTATAATAATATATTACAAATTATCTACCCAATATCCCCTAGATGGATATTTGTGTTCTTCCCAGTTATTGCTACTATGAATAAAGATGCCATTAACATTCATATTCATTCATGAAGTCTTTTTGTAGAAAAATGTTTTCATACATTTAGATAATTAGAGTAGAATTCCTAGGCCATAGGGTGTGTGTTTTAACTTTTTAAGAAATTAACAAGCAGTTTTCCAATTTCATTGTACCACTTTTTACAGACCATATGCAGTATATGAGTTATATGTTCTTTACTTTATCACTCATATTTGGTGTCAATTCTTTTCATTTTATGTATTCTAGTGGGTATTCAGTGGTTTCTTATTGTGATTTTTAAACTTTTATCTTCTAAAACACCAAACGATAAAATTGAAAATTTTTGGTGTGCTGTTCTATCAATTTTAACAAATTTATAGATTTGTGTAACCACTACCATAATCAGGATATAGAACAATTTCATCACCTCTTGAACAACTTTCTTATATCCATTTATAGTCCTATCTTTTCCCTACTCCTAACACATGGCAACTACTGATCTACTCTCAATAACTGTAGTTTTACCTTTTTAAAGAATTTCAAATAAAATCATATAGCGTGTAACATTGTGAGAGTGGCTTTTTTCACATACCGTAGGGTTTTGAAATTCATTCATGTCTTTGTGTTTATCAGTTTATTCCTTTACATTGCTGAATAATATTCTGTTGTATGGATGTACAACATCTTGCTTATCCAATCACAAATTGAAGGACATTTAGGTTCCCAGTTTTCTAATGATTATTATTAAACCTGTTGTAAACATTTAGGTCCAGGTTATTATCTGAATCTCATTGTGATTTTACTTTGATTTTTCTGACAAATAATGATGCTGAGCACTTAAAGTATTTATTGGTTATTCACATATCTTATTTTTTGAAATGTCTGTTTAGGTCTTTTTCTACTTTTTATTAGATTGTTTTTCTTTTTATTATAGAGTTGTAACAATTCATTATATATTCTGAAAATAACAATATTGCCAGATATATGTATTATGAATATTTTATCCCACTTCATAATTTATCTTTCAATATTCTTAATGCTGTGTTTCAAAGAGCAAAGGTTGAAATTCTGGTGAAGTATAAGTCATCATTAGTCTTCTATGCTTCTTTCCTAAGAAATTTTTGCCTATCTCAATATTACACAGATACACTTTTATATTTACTTCTAGAAGTTTATAGTTATAGCTATTACATTGTGTTGCACTATTCATATATAATTTTTTCTATGGTGTGAAGGTGGGGTCCTAAGTCATTTTTCCCTATATGTTTATATAGCTTTCCAGCATCAGTTGTTGAAGAGTATTCTTTCCCCAGTGAATTGTCATGGAATTTTTGCCAAAAATAAATTGGCCATACATGTACATTTCTCTGGGTCTCTATGTTCTATTTCATGTATCTATTTAGTTCTCCTTAATCCAATACCATACTCTCGGAAGCTATGGCTCTATAGTAAGCCTTAAAATTAGGAAGTACAAGTGTTCCATCTTTGTTCTTATTTTTCAACATAGTTTTGCCCACTCCAGGTCTTATTTATTTACATACAAATTGTGTGATCAGATTATTGATTAAAAAAAGATACTGTGGATTCTATTAGAACTGCTTTGAATCCAGAGCAACTGACATCATTCTTGGAGGGAGAACATATATCATTACAATACTTAGTATTCCAGCCCATCAACAAGGTACATTTTTACTTACATATTCTTTAATTTCTCTCAGTAACCTTTTGTTGTTTTAAGTATATAAGTTCTGTGTATCATTCACTGAACTTTATTTTAGTATTTCATTGTTTTCATGCTATATTAAATACTGCTGAAAATTATTTCCTAATTTGTGTTATCAATATTTAGAAACACAATTGATGATTATCAATAGAATTAACATAAAGACTTAATTAAATATTTTTATGTGAACATGTTTTAATTCCCTTTGTTAAAAACATACGAGTGAGGTGGCTGCACTGCATAAGTGTATGCTTATTTCATAAGAAGCCATCGAGATATATTCAAAATGTCTATAACAAGTTTTATTTTTACCAGCAGTGAATGAATGTTTCTGTTGCTTTGTGTCCTCAGAAACATTTACAATATAGCCACTAAAACAGTTAGAGTGCTATCTGCTTTTTGTTCTTACTTGCATTTCCCTAATAACAAATTATATTGAGCATCTTTTCATATGCTTATTTGCCCTCCATTAATCTTCTCTGAAGTGTCTTTTCCTTCTTTGCCATTTCTTATTTGCCTGTTCTCTTACTGAGTTTTAACAGTTCTTTATATATTCCGTATATGAATAGTTTAATAGACATACGATTTGATAAAAAATATATTCCAGTTAGTCCTGTCTCTTCATTCTATTAGAGATATTGTTCACAGAACAAAAGAATTTTTGTGGATGTTTTGTTTAGTTATTTAATTTTGATAATGTTCAAATTATTCACATTATTTTTTAATGGATCTTTCTTTTGATATATCTAAAAAATCATCTCTAAATCCAAAGTTTTCCCTAATATTTTCTTCCAAAGGATTGTGTTTTGCATGGAGGTCTATGAGTTGTTTTGAGTGACTCTGTATAAAATATAAGCATAACTCTGGTGGGAAAATCTGTCTCCCAGCCCAGGGCAAAATTACCTTTGAAACCAAAATGATGTAAAGGGAGGAATAAAGTAAGAGAAACCCATTTATTGCTTAGAAACAGTCATCCACTTCTGCTTACCTGTATCTCTGATGATGTGGCTGCAAAAAGGGGCCCCACCCAACCTCTCCAGTCCAGATATGCTTTTGCTCCTTAAGTAATCACCTATTGATATGGAGATGGACTACTTATCTCCAGCCCTTGGAAACACCTGCTGATAATGGAGATTCACTAAGGCCAAGTGGGACATTCTGGAAATATTGCAATTTTACCCCCAGGCCACCCTCCAGAAATCTTGCCTCACAATCTACTCACTCCCATTTCCCGCAATGGCCCCTGTGTGAAAAAACTGGAGCATTGTAACCAGACTAATAACATACAATGACAACAGCAACAAAACCATGGTAATCCTCAAGCCAGAGAATTCAGCTATGTTCAAGGTCCTATGCATATTTAGTCCATAGCTCACCCAATCCACAGGCAGACAGTAGCTGAACAGGTAGGGAGTTAAGAGCTATCATCATGCAGCAGCTGCAGGCAGGGAGTGGGTCCAGGCTGCGGTGCCTGCAGAAGAAAATAACCTTAAGGGAGATAAGATACATGTTTTTATGACACCAGCATAGGCAAATCTTATCCACCAGGTAGGATGCATGCAAGAGACTGGTACTGTGATAGGACAGTGGCAGGAATGGGTTCTCATCTTGTCTAATATACAAGACCTTCACTCACCTACATGTGGGAGTTACAGATGGGTCAATATATAGGGCTACAGGAGGTACATGCATTGACCAGAAAGATAAAACAAAACTTCCCAATAAGGTGCTTTTACCTACTACCTGTCTGGGTACACTACTGTGAACTCTGAGGGCCTTCTGCTGTTACTCCAGGAACACACAGGAGGCCAGCTTCCAGGCCATTTCCCCCTGGTGAGAGAAGGGCCATCCAATGGTAGTCCATGTATCAAAATGTCCAGAGATACATCCACTCAACCGAGTCCCCAGGATTTAGTGCAACTGGGGCTGGAAGCAGGATATTGCTCTGCTGGCCATATCCTGGATTCAATAATTCCTCTTTGGTTTGCCCATACAGTTAGTTGTATAGGTGAGGCAGCAGTGGGTGTTAGCATGTCCACAGGGCTCAAGGCTGCTTTCAGGGCTTCTCATTCAAATGCTATAGCACTGTCCGTAAGTGAAAGACTAGCCCTGTAGACTATTGGTGTCTGACTTCAGGCCAGATTTCAACAAACCATTGTACCTCTCTATCATACCTGTCCTGGTAGTTATATGGTACATGAAACTTCCACTTTATCTCTAATTTTTTCATCCATTTTTATAATGCATGCCCGGTAAAGTGGCTGCCTTGCTCACTGTCAATCACCTATGACAGGCCATAGGCTGCAAGTAGATGCTCCAAATCTCTTTTGGTCATTTGCTGATCTGCACAACATACAGAAAAAGCAACCAACAGTCCTGTAGCTGTGTCCACACAAGTAATGGCACACCAATATCCTTCTCATATGGGCAGAGGCCCAATATAGTCTGTATCCCACCTGAAAAGAGGTATTGGCCCCATTACTATTGCCCCATGTTGCTGCGGGACTCAGTGTATGTCCCTCTTAGAACACACAAGGCACTTCTTCTGAGCTCTGCTGACTTCTTCAAAGGTCATCGACAAGCCCAACCAATGCGCTACATCCCACATTTTTTTCCCCTGCTTGCAACAAATGATGATGTAACCTTTGGGCTACATCAAAGGCAGGCTCTCCTTCTAGCCAACACACCTGGGCCAATGAGTCTGCTTCATCATTCCCTGGGGATGCCAAAGGCAAATGGCCAGACACATGATATATCATATCTGTCTTAGTCTGACCAGAGGCCCATAGGACTTGTCATATCTCTTGCCTCCAAAGGGGCCAGTAACCAACTATCCAGTTGGCATGGTACCATATCAGTAGCCACATGGTCAACCCCCAATAGGCAGTCTGGCTGTCAGTGCAGACAACTATAGGAGAGGGCTCTGGGTGATCATGAGACTTTCTGCCCATGACTCAGCCCATTGACTGCTCTTCCCCTCTCTGTCCTCCAGCCATATTGTCTCAGACTTAGGATGGCAAACTACAGCCCTCTACTTCATAGGCTGCCCAGGAATGGACCCATCTCTATACCAAGCATCTTCAGATATAGGGGATTTTCCTTCCTGGTAAAGACTCTTGGCAACCAATGGCTGAAAAGCGAGTTCTTCCTGCTTTCAACTGATATATGTCACTGGCCCCAGTAAGCTTTGGAGTTCTCCACTTAAGGGGTTAGTAGAGAGGGCACTTCAGTGTTGTAAATATGCACACCATTTGGGCAGTGTAAGCCTCTGTGCCACACCATTTCATGACCTCTGGGTCCAATCTCACACCCACCCCACAATGGGATAGGTGGTTATTACCTTGGTCAGAGTTGTTCTGGTGAAAAGGTCCACAGACAGCAAGGCATGGTGCATAGCATCCAGTTGCTTCTCCATCAAGTTGTACCAGACTTCTGCTCCTTTCCATAGTTGTGACCAGAATTGCATAGGTTGGTTGTCACGTCCATTCAAGCCTCTGCCAAAGGCCCCATTGATAATCATCTTTAGTTACATGAACATCTAGCTCAAATGGCCTTGATGGGTCCATTACATTCAAGGCCTGTAGGGCCCTAATTGCTCACATGGCATCAGTATAAGCAGCTGCACATGTGTCATCCCTGATGCCCTTTCATACTACCTGGTATAAAGGCTTCAGAATTTGTGCCAAGTGTAGGATAAACACTTTCTAGTAGTCCAAAAGACCCAAAAACTCTTATAATACACCCACAGTGGTAAGGATATGGAAAGCCTAGACCTTGTGTATGACTGCTACTGGGATAAATTTAGTTTTACCCAGCCAGACAACCCCCAAGATCTGTACTGACAAACCAGGTCCCTGAACCTTGGTGCTGTTCATGGCCCATCCTTTCTCCTGTAGATGTTGCAGCAGTCGAGGAACTGCCCCTTCTAAATTGGCAAGAGAATCAGATGTGAGCATATCATCAAGGTAGTGACAAAGCCAGAATGTTTGAGGTTTATTCCATGTGGCCAAGTCCTGAGCTACGAGTCTGTGACAAATGGTGGGACTATGGAGGTATCTCTGTGGAACTACAGTGAATGTCCACTGCCTGCCTTCCCACATGAAGGCAATGTGTTCATGACTTTCCTGTGCTATGCCAATAGAGAAGAAAGCATTAGCAAGGTCCACAACATAATGATATGTCCCTAGTTAATGACTGAGGGTGTCCATAAGGACTGCTATGGAGGGAATAGCAGCATGCAAAGGGGGTGTTACTTTACTCAATTCCCTGTAATCTACAGTCATATGCCAGAAGCCATCTAGCTTCTTCACTGGCTACAATGGGGAATTAAAGGACTATGAGTGGGCTTTATGATGCCCACCTTCTCCAACTCCTGTAGAGTTTCTTCAATTCCCTTGTGTCCCACAGGCATTTATATTGCTTCATATTTGTTACGCACTGAGGTATAGGCAGAGCTACATGTGAGTGCTTAGCAAGCCCTCTCAGATCTGTCTTTACCACCTGTACCCTCAGTCTGAACTCACCTGCTGTGGTCTGTAACCACAGGTCTTGCAGGATATCTACCCCCAAAATATATTCAGGGATGGGAAATATGTACACAGTATACTCCACTGGGGGTAAATGTCCTATCCCCAGAGGGATTTGGGATTTCTTCACTCTAATTGCCCTACTCTCATAGCCATCTATCACAGCTTGGGGCATGGGAAAATGCTCGTGGTTGCCATAAATCAAACAACATTCAGCTCCTGTATCCACCAGGGCCAGAACACTGGGCAGGCCTTTAATGCAGGAGAAGTTGGTGCCTCTGGTGCTGTCCTCAACAACTTTTTGGCCCTGGGCCCAACTCTGTCATCCTCCCCTGACATCTCTGATATTATTTCAGGGGCTGAAGGCACTGCTCTTTCCTCCCCCTCCCCCACAGCCTCCTGCAATGTGGATTTTCCTACTATATCCTCCCTTGCTGCTAATGTATCTTCCAGGAGCATGACCTGTCTTCTCAATAACTGTCTCTTATGGGCGTCCCGTAGGTCATCACCCAGTTCATGCTGGAGTGTGTCTCCCTCCTGCCAAAGTCTCTTTCTTGACTCAATAACCCTTTACACTATCTTTAGAAACAAACATTCCACAATTCCAGCTGCTACACAGCCACTCAGGGCCTCTAAGCAGTCTTCTACCTCATGGAGGGCTAATTTCACAGCTTCTGCTCTCTCCACCCTTCCCCAATTCTGGGGAAGACCCCACCCATCTAGGAGGTGCTTTACCCTAGACCAATTCACCACTAGGAGATCCCCAATTGGTAGCCAATGGATAGGGGACTCCCAAGTGAAGCCACACCCTCCATTGCTGCAGCCACAAGGGCCTCCCCACCATCCACATGGGGATTTTCGGGTATCTCCCCACCATCTCTATGGGCAACCTGCTCAATGGTCACACCCATGAAGACAGATTACAGCCATGTATAACTCAGGGGGAAAAATCTGTCTCCAAGCCCAGGGAAAATTACCTTTGAAACCAAAATTAGTCAAAGTGAATAATAAAGTTCAAGAAATACGTTTATTGCTTACAAGCAATTGTCCACTTCTGCTCTCCCATGTCTCTCACAACTCTGCTGCAAAAAGGGACCCCACCAAACCTCTCTGGTCCAGAGATGCCCTTGCTCCCCCATGTAATCACCTATTGCTATGGAGTTGGACCACTTCTCTCCACCCCTTGGAAACACCTATTGGTATGGAGATACACTAAGGTCAGGCGAGAGATTCTGGAAATATTGCAATTTTACTCCACAATAAAGTATGTGATGATGTGATGAAATGTGTTTATTTTTCATATGGATATAGCATTTTCAATTCTTTCACCAGTACCACAGTTTTGGTTTTTGTACTTTTATATATTAAAATCAAATAATGTGAGTTCCACAGCTTTACTATTTTTAGTTCATGTACATACCACATAAATTTGAGAATCATCTTATCAATATCTACTAAAAAGGCTGCTAGTATTTTCATCTATATTATATTGAATCTACAGATCAATTTGCATAGACTTATCATACCAACAATATTGAATCTTCCAGTCCATGAATATGGTAGGTATCATATTTTAGTAGATTGTTTTAAATTTTATGGTTTTCAGCATACAGGTAAATATATATATTTTTTTCAATGTTTTTAAAATTTATTTTGGTATCATTAATCTACAATTACATGTGCAATATTTTGGTTATTAAACTACCCCCTTCATCAGGTCCCGCCCACCAACCCCATTTCAGTCACTGTCCATCAGCGTAATGAGATGCTATAGAGTCACTACTGGTCTTCTCTGAGTTGTACAGCCCTCCCCGTGCCTCCCCAACATTACATCTGCTAATCGTTAATGCCCCTTTTTCCCCCTTAACCCTCCCTTCCCACCCATCTTCCCCAGTCCCTTTCCCTTTGGTAACTGTTAGTCCGTTCTTGGGTTCTGTGAGTCTGCTGCTGTTTTGTTCCTTCAGTTTTTTTCTTTGTTCTTATACTCCACATATGAGTGAAATCATTTGATACTTGCCTTTTTTGGCTTGGCTTATTTCACTGAGCATAATACCCTCTAGCTCCATCCATGTTGTTGCAAATGGAAGGATTTGTTTTCTTCTTATGGCTGAAAAATATTCCATTGTGTAATATTTATTTCTAAGTAGTTGTTTTTGCTGCTGTTCTTTTTCTTCTTTTATTTATTTTTGGTGGTATTGCAAACTTTTAAAAAATATAAGATTGCTAATTCGTGCTATGTACTTATACAATAATAGGCAATTTTAAATAAATGGCCTAGACTTCAGTCTATCCTGATCTAGGTCTTTTACACTTTTTCCACAGTAGGACATTTTGCTAGTTATTTTTTTCTGATTCAATACATTTGCACTTTTTTCAGTTCTGATCTAGGTGATCCTAAGATGTGTTAATAAAAATGTATTAGTTTAGTTAGTGTCTTTTTCTATATCTACTTTCCAAATCTTCCTAAACATATCTATGACTACTGATAACTTTGAAACATTTCACCCAGCTGTTTAGCAAAATTTAGATATGGCATCAATATACTCTTAATATTCTAAAATTTTACCAAAAATATGCAGTTAATTAATAGAGGAGTTTGAAAAATTCAAGTATATGAATGTATTATGTCAATCAATATTCTTTTCTGAATTTTGTCTGTACTGAAATATATCTTTGTACTTTTTGTATTGAAACGTCTATTTTTAAATCTCTGCTATCAAATGAAATACCTTGCTTTTAATAGATAAAATCAGTAATTAGTAAGAAATTAAGAAATATGTAAACTTTTTGTTAGTTAACTCCAATTTAATTTGGTTTTAAAGAATTGGTTAAGTCTCAGAACATTTTGTTTTCTACTACTCATTCGCAGATTGGATAAATAATGTTTCAGAATACATACTTCTGAAATAAATTGTTTATGTGTGTGTGTAATCTTATAAGAACTGAAGTTAACTGTGTTATATTTTTCAATTCAAATAACTGGAGCAATTTTCTTCCAGCTCTCAATTTTTGTTTGGTTGCCATAAGAACTTTTAACATCTGATTTATATTCTTAAAAACTGCAAGTGTATGATACAGTATTAAAACTGTAGATACATTGTTATAATACAGATTTCTAGAATTTATTCATATTTCATAACTAGTATTTTATGACCATTGATTAGCAACTCACCATTTCCCTTTTCCCCCAGTCCCTGGCTACCATCATTCCATCCTATGATTCTATGAATTTGACTGTTTTAGATACTTCATAAAGTAGAATTTAGCAGTTGTCCTTCTGTGACTAGCTCGTTTCACTTATTATAATGTCCTCAATGTTCATCCATGTTGTTTCATATTGAAGATTTCCCTTTTTATAAAATATGAATACAATTGCATTGTATGTATGTGCTATTTTTATTTATCTCTATATCTGGTGATAGATCTTTAGGTTGCTTCCACATCTTCGCTATCATAAATAGTGCTGTGGTGAACATGGGAGTACTAATATCTCCTTGAGATTCTGATTTCAATATATTTGAATGAATATGCAGAAGATGGATTTCTGGGTCTTATGTAAGTTATATTTTTAATTTTTGGGGGAAACTGCATAATGTTTTCCATAACAGCTATAACATTTTGCCTTCCCACCAACAGTGTACAAGGACTCCCATTTATAAACATCCTCACCAACACTTGCCTTTTGCTTTTTAATACTGTTTTGTTTTCAATAACATCCTGACAGATGTGAGGTGATACCTCATTGTGGCTTAGATTTACATTTTGCTGATGATTAGTGTCATTGAGTATATTTTCAGATATATGAAACATATATATGTTTACCATATATATATATCCTCTTTGAAGCAATGTCTATTCAACTCTTTACCCCATTGTAAATGGAGTATTAGATATTTTGCTATTGAGTTGTTGGGTTCCTTATGTATTTTAGAAATGAATCTCTTGTCAGATATACGGCTTGCAAATATTTTCTCCCATTCCATAGGTTTCATTTTCACTCCATGAACTTTCTCTTCTGGTCTCAAGCTTTTTAGTTTGATATAATTACATTTGTCTATTTTTGCTTTTGTTGTTTGTAGTTTTGGTATCATACAAGAAATCATTGCCAGAACCAATGTCAAGCTTTTTGCCTATTTTTTCTTCAAGTATTTTTATAGCTTCAGTCTTACCTTTATTTTTTTCATTTACTTTCAGTTTATTTTTATTTTTAGGAGTGGTATAAGTTAGGAGTCCAGTTTCATTCTTTTGCAGGTGGATATCCAGTTTTCCCAACAACATTGTTGAAGAGACTTTCCTTTTCTCATTATGTACTCCAGACACCCTTGTTGAAGATCAGTTGACCACATACGTATGCATTTACTTCTAGGCTTCCTATTCTATTTTATAGCTCTATGTGTCTGTCATTGTGCCAGTACCATACTGTTTTAATAACTGCAGCTTTTTAATATATTTTGATTTCAGGAAGTTTTATGCCACAAGCTTTGTTCTCATTAGTCAAGGTTGATTTGCCTAATCTTTGGGTCTTTGAGGTTTCATATGAATTTTAGAATTGTGTATTCTATTTCTGTAAAAAATGTCATCGGGCTTCTAGGAGGGATTGCATTGAATTTATAGATCACTTTGTATGACATTGACATTTTAACAATATTTAATATTTCAATACTTAAACATGGTATGTCTTTCCATTTGTTTGAATATTTCTTATATTTTTTAAATCAGAGCTTTGTAGTTTTCCATATACAATTCTTTCACCTCCTTAGTTAAATTCATTCCCAAGTACTTTATTCTTTTCTGGTGCTATTACAAATGAACTTGATTACCTTTTTTTCCTTTTCAGATAGTTCATTGCTAGTGTTTAGAAATGCTACCAAATTTGTTTATTGATTTATTATCCTGAAAATTTGCTGAACTCATTTATGTTTTAACTGTTTTTTTATGGAGTCTTTAAGGTTTTCTACATATAAGATATTGTCTGCAAATATGGAAAATTTTAGTTCTTCCTTTCTGATTTAGATGCCTTTTATTTCCCTTTCTTGCCTAATTGCTCTAGCTACGCCTTCAACTACTATGTTGGATAGAAATGGTGAAAGTGAGCATCCTTGTTTTGTTCTTAATCTTAGAGGAAAAGTTTTCAGTTATTTGACATTTATTATGATGGTATATGTCAGTTTGTGATATATGGCCTTTTAACATGTTGAGGTTTGTTACTTCTGCACCCAATTTGTTGAACATTTTTTACATTAATTTTCTGAAACACATCTTCTGAACTATTGATACAATCATGTAATTTTATCCTTTATTTTGTTAATGTGGTATATCACATTACAGACATGCCTTAGAGATATTGTGTGTCCAGTTCCAGACAACCACAGCAAAGTGAATATTGCACTAAAGCAACTCAAATGAATTTTGGGGGGATTCCCAGTGCACATAAAACTTACATGTACACTATATGGTAGTGCATTAAGTGTACAAAACATTATGCCTAAAAAATATATATTTACCTTAATTTAAAAAATACGTTATTACTTAAAAATGCTTTGTGTCTGAGCTTTGAGTAAGTTATAATCTTTTTGCTGGTGGAGGGCATTGTTTTGAAGCTCATGGCTGCTGATTGATCACAGCAGTGGTTTCAAAAGTTTGGGGTGGTTTTGGTAATTTCTTAAAATAAGGCAACAGTGAAGTTTGTCACATCAATTGACTTTTCCTTTGATGAACATTTTTCTGTAGCAGGTAATGCTGTTTGATAGCATTTTACCCACAGAAGAACTTCTTTCAAAATTTGAGTTGTTCTCTCAAACCTGGCGACAGCTTTATAAAAGTGTGTATATTCTAAATCCTTTGTTGTCATTTCAACAATCTTCAAGCATCTTCGCAAGGAGTAGATTCCATCTCAAGAAACCAGTTTTTTGATAATACAAAACTCCTCATCCATTGAAGTGCTGTCATAAGACTGCAATAATTCAGTCATATCTTCAGGCTCCACTTCTAATTTTAATTATCTTGCTAATTCCACCATACCTTCAGTTCCTTCCTCCTCTTAAGTCTTAAATTCCTCAAAGCTATCCATGAAGGTTGGAATCTACTTCTTCCAAACTCATGTTAATGTTCATCTGTTGATCTCTTTCCATGAATCATGAATGCACTTAATGGCATCTAGAAATGTGAATCCTTTACAGAATGTTTTCAATGAATTTTTCCCAGATCCATGAGAGTAATTATTATCCATGGCATCTATATGGCCTTACCAAATATATTTCTTCAATACTAAGACTTGAAAGTCAAAATTACTTCTTTATCTTTGGGGCATAGAATGAATGTTGTGTTAGGAGACATGAAAACATTAACCTTGTTTATACATTTCCATCAGAGCTTTGGGTAACCAGGAGTGTTTCCATGAGCAATCATATTTCAAAAGGAATATTTTTCTGAGTGGGAGGTCTCAAAAGTGTGCTTAAAATATTCAGTAAACCATGTTATAAAACAAATGTGCTCTCATCTAGCCTTTGTTGTTCCATTTATGTAGCACAATCAAAGTTGATTTATCATAATTCTTAAGGGCCCTATCATTTTCAGAATATTAAGTGAGCATTAACTTCAATTTAAAGTCACCAGCTACATTATACCTTAACAAGAGAAATACCCTGAACTTTGAAGCTCTGAAGCCTGACACTGACTTCTGCCTAGCTATGAAAATCTCAGATGTAATCCTTTTCCAATAGAAGGCTGTTTCATTTACATTGAAAATCTATGTAGTGTTGCTACCTTCAGTAATTATGTTAGCTAGATCTTCTGGATAACTTACTGGAGCTTCTACATCAGCACTTGCTGCTTCACTTTCACATTCTGGAGATAGTTTCTTTCCTTTAACTTCATGACCCAAACTCTGCTAGCAGCAAACTTTTCTTCTATGTCTTCCTCACTTCTCTTAGCCTTCAAAAATTGAGCAGAGTTAGGGCCTTTCTCTGGATTAGGCTTTGCCTTAAGGGACTGTTATGCTGGTTTGGTCTATCCAGACCACTCAAAGTTTCTCCATATCAGCAATAAGACTCTTTTGTTTTCTTATCATTCATATGTTCACTGGGGTATCACTTTTAATTTTCTTTAAGGACTTTTCCTTTGCATTCACAACTTGGCTAACTGGTACAAGATGCCTAGCTTTTAGCCTATGTGAGCTTTTCATGTGTTTTCCTCATTACGTTTAATTATTTCTAGCTTTTGACTTAAAGTCAGTGCTGTGCAAATTTTCATTGCACTTGAATACTTAGAGGCTAATGTAGGAGTATTAATTTGCCTACTTTCAGTACTGCTGTATCTTATGGAACTCGGACGCCCAAGGAGAGGGAGAGATATGAGGAAATGGTCAGTTGTTGGAGCAGTCAGAATACACACAACATTTAGCGATTGTTTGCTGTCTTATGTGGGAGTGGCTCATGGCACACCAAAACAATTACAATAGTAACATGAAAGATCACTGACCACAGATCACTATGAAAAATATAATAACAATGAAAAAGTTTGTAAAGCTGTGATAATTACCAAAGTGTGTCACAGAGATATGAAGTAAGCAAATGCTTTTGGAAAAATGTTGCTGATAGAATTATTCTTCACAGGGTTGGCACAATCCTTTGGTTTGTAAAAAATACAGTATCTGTGAAACACAATAAAATGAGGTTTGCCTATAATTGATTTTTGTAAGTTGAACAATCCTTGCATCTCAAAGATAAATTCCTCTTTGTCATGGTGTATGATACTTTCAATGCACTGTTGAGTTATATTTGCTGGAATTTTGTTGAAGATGTTTAGATTTATGTTATTCAGGACTATTGGCCTGTAATTTTCTTTTCTTATAGTGTCCTCATCCAGTTTGAATGTCAGGTTATTAATGTTGACCTTGTGAAATGAGTTTGGAAATGTTTCCTCCTCTTCACTTTTTTGGAAAGTTTCTGAGAAGAATTGGTGTTAATTCTTATTTAAATGTTTAATAGAATTCACCAGTGAAGTGATCTGGTCCAGAGGTTTTCTTTGTTGGAAGTTATTTGATTACTGATTCATCTCTATACTACTTACAGGTCTATTCAGAATTTCTGTTTCTTCATTATCCAGTCTTGTAGGTCCTATGTTTCTATGAATGTATCCATTTCTTATAGTTTATCCAGTTAATTGGTCCTTTCATAGTAATCTCTTATGACCCACTTTATTTATGTTGTATGAATTGTAACATGTCCTCTTTCATTTCTAATTTTATTTGAGTCTCTTTTTTGCTTACTATATCTAGCCAAATACTCATCAATTTTATCTTTTGAAAAACCAACTCTTCATTTTGTTGATATTTTATGTTGTTTTTCTATTACCTTTTTTATTTCTGCTCCAAACTTTATTGTTAACTCCTTCAGCTACTTCACACTTAGTTTTTTTCTTCATCTGGTTGTGCCTTGAAATGTAAAATTTGGTTGTTTATTGAGATCTTTCTTCTTTTTAATGTAGGCTGCATTGCTGTAAACTTCCCTCTTACTATTGCTGTTGTTACATCCTATAACTTTTTGTTATTGTATTTTCAATTTTGTTGTCTCAAGATATTTTCTATTTTCTCTTTTGAGTTTTCCTTTGACCCACTTGTTATTCAAGGGTGTGTTGATTAATTTCTGCATATTTAAAAATTTCCAGTTTCCTTTCTACTCTTGAGTTTTAGTTTTATTCTACTATGGTCAAAAAAGATACTTGGGATGATTTCAATCTTCTTTAATTTGCTGCCATGTTTTGTAACTTTCTGATCTATCCTGGAGAATGTTCCAAGTCTGCTTAAGAAAAATGTGTATTCTGCCTTTGTTGGGGAGAGTGTTCTTTATATGTCTGTTAGGTTAAATTTTATTGTATTTTTTAAGTCTCATGTTTCCTTATTGATCTTCTGTCTGCATATTTGCTCATTATTGAAAGTGGGGTACTGATGTCTTCTACTGTTATTATATAGTATTATATTGCATTGTACTTGCCCCTTCATTTCTATCAACATTCTCCAGGACAGATTACATGTTAAGCCACCATACAAGTCTCAATAAATTCCAGAATACTGAAATCATATCAAGCATTTTCTGACCATGATGGTATGAAACTAGAAATAAAACAATAAAACTGGAAAAATCACAAATAAGTGAAGTTTAAACAACATGCTACTGAAAAATAATGAAGAAATCAAAGGAGAAATCAAAACTACCTAAAGACAAATTAAAAAAGGAATAGGACATACCAAAATATATAGAATATATCACAAGCAATTCTAAGTGGGAAGCTCATATAGTAATACATGTCTACCTCAAGAAACAAAGAAATATCAAATAAACAATTTAAATTTACACCTAATATAACTAGAAAACGAAGAACAAACAAAGCCTATATTTAGTAGAAGGAAGGTAATAATAAAAACTGAAAATGAATGGAAAAGAGAATAAAAGGACAATAAAAAAGAGGGTTCAAATATATGAAAATAGATCAGATAAACAACCTCATTTACAATCACATCAAAAGAATAAAGTACCTGGGAATAAATTTAATGAAGGAGGTGAAAGATCTATACAAAGGAAACTACAAGAGATTGAAGAGAAACATGGAATATGAGAAAAAAATGGACAGATATTCCATGCTAATGGATTAGAAGAAGAAATACTGTTAATATGTCAATACTACCCAAGGCAATCTATAGATTTAGCAATCATTAAAAATTCCAATATTTTTTAGGGAACTGTAAGAAATAATTCTAAAATTTATATGGGACCACAAAAGACTCTCAATAGATGAAACAATCTTGAGATACAAGAACAAAGCCAGTCACACTTCTTGACTTAAAAC
Source organism: Phataginus tricuspis (assembly GCA_029783875.1). Classification (NCBI taxonomy): domain Eukaryota; kingdom Metazoa; phylum Chordata; class Mammalia; order Pholidota; family Manidae; genus Phataginus; species Phataginus tricuspis. The sequence continues at coordinate 78,336,623 of JAQQAC010016209.1, forward strand.
TCTACTACAAAGCTATAGTAATCAAAACATATGGTACTAGGATAAAAACAGACACATGGATCAATGGAACAGAATAAAAAGTTCATAAATAAACCCATTCATATAATTTCAGTTATGAAAAAACAGGCAGTTGTATACAATCTGGAAAGGACAATCTCTTCAATGAATGGTGTTGGGAAACCAGAGAGCTACCTATAAGACAATGAATTTAGACTACAATCATACTATAGATACAAAATTTAACTCAAAATGGACTAAGACTTAAATGTATGACTTGAAACCATGAAACTCCTAGGAGGAAGTAAGCTCCTTGGCACTGATCTTAGCAATGTATTTTTATCTGAATTTAAAGCAAGGAGAACAAAAGCAAAAATAAAGAAATGGAACTACATCAAAATAAAAGCTTCTGAAGAGTAAGGAAACCATCAACAAAATAAAAGGCAACCTACTGAATGATGGAAAACCTCACATATATACACTCAAGAAGACAAAACTTAAAGACTGAGATACTTATTTCCAATAATTCCCTTACAGAAAACTGATAATGTTGGAGTTTGGTTTTTTTTTTGGTGGAGGATGAGGGAAGATTGATCAAAGGTTGTCTCATGTAAAACATGGGAATTTTGTCCAGGGACATGAACAGGAGATGACCCAAATCAGGTCTCAGAATGTGGACTAAGTTGAGTTTTGTTTGTGCAGCTGAACTGATTTAGTCTGCTTGGGAAATTTTCAAGTAGTGTTTCATGTTTTTTATAACACTCTAACTGAACTTTCCCCTCTTATATGACCTGACCATAAATAAAACCTACCCCAAACCCTCAATGGATTCAACCGTAGGTTGCTATGGTTTGCTTGTCTCAAATTGCAATTCCTCTGCTATTTCCAAATAAACTTATACATTTGAGCTTACCTCAGTTTACCTCTTTATTTAGGTTAACAGCTATTATAAAAGACAAGAAATAACAAGTGTTGGCAAGGATGTGGAGAAAATGGAATCTAATGCATTTCTGGTGGGAAAGTAAATTTGTGCAACCACTATGGAAAATAGTATGGAGTTTACTCAAAAAATTAAAAATAGAACTACCACATTATCCAGCAGTTCCACTACTTAAGATATATCTGAAGAAAACAAGAATGAAAATTTGAAGATACATGCACCCTTATGTTCATTGCAGAATTATTTACAATAGCCAAGATATGAAACACCCTATGTGCCCTCAATGGATGAAAATATTTTTTAATGTGATATATGTATCAGAAAAAATTATGAAATCTTGCCACTTGAGACAACATAGATAGACTTTCAACATATTGTGCTAAGAAAATAAGTCAAAAACAAATACTGCATGATTTCAATTATAAGTGAAATCTAAAAACAAAACAAAACAAACAAACAAAACAAAATCCAGACTCATAAATGCAGAGAACAGATTGGCGGTTGCCAGAGGGTGTTAGTTGGGAGGCAGGGGCACAATGGGTTAAAAGCATTAAAACGCACAGTTCTTCAGCTATAAAATAAATTTCATGAGGATGTATTCTATAGCATGGGAAATATAGACAGTAATATTGTATTAATTATGTAAGGTGGCAGATTTTAACTAGATTTAGTGTGGTCATCATTTCACAATATATACAAATGTCAAATCATTATGTTGTATACCTGAAACAATTATGAGGCTATTTGTTTCAAAAATTATCCCACCCACTCACCCACTTACTTTAAGATTTATATGTTTTTATACTTTCATGTAAAGTTGTAGATCAAAAAAGTAAACTATGCATTCAGTATTTTCAAATAGTCAAAATATGCAAACAAAAAAGTGCAACTGAGATATTTTCAGGCAAAATGAAACCTAAAAATATTCTTATACTATGAACTATGAATATTGTTTTTTATAATTGTCCTTAGAAATGCATAGCTCATAAAGATCCACTCTTACCTGATATGGGAATGTGAAGTTCCGTGGATTATTTATTAATATTCTTTCCCAGTGAATGTATGCACTTGTGAAGTATGCATATGCAGCAGTCACTGGGACTGTTTATTGGACGAAGCAGGTTTAATCATTTACTTCTATATAGGTAATTAACAAAATATCCAAATATATCATTAGGGAGATTAATGAGATTCTATAAGCCATGCTTACAAATCTTGAGAGAATATATAATTAAGAGCCTCCTTTTTTTCACCAAAATTCAGATGTGATGGTTAATTTTATACACCAATTTGACTGGCCTAAGGGATGTCTAGACAGCTGATAAACATTATTTCTGGGAGTGTCTGTTGAGGGTGTTCCTATGAGAGACTGGTATTTGATTAGGCAGACTGAGTAAAAACTGTTCTCACAATATTGGTAGGCATCAATCTGTTGGGGGTCTGAATGAAACAAAAATTGGAGGGGAAAATTCTCTATTACTTTGAGCTGGTATGTGCATCTTTTCCTGCCCTCAGATATTGGAACTCTGGTTTCTGTGGCCTTCAGACTGTAGGACTTACACTACAACAGTCCTCTAGTTCTCAGTCCTTGGCCTTGGACTAGGAGTTACACCATTGTTTCCCCTTGTTCTCAGACCTTCAGACTTGAAATGAAGTATATCACCAACTTTCCTGGTTTTCCAGCATTCAGATGGCAGACTGTGGGAATTTTCAGCTTCCATGATCCAGTTCCTACAATATTCTCTCCATATTGGTTATGATTCTTTTGATAACACCAATATATCAGAGAATAAATATTTTACTCACTTATATAGCTATGTGATTTTCTTATATCTAAATATACAGGATATTTCTACAACACAACACCATCTTGGTAACAGAAAAATTTTGTAAAAAGAAAAATATATGCTTCTTAAGTTCATGTACAACTCAGAGAAGACAAGTAGTGATTCTCATCTCACTAGGCTGATGGACAGAGACTGTAATAGGGTTGGTGGGGGGACCTGATGAAGGGGGTAGTTTAATCACCATAATATTGCACATGTAACTGTAGGTTAAAGATACCAAAATAAATTGTAAAAATAAAAAAATAAAAAAATAAAGAAATAATTTACTAATTACTTTATTAGTTGACTAATAACTGCAGGATAGGCATAGTATATCTCATTTAAGCCATGAAAAGCAGAATTTGTGAAGAAATAATCTATAATATTCAAAGCTAACTTATATTTTTACTTTCCTCAATGCCTAACTTTTATAACACATCTGACAGGATAACAATGCCATCTTATGGCCTACTTGTTGAACTAACATTAAAGATAAAAAAACTGATGACTTCTAATACATAATGATGTGTATTGCTCAGATTTCAAATTCTCCACAGGGATAGAAATATAAATGACAAGATAAATTAATGATAAATGATAAAAGATAAATGAGAGAACTAGAAATTCTGACACTCCTTCATTATCTTATAACACTATATAGTACAGTGTATAATAACTTTAATAATCAGTATATAACCTGTATTTTAAAAACATAAATGATAATTTAAGGAATACTACTAATATTAATATTTATATAATATTAGGCACCATTTATTATGACACTCAGGATTAAAAGTGATACAACCTATTAAAGAACAATGATAGATACTATTTATTGAGTACACTGTATTTTGATTTATGCTAATTTTTTTTATTAAGGTATCATTGATGTACAATCTTAAGAAGATTTTACATGGGCAATATTGTGGTTTCTATATTAACCCATATTATCAAGAACCACCCCACACCCCATTGCAGTCACTGTTCATTAGCATAGTACAATGCTATAGAGTCACTACTTGTCTTCTTTGTGCTATACTGCCTTCCCTGTGACACCCCTACATTATGTGTGCTAAACATAATCGTCCTTAATCCCTTTCTCCCTCTCTCCCCACACACCCTCCCCATCTCCTTCCCTTTGGTAACTGCTAGTCCCTTCATGGAATCTGTGAGTCTGTTGTTTTGTTTCTTCAGTTCTGCCCTGTTGTCATACTCTACAAATGAGTGAAATCATTTGATACTTGTCTTTCTCTGCCTGGCTTATTTCACTGAGCATAATACCCTCTAGCTCCATCCATGTTGTTGCAAATGGTAGGATTTGTTTTCTTCTATGGCTGAATAGTATTCCATTGTGTATATGTACCACCTCTTGTTTATCCATTAATCTACTGATGGACACCTAAGCTGCAGCTACACCTTGGCTATTGTAAATAGTGCTGCAATAAACATAGGGGTGCATATGTGTTTTTGAATTAGGGATTTTGTTTTCTCCGGGTATATTCCCAGGAGAGGAATCACTGGGTTGAATGGCATGTCCATTCCCAGTTTTTTGAGGAACCTCCATATTGCTTTCCATAATGGTTAAACTAATTTACATTCCCACCAACAGTGTAGGAGGGTTCTCCTTTTTCCACATCCTCATCAGCATTTGCTGTTTCCTGTCCCCTGGATGTAGGCCATTCCAACTGGTGTGAGTTGATATCTCACTGTGGCCCCATCCTGCATTTCCCTGATAATTAGTGATATGGAGCATCTTTTCATGTGTCTGCTAGCCATTTGAATTTCCTCCCTAGGAAAGTATCTGCTCAGATCCTCTGCCCATTCTCTAATTGGGTTATTTGCTTCTTGGGTGTTGAGGTGTGTGAATTCATTATATATTTTGGATGTTAAACCCTTATTGGATATGTTGTTTATGAATATATTCTCCCATACTGTAGGATGCCCCCTCTTTTTACTGATAGTGTTCTTTGCTGTACAGAAGCTCCCCAACTTGAAGCAGTCCCATTTATTCATCTTTGCTCCTCTCTCACTTGCACAAGGAGATGTGCTCAGTAAAAAGCCACCCATATCCACATTCAAGAGATTTTTGCCTAAGTTTTCTTCCAAGAGTTCCATGGTTTCATGACCTACACTCATGTCTCCAATCCACTTAAGAGTCCATTTTGAGTATGGAGCTGGACAGCAATCCAGCTTCACTATCCCACATGTAGCCATCCAGTTTTGCCAACACCAGTTGCCAAAGAGGCTGTCATCTCCCCAGAGTGTATCCATGGCCACTCTACATATATTAATTGACCATATATGTGTTGGTTTATATCTAGGCTTTCCACTCCATTCCATCGACCCAGGGGTCTGTTCTTCTGCCAGCATAAAACTGTTTTGACGACTGTGGCTTTGCAGCAGAGCCTAAAGCCAGGGAGAAAAATCCCCCCAGCTTAATTCTTCCCTGTCAGGATTGCTTTGGCTATTCAGGGTCTTCTGTGGTTCCATATGATGTCCAGAACTACATGCTCCAGTCCGTTGAAGAATGCTCTTGATACCTTGACAGGGATTGCATTGAATCTGCAGACTTCCCTAGGCAGGATGGCCACCCTGACAATATTAATTTCTCCAATCCATAAGCATGGGATGAATTTCCATTTATTGGTGTCTTCTTCAATTTCTCTCAAGAATGTCTTGCAGTTTTCAGGATATATAGGTGTTTCACCTACTTGGTTAGGTTTATTCCTAGTTATTTTTTTTTCATGCAACTGTAAATGGAATTGTTTTCTTGATCTCTCCCACTGCCTGACCACTGCTAGCATATAGGAGTGCAACAGATTTCTGTGTATTAATTGTGTAATCTGCAACTTTGCTGAATTTAGTTATTAGTTCTAGTAGTTTTTGAGTGGATTCTTTATGTTTTTTTATATACAATAGCATATCATCTGAAAACTTTGACAGTTCAACATCTTTCTTACAAATCTGAATGAGCCCTATATCCCTGTGTTGTCTTATTGACATGACCAGGACATCCAGTACTCTGTTGAATAAAAGTGGGAAGAGTGGGTATCTTTGCCTTGCTCCCAATCTTACAGGAAAAGATTTCAACTCTTTTCTGTAGAGTATGATGTTGGTTGTGGGTTTGTCATATATGGCCTTTATTAGGTTGTGGTGCTTGCCCTCTATATGCATTTTGTTGAGAGTTTTTATCATGAATCGATGTTGAATTTTGTCAAATGCTTTTTCAGCATCTATGGAGATGATCATGTGTTTTTTTGTCCTTTTTGTTGATGTGGTGCATGATGTTGATTTATTTTTGAATATTGTAACATCTTTGCATTCCTGGAATAAATCCCACTTGGTCATGATGGATGATTTTTTTGATGGATTTTTAAATTTAGTTTGCTAATATTTTGTTGAGATTTTCATATCTATGTTCATCAAGGATAGTGGTTTGTAATTTTCTTTTTTTGTGGCATCTTTGCCTGGTTTTGGTATTAGAGTGATGCTGGCCTCCTAGCATGAGTTTGGAAGTATTTTCTTCTCTTCTACTTTCGGAAAACTTTAAGGAGGATGGGTATTAGGTCTTCTCTAAATGTTTGATAAAATTCAGCGGTGAGGCCATGTGTTCCAGGAGTTTTGTTCCTAGGTAATTTTTTGTTTACTAATTCATTTTCATTGCTGGTAATTGGTCTGTTCCAATTTTCTGTTTCTTCCTGGGTCAGTCTTGGAAGGTTGGATTTTTCTAGAAAGATGTCCATTTCTTCTAGTTTATAGAGTTTGTTAGCATATAATTTTTCATAGTATTCTCTAATAGTTCTTTGTATTTCTCAGGTGCCCATTGTGATTTTTCCTTTCTCATTTCTGATTGTGTTTATGTGTGTTGACTCTATTTTTCTTGATTAGTCTGGTTAGGGGTTTATCTATTTTGTTTATTTTATCAAAGAATCAGCTCCTGCTTTCATTTATTTTTTGTATTATTTCATTCTTCTCAATTTTATTTATTTATGTTCTGATCTTTATTATATCCCTCCTTATCCTGACTTGGGGCCTCATTTTTCTTCTTTTTCTAGTTTCATTAATTGTGAGTTTAAACTTTTCATTTGGGATTTTAATTCTTTCCTGATGTAAGCCTGTACTACTATAAACTTTCCTCTTAGAACTGCCTTCTCTGCAACCCACAGAATTTGGGGTGTTCAGTTGTTGTGTTCATTTGTGTTCATATATTGCTTGATCTCTGTTTCTCATTGGTCATTGATCCATTTATTACTTAGGAGCATGTTGCATGTGTTAAGACTCTATGTGTTTGTGGCTTTTCTTTCTTTGCATATTTTATTTTTAGTTTCTTGCCTTTGTGGTCTGAGAGGGTACTTGGCACAATTTCAATCTGTTTGAATTTATTGAGGCTCTTTTGTGCCCTAGTATGTGATCTATTCTGGAAAATGTTTCATGTGCACTTGAGAAAAATGTGTATTCTGCTGCTTTAGGGTGGAGTGGTCTGTAGATGTCTGTTAGGTCCACCTGTTCTAATGTTTTGCTCAGTACCTCTGTCTCCTTACTTATTTTCTGTCAGGTTGATCTGCCCATTGGAGTGAGTGGTGTGTTGAAGTCTCCTAAAATGAATGCATTGCATTCTACTTCCCCCTTTCACTCTGGTATTATTTCACATATGTAGGTGTTCATATATTGGGTGCATAGATATTTATAATGGTTATATCCTCTTGTTGGACTGACCCCTTTATCATTATATAATGTCCTTCTTGTCTTCTTTTCCTTTTATTCCCTTTTTTATTGAGGTATTATTTATATACATTCTTATGAAGGTTTCACATGAAAAAAATAATGTGGTTACTACATTTACCCATATTATCAAGTCCCCACCCATACCCCAATGTAGTCACTGTCCATAAGTGTAGTAAGATTCCACAGATTCACTATTTGCCTTCTCTGTGCTACACTGTTTTCCCCGTGATCCCCCACACCAATTTGCTAAACATAATACCCCTCAATTCCCTTCTCCCACTCTCCCCACCTGCCCTCCCACACCCCTCCCCTTTGGTAACCACTAGTTACTTCTTGGAGTCTCTGAGCCTGCTGCTATTTTGTTCCTTCAGTTTTGCTTCGTTGTTATACTCCACAAATGAGGGAAATAATTTGGCACTTGTCTTTCTCTGCCTGGCTTATTTCACAATGGAATACTATTCAGCCATAAGAAAGAAACAAATCCTACCATTTGCAACAACATGGATTGAGTTGGAGGATATTATGCACTTGTTACTTTTTTTGTTTTGAAATCTATTTTGTCAGATACAAGTACTGAAACTCCTGCTTTTCTCTCCCTATTATTTGTATGAAATATTTTTTCCATCACTTCACTTTTAGTCTGAGTATGTTTTTGGATTTGAAATGAGTCTCTTGAAGGCAGCATAGAGGTGGTGCTTGTTTATTTATCCATTCTTCTGATTGGTGCATACAGTTCATTTACTTTTAGGATGATTATAGATAGATATGTACTTATTGCCATTGCAAGCTTTAGATTAGTGGTTACCGAAATTTGCAGGGTATCTTCCTTACTATCTAACAGTCTGTCTTATCTCACTTATTACACTATTTCAGACACAATCTAAATGGTTCTTTTGTTTTTTTCTCCCTTATTCTTCTTCCTCCATCACTCTTTATATATAAGGTGTCATATTCTATACTCTTTGTGTATCCCTTGAATGACTTCATGGGTAGTTAATTTAATTTTGAATTTGCTTAGTAATTTGGTCTACTTCCATTACTATGGTTTTTTTCTCTGGCGACAGCTGATTAGCTTTAGGAACACTTCCTTTTATAGAAGTCCTTCTAAAATACACTGTAGAGAGTTTTTGGTAGGTAAATTCAATCAAATTTTATCAGGAAATTGTTTAATCCCTGTTTCAAATTTAAATGATAATCTTGGTGAGTAGAGTATTCTTGGTTGGAGGCCCATCTGTTTCACTGTGTTAAATATGTCATGTCACTCCCTTCTAGCCTTTAAGGTACCTGCTGAGAAGTCTGATGATATCCTGATGGGGTTTCCTTTGTACATGATCTTTTTTATCTATCTGGCTGCTTTCAATGCTCTCCTTGTCCTTGATCTTTGCCATTTTAATTATTACATGTCTTGGTGTTGCCTTCCTTGGGTCCCTTGTGTTGGGAGATCACTGCACTTCCATGACCTGAGAGACTATTTCCTTTCTCAGATGGGGAACCTGTCATCAGTTATTTCCTCAAAGGCAATTTCTATCCCCTTTTCTCTCTCTTCTTCTTCTGGTACCCCTATAATGTGAATATTGTTACATTTTGATTGTTTACACAGTTCTCTTATTATTCTTTCATTCCTAGAGATCCTTTTTACTCTCTGTGCCTCAGATTCTTTGTTTTTCAGTTCTCTAATTTCTGTTTCATTTACATCTCCTTGATCTAATCTAATCTACTTTTAAATTCCTCCATTGTATGTTTAATTTCAGATACTGTATTTTTCAGAGTTTCTATCTCTTTCTTGCTATCCTCCCTGAGATCTTACTAGTTTTCTGTACCTCCATGATCATGTTTATGATTTTTGTTTTGAAATCTTTATCAAGAAGATTGGTGATTTCAATTTCACTTAGCCCTCTTTTTGGCCTTTGAATGTTTGTTCAATTTTTTTTTGCTGTTTCATTTTTCTATTGATTTCTATGGAATAATAGCTCTGTATAGGCAGTGCCCTCTAGTACCCAGAAGCTCTACTATCTAGTGCTGCTAAACACATCGAACCATGGCAGGTGTCACAGGCAAACAGCACAGGCACCTTCCAGGAAGAAGAGCTCTTTCCTGCTTCCCAGCTGCAGTGGCTGCCTCCATTGCCCGGTCCAGTAGGATGCGTGCACAGGGAGGAACCTCTAAATTACACCCCTCTAGCTACCATAGGCAGTACCCCCCTTCGGCTGACCTGCATGATGGTGAGGGAAGCAGGTGTGCATAGCAGTGCCTGTTGGGAGGAAGGAGCAAATAGCTGCTTATCATAGTGGGGGCCCTCAGGGCTGCATTGCCAGCCAGGGCAATGGAATGTCTGAAGCTTCTGAGGAGTTACCAGTTGGCTGGGCCCTGTGTGCCAGGACAATATTCTCTACCTGCTTTTCTCCTGAGCAGTAAGCTCTGTGTAATCTTTTCCCCACTACCACCCCTCTAACTATTGAGAAGTCTTTCTTTGTTCTCACCTTTCTTTTGTCCCAGAGCAGCTGGTTGTACATACCTGTCCACTACATGCAGCTGGAACCTCAGTTTCTCTGAGAATTCTGTCTTTGCTTTCCAACCCCTTTAATCCCCAGAGCACCATGTAATGGGGGTTTGGGCTCCCAGAACATATATGCAGGGCTAGGTTATTAGCAGTCCTGGGCTTCTACTCCCCCTCTGCTCCATTTCTCTTCCTCCTGCCTGTGAGCTGGATTGGCGGGGGGCCTTGTGTCCCATCATATTCTGTCTTTGCTACTTTAACCTTTTCTGTGAGGTCTTCTCATTTCCCCAGTTGTAGGCAGTCTGTTCTGCAGTCTTCAGGTTGCTCCTTCAGGAGTATCTGTATTTGCTGTATTTTCATGTTATTTATGGTTTTGGGAGGAAGTTTCTGCCTCACTTCTCAAGCTGCCATCTTTTTCCCCACCCCCATCTGAGTTGTATGAGTTTTACATATTTTCTGCATTAACTCCTTATCATACATGATTTGAAAATATTTTCTGCCATACCTTTTCATTTTGATGATTGCTTTTCATTTTGTTGATTGTTCTTTTGCTGTGCAGAAGCTTTTTATTTTGATATATTTCCATATATTTTTTTAATTTTTGCTTTTGTTGCTTGCACTTTTAGTGTCATATCCAGGAAATCACTGGCAAGATGAATGCCAGTGAATTTTTTTCCCCTATGCTTTCTTGCAGATATTTTATGGTTTCAGTTCATATTTTTATGTGCTTAATCCATTTTGTGTTAATTTTTATGAGTGGTTTAAGGTAGAATTATGTTACATTTGGTTATCCAGTTTTCCCAGCATTATTTATTGAAGTCTATTCTTTCCCAGTGAGTATTCTTGCCTTCTTTGCCAAATATTAATTGACCTTATATGTGTGGACTTATTTCTGGTCTCATAATTCTGTTCTATCGGTCTACAAATGTATGTTTTTGTCAGTACCATAATTCTCTGATTACTACAGTTTTGTAATATAGTTAGAAATCAGGAAGTGTTAGATCATCAATTTTGTTCTTTCTTGGGATTTTCTTGGCTATTCAGTATTTTTTTTTTACAATTTATTTTATTTTAGTATCATTAACTTACAATTACATGAGCAATATTGTGATGATTAAACTACCCCCTTCATCAGGTCCCCCCCACCAACCCTATTACAGTCACTGTCCATCAGTGTAGTGAGATGAGAATCACTACTTGTCTTCTCTGAGCTGTACAGTCCCCCTCCGTGCCCCTCCACCGTATGTCTGCCAATCGTAATGCCCCATTTACCCTCTTATCCCTCCCTTCCCACCCATCTCCCCAGTCTCCACACTGAACAAGTAGAATACACATTTTTCTTAAGTGTACAAGGGAAAAAAGTGGTATGGATTATAGCCTATGTGAGAAGCCATAAGTCACCCCTCCAACCTTGCAATAAGTAAAAATCTGAACAAACTGAAAAATTAACAACTCTTAGATTTGTCAGAAAATTGGGGTCACAAGGTGAACTACTGACTTCAAAATTGGAGAGAGGGGAATTGGAGATGTGGAGAGAGGGGAACCCTCCTACATTGCTGGTGGGAATGCAAATTAGTTCAACCATTGTGGAAAGCAGTATGGAGGTTCCTCAAAAAACTCAAAATAGAAATACCATTTGACCCAGGAATCCCACTCCTAGGAATTTACCCCAAGAATGCAGCAGCCCAGTTTGAGAAAGACAGATGCACCCCTATGTTTATTGCAGCACTATTTACAATAGCCAAGAAATGGAAGCAACCTAAGTGCCCATCAGTAGATGAATGGATTAAGAAGATGTGGTACATATACACAATGGAATATTACGCAGCAATAAGAAAAAAACAAATCCTACCATTTGCAACAACATGGATGGAGCTGGAGGGTATTATGCTCAGTGAAATATTCAGTATCTTTTGTGGCTCCATACAAATTTTAGGATTATGTTCCCTAATTCTGCAAAAGATGCCATCTTAATCATGGTCATTTTAAGTTTCTTTTCTGATAATTCCAACATCCTTCTTATATCCAAGTCTGGCTTTAATCTTCTGCTATCCCTTCAAATTGCAGGTTTTTTGTTTTGTTTTTTACCTTTTAACATGTCTTATAATGTTTTTTCCTGATAGCCAGACATGATGAACTGTATAAAAAGAACTGCTGTAGATAGGCCTTTAGTAATGTGTTGGTAAAAAGTGAGCAGGGGAAGCATTCTATCGTCTTATGATTAGGTCTTAGACTTTTGGTGAGTCTGTGCCTCTAGACTGTGAACTCTGTCCTACAACTTGAATGGGAGAGGTTGGTTAGTATGAGCTTTAGTTGGTATTTCCCTTATTCTCTTCATCTATGAGGAAGTCCTGAAGGGACTGGAGTTGGGTATTTCTCTTCTTTCAGGTAAGTTTCAGGCTCTGATAATATCACAACAGGTTGGGCTTTGGTTAAACAATTTCTCCTAAGGGCAGACATCATTAAAAAAGATAGAATCCTTTTGCATATCTCAAAAAGAATTCCTTTACCCCTTCACCTTCTAGAAGAATGAGGCTATTTTCTCCAGTATTCACTGCAAAAACCTGGTTGAGCGCCTAGAGGTAAAACTCATAAGAGTTTAGGGTTTCTCAATGATTTTGCCTCCTTGGTGTTTTTCTCTCTCACACTTGTCCATGCTTAAACTGCAGTTATTTGTCCTTTATAGTTCTATTTTCCCTACCTTGGCACTAGTTCCCATGGAGGTTTGTGCTTCTGGGGTTCTACTCTGATAAGTTTTGATCCTTTGAATTTGCCTGTCAGTCTCTCCAATTTTGAAGTCAGTAGTTCACCTTGTGACCCCAATTTTCTGACAAATCTAAGAGTTGTTAATTTTTCAGTTTGTTCAGATTTTTACTTATTGCAAGGTTGGAGGGGTGACTTATGGCTTCTCACATAGGCTATAATCCATACCACTTTTTTCCCTTGTACACTTAAGAAAAATGTGTATTCTACTTGTTCAGTGTGGAGTGTTCTTTATCTGTGTTAGGTCTAATTGGTTTATAGCATTGTTCAAGTCCTCTCTTTCCATACTTGTTTTCACTCTCATTGTTCTAGCTATTATTAAGAATGAGCTATTGAAGTTTCTAAAATTATTGTATGTTTGTCTATTTCTTCCTTCAATTCTGTCAATGTTCACTTTATATATGTTGGAGTCTTTTGGTGCGTATGTTTATGACTGTTATATCTTCTTGATGAATTGACCCTTTTATCAATATATATTGTCCTTTGTCTCTTGCAACTGTTTTTGACTTAGTTTATATTGTCTGCTATTAGTATAGCCACATCAGCTTTCTTTTGACTAATTTACGTGGATATATTTTTCTATCCTCTACTTTTGTCCTATGTGTGTCCTTAGATCTAAATTAAATTTCTTGTAGACATCACATAATTGGAATTTTTTAAATCCCTTTTTACTAATCTTTGTCTTCTGATTGTGGCATTTCATCCACTCACATTTAAAATGACAATTATAGGAAATGACTTATTTTGTAATTTATTATTTGTTTTCTGTATATTTATTATGGACTAACTTTGTCCATTATTGTATTCCTTTATCTTTAGTTGATTTTAATAGTGGCACATTTTTATTTCCTTATCAATTCTTTTATCATATACTTATATGGTTTCTTTATGGTTATTATGGATATTACATATAACATCCTAAAACTAAAATAGTCTACTTAGAATTGATGACAAATTCATTTCAATTATATACAAAAATTCTACTCCTATACAACTCCAGTGACTCCACTTTCTGATATAGATGTTATAAATTACATCTGTATAAATGATATACCCATTGAAAGAATTATAATTATTTGTTATGCATTTTCTTTTACTGTATAAAATTAAAAGAGGAGTTACAAACTAAAATCATAATAATACTAATAAATATATTTTCCCAATTTTTACCTTTAATGGGGATATTTATATATCCATATGACTTTGGGTTATTTTGTAGACTCCATTTATTTCAACCTGAAGGACACCTTTTAGGATTTATTGTAGAAAAGAACTAGTGGTAAGGTAATGAGCTCCCTCAGTTTTTATCTTGGAATGTCTTAATTTCTTTCTTATTTTTGAAGGATAGTTTCACTGAATATAGAATTCTCAGTTGACCATTTTTCTTTTAAAAATTTAAATATACCAGTGCCTCTGGTCTCCAAATTTTCTGGTAAGAAATCAACTGATAGCTTTATTGAGGATCTCTTTTATGTGATGAATCACTTTTGTTGTTTTCAAGATTCTCTCCTTATCTTTGTCTTTTGATAGTTTGATTATACTGTGCTTCAGTGTGAGTTTCTTTGGCTTTACCTTGCTATACTTCGTTGAACTTCTTAGATATTTATATTCATACTTTTCATTAAATGTAAGGTGCTTTTGGCCATTATATCTTTAAATAATACATCCTCCCCTTAGTCTCTTCCTTTTCCTTTTAGTACTGTCATCATGCATATAGTCATCAGTTTGATGAGTTCTACAAGGTCCTCAGGCTCTGTTCTCTTCATATATTATATATATGTGTGTGTGCGATATATATTTGATATATATATTATATATATAATGGCATATTATGCAACCATGAGAAAGAAGGAAATATTGTTGTTTGCAAACATGTGGTTGAACTTGAAGGACATTATGCTAACTAAAATAAGCCAGAAAAAGACAAATAATGTATTTTTTCAATTATATGTGGAATCTAAAATATCAAAACTCGTAGAAGCAGAGTGTAGAATGTTGTTTTCCAGGAGTAGGTGGGAAGGGTGAAATGGGGAGATGTTGGTTAAAAGGTACAAAGTGTCTGATATGCAAGATAAACACCGTCTGGAAATCTAATGTACTGCATGTAGAATACTGTCAAAAAAATTCTTTTTCTATACTTTAAAGAAGGAGAAGATCTTAGGTGTTCTTACCATACACAAACAAAGGTAAGAAAAGGACAATTATTGGAGGTTATGGATATGTTAACTAGCTTGCTTAGGGTGATCATTTCACAATATGTACATATATCAAAACACCAAGTTTTACACCTTAAATCCTTGAAATTCCTATGTGTCAATTAGACCTCAATAAAACTGAGAAAATAAATAAATAAAAACAAACTAATAGAAGAGAGTATTTCCATTAACTCAGAGTACAGTAGAATTTTTTAAGTATGACACTGAAAGTACAGATCATGAAGATATATCTGGATAAATTATACTATATTAAAATTAGTAAATTTTGACTTTGAGCTAACAATTCTGTGCTACTTGTCAATTCTCTCTAACTCTAATACTATATTGCATTAAATATAATAGTTTTATACCTAGTTTGATATGTCTTAGTGAAAATTCTTCTATCTTTTTCTAGTCTCTGAAATATACATTAATGGAATGAAAATATAAGCCATAAACTTGAAAAACTATTTGTAGTACACATAAGAAAGTATTAGTATCCAAAATTTAAAAGTACTAACAATCAGTAAGAAAAAAATCAACAGTTAAATAGAACAATGGGCTAAAAACTTGAAGGGGAATTTTACAGATTGGAACTCTAAAAGTTTAATGAATGGATGAAAGATGCTCAACTCAGTTGCTTCTCAGACTAATGTAAATACAATTAAATAATAGTGATATACAATTTCATACCCAGTATATTGTAAAAATTCAGAAATACAACTATTCCAAGTACTGGAAAAGTTAATAAATAATATGGATTCTCACCCACCACTGGTGAGAAAATTGCTGCAACTCTTTTGGCTTGGACCACATAATAAAATGAAGCATATGACCCTCAGCAATTCTATTCTCAATTATATACCTTGAGAAACTAACATATGTGAATAGGAGACATGTACAAAGAGAAAAAGAGCAATGTTGTACCCCTGTTCTTAAAAGGGAACAGTACAAATATCCACCAATGGTGAATAGAAATACAAATTGTACTATATTCACACAATCATAATTCATAATCAGTATATATAAATGAGCTAAAGTTATTTACATCATAAAAGAATATCACAGATATAATACATATATTGAAATTAAGTTAGAAAATATTTTATGAAATAAAATTTTATTCACAAGAAATTCCAGAGCAATACAATATATTGTTAAAGGGTATATGCATAGATGGTATAACTATAAAGAAAAAAAGAACATGACTTAAAATTCGATATAGTAATTACCTCCAGTGAGAAAGGGAATACAAATGTAGTTGGGAAAGAACAAGCAGTAATAAAATTTAATAGGTGCATGCAAATGTTCAACATGTTAACCTGAGTGGTAGATATATGGGTGTGCAACTTATTCTTAATACTGTGCACATATATACTAAACTCTTTTAGGTTTTCACAATATATTTTACAGTTCAAAAAAATCAGTTTTTGAGGGGGCAGAAAAAGATAGTGGCATGAGATGTGAAGTAGAAACATGCTCCCCATACCACATATAATACAAAAATACAGCAACTACAACTAATCCTGAAAGAGCAACTGGAGAGAAGACTGAAACAGATGGCCTACATCTGGGGAAAAGAGAAGACCTCACAGAACAGGGTAAAGGATCAAAGCCAAAATCCAATGGAATCCAAGCCTCCCCCAACCCCACCTTACAGGAAGAAGGAAGAGAAATGGAGAATGGATGGAACAGAAGCCAAAGACTTCTAAACACCCAGCCCTGGAGATCTGCTCTGGGAACATAAAGCCACATTACATGGTGATCTGGAGATCAATGAGGTTGAAAACCAAACACACATGGAAATCATAGATTCTGAGATTCCAGCCACTTGTGGAGAACAGGTATGCAAAACAGGAGGCTCTTGGACAAAGGAAAGGCAGGCACTTTGAAATATTTCCAAAGACGGATGCTAGAGGAGCAAAGGTTACAGAGCTTCTTGCTCTAGGAGGGTGGACAGGTGGACAACATTGTGCCAGCAATTTTAGGCCAGCAGGTTGAAAAAATTCAAGAGCTTCAGGCTTTCCATACCCCTGGCTGGCAATGCAATGCTAAGGCCCCCCCACTGAGGTATGCTCCCAGCTGCTCCTCCAGCACTGATTTGCAAACCTCTCAACCCACAATTGCACCAGGTCAGCTCTGGAGGGTGAAATCACCTATGACAGCTACAAGGGTATAATGCAGATGCTCATCCCTTCTGTACTTGGCCCACTAGCACTGGCAGTAGAGGCAGGCAATGCAGCTGGGAAGCGTGAAAGATCTCTTTTCTCAGGACAGATACTGGTGCCACTCACCTGTGAACCCCACCATTTATCCAGGTGCTGGGCAGCTCCAGAGAGTAGAGCTTCGGGGCAATAGCAGGCACTACCTACACAGTTATTATTCCATAGCAATCATTAGAAATACAAAATGGCAAAAGAATCTTGTACAAACCAAAATCCCTCAAACATGAGAAAGAGGGCAAAGTGAAACTGAAATCATCAATCTTCTTGATAAAGACTTCAAAACAGAAATCATAAACATGATCATGGAGCTACAGAAAAATAGTAAAGATCTCAGGCAGGACTTCAAGAAGGAGAAACTTTGAAAACTACAGTATCTGAAATTAAACATACAATGGAGGAAATTAAATGCAGATTAGATGAGTTAGAAGAAACAGTAAGTAAAATAGAAATAAGACAAGAGGAATACAAACAACCTGAGTCACAGAGAGAAAAAAGGATCTCTAAGAATGAAATAATAATAAAAAAACAATGTGACCCATCCAAATGGAAAACTATTTGCACTACAGGAGTACCAGAAGAAGAAGAGAGAGAAAAGGGGATAGAAAGTCTCTTGAGGAAATAATTGATGAAATCTACCCCAATCTGAGGAAGGAAATAGTCTCTCAGGTCATGGAAATGCAGAGGTCTCCCAACACAAGGGACCCAAGGAAGACAACACCAAGACATATAATAATTAAAATGGCAAAGGTCAAGGACAAGGAGAGTACTGAAAGCAGCCAGTTAGAGAAAAAAGATCATGTACAAAGGAAAGCCCATCAGAATATCATGAGTTCTCAGCAGATACCATACAGACCAGAAGGGAGTAGCATGACATATTTAATGCACTGAAACAGAAGGGCCTCCAACCAAGAATACTCTGCTCACCAAGGTTATCATTTCAATTTGAAACAGGGATTAAACAATTTCCTGATAAAATTTGATTGAATTTACCTACCAAAAACTGTATGTACAGTGTATTTTAGAGGGACTTCTATAAATGGAAATGTTTCTAAAGCTAATCATCTGTCACCAGAGAAAATAAAACCACAGTAATGGAAGTAAACCAATTAATTACTAAGAAAATTCAAAATTAAATCAACTAACCACAAAGTCTGTCAAAGGGTACACAAAGAGTACATAATATGACACCTAATATATAATGATGGAGGAATAAGAAGAAGAATGGAGAAAAAAACCAAAAGAACCATTTAGATTGCGTTTGAAATGGTGTAATAAGTGAGTTAAGACAGATTTAGACAGTGAGGAAGCTGCCCTGGAAAACTCAGTAACCATGAATATAAAGCTTGCAGTGGCAATAAGTACATATCTACTGATAATCACCTTCAATGTAAATGGACTGAATGCAACAATTAAAAAACATAGAGTTACAGAATAGATAAAAAATGAAGAACCATGTCTGTGCTGCCTACAAGGGACTCACTTCAAATGCATAAACATACACAGATTAAAAGTGAAGGGATGGAAAAAATATTTCATGCAAGTAATAGGGAGAAAAAAGCAGGAGTTGCAGTACTTTCATCTGACAAATAGATACCAAAACAAATAAAGTAACAAGAGACAAAGAAGGACATTACATAATGATAAAGGGGTCAGTCCAAAAACAGGATATAACCATTTTAAATATTTATGCACCTAACATAGGAGCACCTACATATTGTGAAACAAATACTATCAGAATTAAAGGGGTAAATAGAATTCAATGCATTCATTCAAGGATACTTCAACACGCCACTTACTCCAAAGGATAGATCAACCTAACAGAAAATAAGTAAGGAGACAGAGGCACTGGGTGACACATTAGAACAGGTGGACCTAACAGACATCTACAGACCACTCAAAAATAGCAGGATACACATTCTTCTCAAGTGCACATGGAACATTTTCAAGAATAGATCACATACTAGGCCACAAAAAGAGCCTCAGTAAATTCAGAAAGATTGAAACTGTGCCAAGCATCCTCCCAGACCACAAAGGCAAGAATTTAAAAATAAATTATGCAAAGATATAAAAGCCACAAACATATGGAGGATTAACAACATGCTACTAAATAATAAATGGCTCAATGACCAATGAGAAACAGAGATCAAGCAATAGATGAAGACAAATGAAAACAACTCAACATTCCAAAATCTATGGGATTCAATGAAGACTATTCTAAAAGGGAAATATATTGCATACAGGCTTATGTCAAGAAAGAATTACAGTACCAAATGAACAGTTTAAACTCACAATTAATTGAACAAGAAAAAGAAGAACAAATGAGGCCCAAACTCAGAAGAAGGAGGCACATAATAAAGATTACAGAAGAAACAAATAAAATTGAGAAGAATAAAACAATGGAAAGAATCAATAAAACCAGGAGCTGGTTCATCAAGAAAATAAACAAGATAGGTAAACCCTTAGCCAGACTAATCAAGGAAAAAAGAGAGTCTGCACAAATAAACAGAATCAGAATAGGAAAGGAAAAATCATTATGGACACCACAGAAACACAAAGAATTATTAAAGAATACTATGAAAAATTATTTGCTCACAAATTGTATAACATAGAAGAAATGGACAACTTTCTAGAAAAATACAACCTTCAAAGACTGACCCAGAAAGAAACAGAAAATCTGAACAAACCAATTTCCAGCAATGAAATTGAATTGTAAATCAAAAAACTACCTAAGAACATACCTACTGGACCAGATGGCTTCACTGATGAATTTTATCAAACATTTAGTGTAGACCTAAAACCCATCCTACTTAAAGTTTTCCAAAAAGTAGAAGAGGAGGGAATACCTCCAAACTCATTCTATGAGGCCAGCATCACTCTAATACCAAAACCAGGCAAAGACACCACAAAAAAAGAAAACTACAGGCCAATATCCCTGATGAACATAGGTGCAAAAGTATTAGCAAACTCAACTCAAAGATAAATCAAAAAGATCATCCATCATATCAAGTGTGATTTATTTATTCCAGGGATGCAAGGATGGTACAACTTTCAAAAATCCATCGACATCATAAACCATGTCAATGAAAAGGACAAAAATCACAGCATCATCTCCATAGAGGCTGAACAAGCATTTGACAAAATTCAACAACCATTCATGATAAAGATTCTCAGCAAAATGTGTATGGGTGCAAGTACCTCAGCATAAAATATGGCTTTATATGACAAACCCAGAGCCAACATCATACTTAACAGTGAGCAGCTGAAAGCTTTTCCTCTAAGATCAGGAACAAGACAAGGATGCCTACTCTCCCCTCTTTCATTCAACATAGAACTAAAGGTTATAGCCACGACAGTCAGAAAACACAAAGAAATAAAAGGCAGTGATATTGGTAAGGAAGAACTTAAACTGTCACTGTTTGCTGATGACATGATATTATACATAAAAAATACTAAAATTTCCACCCCAAAACTACTAGAACTATTGACTGAATTCAGCAAAGTTGCAGGAAACAAAATCAATACACAGAAATCTGTTGCATTCCTATATACTAACAATGGACTAGCAGAAATAGAAATCAGGAAAACAATTCCATAAACAGATGCATCAAAAAGAATAAAATACCTAGGAATAAACTTAATGAATAAACCTCACAAAGGAAATGAAAGACCTATACTCTGAAAACTACAAGACACTCGTGAGAGAAATGAAAGAAGATACCAATAAATAGAAACACATCCCATGCTCATGGATAGGAAGAATTAATATTGCTAAAATGGCCATCCTGCCTAAAGCAATCTACAGATTCAATTGAATTCCTATCAAAATACCAACAACATTCTTCAATGAACTAGAGAAAATAGTTCTAAAATTCATGTGTAACCACAAAAGACCCTGAATAGCCAAAACAATCCTGAGAAGGAAGAATAAAACTGGGGGACTATGGTCCCCAACTTCAAGCTCTATTACAAAGCCACAGTATCCAAGACAATTTGGGACTGGGACAAGAACAGACCCATAGATTAATGGAAGAGAATAGAGAGCCCAGATATAAACTTAAGCATATATGGTCAATTAATACATGATAAAGGAGCCATGGATATACAACGGGGAAATGACAGCCTCTTCAACAGCTGGTGTTGGCAAAACTGGACATCTACATGTAAGATAATGAAACTGGATTATTGTGTAACCCCATACACAAAAGTAAACCTAAAATGGATCAAATACCTGAATATAAGTCATGAAATGATAAAACTCTTAGAAGAAAACGTAGGCAAAAATCTCTTGAATATAAACATGATCAATTTTTTCCAGAACACATCTCCTCAGGCAAGGGAAACAAAAGCAAAAATGAACAAATGGGACTACATAAAATTAAAAAGCTTATGTATAACAAAGGACACCATCAGTAGAACAAAAAGACATCCTACATTATGGGAGAATATATTAATAAATGACATATCCAACAAGGGGTTAACATCCAAAATATATAAAGAGCTCACACACTTCAACACCCAAAAAGTAAATAACCTGATTAAAAAATGTGTGAAATATATGAACAGAAAATTCTCCAAAGGAGAAATTCAGATGGCCGACAAGCCCATGAAAAGTTGCTCCACATCACTAGTTATCATAGAAATGTCAATTAAAACCGCAATGAGATATCACCTCATACCAGTTGGGATGGCCAACATCCAAACGACAAGGAACAACAAACACTGGCAATGATGCGGAGAAAGGAGAGCCCTCTTACACTACTGGTAGGAATGTAAATTAGTTCAATTATTGTGGAAAACAATATGGAAGTTCCTCAAAATACTAAAATTAGAAATACCATTTAACCCACGAATTCCACTCTTAGGAATTTACTCAAAGAAAACTAGATCCCAGATTCAAAAAGACATATGCACTGCTCTGTTTATTGCAGCACTATTTACAATAGCCAAGATATGGAAGCAACTTAAGTGTCCATTAGTAGATGAATGGATAAAGAAGAGGTTGTACATATACACAATGGAATATTATTCAGCCATAAGAAGAAAACAAATCCTACCATTTGCAACAGCATGGATGGAGCTAGAGGGTATTATGCTCAGTGAAATAAGCCAGGCAGAGAAAGACAAGTACCAAACGACTTCCCTCACTTGCGGAGTATAACAGTGAAGCATAACTGAAGGAACAAAACAACAATAGACTCACAGACTCCAAGAAGGGACTAGTGGTTACCAAAGGGGAGAGGTGAGGGATGGCAGATAGGGAGGGAGGAAAAGGGGATTGTGGGGTATCATGATTGGTGTACATGGTGTTTGTGGGGTCATTGGGAAGACAGTGTAGCTCAAAGAAGACAAGTAGGGACTCTGTGGCATCTTACTACACTGGTGGACAGTGACTTCAATGGTGTACAGGGAGAACCTGATAATATAGGTGAATGCAGTAACCACAATGTTTTTCATATGAAACCTTAATAAATCAATAAATAAAGTAAAAAATAAAATAAATGTCTATTTGACTACAAATATATTTCTTCCATCTATATTGCTCATTACTGCAGTAATAAAAGTACCAGGGAATGATTGAAAGGCAAGGTCAAATAATGTATGTTTCACTTATATGTGGAATCTAAAAGCAACAATAACAAATGAACAGGACAGAAGTAGACTCATAGACACAGAGAAGAGACTGATGGCTGCCATGGGGGTGGAGACAAAATAGGTTAAGGGAATAAAGAAGTGCAGGCTTTCAATTATAAAATAAGTCACTGGGATAAAAGTACAGCATAGGGAATACAGTCAATAGTATTGTAATTTATTTGTATGATGACAGATGGTAACTATCTATATCATGGTGAGCATTTAGTAATGTATATAACTGAATGTCTCTATTACACACCTGAAACCAATATATTCCATATCAACTATACTTCAATAAAAAAGATCAAAAGCCAACCAAAAGGCCTTGTTATATAAAATTCAAAACACAAGTCAAAACAATATTAAACATTTTTTAAGTGAGATCAAACTTCTCAGGTTTTAAGAGTTGTGAAACCAAATTCTCCACACAAGGAACTATTTCAGGGAGGATTAAATTCTATCAAATACCTCATATGTCTTTTGTCCAAATTGTTAAACTTTAAGTACAAAAATACTAAATTTGATGGTGAAAGGAGACAGAGATTTAGTTATTTTAATGGACTTTGATATAAAAGATGTGACTAAAGAAAAATCAATATACATTCCCAGACTAATGTAATGATAGGAAAGTTAAAATTATTGTAAAAGAAAAATTACCTTGAAGAAAAGTTTCCTAATATTTAATGGAAATATAGTAAATACTCAAGGGAAACATAGTTTCTACATGCTAGGAATGTTTACATTTTTTTTTCTCAAAAACTGATACACTTCTTCTATTAAAAATAAAAACATAGGAGAAATGTAAGCAGTACCTACAATGTATTAAGTCCTTAAAATATATCAGATACTGTGCTAAAGCAACTAACGCAAGATAGCGTATTTAATCCTAAGAACTCTGTGCATTAGGTACTACCTTTATCCTCATTTTTCCAGATAAATATTCTGTTTCAGAGAAATAATTGACTAAAAGTAATAATATAAAGCAAGGGGCAGAAGCAGGCCCTGAAACAAGAGCCTTCTGATAGCATGCCCTGTTTTTATACAAAAATAAAACAAAGTTTCAGGCAGACTCTGGTGTTTTTGAGTCCATATTGTCAGGTAAATATGTGACATCTGTTTTATCTATACATGATGCCTAGCACTGTTAATAGCCAAAGTGAGTGCCAATGTATGACTTAACTCTACCTCACATAGCTATTATGAGAATTGCATCAGATATTATATGTAATTTGGATGTAAAGTTCAAAACACAATATTAATGCTACATAATATTACAAATGATGTAATCCAGACATCTAAAGGAAGAAAATTGGGACTTTGGAAGAAAAGCAAAAGCAAATAATCAGTATACTTCCACCATATTGCATTCACCTGATATAAAATTCATCTTAAAACATTCAAAATTTCGAAAACTTTGGAATATTTATTATGGAAGGAACTATGAAAGTTTACACAAACTACAGGTACAGTATAGTGGATTTTGATTGCATTTATATCCAACACCTCCTTGCCCAGATCAGAGTGAAGCACTTAATTAAAAAAACAGGAAATGATCTCATAATTTAATTTTTTTCTGTTAAGACTCAAGCTTGGCAGAATCTTTTGTTCTATTCCACATTGTTCTTACTATGTAATCGGGACCATTGGGATAGTTATAAGATATGATTACAATTTAAACAAATTTTTTTTATTTCTACATCCATAATATCTTATATTTTAAATGCAGAATCTATTTTCCAATATTTTGTTAAGTATGGACTGGGAAGAGATGGAGTAGATGCTTCTTCCAATATGTTCTTGTCAAATATGTTGTATAAAATCTTTCCTATTTTGAAACATTGCCTAAAATTGGAACTATGTTGTTGTGTACCAGTATTTCCAAGAAATTGCTTAGTATGTTAATACCTATCAGTGTAAACTACCAAATTAAAAGCATTACTCTGCTCCAAATTATTAATTTGTGTTTCCTTATTTAGAATAGGTGAATTTACTATTTTCACATTTTTACTATAATAAACCACTTTGAGAACCAATCAGGTTAACTCAAGTACCTGAGATAATTCTAACAGTAAAACAATCAATAGATTCAGGAATGGTTTATTCAACTTACAAAAGTAATTAAACCAATGAGGTCACATCTAAAAGAAATTTAAGGAGATAACTATATAACTTCTATGCACAAGTATTTGAAAATCATTATAATTGAAGAAAACATATTGCTTGGTTAGTCTTTCAAGGAGGATCAAAATAAAATAAGATAATAACTACTGAATGTTAGATGTATGAATTTATTTTCCCTACACAAGAAAACAAACTGGTACCTTCAAGAAAAATGTGGAGAACTAATATATGAAATATAAATTGAAAATAAATACACATGACATGCAAATAATTAGTATGTATAATCTTGAATTCCTGTCACCTTATTCAGCAGGCATGTAAGAAGTAGATTGACATCAAGATCTGAAATTCAAAAGATACAAAAGAGCTAAAGAGTGAAAGCCTCTAAAGTCTTGTGAAGGAATTTTATATGAAACACTGAAAGTATGAGTGATTATTCTCTCCCTACCAATGATAGTTGAGTGATGAGTAAATGTTTTGAACTTTGTAGTCAAATTGAAGAGTTTTGAAAAACTGGTGTTTGATAAACACAAACTTTTAGAGCACCAGTATTTAGAAATGAACCTACTAAAACCAAGGAAATATTTTCTAGTATCTACTAAAGTTATACATGTACTCATTTTCTTTTGACCAATGCTAAGTTGGTAATGTCAGATTTTTTCTCAGTTGGGAAGGGATTGGAACATTTGACATGTTCATGAGAATGTGTTTATTAAGTAACAAATAAGCCTAATCAAATTTAGTGAGGATTAAAATTAAATTACAGTGGGAACATAAAGTCAATTTGATAACCATGCAACTTCATACCAAGATAAGATCTTTTTAAAATCATGAATTATATTCCTTCTAAAGTCTAATGCTCCTACTTAAAGAATATCAAAACTAAAGCTGCATGAAAAAAACATATAGCAGTTAGAATATTTTAAAAATTATCTCATGAAATATGCAGATATAGGGACAATCTCCTATAATGTGGATGTGTATAAGTTACAAACAGAAAACCTCTAAGAAGTCTAGTAAATGACCCTTCATTGATTTATGCCACATCTTTAAATCTCATTTTTCTCTCTTGAATTTGTTGACATATCAAAACTAAATAAAATATAACAAACACAACACTAAAACAACAATCATAAATTACTCCTACTACTTCTGCTTAAATCCAATTTCTATCCAGTTTGCCAGCAGGCATATGATACCCTAGTAGATTTAAATTTGATTTCAATATGTCATTATTTCAAAAAACTTATTTTTTTTCTGGTGTTTTTGCACACAGCACACAAGCCTGTTATTGCCAATTTAGACCTGAAATTTTAACAGTGGGATTTACTCAATATTTGAAGGTAGTTATTCATAAAAGATGCTTTTATCCTCATAGAAATTACTATGCATAAACTATTTTTCTTAACGACTTGTGACATTCTGAAAAATTTACTTTTTCCAGCTGACAGAAATAATTATAGGGAAACCATCTTTCAGAATTTACATCCATGTTAAAGGAAAGCAGTTAATGATTTTGGTTCTCTGGAAATGTGAAGTTGAGCTGTAATGGGAAAAAAACATCAAAAAAAATTAAGAAAAATGACTATCTCGATCACAAAAAGAAAATAACACATTTTGTAAAGATTGTCCCACCTTATTTTAAAATTATGTTTATATATGCAGTCGAGAGTTGAAGTACTAAATGGTAATAAGCAGTGCAAAATGTTTCCTGTCTATGTAATATAATTTTTTATTAGAAATAGAAGAGCAATAAGTATGATTTGTCAGAATCATGGCATCTCAATTAAAATCAAGTAAAAACAATAACCCAATAAAAACAATAGGACAATAAGAAAAAGAATATAGCTGGGTGATTTTCTTGGAAGTGGCTATTACTCATCCCACCAAACCACCATTTAGCTCAGGTTATCCAGGATCTCGTTATGTACTTCTTTCATAAAAAAAACTACTAAATTTCAGATTTTTAAGCTTTTAGTAGCAACAAATAGGAGGAAAACACAGTTTTAAACCGCAGACTTTCAAAATGAATGTTCAAAGACCTTACTGTTCTTGCCTTTTTAAGGGTAACAAGTGGTGGAAATTTTTTCACCCGTCTCTAGCCACCCCTATTATGGTCCCATAAAAAGGAAGACGGCATATAATTTGAGAGAGGTGCTTTATCTAGAGAGCAAATGAAACTATTATCTCTAACTTCCAAAAACGCATTTTCTATAGCAATTTGTAGTGCACACTACAAATAGTATAATTTTCAAACTTCAATTTATTTTCTGAGCATTTATATGTTTTAAAAAATAATCTTTAGATCAATTCTACATGGCGGCATGAGAGGTGAGACAGAGAACTCCACACAAAACCACATATAATGTGAAAATACAGTTAATACAACTAACCCTAAGACAGCAACAGGAAAGAAGGCTGCACAGAATGCATACACCTGGAGAACAGAGCAGACCTCACGAAACAGGGTAACATACCAAAGCCTTGATCCAGCAGGACCCAGCCCTTCCCCCACCCCAGCTCACTGGTGGGAGGAGGAGAAATGGAGCAGGGAGGGGGTAGAAGTCTAAGACTGCTGAACATCAGCCCTGGAGATATGCTTTGGAGCACAAACCTACATTGTGTGGTGCTGTGGAGGTTGGTGGGGTTGGGGAGCTGGGACAGATGGAGTGCTTGAGAGACAGAGATTCTGGCCATTTGTGGAGGATGGGGACCCACATATGGCCACTCTGGGACAAAGGAAAGGTGGGCAGTCTGAGAGGTTTCCTAGCACTGAGAGGGCTGCTGAAGGGGTGGGGTTTGCATGGAGCTTGCTGAGTGGGAGAAGAGATAGGTGGACAAGGTTGTCTGGGCACACTCTGCCCATCAGGATAGGAACTTTGAGGAGCTTTAGGCACTCCATTCCCCTGGCTGGTTACTCAGCTCCAAGGCCCCTAATGTGACATGCAGCCTGCTGTGCCTTCCTCTTGGCCTGCTGGCACTGACTTGCAAACCAGCAGTCACTGTGCTGGCATCAGGCCAGCCAGGGGAAGGCCCCACCTACAACAGCTAGAGACACAGAGCACAGAGGCTTACACCTGTGTGCTCAGCCCACTGGCTCTGACACTGGAGACAGGAACTGCAGCTGAGAATCAGGAAACAGCTCTTTCCATGCCCGAGGCACCAGTGCCACTTCCCTGTGACCCTCAACCTCCCTCCACAAGATGAGAAACTCCAAAGACTAGAGTTTCTGGGCACTAGAGGGCGCCACATAAAAATAGGAAACATCAAAGGAACCTGATTTAGACCAAAATCTCACAAATCCCAGAAAAAGGGCCAAATGAAACTGAACTCACCAATCTTCCTGAAAGAGATATTAAAAGAAAAATCATAAACATGCTCATGGAGGTAAAGAAAAATACTCAAGAATTCAGGAACGAATTTAAGATGGACATTCAATCATTACGAAATTCCATATCTGAAATAAAGCATACAATGGAGGGATTTAAAATCATATTAGGTGTAGTATAAAAGACAGTAAATGGAATGAAAATTAGAGAAGATGAAGACAACGAAGCTGAGGTCATGAGAAATAAAAGGATCTCTAAGAATGAAAGAGTATTGAGAGAACTGTGTGAGCAATCCAAACAGAACAATATTCAAATTATAGAGGTACCAGAAGAAGAAGAGAGAGAAAAAGGGATAGAAAGTGTCATTGAGGAGGTAATTGCTGAAAACTCCCCTATTCTGAGGAAGGAGATGGTCTCTCAGGCTATGAAGGTATATAGATCTCCTAACAGAAGGGACCCAAGGAAGACAACATCAAGACATATAATAATTAAAATGGCAAAGATCAAGGATAAATACAGACTTTAAAAACAGCTAGAAATAAAAAAAAAGATCACATACAAAGGATAAAACCTATCAAGCTATCATCAGATTTCTCAACAGAAACCTTACAGGCCCGAAGGAAGTAGCATGATGTATTTAATGGAATGAAGCAGAAGGGCCTCAAATCAAGAATACTCTACCCAGCAAGGTTATCATTTAAATTTGAAGGAGGGATTAAACAATTTTCAAATAAGCAAAAGCTGAGAGAATTTACCTCCCACAAACCACCTCTACAGTGTATTTTGGAGGGACTGCTATAGATGGAAGTATTCCTAAGGCTAAATAGCTGTCACCAGGGGAAATAAAACCACAGCAAAGCAGAACAATTAATTACTAAGCAGATGCAAAATCAAATCAACTACCCCTAAAGTCAATCGAGGGATAGACAAAGACTACAGAATATGATACCTAAAATATAAATAATGGAGGAGGAAGCAAAAGGAGGAAAAATAAAAGAATCTTTAGGTTGCGTTTGTAATAGCAAACCAAGTGAGTTAAATTAGACTGTTAGATAGTAAGGGAATTACCCTTGAACCTTTGGTAACCATGAATCTAAACCTGTAATGGCAATAAGTACAGACTTATTGGTAATCATCCTAAATGTAAATGGTCTAAATGCACTAATAAAAAGACATAGAGTCACTGAATGGATAAAAAACAAGAACCATCTGCCTACAAGAGACTCACTTCAAACACAAAGACATACACAGACTGAAAGTAAAGGGATGGAAAAAGATATTGCACACAAATAATAGGGATAAAAAAGCAGGAGTTGCAGTACTTATATCAGACAAATTAGACTTCAAAACAAAGAAAGTAACAAGAGACAAGAAAAGGACATTACATAATGATAAAAGGGTCAAACAAGAAGATATAACTATTATAAATATCTATGCACCAAACATAGGATCACCTACATATATGAAATAAATACTGACATAATTAAAGGGGGAAATAGAATGCAATTAATTCATTTTAGGAGATTTCAACACACTACTCAGTCCAAAGGACCAATTAACTAGACAGAAAATAAGTATAGACACAGAGGCATTGAACAATGTATTAGAACAGACAGACCTAATGGACATCTAAATAACACTTCATCCAAAAGTAACAGGATACACATTCTTCTGAAGTTCACATGGAACATTTTCAAGAATAGATCATATACTCGGCCACAAAAAGAACCTCAGGAAATTCATAAAGACTGAAATTGTACCAGTCAGCTTCTCAGATCACAAAGGTATAAAACTAGAAATCAATTACACAAAGAAAACGAAAAAGCCCCCACATATATGGAGGCTTAATAACATGCTCCTAAATAATCAATGGATCAATGATCAAATAAAAACAGAGATCAAGCAATATATGGAGACAAAGGACAACAGTAATTCAACACCACAAAATCTGTGGGATGCCGCAGAGGCCATACTAGAGGGGAGTATATTGCAATATAGGCCTACCTCAGGAAAGAACAATCCCAAATGAACAGTCTAAACTCACAATTAATGAAACTAGAAAAAGAAGAACAAATGAGGCCCAAAATAATTAGAAGGAGGGACATAATGAAGATTAGAGCAGAAATAAATAAAATAGAGAAAAATAAAACAATAGAAAGAATCAATGAAAGCAGGAGCAGGTTCTTCAAGAAAATAAACAAAATAGAGAACCCCTAGGAAGACTTATCGAGAAAAAAAGACAGACTACACACATAAGCAGAATAAGAATTTAGAAAAGGAAAAATCACTATGGACACCATAAAAATACAAAGAATTATGAGAGAACACTGTGAAAAATTATATACTAACAAACAGGAAAATATAGAAGAAATGGGCATTTTTAAAGAAAAATACAACCTTCTAAGGCTGTCCCAGTAAAAAACAGAAAATCTGAATAGACCAATTACCAGCAAGGAAATTAAATTGGTAATCAGAAAACTACGTAAGAACAAAATGCCTGGAGAAGATGGTTTCACTGCTAAATTTTATGAAACACTTAGTAAAGACCTAGTCCTCATCCTCTTCAAAATTTTCCAAAAAGTAGAAGAGAAGAGAATACTCCCAAAATCATTCTATGAGGCCAACATCACTCTAATACAAAACTAGGCAAAGACACCACAAAAAAAAATTATAGACCAATATCCATGATGAACATACATGTAAAAATATTCAACAAATATTAGCAAACCGAATTCAAAAATATATCAAAAAGATGATCCATCATGATCAAGTGGGATTCATCCCAGGGATGCAAGGATGGTACAACATTTGAAAATCGATCAACATCATCCACCACATCAACACAAAGAAGGACGAAAACCACATGATCATCTATGTAGATGCTGAAAAAGCATTCGACAAAATTCAACATCCATTCATGATTCAAACTTTCAACAAAATGGGTATAGAGGGCAAGTACCTCAACATAACAGAGGCCATATATGACAAAAACACAGCCAACATTATACTTAACAGCGAGAAGCTGAAAGATTTTCCTTTAAGATCGGGAACATGACAAGGATGCCCACTCTCCCCACTTTTATTCAACATATTTCTGCATGTCCTCGCCACAGCAGTCAGACAACACAAAAAATCAAAGGCATCCAGATTAGCAAGGAAGAAGTCAAATAGTCCCTGTTTGCATATGACATGATATTTTTCATAAAAAACCCTAAAGAATCTACTCCAAAACTACTAGATGTAATATCTGAATTCAGCAAAGTTGCAGGATACAAAATTAATACAAAGAAATCTGTTGCATTCCTATACACTGATGATGAACTAGCATAAAGAGAAATCAGGAAAACAATTCCATTCACAATTCTGTCAAGAAGAATAAAATACATAGGAATAAACCTAACCTTGGAAGTGAAAGACCTATACTCTGAAAACTACAAGACACTCATGAGAGAAATTAAATAAGATACTAAGAAATGGAAACACATTCTTCACTCATGATAGGAAGAATTAATATTGTCAAAATGGCCATTCTGCCTAAAGCAATCTACAGATTCAATGGTATCCCTATGAAAATACCAATAGCATTCTTCAACCAACTAGAGCAAATAGTTCTAAAATTCATGTGGAGCTACAAAAGACCCTGAATAGCCAAAGTAATCCTGAGAGGGAAGAATAAAGTGGGGGAATTATGCTCCCTGACTTCAAGCTCTACTACAAAGCCACAGTAATCAAGACAATTTGGTACTGGCACAAGAACAGACCCATAGACCAAGGGAACAGACTAGAGAGCCCAGATATAAACCCAAGCATACATAGTAAATTAATACATGGTAAAGGAGCCATGGATATGCAATGGGGGAAATGACAGCCTCTTCAATAGCTGTTGTTGGAAAAACTGGACATCTATATGCAAGAGACTGAAACTGGATTATTGTCTAACCCCGTACACAAAAGTAAACCTAAAATGGATCAAAGACCTGAATGTAAGTCATGAAATGATAAAACTTTTAGAAAAAACCATAGGCAAAAATCTGTTGCATATAAACATGAGCAACTTTTTCCTGAATGCATCTCCTCAGGCAAGGGAAACAAAATAAAAAATGAACAAATGGTACTACCACATGGTAAAAAGCTTCTGCAGAGCAAAGGGCACCATCAGCAGAACAAAAATGCATCCTACAGTATGGGAGAATATATTTGTAAATGACATATCTGACAAGGGGTTAACATCCAAAATATATAAAGAACTCATACGCCTCAATACCCAAAAAGCAAATAACCTTATTAAAAAATGGTGGAGGACATGAACAGACAATTCTCCAAAGAAATTCAGGTGGCCAAATGGCACATGAAATGATGCTCCACTAAATCGCTAATTATCAGGGAAATGCAAATTAAAACCACAATGAGATATCACCTCACACCAGTTAGGATGGCCACCATAGAAAAGAATAGGAAGAACAAATGTTGGCGAGGATGTGGAGAAAAGGGAACCCTCCTACACTGCTGGTGGGAATGTACTCTAGTTAAACCATTGTGGACATCAGTATGTAGGTTCCTCAAAAAACTAAAAATAGCAATACCATTTGACACAGGAATTCCACTCCTAGGAATTTACCCTAAAAATGCAGTTTCCCAGTCTCAAAAAGACATATGCACTCCTATGTTTATCACAACACTATTTACAATAGCCAGGAAATGGAAGCAACCTAAGTGTCCATCAGTAGATGAATGGATAAAGAAGATATTGTACATATACGCAGTGGAGTATTATTCAGGCATAAGAAGAAAAACAAATCCTACCATTTGCAACAACATGGATGGAGCTAGAGGGTATTATGCTCAGTGAAATAAGGCAGGTGGAGAAAGACAAGTACCAAATGATCTCATTCATATGTGGAGCATAAGAACAAAGAAAAAAAAACTGAAGGAACAAAACAGCAGCAGACTCACAGAACCCAAGAATGGACTAACAGTTGCCAAAGGCAAAGGGACTGGGCAGCGGGTGGATGGGAAGGGAGGGAGAAGGGGAATAAGGGGAATTACGATTAGCACACATAAGGTAGCAGTGGGGGCACAGGGAAGGCAGTATAGCACACAGGAGAGAAGTAGTGAATCTATAACATCTTACTACACTGATGGACAGTGACTGTAATGGGGTATGTGGTGAGGAATTTATAACAGAGGAAATCTAGTAACCACAGTGTTGCTCATGTAACTGTATATTAATGATACCTAAATAAAAATAATAATAACAATAATAATCTTTAATCATATGTAAATGTTTACTGTACTCTTAACCAGTCATGCACAAACCCTCTCACTTATAGACATCATGAAAGTAGTTTTAAGGTCATCAAAGAATTGAATATCATATTCTGAACCGTATCTCTGCATATCATACATAAAATCTGATATCTGTGAAGAGAAGAAAAGGGAGATGGAAGGGAAAGAATATAGGGAAAGTTTAAAGGAAGATCTTATTAGAAGCTCATGCCCATTGTGGTAAAACTTCTTCAAACATATCTCCAGAGTCTAAACATTCAGTTAATGAGAACAGGTTTGATGAATGCTCCATATGTTTAGAGATGTGTAAAAGAAATGTAAAAAGAAAAAATCTGGATGAAAGAAGAAATAAATGTGGTTATGGAGGTCCAAAGGATGGATATTGTAACAAACAGAAAATGTATATGGTCAAAGGATCTAATTTCATTAGTTAAACAAATATGAGATGATTAGGAATATATTGTTTTTCATTATTTCATAATTCAATATAGAATATCAGTTGTTTTTAAGTGCCTCTTCTCTGACCATGATAAAAACATTTCTTTTCTCGTTATCTTTCCCTGTAAGCAAGGAATGTGTTTTAGATATTATAATTGTGAGTCACATGTTTGATAGTTGAGAGAGTTCTCAAGGTTATTGTGAGAAAAAAAATCACAATCTTTATTGCAGATTCTGCTTCCAAGGAATTAAAGTAGGAATATGAACTCTTCCAAGGGAATACATGAAATAAAAAAAAAAGTTAATATTATACCTACAGTTTAGGTAAAGATGTTGAGGATCAAAGAATTAAGAAACTGGTTCAAGATTACCTTCACAAAAATGTTTTGAAATTCAGATGAGTTAATATAGGTAAAGTTCTTAAGACTATAAGAATTGATCTTTGGAAATTCATTGTTTTTATTTTTTGTTAGTACCCCACTCTGCCCCAATGCCTAGAAGAGTATTTAGCATATAGAAGACAATTAACATATGTTTATTATTTTTTACAATTTACATATCTCTTGAACTTAATGCTTTTCATATATCTTATTCAGAACAGAATCATTAAGTCAATTAGTTAGCTAGAGATCTTACAAGGGAAGACACATTGAAAACAAACATGCACAATCTGTAAAGTACCATATGTGCAGGTGATAATAAAAATATATTTGCAAAAATATTAATATTTAAAAATATTTTGGTTATCATGTAATGTATAAATGATTTGGATATCTAGGAAGAGAAAATTTAGTGGGAGATTATTTTTTGCATGTTATTTATTTTTAAGGTATGTCCCGGTAGTGTAATATTTTATAGATTATTTCCATCAAATATTTTATAATAATCAATGTACAGACATGATTAAAAATTTGGCTTGTGTAATAGCCATTTTGTCTTGCATCTTTGAGTTAACTTTGAAGATGACTTAATTCTATTTCATCCACCAATCTTCATTGTTCTGATTTCATGTTTCACTCTAAAAATCATCTTCAAGATGGGGTGTCATTAAACTTTACTCTGTTGGTTAATAAATGTTATATTGATATAACAATTATAAATATAAATTATAAAAATGTTTTAAAAGGCAAAGTATTTTTAAACTCATATTTTCATCACTCCAGTATACTAGCCAAATTTTATTTTAGGTTAAATTATGTCCTCTTTTTATCTTACATTTTAACTTTTATTATGGTACCAATTAAAACTTTGTTTACTCTGTATCTGAATTCTCCAACAAAATATTAGGATGAGCACTTCAATAGTATGAAATATGTTTTGAAAACTGATTAGAGATTTTATAACAGTCTGTTTTGTGGAATAGTCACAGTATTTTAATCACTGCTTTAATGTTAGGTACCTATATTATTTATAATTTATTATAAAAATATGCCACTGTAATAATTTTTTAATTACTCTTTCCATATTTTCAATCATTTCACTAAGTAACATCAGTAAAAGTGGAACCACTGAGCCAAGGACACCACAACTTTAAGATTGTCTATATTGATGAACAGAAAAAACTCAAAGTCATTTTTCAAAGTCTAATTTCAAGTAGATGTTAACAAATATAGGTATAACTCTGTGGGGAAGTGCACCTTCCCAGCCTGGGGAAAAATACCTTTGAAACAAAAATCACTCAAAGGGAGAGATAAAGTGAGACAAACCCATTTATTGCTTAAAAACAGACGTCTACTTCTACATGCCTGTGTCATTCACAACCCGGCTGCAAAAACGGGACCCCATCCAACCTCTCCAGTTCAGATATGTCCTTGCTCCCCTTTGTAATTACCTACTTATATGGAGATGGACTACTTCTCTCCACCACTTGGAAACATCTATTGATATGGACATTTAATAAGGCCAGGTGAGAGATTGTGGACATATTGCACTTTTACCCACAACCTACCTCCCCAGATATAGTATACCAGACTTTTACCTCCCTCCCTGTGGGAATCACAGAGGGTTCAATATATAGGGTTACGGGAGGTACATGCACTGGCCATGAAGATCAAACAAAACTTCCCCTAAATGCTTTTACATCCAGGATGTTTTTGGTACACTACTGTGATCTTTGGGGGTCACTCTGCTGTTACACAAGGAATACACAGGAGGCCAGCTTCCAGGCATTTTCCATAAAGTGCCAGAAGGGCCAGTTATCACTGGGCCATGTGTTAAAATTTCAAGGGCCATTTTTCCACTCAACAGATTCTCCAGGGTTTATTGCAGTTGGGGCTAGAAGGAGGATGTTGCTCTACAGACTATGTCTTGACTTCAATAACTCCTCTTTGCTTTGCACATACAGCTGTATAGGAGAGGCAGAAATGTGTGTTAGCATATCCACAGGGCTCAGGGCTTCTCATTCAAATGACATAGCACTTTCCATAAGTGAACTGACCAAACCTGTAGACTACTGGTATCCGACCTCAGGCCAAATTTTAACAAACCAATGTCCCTCTCTATCAAGCCTGCCTGAGCAGGGTTATCTGGTACATGAAACTTCTACTTTATTCATAATTGCTGCACCCGTTCTGTTAACACATGTCCAGTAGAATGGGTGCCTTGATAGCACTTAATCACCTGTGGCTGACCATAGGCTGCAAAAAGATGCTCTAGGCCCTGTTTGGCCATTTGCTGATCTTCATGACATTCAGGAAAAGCAACAAAGAGTCCAGTAGCTGTGTCCACACATCATGGCATACAAATATCCTTCTGATATAGGCAGAGGCCCAATATAGTCTATCTGACACTGCCACTTGACATAGGGAATCAGCTCCTTTACTATTGTCCCATGTTACTGAAGGACTCAGTGTAAGTCACTCTTAGACCATACAAGGTACTCCTGCTGGGCTCCTCTGACTTCTTCAAAGGTCAATGGCAAGCCTCATTGACAGGCTACAACCCACATTGCCTTTTGCCCCATGTGCAACAAACACTGATGTAACCTTTAGACTACATCGGGGTCAGGCTTTCCTTCTAGCCAACACACTTAGGCCAATGTGTCTGCTTCATCATTCCCTGGGGATGCCAAAGGCAAATGGCAAGTCACATTATATACAGTAACAGTCTTAGTCTGACCAGAGGCCCATAGGTCTTGCCACAGTTCTTGGCCCCAAAGAGATCAGTGACCAACCATCCACTTGGCATGGTACCATGTTGGTAGCCACAGGATCAAGCCCTGATACTTGACCCAGATGTCAGTGCAGACAACTATAAGGGTTGGTTCCTGGGTAATCACAAGCCATACTGCTTACAACTCAGACCATTCATTGTACTTCTCCTCTCCATCCATCATCCATATTGTCTCAATGTTAGGATGGAAAGCCACAGCCATCAGCTGTGGGGACTGCCCAAAAGCAGAGCTGTCTGTATACCAACCATCTTCAGGTATACGGGCTTTTCCTTCCTGATAAGGACTCTCAGCTACCAATGGCTCAAAAGCGAGTTCTTCCTGCTTTCCACTAGTGTATGTCACTGGCCCCAATAAGTGTTGGAGTTCTCCACTTAAGGGGCTATTGGAGAGGATGCTATGCTGCTGTTAGTATGCACCCCATTTAGCCAGTGTTTAGGAGTCTGTGCAATGACATTCTGTGGCCTTTGAGTCTAATCTCGCACCTACCCTGTGATGGGATAGGTGTTTATGACCTTGGTCAGAGCTGTTCTGGTAATGAAAGCCGGACCAGCAAGGTGTTGCACACAGCAGCCAGTTGCTTCTCTATCAATGTGTACCAGACCTCTGATACTTTCAATCATTGTGACCAGAATCCAATAGGTTGGCAGATCCATTTAGCCACAGCCAAAGGCCCATCCATAACCATCTTCACCTACATGAAAATCTACCTCACAGGGACTTGATGAGTCCACTACAATGAAGGCCTCACAGCCATGACTGCTCACTCAGCAGCAGTAAAAACAGCTGCACATGTCTCATCCCAGTTCTACCTGATGCCCTTTCATAGAAACCAGTATAAGGACTTCAGAATTTGTTCAAAGTGTAGAATAAATACTCTCCAATAGCCAAAAAGACCCCAAAATTCTTGTAATACTATCACAGGTATGGGGGGGAAAGCCTGGACCTTGTCTATGACTGCTTTTGGGATAACTTTAGTTTTACCAAACCAGACAACACCCAAGAACATTAGAGACAAACTAGGTCCTTAAATCTTGTTGCTGTTCACAGCCCATCCTTTCTTCCTGTCAATATTGTAGACCTCTTGGAACTAGCCCTACTAAGTCTGCAAGAGAATCAAACATGAGCACGATATCATCACTGTAGTGATACAGCCACACCATTTTCAGTTTCATCTATGTGGCCAAGTCTTGGGCTACAAGTATGTGACAAATGGTGGGACTTTGGAGATATCTCTGTGTAAAGACATTGAATGTCCACTGCCAGCCTTCCTACATGAAAGCAAAGTGTTCCTGAATTTCCGGTGCTGTCGGTAGAGAAGGAAGCATTAGCAAAGTCCACAAAATAATGATATGTCCCTAGTTCATGACTGAGGATTTCCATAAGAGCTTCTATAGAAAGGACAGCAGCATGCAAAGGGGTTTGACTTTATTCAATTCCCTGTAATCCACATTCATATGCTAAGAGCCATGTGGCTTTTTAACTGACCACATTGTGGAATAACAAGGACTATGAGTGCGCTTTACGATGCCCACCTTCTACAACTCATGTAGAGTTTATCCAATTTCCTTATATCCCCAGGCAATTTATAGTGCATATTATTTGTCACCCACCAAGCTAGAGGCAGAGCTATAGGCAGGTTCTTAGCATTTTCCCTCAGAACTGCCTTTATCACATGTATTCTCAGTCTGAAATCATCTGCAGTGGTCTGTAGCCTTTGGCCCTACAGGGTAACTACCCCCAGAATATATTCAGGGATATGAGAAATATACACAGTATGCTCCTTTGGGGTACATACCTTATCCCCAATGGGATTTTGGCTTTCTTCTCTGTAATTGCCTTACACCCATGACCACTGCAGGGTTCCCAGGAAAATGCTTAGTTTGCCATACATCAGAGAACATTCAGCTCCTGGGTCCATCAGTGCCAGGACACATTGTGCATGCCAGGGAAACAATGAATTACTAATTCTACATATGGCCTCTTGTCCCCACAACCTCCCCCAAGGTGCGGCCTTGACCCTCCTCAGTCATACAGTGACACCCAATCATCCTCCTCTGAGGGTGAAGGCCCAGTTGGATCCTGAAATACTGTCCCCCAGGAAGTCTTGCAGGGACACACAGCACATATGGGGCTTTGCCTCCAGCTTCCTCAGTAGCTGGAACTGCTATTCTGGCTTTAATTGTTGCCACAGTTCTTAAAAAATTCTACTGGGCTGCCCATAAAGTTTTTCTTTCACTACCCTGGCCTTGATCAAATCAACCCACATCTGGGTCTTCGAGACTTTCATGGGGCTCTTTGCACCTCTCCTTTCAGTCATAGGCCAT
Source organism: Phataginus tricuspis (assembly GCA_029783875.1). Taxonomy (NCBI): domain Eukaryota; kingdom Metazoa; phylum Chordata; class Mammalia; order Pholidota; family Manidae; genus Phataginus; species Phataginus tricuspis. The sequence goes on from JAQQAC010016209.1 coordinate 78,376,092, forward strand.
ACTTCCTTCTGCGCTCTTATTGTTTCAACCTCCTCTAGCTATACTAAAGTACGAATAGACTGGATTATGTGTTGATCTATGTGGGGGGGGCAAGAATACTCACTAGGGAGCCAGAAAGAGTTGGGGGAGCTGTATGGAGCACCAGTTTTCTCATTCCTATGGTGAATAACTCCTCATGTTGGCCCAGGGGTCCATATTATAGATGATATTTCTCATGCCCAACTCCCATATCACATGCTGGAGCTGTGATTAAGTTTTACAGCTAATGAGTAAGCATGGTAAATCATTCTGATTAGGCCAAACTGCCCTTATGGCTGCTATCAGCCCATCTAGAAAGTGCCTGATTCCCTGAGGTATGAAGAGCACTTTGCCACTGCTGCTGGAGGGAAGAGTTAGTCATCAGGGAAGCCAGGCTACTCATTTTATAACCCAATAACAATTTTTTCCACCCTCATATCCCAGAGACACAAAAGCCATGTAGGCAGAGGTTCCAACTGCCTCTGCCAAAACTGGACGCTCATGTCCACCAGCTCATCCTGGGCATAGGGGCAGATCATGGAGTGCTCCACAACATGGGAAAGGGGAAGTGACTCTCTCTGAGTAGTCCACAGTTGTTGCATTTTTATTTTCTTAATTAAAATTGAGCAGGCTCTTAATACAGGAGAGGCTGGTTCCTCAGATGATAGCCTTGGCAACAGATCAGCCCTCAGTCCTACTCACTCCTTCATCCTCTCCCAACATCTCCTCTACGATCTCCAGAGATGAAGGCACTCACTGCTCTTTTCTTCCCTTCCCCCATGGCCTCCTGTGACTTGCATTCTCCCACTGCTTCCTCCCTCACTGCTTATGTATCTTCTATGAGTATGACCTGTCTTCTTAATAACTATCTCTCTTTCTTTAAGGCATCCCATAGGTCATCACCCAGCTCCTCCAAGTGATGCTGAAGTGTGTTTCTCTCCTGCCAGAGTTTCTCTCCCTCTCTCCTCGATAACCCTTTCCACTATGTTGAGAAAAAGACATGCCACAATCCTGGCTGCTACATGCCCACTCAAGTACTCTAATCAGTCTTCTATCTCACAGAGGGCTAATTCCACAGTATCCAGTGTCTCCACCACTCCCCAATTCTGGGGAAGGCGCCACCCCTCTAGGTGGTGCTTTACTTGACCAATTATCCACCAGGGTCTTTCCAATTGGAAGCCCCACAGATAAGGGGCTCCTGGTTGAAGCTGCACCCTCCAATGCTGCAGCCACTGTGGCATCCCCATCATCTACAGAGAGGGGTTCCAGGTATCTCCTCACCATCTCTAGGGGCAACCTGCCCAAGGGTCACACCCGTGAAGACAGATTTTGTGTTCAGAGGTCCTGCTGACTACTGCCAAATGTAACTCCAGGAGGAATGCACCTTCCCGAACCCAGGAAAAATACCCTTGAAACTGAAATCAGTGAAAGGGAGAAATACAGTAAGAGAAACTCTTGTATTTCTTACAAACAGTCATCCACTTCTGCTCACTCCTGTCTCTCACGACCCTGCTCCAAAAAAGGGATCCCACCCAACCTCTCTGGTCCAGAAATGCCCTCACTCCTCCTTGTAATTATATATTGAAATGGAGATGGACTACTTCTCTCCACCCCTTGGAAACACCTATTGATACAGAGATGCACTAAGGCCAGGTAAGAACTTCTGGAAATATTGCACTTTTACCCACAGTAGGACATTATCATTTTTAAATCTTTATTTTTTCTAATTTGACTTAAAATAGTATCACAAGTTAATGTTTATGTCTTTATTAATAAGATGGAATATTTTATTCCTACATATACTTACTCCCTTATTTTCTTCTTTAGCAACTTGTTTTTGAATGTCCTATACACATTATTATTTGTTGTTTATTCATTTAATTCCAAATATTCTCCCCTTCCATGTGGCCCAAACTGTATACTATATGAACTTACATAGTTTTCCAGGAGATACCAAAGTTTTCCTACTTCATAGCTGCATCTATGTAGCATAGCCACAACAGAAAAGCAAATACAAATATGCAATACATACTATATTACCTACACAGAGAAGACAAAAATCAATCTGGAGATAATAGATAGGCAATGCCCAAAAGCCCTTTTGAGTATTCAAGTTCAGATTAACTGTTTTATGCATATGTCAAAGACTAGGTTTTCTCCAAAATTCATGTTCTTCCTTCTATAGTGTAAAAGTTTTTCTAGGAAGCAGGTTTTCAGCCAGGGACTGTATTTTTCAGTTTGTCTTACACTTAGATTTATACACCTAATTGTTTTCTAACAAATGGAATGTGAGGGGACACGATGTGTGTCATTTCTCTGCATGACCAAATATATCATCCCATGTGAGAATGCTTTTCCCCTTTGAAGGTTGGCTGTCTATTCATAGGGAACCCTTGGAAGCTATTTGTTGAAGTTGGAAGACCCTCCATCCACCAAGGTCTAGAATGACTACATGAAGCAGAGCATCCCTCTCTGTAATCAGCAATAAAAACAGAATTGGACTGTATTATGAGTGATAAATTTCTAATTTTTAAACCACATCTGTTAGCTATTTTTTGTGGTAACTAGTATTGCTCTAGCTCTAAATACTCAAATTGTCCTTCAGCATATCTTTTTCTTTGTGTCAGAAACATTTCATAAATTCCTCTCCTGATCTTTACTCTAAGTGAGATTAACCAGAACCTTATATAGCTATGTCTTTACTTAATCCTTGTTTGGCACTTTTCCAGTATGAACAGATTTCGGCTAACAAGTTCAGTTAAATAACACTAGCTTCCCTACAAAATGGTGAAATTTCAGTTATGATATATTAATTACAAGTAATGGCAAAAAGTACAAACTTTACTTCTGGTTCTTCAGGGCAAAAATCATGGTATAAATAACAGATGTGTATCATGGTTAGTGATTAATCATATCACTTCTTTCAAAGTTTGTCATTGATGTCAGTGCATATCTGATTTTCAGTTCCTACACAGGAATAGAAAGCCACTTATGGTTGAAATGGAGTGTTAATTTCTACTTTCGATTGAAGAATTCCATTAAAAATCCCAATGAGTTTGTGTTTCAGGGCAATGTGTGGCAGTTATTTGCAACCTTGAAAGAAAACAGTAATTCCAAGAATGCTGAAGAAGAATGTTACTGCCAGTAAAGGCTGGTTTCATCCTTTCAGAAGTCAATATGAATTGATTGATGTTAGGCTTTGGGAAAAGTGCTAGCACAAATATGGATTTTGCTGTGAAATCTGTACCCAGATTACAAGGATTAGTTAAGGCTTGTGGTCATGATGATCATAAACTATAATACTGGTTAGACAAATCTTTTATTGGATGGCAAGAATTTATGATGTTGAAGACAAAGTATTGTGAAGTGGCCATAACAAGTTAAAGATAGAAAACTATTTTATTAGAGAGTGTTACAGACTGAATTATGTCACCTCAAAATTCAAGTGATGAAGCCCTAAACCACAGTACCTCAGAATGTGACTGAATTTGGACGTAGGGCATTTAAAGAGACAAGTTGAAATAAGGTCTTTAGGATGAGCCCTAATGTAAACTGACTGGTATCCTTATAAGAGGAGATTAGGACATATAAAGACAAAAACAGGGATGCTCACTCACATTGTAAAGGCCATGTGAGGATACAGAGAAAAGGTGGCTATCTGTAAGCCAAAGAGAGAGGCATTCAGCAGAAACCAATCCTGCTTGCACCTTAATCTTGGATATCAAGTCTCAAGAACTTGAGAAAATAAATTTCTGTTGTTTAATCCGGTCTATAAGATTTTTGTTGCAGCTGTCTTAGCAAACTAATGCAGAAGGTAATGTACAGGGTAAATTGAAATTAAAATTATGTTTTTCAACTGGTCTAAGAATCCAAAAATATTAAAAAATCACGACAGAGCACAGTTACCAGATATTTGACATGAAAATTAAAGGTCATGGTTAAAATAACATTCTTTTAAAACTTATTTCCACAGATATTTTTCCACTGGTAGATACAAGCATAAAGCACTACCACTGTTGGATAGTGCTCCAGATCACCCTACTTATCTTGAGGACCTGAATGAATGTAAATGTGATAAACACACACACAAATATGTTAATAAAATATGGAGGAAATATTCATGACAATTAAAGCCCTTGTTTCTGTACCTGGTCATGTGGTCACAGCTGGTATTCATGAGTACTATTTTCCACTAACATTCTGTAATCCTTTTACCTTCAGCAATCACCTCATCTGGTCTTAGTTCTTTACATAGTAAAGTGACCAACCTTCATTCCTGAAGGGTCTGGGCTGTTATTAGTCCCGTCTGAAATGGATCACTGCAGTTTTCCATTGGTTTTAATCCCAAGGCGTGGAATACTAACAGATGCCTTAGGAGATCTTTTGTATTCCAGAATCATTCTTGCTTACCTCTATTGTGGAGCAACAGTTCAATTTCCCCTTAACAGTAACATCGATAACCCAGTCCAGTACAATAACCCTCTTTACCTGTTGATTAAGAGGCATGAAGAATCCAAAATGGCCAGTTGGCAGTCTGAACTTCCAGTTAAATAGAATCATTGTTGTATCTCCTGGTGAAAGCACTTCTCCCTTTGGGACTAAGACCTCTATACCAATAAAATATAAGGTCTTAAGTATGGGAAGCAAAAATTTTGCTGATGGATCACTAGGGGTAATAGTGAGTGGTGTCACTATGATGTCCTATCACTTGATTTCTGTACCTGTGAATCCTGGTTATAGGAGAAACAGCACCATATGTTTAGATGCTGATTCAAAGCATGTACAGTCCTCTATAACTTTTCTCCATACCCAAAGTATATTACCACCTGTCTGGCACTATAACTGAGTATTTAAAAGGCCATTCCAACAGTCTATCAAACTACCTGCTTCAAGATGGTGATGATATGGACTAAGTAATATTCCCTCAAAATTTGTATGTTGAAGACAATTTCAAAGGGATGGTATTTGGATGAGGCTTTGAGGATAATACTTAGATCTCACTTTCATTCATCACTCTTGTCCATCTCCAAGTGGTACACTGCTGGTACTTGGTAGCCTGGTGATTCATGCTTGGGGGATTATGTTGATCTAATTAAGACTCAATTTTAGACAGGCACTGTGTCTTTGGGATTGACAGTGGAGATTTTCAGTGATTCTTCCCTAGCCCAACCTGTAGGTTTGGGCCCAGCACATATTTTTGTGCCTTCCCCTAGGGCAAAGGATTTTTAAAACTTTTTCCCAACTTCAAAGTGTTTTCCCTAAGGGCTAGACTTTATGTTTTTCCAATAGCTTAAGGATTTTGTTCCATAGGAGAATCATACAGATGAGTTATTGTGCCTTTCCCATAGCAGATGCTGTTGCACTTTCTCAGGCCTGCACTATACAATTCCCTAGGGGTGCTGTATTCTCTCTGTAACTCAAACTGAGCCTTTATCTATTCATTAAAAATATAGTTGAATTTATATTTATTAAGACTAATTTTAAAAGCAATTTTAGGTCCATAGCAAAATTGAGGGAAGGTACAGAAATTTCCCATATACTTCCTGTCCCCACAAATGAATAGTTTCTTCATTATCAATATCCCCCGTGAGAGTGGTGGTACATTTGTTACAATAGATGAACCTACATTGACACATAATAATCACCCAAGGTTGTAGTTTACAATACAGTTTACTCTTGGTGTCATGAATTCTCTGTGTTTGAACAAATGTATAATGACATGTATCCATCATAAAGGTATTATGTAGAGTAGCTTCACTGCCCTAAAATTGCTGTGCATATTGCTCTCCCAGCCTCTTGCAACCACTGATTTATTTTATTTATTTATTTATTTTTATTTTTATTTTGGTATTATTAATATGCAATTATATGAGCCACATTATGGTTACTAGACTCCCTCCATTATCAAGTCCCCACCACATACCCCATTACAGTCACTGTCCATCAGCGTAGTAAGATGCTATAGAATCACTACTTGTCTTCTAGGTGTTATATCCCTATGGTAACTGTTAGTCCATTCTTGAGTTCTGTGAGTCTGCTGCTGTTTTGTACCTCCAGTTTTTGCTTTGTTCTTATACTCCACAGATGAGTGAAATCATTTGATACTTGTCTTCCTCCGCCTGGCTTATTTGACTGAGCATAATACCCTCTAGCTCCAGCCATTTGTTGCAAACAGTAGGATTTGTTTCTTTCTTATGGCTGAATAATATTCTATTGTGTATATGTACCACATCATTTTTATCCATTCATCTGCTGATGGACACTTAGGTTGCTTCCATTTCTTGGCTATTGTAAATAGTGCTGCGATAAACATAGGGGTGCATATGTCTTTTTCAAACTGGGCTGCTGCATTACTTGTTGACTTTGCAACTTTGTCAAATATGAGTTGACTATATGTCAGTTTATTTATGGAATCTCTGTTTTTTGTTTTGATCTTTTTGCCATTCTTCTACCAATATTACACTATCTTAATTACTGTAGCTTTATAGTAAATATTGAAGCTAAGTAGTGTCAGTCCTCCAACTTTGTCCTATTCCTTCAATATTGCATTGTTTATTCAGTCTTTTGTCTTTCCATATAAGTTTTACAATCATTTTGCCAATATCTACAAAACAACTTGCTGTGATTCTGATTGGGATTATATTTATTGTATAGATCATTTTGGAAAGAACTAACATCCTGACAACATTGAGTCTTCCTATCCATTAGTGTGGAATATCTCTATATTTAGTCATTCTTTGATTTTATCTGTTAGAGTTTTGTAGTTTTCCTCATTTGAATCCTTTACATATTCTGTTAGATTTATACCTAAGTATTCCAATTTTTTAATTCTAATGTAAATGAAATTGTGTTTTTAATTTGAAATCTCATTTGCCTATTGCTGGTATATAGTACAGAAATAGATTTTTGCAAATTAACCTTGTATCCTGCAACCTTGCTAAAATCACTTATTATTTCCAGTTTTTTTCTTGATTATTTAATATTTTCCACAGAGATGATCATGTCATGTGCGAACAAATATAGTTTTATGTCTTCCTTTCCAATCTGTTTGTCTTCTTTTCTTTTTTTTTAAATTCAATTTATTTGGACAAAAAAAAGGTAGCTTATTTCTTCCACCTCATACTCCTGGCCTCTGGCAATTACCAATCTGTTCTCTGTATCTATAAGCATGACTTTTTTTTTAAACATTCCATATATAAGAGAAATCATATGGTATTTGTCTTCCTCTATCTGACTTATTTCACTTAGCATAATGCCTTCAATGTCCATCCATGCTGATGCAAATGGCAAGATTTCATTGAGTTCTGTGGCTAAATAATATTCCACTGTAAAATATATACTGTAATTTCTTTACCCATTCATCCATCAAAGGAAATTTAGGGTGTTTCTATATCTTGGCCATTGGAAATAATGCTGCAATGAACATGGAGATGCATATATCTTTTTGAGCTAGCGTTTTACATTTCTTTATATAAATACCCAGAAATGGGCTCATGTATTATATAGTAGTTTTATTTTTAACTTTTTGAGGAATTCCATACTGCTTTCCATAGTGTCTGTACCAATCAGCATTTCCAACAACAGTGCAAAAGGATTCACTTTTCTCCATTTCCTCACTAGCACTTGTTATTTCTTGCCTTTTGGATAGTAGCTATTTTAACAGATGTGAGCTACTATTTCCTTATGTTTTTGATTTGCATTTCCCTGATGATTAGTGGTGCTAAGCACCATTTCATGTACCTGTATGTCTTCTTTGGAAAAAATGTCTATTAGATCTTCCACCCATTTTTTAATCAGATTGTTATTTTGCTATTGAATTGTATTAGTTTTTAAATATATTTTGGGTATTAATCCTTAATAAATATATGATTGGCAAATATTTTTACCCATTCCATAGGCTGCCTTTTCACTTTTTGATTGTTTCTCTTGCTATGCAGAAGCATTTTACTTTGATGTCATCCCACTTATTTATTTGTTGCTTGTGTTTTGGTGTCATACCCAAAAAGCCTTTGCCAAGAGTATATCAAGGAGCTACTTCTCTATGTTTTCTTGTAGGAGTTTTGTGGTTACAGTTTTTATATTTAAGTGTTTAAATGATTTCAAGTTAATTTTTGCAAGCAGTGTAAGACAGTGGTCTAATTTCATTTTTTTACCTGTGCTTATCCAGTTTTCCCAGCACCATTTATTGAAGAGACTATCTTTCCCCATTGAATATTTTTGCTTCCTTGTCAAATATTAGTTGACCATATATGTGGGGTTTACCTCGGGATTCTCATTCTGTTACATTGGTCTCTATGCAGATTTTTATTCCAGTACCATAGTGTTTTGATTACTACAGCTTCATAGTATAGTGTGAAAACAGAAAGTATGATACCTCAAACTTTGTTCTTTCTCAGGATTACTTTGGCTATTCAATTTTCATTTATTTAGAGATATATTTTGATGTATCTTGATTTATTCTTGACCCATTTGTTGTTCAGAGGTATGTTGTTTAATTTCCACATATTTGTTGATTTTCCAGTTTTCTTGTTGCTGGTGAGTTCTAGTTTCATGCAGTTGTGATCAGAAAATATAGTTGGAATGAATGCAGTCCTCTTAAGTTTACTATGGCTTGTTTTGTGGCCTATCATATGGTCTATCCTGAGGAATCTTCTGTGTGCAATTTAGAATAATGTGCATTTTGCTGCTATGGAGTTGTAATGTCCTGTATATGTCTGTTAAGTTCATTTGGCCTAAAGTATGGCTCAAGTCCAATGTTTCCTTGTTAATTTTCTGTCTTCATGAATGTTTAAAATAGGTTACTGGAGTCCCTTATTGATATCATGTTTTGTCTATTTGTCCATCAGATATGCTACTATTTGCTTAAAATATTTAGGTGCTTTAATGTTGGGTACATATATATTTATGATTAAGTATTTTTGATGACTTTCTTCATTAGATAATGAAATTAATCTCTTCCTACTGATTTTGAATTACAGTCTATTTTTTCTGATATAAATATAGGTACCCCAGCTTTCTTTTGGTTTCTACTTACATGCAATATTTTTTCAATCCCTTCACTTTGAGCCTATGCATGTCCTATGCAACTACTCTATGATTTTTTATTGTGAGTTCAATCCATTTGCATTGGAATAATTATTGACATGTAAGGACTTATGACATTTATTTTATTAATTGTTTTCTGGTGTTTTTTACTTCCCTTGTTCCTGTGTTTACTCTTCTGCTGCATTCTTTTGTGTTTGGTGATTTTTCTTTGGTGGTATGGTCTGATTCCCTTATCTTAATCTTTTGCGAGTCTACAGTAGATTTTGTTTTGTGGTTACCATGAGCCTTACATAAAACCTTTTATAGATAAAGTAGTCTGTTTTACAATAACATCTGAACTTCTATTTCATTAAAAATTGTCCCATATAATCTCCCTTTTATATTTCTAATGTCACAATTTGCTTCTTTCTGTATTGTGTATTAAATAATAAATTGTAGCTGTAGATATTTTTGTACTCCCATATGTTAACCTTTATACTATTGTTATGTGGTTAATACACCATCATATTACAATATAGAGTTGTCTGAATTTAATTATATATTGCCTTTATCAATGTGTAAAATAGTCTCATATGTTTTCATGTTATTAGTTAGCGTCCTTTCATTACAATTTAAAGCATTTTCATCATTTCTTGCAAAGCAAGCCTAGTATTGATGACATCCCTCAGCTTTTGTTTGGGAAAGTTTTTATTTCTCCTTCATTTTTGAAGGACAACTGTTTTGGATAGAGTATTCTCAGCAATAATTTTCCTTTTACCACTTTGAATATATTATCCCACCCTCTCCTTCCCTGTAATATTTCTCTTGAGAAATTCACTGATAACTTAATAGGGGTTACTGTCTCTTTTCACACTACATTTAGGATTCTTTTGTATTGATTTTGACAGTTTTAATATAATATGTCTTGGAGAAAGTATTTTTGTTTGGAAATAATGGGATGATCTATTACCTATATGAAATTGGATGTCTATATCTCTCCCCAGGTTTAGGAGGTTATCAGTGATTATTTCTTCAAATAAGCTTTCTATTTCCTTCCCTTCCTCTTCTCCCTCTGGAACTCCAACATTTTAGATATTGGGGCTTTTTTAATGGTGTCCCTTATATCCTGTGTGCTTTCTTCTCTGCTTTTAATTCTTCTATCTCTTTTCTCCTCAGATGAGGTTATTTCAGTTTTTATCCTACTTAAAAATTGTATAATTGGATTTCACATAATTTTGAAACAAAATTATTATAAAGCACACCTGAAGGAATACAAAGTGAAATTACTTAAGAAATTTTTAAAACAGAAATTTAATAAGGAGGAACTTCTCTTACCAGATAAAAAATGAAGCAATATAATTAAATATTCATTAAACTTGGGAATATATTTAAAGGGTTTGACATATTTGTGACAATAATATTTCCATTTTCAAACATGATATATCTCTCCAGTTGCTCAAGTCTTTTATACAGAATTTCAAAAATATTTTTCATATATTTTTGTACATTAACATTGTTTTTATAAAATATTTTATCTTTTCTGCTGTAATTGTTTCTTTAAATATTTCATTTACCTGTTGAGCTTTGAATGTGATCATCTGTCTCAATGGATACTATTCCTTTATCCAGTCCTATGTACTCTTAGGCATGATAAAACAAAAATAATTAATAAAATGTTTTTGTAAATGATTCAGTTCCTTGAATATTAAATGCTTCTTTAAATATGTGTACAGATACTAATTTTTTCAATTGTAATTTTTCCTTACATGTAGTAGATTCAGAGTGAAGATGAGTGAACATACCCTGGATTTATCAAATATTTTTCTTATTAAGGAATTACTGATATACACTCTTATGAATGTTTCACATGAAAAACCCATATTATCAAGTCCCCACCCATACCCCATTGCAATCACTGCCCATCAGTGTAGTAAAATGCCACAAATTCACTATTTGCCTTCTCTATGCTACACTATCTTCCCTGTGAACCCCCACACCATGTGTACTAAACATAATACCTCACAATCCCCTTCTCCCACCCTCCCCACCCACACTCCCACACGTTTTCCCTTTGGTAACCTCTACTCCCTTCTTGGGATTTGTGAGTCTGCTCCAGTTTCGTTCCTTCAGTTTTACTTTGTTGTTATACTGCACAAATGAGGGAAATCATTTGGCCCTTGTGTTTCTCTGCCTGGCTTATTTCATGGAGCGTAATATGCTCCAGCTCCATCCATGTTGTTGCAAGTGGTAGGATTTGTTTCTTTCTTATGGTTCAATAGAATTTCATTGTGTATATGTACCACCTCTTCTTTACCCATTCATCTACTGATGGACACATAGGTTGCTTCCATATCTTGGCTATTGTAAATAGTGCTGTGGTAAACATAGGGGTACATATATCTTTTTTAATCTGAGAACTTGTATTCTTTGTGTAAATTCTTAGGAGTGGGATTCCCCGGTCAAATGGTATTTCTGTTTTTGGTTTTTGAAGAACCACCATATTGCTTTCCACAATGGTTGAACTAGATTACAATCCCACAAACAGTGTAGGAGGGTACCTCTTTTTGTGCATCTTCACCAGCATTTGTTATTTTTAGTAGTTTCGATGCTGGCCATCCTAAATGTTGGGAGATGATATGTTATTGAGGTTTTAATTTGCATTTCCCTGAGGATTAGTAATGTGGAGCATCTTTTCATATGTCTGTTGGTGATTTGAATTTCTTCTTTGGAGAATTATCTTCATATCCTCCACCCATGTTTTAATCAGGTTATTTGCTTTTTGGGTGTTGGGGCATGTGAGTTCTTTGTATATTTTGGATGTTAACCCCTTGTTGGAAATGTCATTTACAAATATATTCTCCAATGCTGTAGGATGCCGTTTTGTTCTGCTGATGGTATCCTTTGCCATACAGAAGCTTTGTAGTTTGATGTAGTCCCATATGTTCATTTTTGCTTTTGTTTCACTTGCTCAGAGATGCATTCAGGAAGAAGTTGCTCATGTTTATACTCAGGAGATTTTTGCCTATGTTGTCTTCTAAGAGTTTTACTATTTCATGACTTACATTAAGGTCTTTGATCCATTTCGAGTTACTTTTGTGTATGGGGTTAAACAATAATCCAGTTACATTCTTTTGCATGTAGCTGTCCAGTTTTGCCAACACCAGTTGTTGAAGAGGCTGTGATTTCCCCATTGTATGTCCATAACTCCTTTATCATGTGTTCATTGACCATATATGATTAGGTTTATATCTGGGCTCTCTAGTCTGTTTCATTGGTCTATGGGTCTGTTGTGCCAGTACCAAATTGTTTTGATTACTCTGGCTTTGTAGTAGAGCTTGAAGTTGGGGAGCATAAGCCCCCCAGCTTTACTCTTCCTTCTCAGGATTGCTCTGGCTATTTGGGGTCTTTTGTGGTTCTTTTGAATTTTAGAATGATTTGTTCTAGTTCGTTAGAAAATGCTGTTGGTATTCTGACAGGAATTGCATTGAATCTGTAGATTGCATTAGGCAGGATTGCCATTTTAACAGTATTAAGTCTTCCTATCTATGAGCACAGGATATGTTTCCACTTATTGTTATCTCTCATGAGTGTCTTGCAGTTTTAGAGTATAGGCTTTCACTCCCTTGGTTAGGTTTATTCCTAGGTATTTTATTCTTTTGATGCAATTGTGAATGGAATTGTTTTTCTGATTTCTCTTTTGCTAGCTCATCATTAGTGTATAGGAATGCAACAGATTTTTGTGTATTAATTTTGTATCCTGCAATTTTTCTGAATTCACATATTAGATCTTGTAGTTTTGAAGTAGATTCTTTAGGGTTTTTTATGTACAATATCATGTCATCTGCAAACAGGGACAGTTTGACTTCTTCCTTACCAATCTGGATGCCTTTCATTTCTTTGTGTTGTCAGATTGCCATGGCGAGGATCTTCAGTACTATGTTGAATAAAAGTGGAGAGAGTGGGCATCCTGGTCTTGTTCCCAGTCTTAAAGGAAAGACTTTAAGCGTCTCAGTGTTAAGTATGATTTTGGCTGTGGGTTTGTCATACATGGCCTTAATTATGGAGGTACTTGCCCTCTATACCCATTTTGTTGAGAGTTTTTATCATGAATGGATATTGAACTTTGTCAAATACCTTTTCAGCATCTATGGCTATGATCATGTGTGTTTTGTCCTTTTTGCTGATGTGGTGGATGATGTTGATGGATTTTCTAATATTGTACCATCCGTGCATCCCTGTAATAAATCCTACTTGATCATGGTGGATGATCTTTTTGATGTATTTTTGAATTCGGTTTGCTAATATTTTGAGTATTTTGCATATATATTCATCAGGGATATTGGTCTGTAATTTTCATTTTCTGTGGTATCTTTGTCTGGTTTTGGTATTAGAGTGATGCTGGCCTCATAGAATGAGTTTGGAAGTATGCCCTCTTCTACTTTTTGGAAAACTTTAAGGAGGGTGGGTATTAGGTATTCACTAAATGTTTGATAAAGTTCAGCAGTGAATCAATTTAGTCTAGGGGTTTTGTTCTTAGGTCGCTTTTTGATTAACAATTTAGTATAATTGCTGGTAATTGGTTTGTTCAGATTTTATGTTTCTTTCTGGGTCAGCCTTGGAAGGTTGTATTTTTCCAGAAAGTTGTCTGTTTTTTCTAGGTTATCCAGTTCATTAGCATATAATTTTTCATAGTATTCTCTAATAATTCTTTGTATTTCTGTGCTCTCCGTAGTGATTTTTCCTTTCTCATTTCAGATTCTGTTTATGTGTGTAGACTCTCTTTTTTTTTCTTGATAAGTCTTGCTAGGGTTTATCTATTTTGTTTATTTTCTTGAAGAACCAGCTCCTGCTTTCATTGATTCTTTCTATTGTTATATTCTTATAGATGTTTTTTATTTCTGTTCTAATCTTTATTATGTACCTCCTTCTACTGACTTTGGGCCTAATTTGTTATTCTTTCTCTAGTTTCATTAATTGTGAGTTTAGACTGTTCTTATGGGATTGTTCTTTCCTGAGGTAGGCCTGTATTGCAATATACTTCCCTCTTAACACACAGCTCTCGTTGCATCCCACAGATTTGGTGGTGTTGAATTGTTGTTGTCATTTGTCTCCATATATTGCTTGATCTCTGTTTTTATTTGGTCAGTGATCCATTAGTTATTTAGGAGCATGTTGTGAATCCTTCATCTGTTGTGGGATTTTTAGTTTTCTTTGTGTAATTTATTTCTAGTCTCATACCTTTGTTGTCTGAGAAGCTGGTTGGTACAATTTCAATTGTTTGAATTTACCAAGGCTCTTTTTGTGGCCTTGTATGATCTATTCTTGAAAATATTCCATGTGTACTTGAGAACAACGTGTATTCGGTTGCTTTTGGGTGTAGAGTTCTGTTGATGTCTGTTAGGTCCATCTGTTCTAATGTGATTTTCAGTGCCTCTGTCTTTTTATTTATTTTCTGTCTGGTTCATCTGTCTTTTGGAGTGAGTGGAGTGTTGAAGTCTCCTAGAATGAATGCATTGCATTCTTTTTCCCCTTTTAATTCTGTTAGTATTTGTTTTGCATATGAAGGTGCTCCTGTGTTGGGTTCATAGATATTTATAATGCTTATATCTTCTTGTTGCATTGACCCCTTTATTATTATGTAATGTCCTTCTTTGTCCCTTGTGACTTTGTTTTAAAGTCTATTTTGTCTGATATAAGTACTGTACCTCCTGTTTTTCTCTCCCTATTAGTTGCATGAAATATCTTTTTCCATCCCTTCACTTTTAGTCTGTGTATGTCTTTGGGTTTGAAGTGAGTCTCTTGTAGACAGCATATAGATGGGTCTTGTTTTTTCATCCATTCAGTGACTCTGTGTCTCTTTATTGGTGCATTCAGGCCATTTACATTTAGGGTGATTATTGATAGGTATGTACTTATTGCCATTGAAGACTTTAGATTCGTGGTTACAAAAGTTTCAAGATTAATTTCCTTACTATCTAACAGTCTAATTTATTTTTCTCAGTATGCTATTACAAACAATCTAAAGGTTCTTTTTTCTCCTTTTTTTCCTCCTCCATTCTTTATATATTAAGTATCATATTCTGTACTCTCTGTCTATCCTTTGACTGACTTTGGGGGTATTTGATTTAATTTTGCATTTCTTAGTAATTAATTGTTCTGCTTTCTTTACTGTAGTGTTATTAACTCTGGTGACAGCTATTAAACCTTAGGAACACCTCCATCAATAGCAGTCCCTCCAAAATACACTGTAGAGATGGTTTGTGGGAGGTAAAATCTCTCAGCTTTTGCTTATCTGGAAATTGTTTAATCCCTCCTTCAAAGTTAAATGATAATTTGCCAGATAAGTGTCTTAGTTTGAAGGCCCTTCTGCTTCATTACATTAAATACATCATGCCACTCCCTTCTGGCCTGTAAAGTTTCTGCTGAGAAGTCTGATGATAGCCTGATGGGCTTTCCTTTGTATGTGATCTTATTTCTCTCTCTGGCTGATTTTAATACTCTGTCCTTATCCTTTATCTTTGCCATTTTCATTATTATATGTTTGGTGTTGTCCTCCTTCAGTCCCTTGTGTTGGGAGATCTGTGCACCTCCATGGCCTGAGAGACTATCTCCTTTCCGAATTGGGAAAGTTTTCAGCAATTACCTCCTCAAAAACACTTTCTATCCCTTTTTCTCTCTCTTCTTCTTCTGGTACCCCTATAATGCAAATATTGTTCCGTTTGTATTGGTCACACAGTTCTCTCAATATTCTTTGATTCTTAGAGATCCTTTTATCCCTCTGTGCCTTAGCTTCTTTGTATTCCTCTTCTCTAATTTCCATTTCATTTATCATCTCCACCATATCTAATATGCTTTTAAAACCTTCCATTGTATGTTTCAATTCTGATACTGTGTTCCACAATGATTGGATCTCCAACTGGAATTCATTCCTGAGTTCTTGAATATTTTTCTGTACCTACATGAGCATGTTTATGATTTTTATTTTTAAATTTCTTTCAGAAAGATTCATGAGATCAGTTTCTTTTGGGTCTTTTTCTGGTGTATGTAGGATTTTACTTTGAACCAGGTTCATTTGATGTTTCATATTTGTATGTGGCACCCTGTAGTGCCCAGAAGCTTTACTCTTTGGAGCTGCTCATCCCCTGGAGAAATATCAAGGGTCATAGGGGAGCACTGTTGGTTCCTAGGGGGAGGAAAGAGCTGTTTCCTGTTTCCCAGCTTCTATGTCTGTCTCCACTACCAGAATCAGTGGGCTGAGCACACAGGTATAAGTGTCTATGTTTTGCATTTGTAACTGCTGTAGGTGGAGCTTCCCTCTGGCTGGCCTAATGCCAGGGCAGAGTTTGCCGGTTTTGAGCCATGTGAGGGCTGGCCAGGAGGAAGGCGCAGCAGGCTGTGTATAATGGAGGGGGTACTTGCAGCTGAGTAGCCAGCCAGTGAGCTGGAGTACCTGAAGATCATGAAAGTTCCCAACCTGCTGGGCAGAGTACACCCAGATAATTTTGTACCTGTCCCTTCTCCTTAGCAGTAAGCTCTGTGGAATCCTTGCCACTTTAGCAGTGCTCTCACTGTTAGGAAGTCTCTCAGACTGCCTGTCTTTCTTTCTTCCCAGAGCAGCTGGATATGGATCCCTGTTTTCCACCAGCGGCTGGAATCTCAGTCTCTCCAGATATTCTGCCTATCTTAGTTTTCCAAACCCCTAATCACTAGAGCACCATGCAATGTAGGTTTGCGCTCCCAGAGCAGATCTCCAGAGCTAGGTGTTCAGCAGTCCCAGGCCTCCACTCCTTTCCCGCTGTTTCTCTTCCTCCTGCTGGTGAGCTCCGGTGGGGGAAGGCTTTCCTACATTGGTGAGGTGTGTTCATTTCTCCAGGTGTTTGAAGTCTGGCACAGCCTTCTTTCCTGTTGATCTTTCAGGATTAGTTTTATTAATTATAGTTTCATATTATATGCTGTTTTAGTAGGAGGCCTCTGTGTCACTTCTCACAATGCCATCTTTGATAGGATTTATCAAATATTTGTTGAATAATTCTAGTATGTAAAACATTGTGTTACATTTTGGGAACATGAATTACCCAAATTTCATAAATTGGTGAAGGAAAATATAAGTTCATGTAATGAATCCAATTGTGGGTAATTTTTCATGTATACTAATTGTATCAGACTACAAATAAAATAAACTGGTAGAGTGGAGGATATAAAAGTTAGTTTTAAGTAGTATAAGTAGGGGAAGCTTTATGGAGCAGGAGACATTTGAACTAGGAATTTGAATAACATTAAAATGTGAGGTCAATCCTCATCATGAAGTTGAGAATGTTGGCTAAAATCTTAAATGGACATACCAGTCACATGCAACCATCTTATAAAACAGCTTATAGAACTAAACCACTTATATAAGAGTGAAATATAACACAGACATCTTGGAATGAAAGGCAGTTTTCCATAACTATACTATGTTGTGTCATGTAAAGGCAAACATAGACAAAGAAACCTGTTTTATAATAATTTATGTGGTCTTTGTCCATTATTCTTAGAAGAGAGTTTCTAAACTTTATACTTTCACGATAGGAATGTCTTTGCTATTCATGGTGGACCCCTCAAACCACTCTTGTGTTTATGCTAATGAGGTCACTCCTTCTTGGCTCCAGGATAGTTTCAGAATGGGAGATGGCCATGCTGGAAAGGCCAATCACATGACCGGATGACTGGGACACTAAGCCATGTGATATCATCCTGATTTCCTGAACGCCAGAAAGGAAAGTGGGACTGGAGATTGAGTTCAATCACATGGCAATCATGCCTATGCAAGAAAACACAAATAAAATCTTTGTACATCTCAAGTTCAGGTAAACTTCCTCATTTTTAAAACACATCAATGTGTCAAAAGGGTGATGATGTACTCTGAGAACACAGAAACTTTACATTTGGTACCCTCCCAGATCTTACCATATGTGTCTTTTCATTTTAGTGGTCCTGACTTTTATTCTTTATAATTAGGCTGTAATAATAATTATAGATAGTGCTTTCCTGAGCTCTGTGAATTATTCTAGCAAATTATCAGAAGTGAGAAGGTAGTGGGAATCCCCAAATTTGTATTCTGATTGTCAGAAGTATAAGGAACCTTGGAACTCTGGAATTGTGACTGGTGTTTCAAGTTAGAGGAGTCCTGTGGAGGACTGTGACTTTAACCTGTGAAATTTGATGTAACTCCAGGTAGTTAGTATCAGAATTACACCACAAAACCTGTAATAGATGGCCTCCCATAATAAATACTGCCATAGAGCAATATATCAAATGAACAGTAACGGAAGCACTAGCCAGTAGGGACAAAGAAAGAAAATTAAAGAGTAAAGTTGAAATAGTTATCCCTGTATTTTAACATGAATAGACACAAGAACTAGTCCCCTGGTGAGCCTATCCACAGTCTGATGATAGTTTCCCTACAAGATGTCTGTTTAATAGACTCTTCTCTATATATTAATTACCTGAGTGGCCAGTGGTAATTCAACCAGCTCCTAAGGCCCAATAACAAAATATATTCTCCCTCAACCAAGTAAAATAAATGCAAAAAGCAATGATTTACTCTGAAATAAAAAAAAATTCAATGAGAATGAAATGACTAAAAACTGTTCTTGAAAGGAAAAAGCTATATTTTTTATATTTTTCAGTTTAATTTGGACTGGCTATGAAATCATATAATATCAGTAGAAGGAAATAAGAGAACAAGATTTTGGGATCTACATTTACCTCCATCCAGAGCTTACCATTTGATTAATTCATCTGTTGGGCAGACCAGTGATATGTTTTGAAAGTCCTTAAGGTTTCAAAACAAAGAACTAGGGATTCTGAATACTGAATAAAAAAGTATAAAGCAATATATTGTAAATGCTAGGGAAAATGAATTTTATTCCAGGATAAATAATAATGGTAATTCTTGAGCCATATAGGAAACATAGTGATCTATCTGGCTTCCCTGAAATACATCATCTGTGACAATTTTTCATTTTTTTATATCCATATACTGTAGCTTTCCTCTGAAGCCCTATAAAAAAAGAATATGAAAATGTCAGGAAAAACAGATCTATCATGCATACTCAATCTCTTCAAAAGCTTTTCTTCAAAGATTTTGTTATTCTGATGAGTTATTCCAGTATGGAAAACTACTGTATATTGAAATATTTGTAACCAACAATTTAAACGTGTGAAATGGGTGATTCTTTTGTATTGTTAGTTTTGGATTCACTACCATGTCAAGTAGTTTTTTAATTTAAATCAGGGAATACATAAAATAAAGATATTTTAACATGCAAAATGGCACTAATACAGAAATTCAAAGTAAATATATTTTATGATATTTTTACCTAATACATAAAGATACATTGCTTAATTTGGATTGCATTTTACTACATGATAATGGAGAGTGAAATTAGATTTCTATGTAGTGTCTAGAAGTTTTCAATTGGTTCAAATATTTAATAAAATTTCTCCCTCAATGGAAAAAATTTATGAAAATAATATCACTATCCATAGGCTAGTGATATTGGCAGCCTATTGACTATTCAACAATAAGTAAATTAAACAACTGTAACTTAATACAATTAAGCAGTATTACCATAGAAGAGTAAAAATGAGGAGGCAGTTACTTTTGAGAATATTCATATAAAACTGTATTTGTAATTTTAACATCTAACCAATAGATGACACCAGAGAGTAAGAATTGCGGTTTGTTTTTAAGCATGGAAACTGGGCAGTTGCTTTATTATATGTTAGTTATAAAATGATATATAATACCTGCTGATAGATGAGCATAAGAGTGGAGAATAAAGAATCTCTGTAAAGAGTGTGAGTGTGTGTGTGTATATATATATATGTGTGTGTGTGTTTGTGTGTGTATGATTTTAAAATTAGGATTACTTTTGCAGTATAGGTGGAACTAATAGAAAGAAGCAGATTCAGAAGAAAGATTCAGAATAAACTGAAATATCTGATTATATTTAAAAAGTTGTCTTTCCCTACAACGTTTCTTCATTTTTAACTCATGTATCTATTATCATACAAAATTACAGTACAAAGTAAAACTGAATAATGGGTAACATTCATAAGACACATAGTCTTATTATCAAACACACAATGTTCTAATCATATTGTATTATGAATAGTATTCATTTGTTAGTTTAAGATGATTATATGTGTTGCAAAAGGAAAGTAGTGATGAGTCTAGGCCTTGGCTGTAAAATGTGAAATATTAACAACCAAAATAATCTCATAGAATTCCATACACACCGTTATTTATTGATGGATCTGAATTACTTGTGTGTAGACAAAAATACATGCTTAATTTTGATAGTATAGACATATTTATAAACCATACATCTATAAAGTCATATAAATACAATTGTAAAGGAGACAGGAAAGTAGGAGTAAAAAACCTATTTATTGATAACCAATTTTGTATCTGACACTGGGCTAGGCACTTTTGTGTATTTCATTTAATCCTCTATGCAACTCCATTTGCAAAATTATATTATTCTCATTTTCTAGATGAGTAACATGAAATTCAGAGAGTTTAAGTATTGTGTCTAAATTAGACAGTTAATAAATGGTAGAATTGGGACTCAGAACCATCTAGATATGTTGGAGACAAAAGTTTACATTTCTTTTGCTTTACCTACATGCATCCCAAAACTCAGAGCCATACACACAGGTCTTATTTGTTGGTTGAAAGCGTGAGGAGTTATAATTAGTTAATTTACACCAATCATTTTCACATGCAATGAATTTATCCTGTTAACTGGAGAACATTAGAATGACTTAAGAATAAAATATTAATCCATTGCTGGATTTTGTAAAAGAGCAGATACTGTAATATTCCACTTATATAAAGTTCTAGATTAGGCAAACTAATTTAAGATGCTAGGAATCATGACAGTGTTTTCCTATGTGTGGGTAGGGATTGACTAGAATAGACATAAGGAAACATTCTGGAGTTATTGGATTGTTTTATACTTGAATGGTTCTCCTGGTTACATGCTGGATACATTTGCAAAAACATACCAATTTTCATATGCTTAAAGTTTGTTCATTTGACAGTATGTAAATTTTATCTCAATTAAAAATAGAAAAAGGTTTTTAAGTAAAAGAAAGGGAGATAATGACCTGAGCATGATATATAAAACTGAAGCTATATTTAGTAGAACTCTAGGATAAAGAACTTTCAAAGATTACCAAAACAAGAATATTTACATAGAATATCTTCGAAGGAACAGTACTAGACTGTTATATAGACTGTTATAGACTAATATCATATATAAATTATCAGACTTCTTAATAGATGCCAGAGGCAATGGAGTAATAACTAGATGTGGAGAGAAAATTATTGCTAACCCATATTTGGTATATAGACAATATCATTCAATAGTGAGGTGAACTAAGGACATTTTCAGTTCTCATTGAAAAATAATGGAAGAATGTATTTCAGTGAAAGGAAAGGTAAACTTGAAGGAAAGCGTGGGTGTAAAAAGCAATGATAACCATAGAAAATTTTAAAACAATTTGGTAAATCTTAATAACAGTGATTCTAAATATACATACTCAAACACACAAACAGGCTTGCATATATATGTATCCTTTGGCTAATGGTAGAATCAGTGTGGGACTGGAATAATATGTAATAGCATGAAAGGTGAGAGATGAGATAGAGAAAAGTGAAACTGTTCTCCAGCTGCTTATCAAGCTCAAATAATATTAAAGTACTGATAAAATAGAGATTTTTTAAAGAGAATGAACGCGATTAGTTAAATACACTAGCTGCATATTAAGAATTACAATTTAAATAATAGAAATAGTATACAAACACTAAGAAAGTAATTGGAAGGAACTGGTAAGAAATGAGGAGAGACAAGCAAAGAATATTTAAGGAAAACACTAAATATGAAATATACTATAGAAATGTGAAGAAGTAAATAATAAATATGATATTGTAAACAGAATAGATTCATATATTAAAAGATACACACACTCAGACTGGATTTTAAAAACCATATATATGCTGTTTACAACAAACACACCTAAAATGTGATAGTGTAGTAGAAATATAGAAAAAAGGATGTAAAATATGCACATACATATAATTTGTGATAATATATATTATACACATTAGTACATATATGCACATATATAACAAATGTATATGTAAATAGTAACCAAAGGAAAGTTGGTACAGAAAAATAGTAATATGAGAAAAAATGTAAGAAAAAGTGAAAAGCATTAATAGGGGAAAAAGGGAGATTTTAGTTGATGACAGAAGAAAATGAAAAATCAGGAACTTTCATGCTTTAGAAGAGTTTCAAGCAAAAATTGATAGAATTATGATATACAACCTGTGGGTAAAATTGCACTATTTCCAGTATCTTCACCTGGTCTAGTGCATCTCCATATCAATAGGTGTTTCCAAGGGGTGGAGAAAAGTAGTCCTTCTCCATATCAATTTATCCACCTCACCCTTCGAATCCACCAACCTCAACCCCTCCCACATGGTATCTGCCAGTCCCTTCTCAGTGTCTCTGAGTCTACTGCTGTTTTCTTCATTCTATTTTGCCTTGTATTTATATTCCAGAAATAAGTGAAATCATATGGTATTTTTCTTTCTCCACCTGACTTACTTACAGTGAGAGATTTTAACGTAATCTCCTTAAAGACAGAAATATCAAAGAAAAATATTTCTAAGAATGTAGATGCTTTTAACAGAATAAGCCCAATCTATTTAGAGAGAAATAATTCCTTATCTAAAATATAGAGAATACATATTCTTTCCAAGCACATGAGTCACTTACAAATACTGACCACAACACTGTATATGAATAAACTTAATTTTGTTAAATGCACATATAGAGAGAGGGTATGGGAGAAGGGAGGTAGCAGTCTGAAGATTTAGTGATAACGTTACAGGTGATAACTTTCATTAACTTATACACCCAGGTATTTCTCAAAAATTATCTGAAACTGCCTTAGTTTTGTAATCATGCAAAGTAATAAATGTAATCAATAACATTGATAGGTGGTGAAAGGCAATTTGGGGAAATAGTTTTTTATTTGAATGTTCTTCATCCATATGTGAACTGTTTGTTATTCTGAAAAAGTCTTAAATGAATATTCCTTCATAAATCACATTTTACTATATGGATGAGTGTCTTTATGCATGCAAATAAAGACAACACTAATATACTACATAGAAAGTGTGATATATAATATTTATTATTTCAGTTGAAATCTAAATTTCTATTTTAAATTGTAATCATTACCTTGATTTACCATTCTGTGGTATTTTTCAATAGTGATAAAATACTTTAACTTTCATATTTATAGCATATTTCAAAGCAAAGATTAGGTTCAATCATTATTTTCATAGATTAAAACAAACAAATTCAAAAGTTTCACTTGAGCTTAACCAAATTTTTACTATTTGTTTTTTCCTTACAAGGGCTATTTATTTTGTTTCCTGTATAAAACACACACACATGCAAATGCGTGCACACACACATACACATTCAAGTCTGAATCTATGGGAGATGTATGTTAAAAGAAACTTAAAAAGGAACATAGCTAGTTTAATCCAACAAATGAAAAGCATAAACATTCTACCTTTTTCACATTGCTGTCTTTTCCACCCTGAAAAAGCATAAGTTAAAAGCAGGATGTCAGCTCTGTCATTCATCTCATAGCAAGTTGATGAAATCAGACTCACAATAGCACTTAAAAGTAAAGTCGTATTTTGGAAGGTGTTTCATTCCCTTTCACTTTTAGATTCAACTCACCATCAAGATCTAAAGATAAAGTTGTTAAATTATTTTTGAATATATTCCTTTGTTACATTCTACTAACAAAAAAGACTGACTTTCAAATATGTTAAAAATGAATTTATTTCAGAGATGACAGCTGCCCTGCCTATCACCTGTACAGACAAATCTTGATATTTTAAAATATTAAGATATCAATATATTTCATTCCTTCTGCTCCTTTTTGGTCCAGAAAACATCTGCACAAAAGCAGTCAGTAAGTTAACCCATGATATTCTTTATTGAGAAATTAAATTAGTCTTGGTTTTGATTGCAGTAATTACAAAAATCACAGTAGCCAAAGATAGACTCCATGTACCATTTTAAAGAAAAATTTGTGATTTTTTTTAACTGGGTAATTTTAAACTAGTTTTTATCATCTACAAACATCGAAGTGTCATGTTTTCACAGTCATAACTTAATTACTGTATTTTGCAGATCTGTTGATAGAGCCTACAGGAATTCTAATTAGCTGTGATTCTGCCTTGTTCTCCCTGTTGTACAATCTACTGTTCTCAGCTTCTGTGCTACAGTACAATGACTTGCTCATCCAAGGATGCATACAGCTGCTGGCCTCTTGGCTTACATCCAAGCTGAAAAAAGCTGCCAAATTTTTAAATCAAAGTCTGCTTACTAACCTTTCTCTTTTTGTTTTTTAGTTCAGATCTTAGCATGAGAAGGTCTAAATCTGGCTTAAAAGAAAAATAAATCTCATTTTCAGCAGTAAGCTTAAAGACATTATTTCATATTGTCCTTTAAATTTAACTTAATGATGATAATTTTTTGCTGCAAACAGTAAATAAAGAGTGCCTTTTTCCTAAAGTTTTGGTAATGAAATTAGGCAAAGGGAATGATTAGTACTAAGTCTGATGCATGTTTTTAGTGACTCTTCATTTAGAAATCTGAATTTCATTTTAACAGTTTTAATTTGAATAAAGTGTCAAATGAAGTAGAGCCATATGTAGCAAACAAAGTTTATCTTTGGTGATATATTAAAGGAGTTGAAAACATTCCTTAAAGTCAAATAATGCAATGAATTAGAATAATGTAGAATTTTTCATAATACCTTCTTAGTTATGATTTTTAAAATATTCAGGCATAGATGAAGACCTTTTCTTAGATATATATTTAATGACAATATCATGATACTATGATTTATCCTACATGGTGGACTATGTTCCTTAAGGGAATATTAACTTTTACATTCCTATTAAACCTCAAACCCTGATGGACAAATTCTGGAGATCATACCACAGGGAGCACATTCCTACTTTCATGAATAAAAGTACTAATTAAATTTAACAACTTTCTCTTATCTATATCTTAACTCCTAACTTAAATCACACATTATACCAAAGAAATGAAACATCTGTGACTAAAAACTATAAAACATCAATAGAATAATTTGAGGTCACAAATAAATGGAAAGTTACTCCATGCTCATGGGTTACAAGAATTAATATTGTGAAAGTGTGCACACTACCCAAAGCAATATACATATTCATTGCAATCCCTATCAAAATACCAATGGAATTTTCCACAGAACTAGAACAATTCCAAAATATGTATTAAAGCACAGAAGACTCCAAATAACCAAAGCAATTCAAGAAAGAACAAAGCTGGAGGTATCACACTTACTGATTTGAAACTATTTTACAATGCTATAATAACCAAAGCAATATGGTATTGGTATAAAAACAAATACATAGATCAGTGGAACAGGATACCTCAGAAATAAATCCATACATACATGGCCAACATTAATTTACAAAAATGGAGGCAAGAATATATAATAGGGAAAGGATAGTCCCTTCAGTAAGTGGTGCTAGGAAAATTAGATAGTCACATGCAAAAGAATTGAACTCTTTTACACCATACATCAAATCAAATCAAACTGAATTAAAGACTTGAATGTAAGCCCTGAAACCATAAAACGTTGAGAAAAAAACATAGGTGATAACCTCCTTGACATCAGTCTTTTCAATGATTTTTTTGGATTTAATACCAAAATCAAGGCAATAAAAGCAAAAAAGCAAAAACAAAAATAAAAACAAGTGGGACTACATAAAACTACAAAGCTCTTCAACACAAATGTAACCATGAACAAAATGAAAAGGTGACCTGCTGAATGGAAGAAAACATTTTCAAATCATATACCTGAAAGGGGTAAATATCCAAAATATATAAATAACTCAGATATCTTTGTAAATAATCTGATTTAAAAATGGACAGAGAATCTAAACAGATGTTTTTCCAGAGAAGACATAAAAATGGCCAACAGTACATGAAAAGATGATGAACATCACTAATCATCATGGAAATGCAAATCAAAATTATGAGATATCACGTCACATTTGTTAGAAGAGTTATTATCTAAAAGACTGGAGATAACAAGTATTGGCAAGGATGTGGAAAATAGTGAATCCTTGTGCACTGTTGTTGAGAATGTAAATTGGTACAGTCACTATGGAAAACATGGAAGGCCCTCAAAAAATGTAAAATTGTAATACCGCATGACCCAGTAATTTCACTTCCAGGTACTTACTCAAAGAAAACAAAGCACTATTTCAAAAGGATATAGTCACTACTATGTTTACTGTAGCATTATTTAAAATAGCCACACTATGGAAGCAACCTAAGTGCCCATCAAAAAATGAGTGGATTTAGATGTGGTATACATATACAATGGAATAGTATTCAGCCATAAAAATAATAAAATCTTGCCATTTGTGACAACATGGATGGACCTAGAGGGTAATATGCTATGTGAAATACATCAGACAAAGTCATATGCCATATGATTTCACTTACATGAGGAATCAAAAAAATGAACAAATAAATCAGAAATAGACTCATAAGCACAGAGAACATATCAGTGGTTGCCATTGGGGAGAAGAGTAGGGGGATGGGTGAAATAGCTGAAGGGGATAGAGGTACAAACACAGGGATGAAAGTAAAACATAGAGAATATAGTCAATAACATTATAATATCTTTTTGTGTTGACAAATGGTGACTACATGTACCATGGTGAGCATTTAGTAATGTATACAACTCAAATCACTATGTTGTGCACCTAAAACCAATATAATATTGTACATCAGCTATAATTCAATAAAAAATAAAAAAATTTTAAACGTGGTTTATGATTGCCTAGGAGCTGGAAACTGCAGCACTTCACAAAAATTCAGCTATGCCTGGCAAAGAAAGAGAATTGCTGCTTTACTCTCCCTGAGGAGCTAAAGTTTAGATTACCAAAAATGCATCATTTGATGAGTACAGAATATTCTCCAATTACACCAAACATACAAACAAAGAAATCTTTTTGTATGAACAAATATCTGTTGGGACCTTCACTGAGGCCACCAAACAAATTTTCACACATGAAAATAACTGCTTTTGTTATTTAATAAAAAGATTGAAGAACTTTATGTCAAGACATTTCATCTTTACATGACAAAAATTTACAATGAAAAAGCTCTGGACCTGGCCAATTACATTTCTTATCTTTAAATTTCTCCTTTCAACATACACACAAGCTATAACTACTGTTGTCAGTTTGAGCAAAGTTTCAGGTACTTATATTCTGTATTTCATACAGATGAATAGACCCAATCATATTAATAGTAAGAAATATGTCTCTGAATGTCTAGTTTTTCCTGTTACTTTTCTACAAACTTCTTTCTTGCTTTGAACACACCTGAAGCCTAAAGTATATATGTATATAAAATATATCCCAAATTCCAAGACATTCACATAAGACCTTATTAGATAGCCTCTAATATACACCAACAACCATGATTTTTATTCTATAATGTCATGCCAAAATGGAGGAAAAAGGTAGATTTGGATAATTGCACTTAACATTTAACTTCATTTTCAATGCAATGAATTATTAGAAATACTGATTTTAAGCACAGTTCCAGCTATACCTTCTAAACTTTTGCAAAAATAATGCTAAAACTAATTGCAGCTACTCAGAGGTTGAGCTTGATGAACACATACTTCCCAGAAATAGGTTTCTAATGTAGCCTCGTCACCAAGGTCTTCCCATCCTTCATATCGTTTTATGGGACAGTGATTTATAGTCTGTTACATTCTTTTTATTTTCTATCAACAAGCATATATGTGTCTCTAATGTAAAAGGTATCAGGCTAGTTTCTTACATCAAAAATTAGATACTTCCCTACCATGGATATATATAAATTAACAGCTTCCCATATATGGTAAACACAACCCACTCATTTATACATTTTTATCTTTAAATATCACAAAAGCATACTTTTCCACAAAATTACCTTTATTTATAAAGACTAGATAATAGGTAAGGCTGCTGTCAGAGTTTCCATAATTCTATTGTGCTACATTTATTCATCACACCACATTTAGTTCTCTACTTTAAAAATCTATAATATCTACTAAGTTTGATTTCACTATTACTGACTTCCAAAGCACTTATAACTTTTAGCCATCAACATCTGGGACCTTCATAATCAAAATCCCATTTTTTTTTTATTTTGCTATCATAATGTACAATCACTTGAACAACATTATGGTTACTAGAATCCCAATTATCAAGTCCCCCCCACATACCCCACTATAGTCACTGTCCATCAGCATAGTAAGGTGCTATACAATCACTACTTGTCTTCTCTATAAATACTGCCTTCCCGGTGTCCCCCCTGCTGCATTATGTGTCCTAATTGTAATGCCCCTTTCCCGCCTTATCAACTCCCTTCCCACTAACCCTCCCAAGTCCCTTCCCCTATGGTAAATTTTAGTCTATTCTTGGGTTCTGTGAGTCTGCAGCTGCTTTGTTCCTTCAGTTTTTTCTTCGTTCTTATACTCCAAAGTTGAGGGAAATCATTTGATACTTGTCTTTCTCTGCCTGGCTTATTTCACTGAGCATAATACCCTCTAGCTCCATCCATGTTGTTTCAAATGGTAGGATTTGTTTTCTTCTTATGGCTGAAAAATACTCCATTGTGTATATGTACCACCTCTTCTTTATCCATTCATCTACTGATGGACACGTAGGTTGCTTCCATTTCTTGGCTGTTGTAAATAGTGCTGCAATAAACACAGGGGTGCATATGTCTTTTTCAAACTGGGCTGCTGCATTCTTAGGGTAAATTCCTAGGAGTGCAATTCCTGGGTCAAATGCTATTTTTAGTTTTAGCTTTTTGAGGAACCTCCATACTGCTTTCCACAATGGTTAAACTAGTTTACATTCCCACCAGCAGTGTAGGAAGGTTCCCCTTTCTCCACATCCTCGCCAACATTTGTTGTTGTTTGTCTGGATGTTGGCCATCCTGACTGGTGTGAGGTGATATCTCATTGTGGTTTTAAATTGCATTTCTCTGGTGATTAGTGATGTGGAGCATCTTTTCATATGCCTGTTGGCCATCTGAATTTCATCTTTGGAGAAGTGTCTGTTCAGTTCCTCTGCCCAATTTTTAAATGGCTTATTTGCTTTTTGTTTGTTGAGGTGTGTGAGCTCTTTATATATTTTGGATGTCAACCCCTTATCGGATATGTCATTTATGAATATATTCTTCCATACTGTAGGATGTCCTTTTGTTCTACTGATGGTGTCCTTTGCTGCACAGAAGCTTTTTAGTTTGCTATAGTTCCACTTGTACACTTTTGATTTTGTTTTCCTTGCCTGGGGAGATATGTTCATGAACAAGTTCCTCATATTTGTGTCCAAGTGATTTTTGCTTATATTTTTTTCTAAGAGTTCTATCGTTTCAGGACTTACGTTCAGGTCTTTGATCCATTTTGAGTTTATATTTGTGTATGGGGTTAGACAGTAATCCAGTTTCATTCTTTTACATGTAGCTGTCCAATTTTGCCAACACCAGCTGTTGAAGAGGCTGTCATTTCCCCAGTTTATATCCATGGCTCCTTTATTGTATATTAATTGACCATAAA
The DNA here is from genome assembly GCA_029783875.1 of Phataginus tricuspis. Classification (NCBI taxonomy): domain Eukaryota; kingdom Metazoa; phylum Chordata; class Mammalia; order Pholidota; family Manidae; genus Phataginus; species Phataginus tricuspis. The sequence continues at coordinate 78,405,900 of JAQQAC010016209.1, forward strand.
TATTTTGGTTTATATCTGGGCTCTCTAGTCTGTTCCATTGGTCTATGGGTCAGATCATATGCCAGTACCAAATTGTCTTGATTACTGTGGCTTTGTAGTAGAGCTTGAAGTCAGGGAGCATAATTCCCCCTGCTTTATTCTTCCTTCTCAGAATAGCTTTGGCTATTCGGGGTCTTTTGTGGTTCCATATGAATTTTAGAATTATTTGCTCCAGTTCATTGAAGAATGCTGTTGGTAATTTGATAGGGATTGCATTGAATCTGTAGATTGCTTTAGGTAGTATAGCCTTTATGACAATATTTATTCTTCCTAGCCAAGAGCATTGGATGAATTTCCATTTGTTAGTGTCCTCTTTAATTTCTCTTAGGAGTGTCTTGTAGTTTTCAGGGTATAGGTCTTTCATTTCCCTGGTTAGGTTTATTCCAAGGTATTATTCTTTTTGATGCAATTTTGAATGGAATTGTTTTCCTGATTTCTCTTTCTGTTAGCTCATCGTTAGTGTATAGGATAGCAACAGACTTCTGTGTTTTAATTTTGTATCCTGCAACTTTGCTGAATTCAGATATTAGTTCTAGTAGTTTTGGAGTGGAGTCTTTAGGGTTTTTTATGTACAATACCATGTCATCTGCAAACACTGGCAATTTGACTTCTTTACCAATCTGGATGCCTTGTATGTCTTTGTTTTGTCTGATTGCCATGGATAGGACCTCCAGTACTATATTGAATAACAGTGGGGAGAGTGGGCATCCCTGTCTTGTTCCTGATCTTAGATGAAAAGATTTCAGCTTCTCACTGAAAAGATTTCAGCTTCTCACTGTTAAGTATGATATTACCTGTGGGTTTTTCATATATGGCCTTTATTATGTTGAGGTACTTGCCCTCTATATCCATTTTGTTGAGAGTTTTTATCATGAATGGATGTTAAAATTTGTCAAATGCTTTTTCAGCATCTATGGAGATGATCATGTGGTTTTTGTTCTTCTTTTTGTTGATGTGTTGGATGATGTTGATGGATTTTCGAATGTTGTACCATCCTTGCATCCCTGAGATGAATCCCACTTGATCATGGTGTATGATCCTCTTGATGTATATTTGAATTCGGTTTGCTAATATTTTGCTGAGTATTTTTACATGTATGTTCATCAGGGATATTGGTCTGTAATATTCTTTTTTTGGTGGGTTCTTTGCCTGATTTTGGTATTAGAGTGATGCTGGGTTCATAGAATGAGTTTGGAAGTATTCCCCTCTCTTCTATTTTATAGAAAATTTTAAGGAGAATGGGTATCATTTCTTCTCTATATGTCTAGTAAAACTCAGAGGTGAATATATCTGGCCTGAGAGTTTTGTTCTTGGGTAGTTTTCTGATTACTGATTCAATTTCGTTGCTGGTAATTGGTCTGTTTACATTTTCTGTTACTTGCTTGGTCAGTCTTGGAAGGTTGTATTTTTCTAAGAAGTTGTCCATTTCTTCTAGGTTTTCCAGCTTGTTAGCATATAGATTTTCATAGTATTCTGTAATACTTCTTTGTATTTCTGTGGGGTCTATTGTGATTTTTCCTTTCTCATTTCTGATTCTATTTATGTGTGTATATTCTCTTTTTCTCTTAATAAGTCTAGCTAGTGGTTTATGTATTTTGTTTATTGTTTCAGAAATACAGCTCTGGGTTTCATTGATTTTTTCTATTGTTTTATTCTTCTCTATTTTATTTATTTCTTCTCTAATCTTTATTATGTCCCTCCTTCTGGTGACTTTGGGCCTCATTTATTCTTCTTTTTCCAATTTCAGTAATTGTGACTTTAGACTATTCATTTGGGATTGTTCTTCCTTCTTTAAGCAGGCTTGGATTGTAATACACTTTCCTCTTAGAACTGCCTTTGCTGCGTCCCACAGACGTTGAGGCTTTGTGCTGTTGTTGTCATTTGTCTCCATATATTGTTTAATCTCTGTTTTAATTTGGTCGTTGATCCATTGATTATTTAGGAGTATGTTATTGACCCTCCATGTATTTGTGAGCCTTTTTGTTTTCTTTGTACAATTTATTTCTAGTTTTATACCTTTGTGTTCTGAGAATTTGTTTCATAGAATTTCAATATTTTTTAATTTACTGAGGTTCTTTTTGTGGCCTAGCATGTGATCTACTCTGGAAAGTGTTCCATGTGCACTTGAGAAGCATGTGTATCCTGCTGCTTTTGGGTGTAAAGTTCTGTAGATATCTGTTATGTCCATCTGTTCTAGTGTGTTGTTCAGTGCCTCTGTGTCTTTACTTATTTTTTGTCTGGTTGATCTGTCCTTTGGAGTGAGTGGTGTGTTGAAGTCTCCTAAAATGAATGCATTGCTTTCTATTTCCTCCTTTAATTCTGTTAGTATTTGTTTCACATATGTTGATGCTCCTGTGTTGGGTGCATATATATTTATAATGGTTATATACTCTTGTTGGACTAACCCCTTTATCATTATGTAATGTCCTTCTTTATCTCTTGCTACTTTCTTCGTTTTGAAGTCTATTTTGTCTGATACGAGTACTGCAACACCTGCTTTTTTCTCCTTGCTGTTTGTGTGAAATATCTTTTTCATCCCTTCACTTTTAGTCTGTGTATATGTTTGGGTTTAAGGTGAGTCTCTTGTAGGTAGCATATACATGGGCCTTGCTTTTTTATCCAATTCTATTACTCTGTGTCTTTTGATTGTTGCATTCGGTCCATTTACATTTAGGTTGATTATCAATAGGTATGTACTTATTGCCATTGCCGGCTTAGATTCGTGGTTACGAAAGGTTCAAGGGTAGCTTCTTTACTATGTTAAGAGTCTAAGTTAACTCTCTTGTTAAGCTATTATAAACACAGTCTGATGATTCTTTATTTCTCTCCCTTCTTATTCTTCCTCCTTCATTCTTTATATGCTAGGTGTTTTATTCTATAGTCTTTTATGTTTCCTTTGGCTGTTTTTATGGATAGTTCATTTTATTTTTTGTCTTTAGTTAGTATTTGAATGATCTGCTCTCTTTGCTATGATTTTATTTTCTATGGTGACATCTTTTTAACCTTAGGAGTGCTTCCATCTAGAGCAGTCCCTTTAAGATATCCTGTAGAGGTGGTTTGTGGGAGGCAAATTCCCTCAACTTTCGCTTGTCTGGGAATTGTTTAATCCCTCCCTCAAATTTAAATGATAATCGTGCTGGATACAGTATTCTTGGTTCAAGGCCCTTCGTTTCATTGCATTAAATATATCATGCCATTCTCTTCTGGCCTATAAGGTTTCTGTTGAGAAGTCTGATGTTAGCCTGATGGGTTTTCCTTTGTAGGTGATCTTTTTTCTGTCTCTGGCTGCCTTTAACACTCTGTCCTTGTCTTTGATCTTTGCCATTTTAATTATTATGTGTCTTGGTGTTGTCTTCCTTGGGTCCCTTGTGTTTAGAGATCTGTGGGCTTCCATGGTCTGAGAAACTATTTCCTTTCCCAGCTTGGGGAATTTCTCCTCAATTACGTCTTCAAAGACACTTTCTATCCCTTTTTCTCTCTCTTCTTCTTCTGGTTCTTGTATAATGCGAATATTGTTCTGTTTGGATTGGTCACACAGTTCTTTTTATATTCTTTCATTCCTAGAGATCCTTTTATCTTTCTCTGCCTCAGCTTTTCTGTACTCCTGTTCTCTGATTTCTATTCCATTAACAGTCTCCTGTTCCTCATCCAGTCTGCTCTTAAGCCCATCGATCACTTGTCTCATTTCTATATTGTCTCTCCTAACTTCTTCCCTTAGTTCTTGCATATTTCTCTGTAGATCCATCAGCATGGTTATGACCCTTATTCTGAATTCTTTTTCAGGAAGATTGTTTAAATCTATCCAATCAGGCCCTCTCTCTGGGGTTGTCTGTGTGATCCTTCTCTGGACCATAATCCTCTGCCTTTTCATGGTGATAGAAGTGGTCACTGGCAGGTGCCACGTATGTCAGCTGGAGAAAAATTCCATTCCTGCTTATTGTTCTCCTTGCCTTTCTCCAGAGCCTTAGCTATGTATCCACACACTGGGAGGCAGTCTCTGGGATAATCCGCTGGGCTACCTGTGTGCGGGGTCACCCTCAGCCTAGCCTATGGCCCTGCAGGGGGTTGCAGTCATGCTAGGTGCATTCTGCTCCCTTTGTTGCCTTCGATACCTTGCTCTGAGTTCTGTGGCCCTTCCTGGTTAGCTGCTCTCTCGCCAGGAGGAGATTCTGTGTGGTTGCTGTGGACGGATTCACTGTCCTGCTGCTCCACAGCTGTGGCAGATCTGCCAGACCCTTTGCAGCAGCAGCCATTGGGGAATGAATGGCAGGCTGCTTATACCCATGAGAGGACCCAGCAGCTGGTTAGGGGTTCTGAAATTCCTCAAGATTCCCAGCCTGCTGGGCTGAGTGCCCTGGGAGGATTTTGTTCCGCTGTTGGGCCCTTGTCTCTTTAAGACTTTTAAAAAAGTGCCTGCTTTTCTTTTGTCCCAGGGGAGCCGGCTGTGGGGACCAGCTCGCAGTCTCCATCTCAGATCCTGCCCTTCTTTTTCTCTATTCTCCAATACACCATGCGATGTGTGTCTGTGCTCCTGGTGCAGATCACCAGGGCTGGTTACTTAGCCAACATGTTGATTCATTCCCTCCCCACTCTGATTCTTTTCCTCCCGTGGGTGTGCTGGGGTGGGGGAGTGCTCGGGTCCTGCCAGGTCACGGCTTTGTATCTTGCCCACTTCGTGAGGCGCTGAGTTCTCGCAGGTGTAGCTTTAGCTTGGCTGTTGTACTGTATCTTCTGGTCTCTCTTTTAGGAATAGTTGTATTTGTTGTATTTTTACAAATATATATGGTTTTGGGAGGAGCTATCTTCTGCCCTGCTCACGCTGCCATCTTCCCCCATGCTTATGACTTTTCTTTGAATTCTTTTTCATGAAGATTGGTTATTTCAGTCTCACTGGACCCTCTTTCTGGTGTTTGAGGGATTTTGGATTGAACACGATTCTTCTGCCTTTTCATAGTCCTGGAGTGAAGGGAGTGGTTTCTAGCCAGTGGTGTGGGTGTCAGCTGGGAGGACAAAGTCCCTTCCAGTTTGCCAGTCTCCGCTGTTTGTGCCAGTTTACTGCACACAGGGAGCAGACTCTTGGTTGATCCCTTAGCTGCCATGGGTGGGTGGCCCTCAGGTTGGCCTAGGGCAATGGCAGTGGTTGCAGGCGAGCAGGGCATGTGTCTGCCACGAAGACAATGTCTTTTCATGGCTCCCAGACTCAGTGCCCATCTACACTGTCTGTGGCAGTCAACCATGCACAAGGGGCAGCCTCTGGGTCTGTGCCACTTAGGCACATGCAGGAAGAAGATTCTGCATCAAGCTGTGTACTTGCTCTAAGAAGGACTGTCCTTTGGCCAGTCTACAGCAATGGTGCAGACAGCCAGTTTGCATGCAGGTGCCAGTGTGGAGGAAGGAAGAGCAGGCTGCTTATCACACTGAGGGGCCTTGGGGCTGTGTTGCCATCCAAGGGGATAGGGCGCCTGAAGCTCCTGAAAGTTCCCAGCCTGCTGGGCTAAGTGTGCCAGGCCAGTTCTGTCCACCTGTTAAACCCCTGCCCCTTTAAGACTTTTAAAGTACCTGCTTTTCTTTTGTCCCAGGGCAGTTGGTTGTGAGAACCTGTTCACAGTCTTAGTCTCAGTCTTTGCCCTTCAGCTCCTCCAATCTCCAGAGCACCATTCAGTGTGGTTCTGTGCTCCCAGGGCAGATTTCTGTGACTGGTTATTTAGTAGTCTTGAGCTTCTACTCCCTTCTCGCTCTGATTCTTTTCCTCACACCAGTGGGTTGGATTAGGAGGAGTGCTCAGGTCCCACCGGGTCACAGCTTTTTACCTTACCCTTTTCCATGAGATGTTGACTTCTCCCAGATGTAGACTGGCTGGTGTACTGTTACTTCTGGTCACTCTTTTAGGAATAGTTATGTTTGCTGTATTTTCAAAATATATGTGGTTTTGAGAGGATATTTCTGCCACACTTATCACACTGCCGTCTTTTCCTCCCCTTATCTCCATTTTCTATGAGGAAAAAGATTTGAGGAAAGTTATATGTTCAAAGTTGGGATTAAAATACATAGCTCTCTAAGCTCTTTTTTATCCCTACCTAAAAGCACAGATGATAAATCTATCCCATCAGGTCCTCTCTCTGGGGTTGTCTGGATGATCCTTGTCTGGACCATATTCCTCTGTCTTTTCATGGCTATAGAAGTGGTCGCCGGCAGGTGCCATGTGTGTCAGCTGGGAGAACAAAGTCCTTTCCTGCTTGTTGTTCTCCTTGGCCTTCTCCAGAGCCTGAGCTGGGTACCTGCACACTGAGAGTCAGTCTCTGGGATAATCCCCTAAGCTGCCTGTGCACGGGGCTGCCCTCAGCCTAGCCTATGGGTCCAGTTACAGGAGGTTTATTGCATTCTTTTGGAGGAGCCATATTTCCTGATTTTCATGAAAGAATCTTCCTAAGACAAAATGCACTCAAGGCTCATTAAAGTTGATGCTGCATTAATCTTTACATATGTAACAATCTCCTAACTAGTCATCCTACTCTTGACATCTTTTAAATATGAATTTCTTCTTATTGTTATTACTATTTACTATTACAGTGTGATCTTATAAATAAAATGTGTCATTATGTAACTCCTCGCAAAACCCTTCAATGATTTTACTCTACTCTTTTGTACAGTTTTATTGAGAAACAATTTTTATGCTATAAAGTGTATATTTAATGTTTTTAAGTATATTCACAGAGCTGTGAATCCTTCACTAAAATCTAAACTTTTAAAATTTTTTATCACCCACAAAACAATCCTCATTTCTCATTCAACTGTAAATCCCAAACTCCCTCAATCCAACCCTAGGCAAGTACTAATTTGTCTGTCCCTTGATTTCACTGTTATTCACTTTTCATAAAGATGCAATTATATAATTAGTGGCCTTGTGTGACTGGCTTCTTTCATTTAGCATGATGTTTTCAAGATTCACCCATGTTGTACTATACAAGAGTACTTAATACCTTTTCATTGCTGAATAGCATAGCAATTTACAGAAATTCCACTTTGTATCAATCCTTTCACAATTTGATGTACATTAGGGTTGTTTCTGCAGTTTGCCTATTATAGAAACTGCAGCTATGAAATTCATGTAGAATCATTTGTGTGGACATCTTTTTCAATATCTTTTCATGTGTGTATTGGCCATTTCTAGAACCACTTTGAAGAAATCCTTATTCAGATATTTTGTCAATTTTTAATTGGATTTTCTTTTCGTTGTGTTATAAATTCTTTAAATGTTATGGATTCGAGTCCTATATCCGACTATGATTTGCAAATATTTTTTCCATGTTTTAGATTGTCTTTTCACTTTTTAGATTGAAGAGTATCTTAAAATTTGTATGAAGTCTGAAGTATATATATTGAATTAGTTTGCTAATTAGTGTCTCTAGGAATTTATTCCTATCACTTTAGTTATCTAAATTGTTGACATTCAGTCCTTTTCATTTCTATAAGTTCAATGGTGATACGCTTTTGATCTTTGTTCTAGTAATTTGAATATTCTCTCTTTTTTTTCTCAGTCTAGCTAAAGGTTGGTTGAGTTTGTTGATCTTTTCAAAGAATCATCTTTTGGCTTCATTTATTTTCTCTATTTCACTTCTATTCTCTCTTTCATTTATTTTTGCTCTAATCCTTTTTATTTCCTTTATTCCCCTTGTTCTTGGCCTAGTTTGCTCTTCTTTTTCTAATTTCTTAAAGAATAAATTTAGATTTTTGTGGAAATGACCCAAATGTCCACTAAATGATGGAATGGATAAACAACATGTAACTATACAGTTGAATGTTATTCAGTCACAAAAAGGAATGATGTAATTATACCTGTTACAGATGTGGATGAACCTTGAAAATAATATGCCAAGTAAACAAAGCCACTGACAAAAGAGCAAATATTTTATGAATCCTTTCATATGAAATACCATAAGAGTCAAATCTATAGAGACAGAAGATAGAATTAAAGGTTCCATAGGGCTATGGTGGTTGGGAAGAAGTGGGGAATGATTGCCTTTTTATAGAATAAATTTTTGCATCCCTACAAAATTCGTAAGTTGAAGCCCTGATCTCAGTATTCACTGTGCTAAGGCCCCTCACTGTGATAAGCAGCCGGCTCTTCCTTCCACCACACTGGCACCTGCGTTCAAACAGGCTGTCTGCACCATTGCTGCAGACTGGTCAGAGGACAGTCCTTCTTAGAGCAAGCACACAGTATTCAGTAGCTGTATTCAGAGATGGGGCCTCTTAGGAAGTAATTAAGGACAAATGATGTCATAAAGATAGGGCCCTTATCAGACAGGATTAGACTGCTTGTAAGAAGAGACATCAGAGCTCATGCTCCCTCCCTCCATCTCTCTTTCTCTGTGTTCTATCTATCTCTATCTTTATCTCTGTCATCTCCATACACATGCACCAAGTAAATGCCATGTGTGCACACAGTGAGAAATCGGGTCTCTGCATCCTAAGGGAAGAGCCCTCAGTGAGGGAACCAAGAACCCTGCAGGTATGTTGATCCTGGAATTCAGTCTCCACAACTGTAAAAAAAATAAATTTCTGTTGCTTAAGCCATTCAGTGTATAGTATTATTATGACAGTACAAGTATCCTAAGACACTGCTACTGGGAACTAGACTTCTTTGTGAGATGAACATGGTCTAAAACTGACTTTTCCTACAGCCTTTTTGACATATACTTGACATACAGCAGTGAGAAAGCCTAAGGAGTACAATGTGTTCATTAATATACTTGTGTACTGCCAAATGATTACCACAGTAGTGTTAAGTAACACCTCCATCACATTACATAATTGCCCTTTCATTTTGTGCTGAGAATACTTAAGATCTACTTCTTAACAACTTTTAAGTATATTATTAAATATTAATCGCCTCCATATACATTGAAGCCACCGAACTTACTCATTTTATAACAGACAGTTGATACCTTTTGATGAACATTTTTCTGTTTCACTCAGCCCTCACTTTAGGCAACAACTACTCTACTCTTTGTTTCTGAGTTTATCTTCTTATATCTCATATAAGTGATATCATACAATATCTGTCTTATTTCAGTTAGCATAATACCTTCAAGGTTCATCTATCTTGATGCAAGCAGCAGGAGGACATTAGTAATGGCATCTTACTAGTTGTTTTTTGGCTGTTTTGCAGTTCCATCTTTCTATTCTTCCTTTCTGCCTTCCTTTGTAAATTGAAGAATTTTTGTAATGGTATGTATTTTTTCCCTTTTATCTTTTGAGTATCTTGTGTAGGTTTTTGCTTGGTAGTTGTCATGAGGCTTATATAAAACATCTTATAACACTTTGTTTTATGTTGATAAAAATTTTAATTTGAATGCATAAAAAACTCTATCCTTTTATTCCACTCATTTTACATTTTTTATGTCACCATTTTCATTTTTTATTGTGTATGCATTAAAAGTCATTGAAGCTATTGTTATTATTAATACTTTTGTCTTTTAAATTATTCTAGAGTGAAGTAGTAAGCACATCACCATTTTACAGTACTAGGGTATTCTAAATCTCACTACATGCTTACATTTACTAGTGTGTTGTATATGTTCGTGTTATGAATTAACTTTTATTTTTATTTCAGCTTGAATAATTCCTTTCAGTATTTCTTGTAAGGCATGTTTAGTGGTGGTGAATTCCCTCTGCTTTTTTTTATTGGAGAAAATCTTGATTTCATTTTCAATTCTGCAGGACAGTATCACTGGGTAAAGTATGCTTGGTTAGTAATTTCTTTTAGTACTCTGAATATATGATACCATTATTTCCTGGTCTGTAAGTTTTCTGCTAGAAAAATCCTCGATAGCTTTATGAGGGGTCTATTGTATAAGAGTTTTTTTTCTCTTGCAGATTTTAAAATCCTTTGTCTTTGTCTTTAGACAGCTTTATTTGTTTTGGGGAAGAATGTTTTAGTTTGAAATTTTGAGGTGAGCTATATACTTCATGAACTTGGATGTCTGAATGTCTTTGGGATGTTCTCAACCATTATTTCTTTAAATAAGCTTTCTCCCTCTCTTCTCCTTCTGGGACTCAAATAATTCATACATTATTTCTTTTGATGATGACTCATAATCTCTCAAAGGCTTTCTTGATTGCCTTTCATTGCTCTTCTAATTGCATAATTTCAATTACCTGTCCTCTAGCTCTCCAGTTCTTTCTTCTGCTTGTTCAAATCTGTTGTTGAAGTTCTTTATTGAATTATTCAGTTCATCCATGTTATATTCCTCAGCTCCAAAATTTGTTTGGTTCTGTTATATATTTTCTATACATCAGTATTTTTTTCCTGATATGTTAAATTCTTTATCCATGTTTGCTTATAGCTCTCTGAGCATCTACAGAACAATTATTTTGAATTCTTTGTTGGAGAATTCCTGGATTTCCATTTCTTTGGATCCAGTTACAGGAGGTTTATTGCATTCTTTTGGAGGAGCCATATTTCCTGATTTTCATGATCCCTGTAGCCTTGTGTAGGTGTCTGCACATTTTAAGAAACAGTTGTGTCTTCCAGATTTAATGCACTGATTTTGGTAAAGGAAGTCTCTCACCTGTGGATGAGGGCTCATTGGATTGTGCTATGACCCTGGTTCCAGTGGTATAGGATGCCAAGTGTAGGCTCACATGATAGCATCATGACTGAGGAGGGTGTGATATCTCATTGGCTAAGGCCACTAAAGTCCACAACATTGGGAATTTTATGGTTCTTGGAAAGCACTGTGGGGAGTCCAAAGTGGCTGCAAGTACTGTCAGCTTCTAAATGTTGTCTCCAGGACTTGTAGCTAAGGACCAGGGCATGCAGCAGTAGTGACAAGAGCCAGTGGTGTATGCACACACTTGGCTTCATGGTTCAGTTGTAGGTACTTATATAGTGGCAGAGATCACTTGCAGACACACTTGTATTGATGAGGACCAGGGCAGGCAGCAAGCATCCAGGCCAGCTATGGGCTCACTGGCATCTACAGAGGACTTGGGTGTCAATGTGCTCTCCTATGGCTTCACACTCTACTCTCAGGTATGCCTATGCTTAATGCAGTGGATCCCAGTGATAGATGTCAGGGTTGGTGGGAGGGGGTGTGCAGGTCAGCACCTAGAGGGACCAGCTACATGTGGGCATAGAAGTACCAGCTAGTGACACAAAATAAGACCTGATTCAGACCCACAAGTGTCTTTGAGGGCCCTGGATGGTGGTGTACTCTCTTGTGGCTCCACTCTCCTCCTGGGTGTGCATACTGCCCCAAAGACCGGTGAAGGAGGGCGGGATATAGGCATGCAGTTGCATCACTGGAGGGCCTATTTATAGGTAGGTGTGGTGGTGCCAGCCACTGACAGAAAGTAGGCCCTGATGTGGGCCCACAAGCAGCAGCAGGGGCCCTGTTTGTCTGTGTGCTCTCCTGTAGCTGGACATGCTTCCTCTGGGCCTGTTTATTATAGAGAGGGACATAACAGGTTTGGCTTGGAGTACACTAAAGCAAAGCTGGAGGGTCTATCTATAGGTGAGCATAGTGTTAATGACCAGTGACAGATGGCAGCAGCTGATTCATACTGACAATAGTTGTAGGGGTTCCTGGCTGTCATCACCTTCATCCGTGGCTGCCCTCCTTGCACACTCTCCCCTCCTTGTATCCATGCTTCAGTGAAGGCCATTTATGAGTATCAGGCCAATAGCATGCAGGTGCACAGCTTTAGGAGCTACTCCTGAGTGTGAGCACACTTGTGAGAGTCAGGTGAGGCCACCTCAGCTGGTATCTTGCACTCAGCTTCAGAAGCCTGAGCTCACTGATAGCATAACTCCTAGGCTTGGCTAGGTATGAACTGGAGACCCAGGCAGCTAACATCTTACACTTGTGCAGCGGCAGATGCCTGGTTGACTGTGAGCATAGCTTCTGGGTTCCAGTAGGAGCAGGAAAGGACTGAGGGAGCCAACATCATACATTTCCACTGCCTCAGAGACGTTGGCTGCAAGTCTACTTCCTGGGCTCTGGCAGGGGCAGGGATAAACTCAGGCAGATGGCCTCCTACAGTTGTGCAGCTGCAGATGGCTTAGATGACTGGTGTCTGGGGTTAAGAGGGAGCAAAAGGGGACTGAGGTGTGTCTGGTATTAGTTAACATAAATACTTGTGGGGCAACTGGTAAATTCTGAGGTTTTTGCCAATCTGGGTGGGGTAAAAATAAAGCTGGACCTTCAGGCAGTACCAGAAGAGGATAGATAAGATGGTCACCACACATTTCCTTTCCCAGTGAAAGGAACTCTTACTAGCTGTGAAGTTCCTTCTTGGTACTGAGCAATGCCAGCTTGGGGGAGGGGTGATGCAGAAAAATGAAGTTACTTTCCTTTTCTTCTTCTGTGATTATTATCTTTTATGGTTCCCCAGCATTGCTAAAACTTACTAAGTAGATTCTAGAGGTATCCCAGAGCTGGTTTTGCTCATGAATAGCTGTCTAATTATTGATATTTGTGTGAGAACAGGGAATCTTGGATCTCTTATTTGGTTCTTTTATACAAAATCTTTTTTCTTGATGTATGCATGTATTGATAAAAATTTCCCTTGTACAATACCAACAAGTTTTGGTATGTTGGGTTTCCATTTCTTTGTCTCAAGATACTTATTAATTTTTTTTTTAATCCACTGGTTGTTCAGGAGTTTGTTATTTAATTCCTATCTGTTTGTGAATGTTCCATATTTCCTTTGGTCATTGATCCCTAGTTTCATACCATTCTGTTTATAAAGAATACATTGTATTATTTAAATCTTCTTACATTTGCTAAGACTTGTTTCCTGGCCTAATGTAGGATCTATCCATAAAATTGTCTGCATGCATTTAGAAGAATGTGTATTTTACTTCTATTAGATGGAATGTTATGTACACATCTGTCAGGTCCATTTGGTCTGTTTGTTTAAATATGTTGTTTTCTTATCACTCTGTCTGGATGATCTCTCCATTCTTGAGAGTGAGGCATTAAAGTTCCTGACTAATATTGTGTTGCTGATTAATTTTTCTTATAGTTCTATTAGTATTTTCTTTATATAGAGAGATGTTCTGATGATAGGTACATAAATATTTATAATTATTATATCTTATTGATGGATTGACAGCATTATATTACATATAATGCATTGCTTTGTCACTTTTGAACATCTCTATCTTAAAGTCTAGTTTGTCTGACATTACTATAGCTGCCCCTGCTTTCTTCTGGTTACCATTTCCTTCATATACCTCTTTCCACTACTTCACTCCCTCTCGGTGCACCTTTAAAGCTAAAGTGCATTTCTTGTATGCAGTTTATCATTGTTTTTATGTTTGTTTTATCCATTCAGGCATTTTGTCTTTTGACTGGAGAATTTAATCCATTTATATTTAAAGTAATCAATGATAGATAATAACTTACTATTGCTATTATCTTAATTTTTTTCTGACAGATTTGTAAATAATTTGTTCCTTGCTTATCTTTCTGACTTCTTTTGTAATTTGATGACCTTTTGTAGCAGTGTGATTTGTCTCTTTTGTTGTAACCTTTTGTGCACCTACTACAGGTTATTCCTTTGTGGTTAGCATAAGGCTTGAATAAAATTTCATATTTATAATCTATGTTAACATGATAATAAATGAACCTCAAAAACATACATAAACTTTTATTTTACTTCTTCCTCTCTGACATTTTACATTACTGATGTCACAATATATGTATTTTTTACATGGTGTATCAAACAACAAATTATTCTAGTAATGATTATTTTTAATATTTTTTTTTAACTTTTAAACTATAGTTGTAAGGGAATTATGCACCACGATTACAATATTTGAGAATCTGTCTTTGACTACATGTTTTCCATTAACAAGGAAGTTTTGCATTTATACACCTAACCTCCCACATTAAGACACTGGTAAAATAAAATAAAACTAAACCGAACAGAAGGAAAGAAATAAATATCAGAGCAGAAATTTATTTTTAAAAAAGCATAGAAAAAATAGAAAAATAAAAGATTATTATTCTGTGAAAGGATCAACAAAATTGACAAACTTAGCCAGAGTGACCAAGGAAGAAGTAGAGAACTCTCAAATTACTAGAATAAGAAATAAAAGAAGAACTGATCTTACAGAAATAAAAAGGACTGTGAGGAACACTATGAGCAGTTTTATGCCAAGCTAATTAATTAGATAACAAATGAAATGGAAAAATTTCTACAAAACCACAAACTACTGAAATTCACTCAACAAGAAATAGGCAATATGAAGAGAATGAAGGACTGAATTAATAATTTTAAAAACCTATCCATAAATGAGACCTAGGATCAAATGTTTCCACTGTTGAATTCTACCAAATATTTAAAAATAGTTTATACTAATTCTTCACAAAGATTCCATAAAATACAAGATGAAGAAATGCTTCCTAGCTAATTTATAAAGTAAGTATTATCCTGATACCAAAATCAGGCAAAATCATCACAAGAAATGAAAACTACAAATATATCTTATAAATATGAAAATAAAAATCTTCAATGTATACTAGCAAATGAATCCAGCAACACATAAAAAGAATAATACACCACAAACAAGTAGAATTTATACCATGAATACAATTTTGGCTTAACATCTGAATATCAATTACTTTAATACATGATATTAACAAAAAAAATTTTAAAGCAAGATCATCTCATATATACATAATTCGTTTGACAAAATATAACACCCTTTCATGAAAAAAATAAAAACATTAAAACAAATGGAGGGGACTTTCCTCAAGCTGATAAAGAATATCCATAGAAAATCCACAACTAATATCACAATTAATGATGAAAGACTGCATGTTTTCTCCCTAAGATCAAGAAAAGACAAGGGTGTATCCTCTTGCCACTTCTATTCATTATTGTACTAGAAGATCTAGTATGGCAATTAGGCAAGAAAAAGAAATAAAAGACATCCAGATTATAAAAGGTGAAATGAAACTATTTTCAGTGACATGATTTTGTCTATAAAATTTTCTTAGGAACACACTAAAAAACTATTAGAACATAAATTATTTCAGCAACTTTGCTGGATAAGATCAATATCTCAGATCAATTGTATTTGTATATACTTGCAATGAACGATCCAAAAGCAAAATAAAGTAACAAATTCTATTTACAATAGCATCAAAAAGAATAAAGTACTTAGAATATTTCCTAATTTAATATTTTATTTAAAAGAATAAAATATTATTTGTCCAAAGGAGTGAAAAACTCATACTCTGAAGTCTACAAAATATTGTGTGAGGATATTAAAGATCTAAATAAATTAAAATATACCATATTCATAGATCATAAGGCTTAATCTTTAGATGAAAAAACTCCCCAAATTGATCTACAGATTCAACACATACTTATAAGATTCCTAGCTGACTTCTTGTTAGAAATTTCCAAGCTGATTCTAAAATTCACATGGAACATCAAGATACCAAGAAGAGCTATGAAAATTCTGAAATGAAAAACGTAGGAATATTCCTACCCCTTGATTTCAAAACTTAGATCAAAGCAACTATAACCAAGTCAGTGTGGCACTGGCAGAAGGGTGGACATATAAATAAATGGAATAGAACAAAAAGTTCAGAAATAAAACCATGTATCTATGGACAAATGATTTTCAACAAGGGTTCCAAGAGTGTTCAGTGGGGAAAGAACAGTCTTTTCAATGAATGGTACTGGTACAACTTGTGAACCAACTGCAAGAGAATGAAGTGGACCCTTACTTTATACCATATTTGAAAATTACTCAAATACATTGAAGATCTAAATTTTAGGAGCAAAGACTATGAAAGTCTTAAAAGAAAAAATAGAGGTAAATGTTAATGACCACAGATTTTTCTTAAATGAGACAACAAAAGAACAAACAATAAAACAAATATAGATAATTTGGACTTAATCAAATTCAAAATTTTGTGCTTTAAAGGACATCATCGAGAAAGTGAAAAAACTCACAGAATGGAAAAAAATATTTGCTAACATGTATCTGCCTAGAGAAAATATAAAGAACTCTTCAACTTAATAAAAATAATCAATCAACCCAATAGACTAAGGATCTGAATTGACACTTATCTAAGGAAGATGTGTAATTGGCCAATAAACACGTGAAATGATTCTGTACAATAACCATAATGGAAATTAAAATCAAAACCACAATGAGATACCACATCACTGCCACTAGAAATCACTACTAGCAGCAATTAGAGAGAAATGTATCGCTTAAAATGATTATAATAGAAAATAGAGAATGCTGAAAGATGGCGGTGTGAGAAGTGAGGCAGAAATCTCCTCCCAAAACCACATATATTTTGAAAATACAGCAAATACAACTATTCCTAAAAGAGTGACCAAAAATAAGATTGCACCAGCCAGTATACATCTTGGAAAAGTGAACATCTCATAGAAATGGGTAAAGTGAAAAAGCCACAACCCAGCAGGAAGGACTCCTCCAACCCCAGCTCACCAGTGAGAGGAAGAGAATCAGAGTGGGGAGGGAGTAGAAGCCCAGGACTGCTAAATACCCAGCCCTAGAAATCAAATCTTGGAGCACAGACCCCCATTACATGCTGCTCTGGAGATTAGAGGAGCTGAAAATCGATTTCAGAGTCTAAGACTGTGAACAGGTCCCCACATCTGGCTTCCATGGAAAAAAGGAAAAGCGGGTGCTTTGAAAGCCTTTTCAACAGTGAGAGGTCTGTTAAAATGGCAAGGGATTATGAGAAGGAACAGGTGAACAAAATTGTCCCAGCACATTCAGCGCAGCAGGTTGGGAACTTTCAGGATCTTCAGGCGCCCTATACCCTGGTTGGCAACACAGCCCCGAGGTCCCTCACCATGATAAGCAGCCTGGTCCTTCTTACTCCCCACCAGAATCTGTGCACAAACCCACTGTCCCCACCATTCCTGCAGACCAGCTGGAGGGAATCCCTGCCTACAGCAATCACACGGCTTAACACAGAGGCTTCTCCCTGCACATAGTTGAAATGTCCCTGACAGTGTAGGCAGGCACTACAACTGAGAAGCATGAAAGGGCTTTGTCATCCCAGGAGACACCCTTGCCACTTGCCTGCAACCCCTGCCTTTGCTTTGGACAGCAGGAGGGCACCCCACCAGCATAGGAGATTAACCCAGAGATCACTCGCTGCATGCAGCTAAGCAGGGAGGTAAGAAGGGACTTTGTCCTCCATGGCAGATATCCATGCCTCTTGCCTGCAACCACTCCCATCACTCCAGGATATGAAAATGCAGAAGAAGCTTATTCAATACAAAATCCCTCATACACCACAAAGAGGGTTCTGTGAGACAAATCACCAAACCTTCCTGAAAAATATTTCAAATTAAAAGTCATAAGCATGCTAATGGAGCTACAGAAAAATATTCAAGAGCTAAGGGACGAATTCAGGAGGGAGATAGACATGTTAAAAGATATAGTAACTGAAATTAAATAAACAATGGATGAATTTAAAAGCAGATTAGATGAGGTAGAGGAAATGTTAAATGGAACCAAAATTAGAGAACAGGAATACAAAGAAGCTGAGGCAGAGAGAGGAAAAAGGATCTCTAGGAATGAAAGAATAATAAGAGAACTGTGTAACCAATCCAAATGGAACAATATTCACATTATAGGAGTACCAGAGGAAGAAGAGAGAGAAAAAGGGATAGAAAGTGTCTTTGAAGAAATAATTGCTGAAAACTTCCCCAATCTGGGAAAGGAAATGTGCTCTCAGAACATGGAAGTGCACAGATCTCCCAACAAAAGGGACCCAAGGAAGACAATGCCAAGATATATAATAATTAAAATGGCAAAGATCAAGGAAAAGGACAGAGTATTAAAAGCAGCCAGAGAGGAAAAAAGATCACCTACAAAGTAAAACCCATCAGGATATCATCAGACTTCTCAGCAGAAATCTTACAGGCCAGAAGGGAGTGGCATGATATATTCAATGCAGTGTAAAAGAAGGCCCTTGAAACAAGAATACTCTACCCAGCAAGATTATTATTTAAATTTGAAGGATGGATTAAAGAACTCCTAGATAAGCAAAAGTTGATTTTATTTACCTCCCAAAAACCACCTCTACAGTGTATTTTGAAGGCACTGCTCTAGATAGATGTGTGCCTAAAGCTAAACAGCTGTCACCAAAGAAAATGAATCCACAGTAAAGGAAATGGGCCCATTAAATACTGACCAAATGCAAAATTAAATCAGCTTTCACAAAGTCAGTCAAGGGATACACAAAAGGTACAGAATATAATACCTAACATATAAGGAGTGGAGGAGGAAGAAAAAGAAGGGACAAAAAAGAATCTTCAGATTGTGTTTATAATTGCTTAATAAATGAGTTAAGTTAGATTGATTGATAGTAAGGAAGCTGTCCTTGAACCTTTGGTAACCACAAATCCAAAGCCTGCAAAGGCAATAAGTACACACCTATGGATAATCACCCTAAATATAAATGCTCTGAATGCACCAATCAAAAGCATAGAGTAACTGAATGCATAAAAAGCAAGACCCATCTATATGCTGCCTATAAGAGACTCACTTCAAACCCAAAGGCATACACAGAATAAAAGAGAAGGAAAGGCAAAAGATATTTCATGCAAATAATAGGGAGAAAAAAGCAGAAGTTGCAGTACTTGTATCAGATAAAATAGACTTCAAAACAAAGAAAGTCACAAGAGACAAAGAAGGACATTATATAATGATAAAGGGGTAAGTTCAACAAGAGGATATAACCATTATAAATACCTAGGCCCTCAACATAGGACCACCCAATATGTACAACAGAATTAAAGGGGGAAGTAGAATTCAGTGCTTTCATTTTAAGAGTTTTCAACACACCACTCACTCCTAAGCACAGATCAACCAAACAGAAAATAAATAAGGAGACAGAGGCACTGAACAACACACAAGAACAGATGGACCTAACAGACATCTACAAAACTCTCTACCCAACAGCAGCAGCATACACATTCTTCTCAAGTGCACGTGGAACGTTTTCCAGAATAGATCACATACTAGGCCACAAATAGAGGTTCAGCAAATTCAGAAATATTGAACTTGTACCAAACAACTTCTCAGATCACAAAGGTATGAAACTAGAAATAAATTGTACAAAGAAAACAAAAAGGCCCCAAACACATGGAGGTTTAACAACATGATCCTAAATAATCAGTGAATCAATGACCAAATAAAAACAGAGATCAAGCAATATATGGAGACAAATGAAGACAACAGCTCAATGCCCCAACTTCTGTGGGATGCAGTGAAGGCATTTCTAAGAGGAAAGAATATAGGAATTAAGGCCTACTTAAAGAAGGAAGAAAAATCTCAAATTAACAGTCTGAATTCACAATTATTGAAACTGGAAAAAGAAGAACAAATGAGGCCCAAAGTTGGTAGAAGGAGGGACATAATAAAGATCAAAGAAGAAATAAATAAAATTGAGAATAAAACAATAGAAAGAATTAATGAAACCAAGAGGTGGTTCTCTGAGAAAAAAAAAAACAAAATAAATAAACCCCAAGCCAGACTTCTCAAGAAAAAAAGAGAATCTATACACAGAAACAGAATCAGAAATGGGAAAGTAAAAATCACTCTGGACACCAGAGAAATACAAATAATTATTAGAGATTACTATGAAAAATTATATGCTAACAAACTGGATATCCTGGAAGAAATGGACAACTTTCTAGAAAACTACAAACTTCCAAGACTGACCAAGGAAGAAACAGAAAATCTGAACAGACCAATTACCAGCAATGAAATTGAATCAGTAAGCAAAAAACTACCTAAGAACAAATCCCCAGACCAGATGGCTTAACCACTGAATATTCTCAGATATTTAGAGAAGACGTAATACCCATTCTCCTTAAAGTTTTCCAAAAAATAGAAGAGGAGGGAATACTTCCAAACTAATTCTATGAGTCCAGCATAAGTCTAATACCAAAACCAGGTAAAGACACAACAAAGAAAGAAAATTACAGACCAATATCCCTGATGAACATATACTCAAAAATACTCAACAAATCATTAGCAAACCAAATTCAAAAATACATCCAGAGGGCCATATATCATCATCAAGTGGGATTCATCTCAGGGATGCAAAGATGTTACAACATTTGAAAATCCATCAACATCATCCATTACATTAATAAAAAGGACAGATAACACATGATCATTTCCATAGATGTTGAAAAACATTTGACAAAATTCAACATCCATTCATGATAAAAACTCTCAACAAAATGGATATAGAGGGCAAGTACCTCAGCATAATAAAGGCCATATATGACAAACCCACAGCCAATATACATAACAGTGAAAAGCCAAAAGCTTTTCCTCTAAGATCAGGAACAAGACAAGAGTGCCCAATCTCCCCACTTTTATCCAACATAGTACTGGAGGTCCTAGCCACAGCAACCAGACAACAAAGAAATAAAAGGCATCCAGATTGGTAAGAAAGAAGTTAAACTGTCACTGTTGGCAGAAGACATGATATTTTATATAAAAAAGCACTAAAGAATACACTCTAAAACTACTAGAACTAATATCTGAATTCAGCAAAGTTGCAGGATACAAAATTAATACACAGAAATCTGTCGCATTCCTATACATTAACGATGAACTAGCAGAAAGAGAAATCAGGAAAACAATTTCATTCACAATTGCATCAAAAAGAATAAAATACCTAGGAATAAACCTTACCAAGGAAGTGAAGTACCTATACTCTGAAAACTACAAGATACTCTAAAGAGAAATTAAAGAGGACACTAACAATTTGAAATTCATCCCATGTTCTTGGGGTAGGAAGAATTAACATTGTCAAAATGGCCATCCCGCCTAAAGCAATCTACAGATTCAATGCAATCTCTATCAAAATACCAACAGCATTCTTCAATGAACTGGAACAAATAGTTCTAAAATTAATATGTAACCACAAAAGACCCCAAACAGCCAAAGCAATCCTGAGAAGGAAGAATAAAGCTTGGGGGATTATGCTCCCCAACTTCAAGTACTACTACATAGCCACAGTAATCAGTATAATTTGGTATTGGCAAAAGGACAGAACCATAGAGCAATAGAACAGACTAGAGAGCCCTGATATAAACCCAAGCATATATGGTTAACTAATATATAATAAAGGAGCCATGGACATACAATGGGGAAATACAAGCCTCTTCAACAGCTGGTGTTGGCAAAACTGGACAGCTACATGCAAGAGAATGAAACTGGATTATTGTTTAACCTCACACATAAAAGTAAATTCGAAATGGATCAAAATCTGAAATGTAAGTCATGAAACCATAAAACTCTTAGAAAAAAACAAAGGAAAAAATCTCTTGAATATAAACATGAGCAACTTTTTCCTGAATGCATATTCTTGGGAAAGGGATACAAAATAAACATGAACAAATGGGACTACATCAAGCTAAAAAGCTTCTGTATAACACAGGACACTATCAGCAGAACAGAAAGTCATCCTACAGTATGGGAGAATATGTTTGTAAATGACATAGCTGACAAAGGGTTAAAATACAAAATATATAAAGAACTCACATGCTTTAATAACCAAAAAGCAAATAACCCTATTAAAAAATGGGTGGAGGATATTAACAGACACTTCTCCAAAGAAGAAATTCAGATGGCCAACAGGCACATGGAAAAATGCTCCACATTGCTAATCATCAGAGAAATTCAAATTAAAACCACAGTTAGCTATCACCTCACACCAGTCAGGATGACCAACCTCCAAAAGAGAACAACAAATATTGGCAAGGATGTGGAGAAAGGGGAACTCTCCTATACTGATGGTGGGAATGTAAAATAGTTCAACCATTGTGGAAAGCAGCAAGGAGGTTCCTCAAGGAACTAAAAATAGAAATGCCATTTGACCCAGGAATCCCACTCCTAGGAATTTACCCTAAGCATGCAGGATCCCAGATTCAAAGACACATGCACCCCTCTGTTTATCATAGCACTATTTACAATAGCCAAGATATGGAAGCAACCTAAGTGTCCATCAGTAGATGAATGGATAAAGAAGAGGTGGTACATATACACAATGGAATATTATTCAGCTATAGAAGAATACAAATCCTAACATTTGCAAGAACATGGATGGAGCTAGAGGATATTATGCTCAATGAAATAAGCCAGGTGGAGAAAGACAAGTACCTAATGATTTCACTCATCTGTGGAGCATAACAACAAAGCAAAAACTAAAGAACAAAACAGCAGCAGACTCACATAATCGAATAATGGGCCAGCGGTTACCAAAGGGAAAGGACTTGGTAGAGTGGGTAGGAAGGGAGGGATAAGGGGATTAGGGGCATTATGATTAGTGCACATAATATAGGAGCAGCATGTGGAAGGAAGTATAGCACAAAGAAGACAAGTAGTGACTCTATAGCATCTTACTATGCTGATTGACAGTGACTCTTATGGAGTATATGGGGGTACTTGATAATAGGGGAACTGTAGTAACCACAATGCTGCTCATGTGAAACCTGAGCATAAGATTATATATCAATGATACCTTAACGAAAAAAAAAAAGAAAAGAAAATCAATCAATAATCTAAGCTAGAGTCATTAAATTTTTCCATGAAGGGAAAAACAGTAAAATTTTAGGTTTTATGAGTTGTGTTCCCAGGCAACAATCCACATCAACTGCCAGGCATGTGAGTGCAGACACCTCAAGATGATTCCTGCCTCATTTGTCTCACCCTTAGATAAGAACAGAGGCAAACCTTTCCCTCATGTGCCTTGTTCAAACTCAAGACCAAAGAATTTATGAACATAATAAAATGGTTATTTTAACCTTCTTATATAAGGATTATTTATTATTCAGAAATACTACCTGTTAATATGGGTAAAGTATTAGTAGGCATGAACAAATATTATTGCCATCTTATCAGGACTATGGTTAATTCACAGTCCAATATATTCCATTCTCTTCACAAAAAAATATTTTAAATTCTATGCACCAAAATCTGAGGAACTCCAAGTTATGTAAATGGTTTTATTTTTCTCAGAAGCAGGAGAGTCATTAAAAATAACAATGAAATTATGTATATTTAACTCACAGAAGTCTAGTATCACAGTTAGATGAAATGTTGAAGTGAAAACCCTCTGATACCCACCCCCCAGAAAATTTTACAAGCACTCAAGAATACCTCACTTCATCCATTTTTCTTTGGGTCTCAGTGAAAAAGAAAATAAAAAGTAATTATCAAAGGACTGCCTTGGAATAAATTAGCATAATTATGACAAATTAATGAAAACTTCATAAACTATAAAGAAAATTAGATGTTATAGGATAATTGCATTTTATATCAAATATACAATTCTTCCTTTTTTAAAAAATACTTTATTATTAGAGAAGTTTTACATTTCCACAAATTTCAGTTGGAAGTACAGAAATCTCATTATCCCTTGCAACCACACACACACATCTCTCCAACTATCAACACTGCACATCAGAGTGTATATCTGTTCTAATTGGTAAAGCTACACTGACGCATCATTACCACCAAAACTCCACAGTTTACATTAAGGTTCACTCCTGGTGTTGTACATTCCAAGAATTTTTATAAATGCATAATTACATGTATACACAATTAAAATATCATATAGAATAGTCTCACTCCCTTAAAAATCCTATGTTCTGCCTATTCATTCCTCCCTCCTGCCCTCAACCCCTGGCAACCATGGATCTTTTTAATGTTTCCACTGTTTTGCCTTTCACAGAATGTCCTATGGTTGGAATTATATAGTATGTAACCTTTTCATATTATTACTTTCTGAAATATGTATTTAAATTTCCCCCATGTCTTTTCATGCCATGATAACTCATTTCTTTTTAGAGCTGAATAATATTTCATTGACTGGATATACCAGTTTATTTATCTATTCACCTTCTGAAGGGCATCTTGGTTGCTTCCAAGTTCTGGCAATTATGAATAAAGATGCTGTAAATACCCATATACAGGTTTCTGTGTGGACACAAATTTTCAGCTCATTTGTGTAAGAACCAAGGAGAGGGATTACTGAATTTTATTAGAGTATGTCTCTCTTCGAAAGTGGGTATATAACTTTGAATTCCCACCAACAGTAAAGGAAAGTTCCTGTTGCTCCACATCTTCATAAGTATTTGCTGTCAGTGTTTTGGATTTTGGACATTCTAATAGGTGTAGAGTGGAATTTCAATGTTGTTTAATTTTCAATTCCCTAATGACATATGATAAACAGTCAGATCATTTTGAGGAGGCTAGGAGAAAGATTAACATCATATGTAACATATTTTCTGTAGTGTACCAGGGTCCTTCCCCATCGGGACCCAGCCTCTTTTTTATTTAAAGGATTTTGGGTTTGCAAACTGGCTCAAGTCTCTGAATTTATTGAGGGTCCATGACTCTATTTTCATGATTCAGGTTAGACGTTTGTTTACTTGACCTAGAAATTTTCTGCTTATACAGATCAAGTAAGAATTTAGGTATCCTTTATATTTAACTTCAAAGAATACCATAATCAATTAGCCAATAACGTAGGTCTGCAAGGGTCAGACTATTCTAATGGCTGTTTAACTCTGCTGTCCATTACAGTAACCCACCCATGTTGCCTTTGTTTGAGTGCACCACTTGGATCCTGACACCCTGGGATCCAATGCTCTCATTGTTTTTAGGTTTCCTGACTCATTGGCAGCAGTCCTCACTCTAATTAATGACCTACAGAGAAGAGTGACCACAGAGCACTTCAAGGATACTGGGGCCCAACTCAAATTTATTTTTCACAGTAATGGTGAAGTGTATGTCTCTGGATACTCCTAGTATGAGTGAGTAGGTTGCAAATGAAAAATCCACTCAAACTATCTAATCTTCCTAAGGCTTTGAATCCCTTCCTTCTGTATTAAACTATCACAACTTCAGCATTTCAAAATCTCTTAATGTGAGGCACATTTTGATCCATGTTTCAGTCAACCAATTAAACAGAACTGTAACTCCCTGAACTACAATATTCATTGCAGAATATCTGCTTAGTTAGCTTTTAAAATTGCAATATTTCTGGAATATCTGGCCTGGCCTTAGCGCATCTCCATATCAATAGGTGTTTCCAAGGGGTGGAGAGAAGTGGTCCATTTCCATTCCAATAGGTAATTATAAGGGGGAGTGAGGGCATATCTGGACTGGAGAGGTTGGGTGGGGTCCCTTTTTGCATCCGGGTCATGAGAGACACAGGTGAGCGGGAGTGGATGACTGCTTGTAAATAATACACAGGTCTCTCCCACTTTATTTCTCCCTTTGACTGATTTCATTTTCAAATGTTTTTGGCCCCAGGCTGGGAAAATATTTTGTCCCTGAAATTATACCTGGCTGTAGTCAGCAGGATCTATGAACCCAAAATCTGTCTTAATGGGTGTGATGCTTGGGTTGGCTGCCCTAAAAGATGGTGGGGAGATACCTGGAACCACCCCTGAAGATGGTGTGGATGCCAAAGTGCCTTCAGCAGTGGATAGTGCAGATTCACCTGGGAGCCCACTATCTGTGCGGTTTTCAACTGGGGAGACCATAGTGGGGAATTGGTTTAGGGGAAAACAATCTCCCAGAGGGGTGGGTCCTTCCCCAGAATTGGGGAGTGGTGGAGACACCAGAAGCTAGAACACTGCTTAGAGGCCCTGAGTGGCCATATAGCAACTGAGATTGTGTGATGTCTACTTCTCAAGAGAGTGGAAAGGGTTATCAAGGAGAGTGAGACTTTGGCAGGAGAGAGACACACTTCAGCAACACTTGGAGGAGATGAGTGATGACTTATGGGATGCTTTTAAGAGAGATAAGAGAGATAGTTATTAAGAAGACAGGTCATACTCATAGAGGATATGCTAGCAGTGAGGGGGGAGGCAGTAGGAGAATCCAAGTTGCAAGAGGCCATGGGGGAAGGGAAGAAAAGAGCAGCACCTTCAGCCCTGGAGATGGTAGAGGAGGTGTCGGGAGAGGATGAGGCGGTGGAGCCAAGGGCTGATCTGATGCCAAAGCCACTACCTGAGACATCAACCTCTCCTATACTAAAAGCCCACATGGTGGTAATAAAGAAAATAAAAATGTAACAATCACAGGCTTCTCAGGGGGAGGAGCTTCCCATTCCCCCAAGTTGTGGAGCACTCCATGCTCTGCCTTTATACCAGGATAAGCGGATGGACATGAGCACCAGGTTTCGCAGAATCAATTAGAAGCATTGGCTACATGGCTTTTGCATTTCTGGGATATGGGGGTGGAAAGCATTGTTATGTCAGGTTCTGAAATGGGTAGACTGGCTTCCATGACAACTCACCCTTTCTTCTCGCAGTGATTGCAAAGTGCCCATCACACCTCAGGTATTCAAGCACTTATGAATTGGCTGACAGCAGCCACCAGGAGAGTTTGCCCTAATCAGGGTGATTTACTATACTTACTCACTAGCTGGAAAACATATGCAGAGCTTCAGAAGGTGTTAAGGAAGTTGGGCATGAAAAGCATCATCTACAATATGGACCTCAAAGGACCCAATGAACAGTTGTATTTTAGGAATGAGAAATCTGGTGCTCCATACAGCTCTACCAACACTCTTTGGGTCCCTAGTGACTATTCTTGAACTCAACATAGGGGAACCCATAAGTGAGGCTACTCGTACATTAATAGATCTGAGGGAGGTTGAAACAATAAGAGCATGGAAAGAAGTACGGGCTACAAATGAAAGGAGAGGTGCAAAGTGTCCCATGGAGGTCTCAAAGACCCAGATGCTGGTTGATTAGATAAAGGCAGGGTTAGTGAAAGAAAAGCTTGAAGGGCAACTCAATAGGCTCTTGTTAGAACTGTGGCAACAATTAAAGCCTGAAAAGAAGTTCCAGCTGCTGAGGTCCAGGACATGGAAGCTGGAGGCAAAACACATGTCTGGCCTTTGACCCTGCAAGACTTCCTGGGGGACAGTACTCAGGATCCACATGGGTCCTCACCGCAACAGGATGATGATTGGGCATCATGGTTTGACTGAGGTGTGGTCAAGGCCCCCACTTTGGGGCATGTGGTGGGGACTGGAGGTCACATGTAGAATTAGCAATTTATTGGTCCCCCATAAATGTACAATGTGTCCTGACACCGGTGGACAGAGGAGCTGAATGTTCTCTGATTTATGGCAAACCTGAGCATTTTCCTGGGATCCTGTTGTGATAGACGGCTATGGTGGTAAGGCAATTAGAGTGGAGAAAACCCAAATCCCACTGGGGATAGGGTGTTTACCCACAAAGTAGTATACTGTGTATATTTCTCCCATTACTGTATGTATTTTAGGGGTAGATATCCTGTAGGGCCTGTGGTTACAGACCACTGCAGGTGAGTTCAGGCTGTGGGTACATGCAGTAAAGGCAGTTCTGAGGGAACATGCTGAGCACCCGTCTGTAGCTCTTCCTGTACCTTGGCAGGTGACAAATATTAAACATTATAAATTGCCTGGGTTGTACCAGGGCACTGGAGAAATTCCATAAGATTAGGAGAAGGTGGATATCATAAAGCCCACTTATAGTCCATTCACTTCCCTGTTGGGGCCAGTGAAAAAGCCTGGTGGCTCATAATGTATGACCATGGATTACAGGGAATTGAATATAGTCACACCCTCTTCGCATGCTGCTATCCCCTCTACAGCAGCCCTTATGAATACTCTCAGTCATGAACTAAGGACACACCATTATGTTATGGACCTTGCTAATGTTTTCTTCTCTATTGACATAGCACAGGAAAGTTAGGAACAGTTTGACTTCATGTAGGAAGGCCAGCAGTGGACATTCACTGTTCTTCTATGGAGATACTTCCACAGTCACACTATTTGTCACAGACTTGTAGTCCAGAACTTGGACATATGGATGAAACTGAAAATAGTGAGGCTGTATCACTACATTGATGATATCATGCTCATGTCTTATTCTCTTGCAGATTTAGAAGGGGCAGTTCCTAGAATGATTCAACATTTACAGGAGAAAGGATGGGCTGGGAAGAGCAGCAAAGCTCAGAGACCTGATTTGTCTGTAAAATACTTAGGGATTGTCTGGTCAGTAAAACGGAAGTTATCCCAGAAGCAATCATAGACGAAGTCCAGGCTTTCCCTATCCCTACCACTTTGGCAGTATTGCAACAATTTTTGGCTCTTCTGGGAGAACGGAGAGTGTTTATTCTGCACCTGACACAAATTTGGAAGACCTTATCCTGGTTGTTACAAAAGGGCATGAGGTAAGAATGGGATTAAACATGTGCATCTATCTGCATTTACTGCTTATAATTGAGTAGTCAAGGCCATACAAGCCTTGAGTGTAATGGACTCATCAAGGCCATGTGAGCTAGATATTCATGTAAATGAAGATGGTTATGGATGTGGCCATTGGCAGCAGATTGAATGGATGTGCCAACCTATTGGATTCTGGTCACAACTATGGAAAGGAGCAGAGGTCTGGTACATCTTAACAGAGAAGCAACTGTCTTCTGCTGTGTACCACACCTTGCTGATCATGGAGCCCATCACTGGGACAGCTCCAACCATGGTAATCCTCTATCCTATTTCAGGGTGGGTGTGAGACTGGACCAAGGGCCCCAGAGTGGCAAGGCACTGATGCCTACATGACCAAATGGGGTCCATATTTACAGCAGTGTAGCACCCTTTCCACTAACCCCTTAAGTGGAGACCTCCAATGTTTATTGGTGTCAGTGATGTATACCAGTGTAAAGCATGAATAATTTTCCTTTCATGCATTGGTAGTCAAGAGTACTTTTCAGGAGGGAAGTACCTCAAGATGCTTGATATACAGACGGCTCTGGTTATGGGCATCTCCCACAGCTGAGGGCTGTGCCTTTCCATCCTAACACTGAGACAATATGGATGGAGGATGGAGAGGAGAAGTGCAGTAAATGGGCTGAGTTGTGGGCAGTATGGCTTGTGATCACCCAGGAGCCCTCCTCTATAGTTGTCTGCACTTAGCAGAGCCGTCCATTGGGGCTTGACCCTGTGGCTACAGACATGGTACTATGCCAACTGGATGGTTGGTGTCTGGCTGCTTTGGGGGCAAGAGCTGTGGCAAGACCTATTGGCCTCTGTTCAGACTAAGGCTGTTACTGTGTATCATCACTGGTATTTTGCCTTTGGCATCCCCAGGTAATGACGAAGGGGACACATTGGCCCAGGTGCATTGGCTAGAATGAAAGCCTGCCACTCATGTAGCCCAATGGTTACATCAGCATTTGTTGCACGCAAGGCAAAATATAATGTCAACTGTAGCCCATCTGTGGGGCTTGCTGTTGACCTTTGAAGAGATCAGCAGAGCCTGACACTAGTGCCTTGTATGCTCTATGAGGGACTTACAACAAGTCCTGCAGCAACATGGGATAATAGTAAATAGGAAAAATCCTCTTGTCAGGTGGCAGATAGACTATATTGGGCTTCTGCCCATATCATAAGGGTATTAGTATGCCATGACTTGTGTGGACACAACTCCTGGACTGTTGGTTGCTTTTCCTGCATTTCATGCAGATGAGCACACCACTAAGAGGGGCCTAGAGTGTGTCTTTGTTGCCTATGGCTGGCCGCAGGTGATTGAGAGTGATCAAGGCACCTACTTTATTGGACATGCATTTCAAGAATGGTTGCAGCAATTAGGAATAAAGTGGAAGTTTCATGTACCATATAACCCTACCTGGGCAGGCATGAAAGAGAGGTACAATGGTTTGTTGAAATCTGGCCTGAAATCGGACACCAATAGTCTATGGGACTCATCAGTTTGCTTAAGGACAGTGCTATGGCAGACACATTGCACAGGACTGAATCTTCTTTGAATGATAAGCCCCAAAAGGAGCCTTAAGCCCTGTGGACATGCTAATACACATTGCTGCCTATCCTATCCAACTCTATGTGCAAACAAAAGAGGAGTTACTGATGCCAGGATATGGCCAGCTGAGCAATATCCTGCTGCCAGCCCCAGTTGCGCTGAACCCTGGGGACTCTGTTGAGTGGAGATATCCCTGGATATTTCAACACATGGACTAGCAATGGCTGGCCCTTATGGCCTTGGGAAAGGCCTGGAATCTGGCTTTCTGTGTATTCATGAAGTAACAGCAGAGTGGCCCCCAAAGATCATGGTAGTGTACCCAAAACAGCTGGGATTTAAGAGTATCTTATAAGGAAGTTTTGTTTTATCTTTATGGCCAGTGCATGTACCTCTTGTAGCCCTGTATATTGACACATCTGTAACACCCACATGGAGGATGGAGAAGGTCTGGTATACTAGATGAGAATGGGATCCCATTCCTGCCACTGTCCTATCATCAGACCACTCTCTTGCCTTTATTCTACCTGATGGACACTATGCTGGTGTCTTTAAAACTTGTATCTTTTCATCCTTAAGGTTATTTTCTTCTATAGTCCCTGTGGCATGGACCCTCCTCCTGGCTGCAGCTGCCACGTGATAATTGCTCTGAACTCCCTACCCATTCAGCTCCTGCCTGTGGAATGGGAGAGCTATGGACTTAATTTGCATAGTACTGAATTTAGCTGGATCCTCCGGCTTGAGGATTATCATGATTTTATTGCTGTTGTTAATGTATGTTACTACTCTGGTTACAGTGCTCCAGTTTTCTCACACAGAGGCCATTGTGGAGCATGGGGAGTGAGCAGATTCTAAGGTGAGTTTTCTGGAGTGGTGGGTTGTGGGTAAAATTGCAACATTTCCAGAATGTCTCACCTTGCCTTAGTGCATCTCCATATCATTAGGTGTATCTAAGGGGTAGAGAGAGGTAGTCCATCTCCATATCAATATGTAATTACAAGGGGGATCAAGGGCATATGTGGCGGGAGAGTTTGGGTGGACTCCCTTTTTTCTGCAGCCGGGTCATGAGAAACACAGGCAAGCAGAAGTGGATGTATGCTTGTAAGCAATAAATGGGTTTCTCCCACATTATCTCTCCCTTCGACTGATTTTGTTTTCAAAGATATTTTGCCCCAGAATTTTCCCCTGGAGTTAACATAGTTATTTCCACTTTACTTCCCTGATGTTTAAAATTATTTTCAAGGAGACACTTAACTGTACACAGACCCCCTATCACTTCTATAATCATATATACCATTGATTTCTTTGTATTCATCCTAAATAGCTCACTAACTATATTTAACAAATATGCATCATTTAGATATCCATTTTAGCTATAGTCTCATAGTGTATTTATGTGTCAAAGATTATTTCATAAATGAGAAAACATTAATGTAAACTATAAACAATATCATGCAATAATAACTTATTGGGCTTGGGTGCAAGGGTTTACTGATATTTCCAAGCAACTAGAATAATATGTTATCTATAATAGCACTCAATAAATATTTTTTATTTAATAAATGAGCAATGAGGACAATATATATTGACAAGTATTTCTAGAAACTTAGCTAAGAAGAAAGTACAAAAGAGGGGTAACAGAACAAGAAATATTGTTTTTTGCTTATTTTGGCATAAAAAATCTGCAGATTAATGGACAGTAAATAAGGAGGTATTGACAAGGAGGTATTGAAAATTGGCAATATAGGAAGAAGAAGATGCTTTATGTAGTAATGACCCAAAGAAGACAATGACATTCAGAGAAATCTTGAAGAGTTTGGGACATTTTCCCTTCCTCTTTTATAAATGTTAGAATATGATTAAGTGATGGAAATGGTATCTTAATCATCTCGAGTATTTTAATTAAATAGGATATGAAGGCATTTACTAACTCTGATGGTCTGAGAATGGTTTCAACAACAGTAGTGCAGTAATAGAATAGTGGTTGTAGGTAATATCCCCACACAAATTTTCATTTAGTAATCCTCCTGTGGCCCCATGATTCAAAGAAAAAGAAAATTTACTGAGCATGATAAGTACTCTACAAAGGTACTGTGGATAAATAATGAATAGCCAAAATATAACAAGTAAATAAATAAGTAAGAACTGTCCCAGCTCACCATGGAACTCATTTTAGAACTTACTTCCAGAATTTTGCTGGTATTTCATGTTCTGTTTATCTCCTTTTAAATCTGTACCATATTGTTTAAATTAATGGCTTCATAGTACATTTGACTATCTGGGTGTGACAGAAACACTTCACATTTCTTTTTCTTTTCAAAATATTTTTTCTAGGCCTAACCATCCATTCTCCCAGATATAAAGTTAAAGTCAGACTGTCATTAAATCAATGAAGTAATATGTAAGAATACCTAAGAGATCTGAAATATAGACAGTTGCAAAGAAATTATACAAAACAGATGAAAACATTCCAGTTTTAATAGAAATATAAACATAGACTACCTAGGAATAAACATAACAGAAAATGTTCAGGGTCTATTTGAAGGCTTTAGTTATATAATCATATAAGTATATACTATATACTAGCTGAAAATCATATTTTTATTCCTTGACAATACTTATACTTCTAACTTCAGTTTCTTATCTCTTAACACTGACTAAAATTTCCAGAACTTATTAAATAATATGGTTGAAAGTGGCCATCCCAACTTTGTTCCTGATTTTAATAAAAATGTATTCTGCAACTAGGTGTGTAATAATAAAATATTTTGGCTATTAGTTCATAGAACTACAGTTTGGAAATATGCTGTGTTGTAGACAATGGTCCAAACATTTTCACATGAATTATTTCATTATGTAAACTGTCTCATAGCATCTTATGATGTAATTATTATTATTTTCCCTATTTTTACTATTGCATAAATTGAGGCAAGTGATGTTAACATGCCTGTGATTGTATAACTTTTAAGGTGTGAGCCATAATTCAAAAATACATCATTCTGCTTCCAGAGTATGCATTTTAAATATCTTTCTATTCCTTGATTATTCAACTTTTTGAGGAATATATGCTGATATTAACCTACTGCCATTTTTGGCATTTATGAAAATAATTATATTGATTTCTTTCTTTGAATTATTAATGTGGTTAATTGTATTGCTTTTCTCAAACATAACCATTCATGTATTCCTAGGATAAGAGTTTAAGATATATGACATTGAATAGAGGGGTTTTGATTGGAAGCATCTAAGGGATGTAGTTGTGAGTAAATGAAGAATTCAAAAATACTGAAAAGCTAGTATACAAGTTAGTAATTTACATAGTATAGATACTGAGATTAAACAAGATCATAATGGATGAGTGGAAGAAAGAGATACCAAACCTCAATGAACAGTGATGAATCACCAGGAGGTTGGAAGATGACAGGAGTTAAGAAGGGTGGGAAGTGGTATTTTAGGATGTCATGGTTCTTGTATTAGATTCCTAGGTCTGCTGTAACAAATTACCAAAAACATATGGCAGAAGACAACATAAATTTACTCTCACAATTCTGGAGGCCAGAAGTCCACAATAAAGGTGTCAGTGAGGCCATTCTCCCTCCAAAAGTCCTAGGGAAGAATAGTTCCTTGCCTCTTCCAGCTTCTGTCCTTATAAGGACAGTTCTCATTGGATTTAGGGTCCACCAGATAATCCTATATCTTAACAACTTGAAATGACTAATAATATCTTCAAGGTTCCGTTTTCCAAATAAGATTACACTCACAGCTCCTGGACATTAGGATATGGACATATACTTTGGGGGCCCATCATTTAACCAACTATAGGCTTCAAATGATTTGGGCAAACTAGAGTATACCGTATACATAAATAGATATGAAAACTGAGATAAAGCAGAAACTAATCTTCAGTATTTCACTTACATCCATATTTATCCTGACTTTTCATCAGTGGGAAGAAATTATCTTCCTCCTGTCTAAAACTAATTTTTTGAGTAAGTAATGACAAAAGGCTAACTGTATGTTTGAAATTTAACCATAATTTTCATGTCTGTACATGAAATATCTATACAATTCATATAATCTCTATACAATTCATATTGGAAAAGCTCACCAATTTGCCATCTATCTGGAGATGGCTGATCAGATTTTTAAAAGAGAGAATATGTCACACTATGTATTGTAGGAAATGCTTAAAACTGATGAGAAACGCTAATGCCTATGAAACTTTGAAAATCAGAAATTCCTTTATTTTCTGAAATGTGTGTGTATTTATGAATCTTTGAGCATGTGTTGATGTAGTTATTTTTAATCTCAACCCCAAACTTCCACATGCTGGAAATGCAAATATTTTTTACAGCTCAAATTTCAATTTCAAGCCCTTTTTGTGTTGAGGGAAGTTTAGGCTTCCCCACTTCACAAGAAACAGCCTAAGTTCCAAGGGGTTAATATAATTTCAAGGCATTATAATGTGCTTATATTGTTCTTGAGTAGGATTTTGTGTTAGGAATCCAGCAAAAATTTAATAATCCCAATTAGTATTCTTTCTTGATATACACAGGCCATCACAGTAATGTTCTTCTTTCCTGTCTGCCAGGTTTCTTCAGGTCCACAGTCTGTATCCTCTACTTCATTTCCATGGTGGGGGCATACTTATTCTGGTCTTCCTTTACTGCATTGAGGCACAGAAGTCTCTGATACACACGGTGCAACTATTTCTGTGTCTCTACAAAATCATCTGAAGTCTGAGTACCTTTCTGAAATGCTGCAAGTAAAACAGAGTGCATGACCCACCTTTGGACTCAACATTTCTATTTGCATCACTTTCATTGGATCCCTGTTTAATTAATTGTAATATTTTATTATATTCAAAATACCTGCTCTTACTCATGAAAATCCTCTTAAATACTTTTACTTTGTCTAAAGTCCTCTATTTTATCCTAAGTTCAAGAGCTTATATTTTAGAAATATGGGAAAGTCCTTTTGTGTTCTAGTTATATCTTTATTTTGAGGCAATGATCATAGGAGGACTTAAAGGTGTGAATAGCAGAAAAAAAAGCAAATTAAAAGAATATGATAACAAGTATATTATTTCTCATAAAATATTCCATGTGCGCTTCAACATTTGTCAATCATTTAGTAGGGCAATGTAAATAGTTCTGGCCAATGGTTTGTTAGTGTAAATAATTTGTATCACATCCTTACCCAAGCAATTATTTGTCAATCACAGCACTCCTCTTCTTCCACTGATATGTGGCTATCATAGAATCATGTATTGAAATGTTGGTGCCATAATGTAAGCTGCCTGGTAATTAAGTCCTATATGGAGGAATTTGCTATGGAGAATATCTGTCTGTACTGGGCTTTACATGAGTAAAAGAATATCTTCATATTTTTAAGCTAGTGAAATTTTGTCATTTGATTATTATTTCAGGATTACCTAGTCTATCTTAAGTAATAAAAGAGTAAATAATTATTCAGTAAATATATAAACATATTATTTTAATACATCATCTATCTCTATACCTAACAACTTGTTTATCCATCTACAAGTGCATGTACATGTGCACACACATTGACCTTTTATGTCTGATATCTAGGCTTTCTCTTACAAGGTAAAGGACTGAAACAGAAACCCAATGATGGATTAGTAGTCTTCTCAAGTTTTCCCCAGACAGGTTTCCTATTTACATTAAATAAGTAGAAAAGTTTTATGGGAAAGAAAACTAAATTGAAAGTACAGTTGTATTTTGCCCAAATGGTAGATAAAGGAGTCAGGTTAGACAAAAACCAAGCAATAGAAAATGAATCCTTTGGCATAGGGAAGAGCCTCTGCTCGAATCCCAAGGTGAACAGATAAAGTAGATAAGCTAAAGTATAAAAAGAACTAGATGAAGTAAAACACTGAGTGAAATGAAGTACATTCTGGTAAGATTACTTTTCTTAAATGAATAAGCCTATAGAGGGAAACTTTGTGGTATTTATATGAAAGAATAGCAAGACTCAGCCAATGGATTTTATAATAGAAATAGAAGAAACAATAAATAAATGATACTGTTAAGAAGCTGTTTTAGGAATGGCTAAAGGAAAGGAACATGCTAAAGGAAAAGGGGAGAAAATGAATCAGGAAATACAAAAAGAAAACCAGTATGAAATGAGAGAATGTAGTTAGTAACAACAGCAAAGAGAAAGGAAGAATTTTTAAAAGTCAATGCTTTCCAGGTTACAGTATAGCCTAAGGAATATTCTTCTGAGTTATGCAGTTAAGGAATTAAACAAGCTTGATTTTTTCCCCTGTCTAGTGAATATTTGGATTAAGTCAGGCTGGGAACCAGCATGTTCTTATTCACTCTGCCATTTCACATGTGTTTTCACCCTTCGATATTTCCTCCTACCTATCCCAACCCCATTTTGTATACCAGGCTAATTATTGTTTGGCTTTGAAGATTCAGTTCAAATTTCTTACCTTGTTCCCCCCTGTGGGTAAAGTGGGGTTCCTATGGCCAGTATCCTCACTGAACTTAAACGACCTGATGATGTAACTGGCCTGTTGCTGTGCTACCGCTTCTGCACCTTTAGACAATAAGCTATTATTGTGTTAATATAAAGAGTCCCACCCAGTGCTCAGCGCGAGATGGGGTGGCGGAGCTGCAAGGCTGTAGGAGACCAGAGCAGAGGCTGGAGTGGTGGCAGTGGTGAGGACAGAGGCCCAGAGTACAGCTGTGTGGAACGACTATACAGAGAGGCACAGTGGACGTCTATGCGGGACAGCTGTGCAGAGAGGCCCAGAGGAGGGCTGTGCAGACAGAGGGGCCCAGAGGCAGAGACCGGCTTGCTGCATCCGAAGCAGCAGTGATAACACAGACTCACTCTGAGTGAAAGGGATTTTAGTGACTGACCTGCCACCTGGAAATAAAGTTGGGTATAACCTTTCCACCCCAAGAACCCTTTGCTGTAAATTTCTTCGGTCACAGTGAATCTATAGCGAACTTCCTTGGGGCTGAAACTCATTTGCAAGACAATTGGCAAAGTCAGCAGCGTTCATTGTTGACCAAGGAAAAAGACAAGCTGTCCTTATGGGAGGGGTGCTTCAGCCGGATGCCCCTGTGAGTGGGGAGACAATGGATTGTCCCGCAGTGGGTATGTGGTCTGAGGTGGCTTGCCTTCTAGAAGACTGGGCCCCACCCCAGGACTGGAGGCAAGTGGAGGTGACACCTGAGGCTGTAGAGGTGGTCCTTCACATAGTAAGTAGATCCTTTGAGAAGCAGAGGGCCCATGAGGTGGCAGGGACTGTGGGTTGGCTGCTTCTCACAGTATTAAAAAAGTCTACAGAAGAAACCCAAGAAATGGCGGCATGAGAATGCGAGCTGCAAACTTCTGCGAATTCCCTTAGGATGGAAATGGCATTGATGCGAGAGGAGGTGGTACAAGAACATGAGCTGCAAACTTCTGTGGATTCCCTGAGGAAGGAGATGGCTTTGATGCGAGAGGAGGCAGCATGGGAGCGCCGGCAGCAAGGAGCCATTGGAGACGAGACGGCAGCACTGCCAGGTGTTCTGAAGGAGGAAGAGGCCATCAAGGAAAAAGACAAACTCCTGAGGGAAGCACAGGTGGAGGTGGTATGAGAACATTAGCTGCGAAGCATTGAGCTGAAGGTAAGAGACCTTCTGAAAACTGAGGTAGCATTGCTGCGAGGTGCAGTAGAAAAGGTAAAGGTTGTAGCAGAGGAGGCACTTCGGGGAAGGGAGAGAAAGGTGCCATCAGGCCCAGTAATGGCAGAGCTGGAGAAAGATGAAGGGGTCATGCCAGAGGCACTGGTGCCTCCTGTACTGAAAGCATGCCCAGTAGTTGTAAAGAAAATAAAGACCCAGCAGCTGAAGATTCCCCAAGGAGAGGAGCAGAACCCTCCCCAGGTCGTGGAGCACTCTATGGTCCACCCCTATACTCAGTCTGAGCTGGTGGATTTGGGCTCCAAGTTTAGGCAGAAGCCCTCAGAGTCAGTATCAGTTTGGCTCCAGTGTCTGTGGACTTAGCAGTGGATGGAATTGTTCTGTTGGGGTCAGAGATGGGAAAGCTGTCTTCCCTGACAGTGCAGCCTGCCTTGAGGCAGCGCTAACAAAATGCACATCAGACCCCAGGGAGTCACTCCCTCCTCGATTGGCTCATGGCTGCACTTCGTGCTGTGTGGCCCAATCCGGGTGATCTACCATCCTCTCCTGTTAGATGGCAGACATATGCTGAACTCCAACAGGTGTTACAAGAGCTAGGCATGAGAAATGCCATCTATAGTCCAGAGAATTATGGCCCAGATGAAGAGATTTTCACTACTGGGATGAGGAATATTGTACTTCAAATGGCTCCTACATCCCTCTTTGGGTCTCTAGTGGCCATTCTTTCCCCTCAGTTAGGGCATCCCATAAGTGTGGTGACACGTACAGTAGCAGACCTAGGAGAGGCTGAAGCAACGAGAACTCGGAAAGAAATAAGACCTGTCACTCACAAGAAGAATTTACAGGTACCCATGAAGTTTACAAGGACCCAGATGTGGGTTGATTTAATATGGGCAGGAGCAGATGGAAGGAAATTAGATGGGAAGTCAAATAGGATCTTACTAGAGCTATGGCAACAGCTGAAACCAGAGCAGCAGTTCTAGCCATTAAGACCAAGTAGGCTGAGATCAGAGACAGAGCCACGAGTCTGGCCTGTGTGTTTGCAAGACTTCCTGCTGGAAAGCGATCCAACCTCACTTGAGCCCACACAGGAAGATGATTGGGGAACATGATATGACTGAGTGGAAGGTCAAGGTATCTGCCCTGAGGGACCAGGGGGCACCAGAGACCACGTGATGGCTGGAATAGACATGCTTTGGACTTAATCTGCATGGGGCTTTGAACCTAGCTAAATCCTCTGGCTTGAGGATTAGTATAATTTTTCTTACCTGTATCTTAATTTTATATTATCTCTGAGTTGTTGTATCCTCTGGTGCTGTTGTGGAATCTGGTTACAGTGCCCCAGCTTTCTCGCACAGGGACCATTGCAGAAGATGGAAAGCGTGTAGATTGTAAGGCGAGAATCCTGGAGAATGTGGGTAAAGTGGGGTTCCTATGGCCAGGATCCTCACTGAACTTAAACCATCTGATGATGTAACTGGCCTGATGCTATGCTGCCGCTTCCACACCTTTAGGCAATAAGCCATTATTGTGTTAATATAAAGAGTCCTGCCCAGTGCTCAGCTTGAGATGGGGTGGTGGGGCTGCAAGGCTGTAGGAGACCAGAGCGGAGGCTGGAGTGGTGGCTGCGCTGAAGACAGAGGCCCCGAGGATGGCTGTGTGGGACGACTGTACAGAGAGGCCCAGAGGACGTGTGTGCGGGACAGCTGTACAGAAAGGCCCAGAGGATGGCTGTGCAGACAGAGGGCCCAGAGGCAGAGACCAGCTTGCTGCATCCAAAGCAACAGTGGTAACACAGACTCGCTCTGAGTGAACGGGATTTTAGTGACTGACCTGCCACCTGGAAATAAAGTTGGATATAACCCTTTCACCCCAATAACCCTTTGCTGTAAATTTCTATGGTCACAGTGAATCTATAGCGAACTTCCTTGGGGCTGAAAGGACACCCCCTCCATCTCCTTCTTTGCTCTCCCCTAGCAAAATATCATGTTGTAAATACTGTATTTTCATATCTGAATTCTTCATTAAACTTTGAAATTTTGCTGAGGAGGGAGAGAGTATAATGGTTTTGTAGTACAAGCAACTAAGTGGCTCTTGGCTGGCAGAGAGATCTAAAAAAAAAGTATTGAATAACATTTAAATCCTTTAGTGCATAAAATTCTTCTGCTTAATAAACGTTATGTTACAAAAAAGAAAAAAGTAATACAGAATAGTAAATATAGAAGAAATGTAAGAGAAAAATACTTTGAGCAAGTTATCAATTCACATAAAAATTACGTATTCAATGGAAAAACTCTTCTGGTGGTTCATTTTCCACATATGACCCAATTAATGGCTAAAATTGCTTCTCAAATAATCTCTGGAATAAATACTCAATTGGAAATTGTAAATTTAATCCATCCATGGATTATTTTCCAGATGCACCTGTATTTATCCATATAGTAGGCAAATTTTTTATTCAGGTTCTTTTGTTTGAAATGTTTATTTAACCAACAGTATAAAGGTAATTTGATTAAGTCATTCTTACCCAAGCACTGCACCTGGAAGCTTTGGGCTCAACACTTTAGAAAGATGACAAGAGGAGGATTCTAAAGATGGCGGTGTGAGTAGGGTGGCAGAAATCTCTGCCCAAAACCATATATATTTTGAAAATACAGCAAATACAACTATTCCTAAAAGAGTGGCCAGAAGATACAGTACACCATCCAGGCTACATCTACATCTGCAAGAACTCAACATCTCACGAAAAGGGTAAGATACAAAGCCATGACCTGGCTGGACCTGAGCACTCCCCCCACCCCAGCTCACTGGTGGGAGGAAAAGATTCAGAGTGGGGAGAGAGTGGAAGCATAGGATTTCTAAGTAACCAGCCATAGTAATCTTCACCAGGAGCACAGACACATTGCATGGTGTTCTGTGTATTAGAAAAGAAAAGCAAAATCCAAGACTAAAACTGCAAACAGTTTCCCACAGCTGGCTGCCCTGGGACAAAAGAAAAGTGAGTGCTTTAAAAGTCTTAAAGGAGCAGGGGTTTAACAAAATCGTCCTGGCACACTCAGCCCAGCAGGCTGGGAATTTTAAGGAACTTCAGGCGCCCTAACCTCCTGGGTGGCAACGCAGCACTGAAGCCCCTCACGGAGAGAAGAAGCCTGCCGTTCATTCCCTGCCACTGGCAATGCAAGTGAAGTGGCTGACCTGCCATTGCTGCAAAGCAACAGGGGAGCAGCCCCACCCACAGCAACTACACAGAGGCTTATCCCAGGGTGCAGCTAACCAGGCCAAACCCAGAGTCTGTCCCCTGCCCACAGGTAACTGACACAGAAGTGAAAACTGGTGCAGAGACCAGAAGGCACAAAGGGGCTTTATTCTTGTGGTGAACATGAGCTGCTGAACTTCAAATGCTGCCAATGCCCTAGGCCATCCTGAGGGCCACCTTACTCACAGCAGCTCAGGGGATTAAACCAGAGGCTGCCCCCTGTACCCCATTGACTGGCACAGCCTGAGAAAAACAGCATGGAGTTCCAAAACCATGAAAGGGCACCGTTCTCACGGGAGAACATACGCCACTCGCCTGCAACCCCCACCAGTAACCTAGGTCATCCCAAGGGCTGTCCCACCCATGGAAGATCAGAGGATTAACCCAAAGTCTGCTCCTGGTGTGTGGTTGACCTGCACAGGCAGCGGAGATGGGCAAGGTGACTAGAAAGCAGGAAGGGACTTTGTTCCTCCAGCTGAGAGACTGCCACCACTCGCCGGAAGTCACTTCCATCACAATGAAAAGGCAGAAGAACCTTGTTCAGTCCAAAATCCCTCAAACACCAAAGAGAGGGCCTGGTGAGACTGAAATCACAAAAATTCCTGAAAAAGAATTCAGTATAAAGGCCATAAGCTTGGTGATGGAGTTACACAGAAATATGCAAGAGCTATGTGATGAATTCTGTATGGAGACAACAGAAATGAAACAAACAATGGAAGGATTTAAGAGAAGACTGGATGAGGTGCAAGAGACAGTTAATGGAATAGAAATCAGCAAACAGAAATACAGAGAAGCTAAGGCAGAGAGACATAAAGGATCTCTAGGAATGAAAGAATATTAAGAGAACTGTGTGACCAATCCAAGTGGAACAATATTTACATTATACGGGTACCAGAAGAAGAAAAGAGAGAAAAAGGGGTAGAAAGGGTCTTTGAAGAAATTGCTGAGAAATTCCCTAATCTGGGGAAGGAAATAGTCTCTCAGATCATGTAAGTCCACAGATCTCCCAACACAAGGGACCCAAGGAGGACAATACCAAGACATATAATAATTAAAATGGAAAAGATCAAAGACAAGGAAAGAGTATTAAAGGCAGACAGAGAGAGGAAAAAGATCACCTACAAAGGAAAACTCATCAGACTATCATCAGACTTCTCAACAGAAACCTTACAGGCGAGAAGAGAATGGCATGATATATTTAATGTAATGAAACAGAAGGGCCTTGAACCAAGAATATTCTATCCAGCACGATTATCATTTATATTTGAAGGAGCGATTAAACAATTTCCAGATAAGCAAAAGCTGAGAGAATTTACCTCCCACAAACCATCTCTACAGGGTATTTTAAGGTGACTGCTCTAGATGGAAGTGCTCCTAAGGCTAAATAGATATCACCAGAGAAAATAAAACCACAGCAAAGAAAGTAGACCAACCAAATACTAACTAAATGCAAAATAAAATCAGCTATCCACAAAATCAGTCAAAGGAAACACAAAAAAGTACAGAATATGACACCTAACATACAAAGAGTGGAAGAATAAGAAGGGAGAGAAATAAATAATCATCAGACTGTGATTACAATAGCATAATAAGTGAGGTAAATTAGACAATTAGATAATAAAGAACCTACCCTTGAACCTTTGGTAACCACTAATCCAAAGCCTGCAATGTCAATAAGTACATATCTGTCAATAATCACCCTAAATGTAAATGGACTGAATGCACCAATCAAAAGACACAGAGTAATAGAATGGATAAAATAGACCCATCTATATGCTTCCTACAAGAGATTTACCTCAAACCCAAAGGCATACACCGAGTAAAACTGAAGGGATGGAGAAAGATATTTAATGCAAACAATAGAGAGAAAAAAGCAGGTTTTGCAGTACTTGTATCAGACAAAATAGACTTCAAAACAAAGAACTTAGCAAGAGATAAAGAAGGACATTATATAATGATGAAGGAGTCATTCTAACAAGAGGATACAACCATTATAAATATCTATGCACCCAACACAGGAGCACCTACTAATGTGAAGCAAATACTAACAAAATTAAAGGAGGAAATAGAAAACAATGCATTCATTTTAGGAGACTTCAACACACCACTCACTCCAAAGGACAGATCAACCAGACAGAAAATAAGTAAGGACACAGAGGCACTGAACAACACACTAGAACAGATGGACCTAACTGACATCTACAAAACTGTACACCCAAAAACAGCAGAATACACATTCTTCTCAAGTGCACATGTAACATTTTCTAGAATAGACCACATACTAGGCCACTAAAAGAGCCTCAGTAAATTCAAAAAGATTGAAATTCTACCACCCAACCTCTCAGATCAAAAAGATATAAAACTAGAAATAAATTGTACAAAGAAAACAAAAAGGCTCACAAACACATGGAGGCTTAAAAACATGCTCCTAAATAATCAATGGATCAATGAAAAAATTAAAACAGAAATTAAGTAATATATGGAGACAAACAAAAACAATAGCACAAAGCCCCAACTTCTGTGGGATGCAGCTAAGTTAGTTCTAAGAGGAAGGTATATAGCAATCTAGGCCTATGTAAAGAAGGAAGAGCAATCCCAAATGAATATTCTAAAGTCACAATTATTGAAAGTGGAATAAGAAGAAAAAATGAGGCCCAAAGTCAGCAGAAGGAGGGACATAATGAAGATCAGAAAAGAAATAAATAAAATTGAGAAAAAAAACAATAGAAAAATCAATGAAACCAAGAGCTGTTTCTTTGAGAAAGTAAACAAAATAGATAAACCCCTAGCCAGACTTTTTAGGAGAAAAAGAGAATCTACACACATAAACAGAATCAGAAATGAGAAAGGAAAAATCACAATGGACACCACAGAAATATAAAGAATTATTAGAGAAGAGTATTAAAATCTATATGCTAACAAACAGGATAACCTAGGAGAAATGGACAACTTCCTAGAAAACTACAACATTCCAAGACTGACCAAGGAAGAAACAGAAAATTAAATTAAACAGACCAATTACCAGCAATGAAATTGAATCAGTAATCAAAAAACTACCCAAGAACAAAACCCCTGGATGAGATGGATTCACCACTGAATTTTATCAGACATTTAGAGAAGACATAATACCCATTCTC
The DNA here is from genome assembly GCA_029783875.1 of Phataginus tricuspis. Lineage (NCBI taxonomy): Eukaryota > Metazoa > Chordata > Mammalia > Pholidota > Manidae > Phataginus > Phataginus tricuspis. The sequence goes on from JAQQAC010016209.1 coordinate 78,449,858, forward strand.
CTTAAAGTTTTCCAAAAAATAGAAGAGGAGGGAATACTTTCAAACTCATTCTATGAGTCCAGCATAAGTCTAATACCAAACCCAGGCAAAGACACCACAACAATAGAAAACTACAAACCAATATCCCTGAGAAACATAGATGCAAAAATACTCAACAAAATATTAGCAAACCGAATTCAAAAATACATCAAGAGGATCATACACTATGATCAAGTGGGATTCATCCCAGGGATGCAAGGATGGTACAACATTTGAAAATCCATCAACATCATCCACCACATGAACAAAATGAAGGACAAAAACCACATGATCATCTCCACAGATGCCAAAAAAACATTCAACAAAATTCAACATCCATTCATGATAAAAACTCTCAACAAAATGGGCATAAAGAACAAGTATCTCAACATAATAAAGGCCATATATGACAAACCCACAACCAACATAATACTTAACAGCGAGAAGCTGCAAACCTTTCCTTAACAGAGAAAAGCAGAAAACTTTTCCCCTAAGATCAGGAACAAGACAAGGATGCCCACTCTCCCCACTTTTATTCAACAAAGTACTGGAGGTCCTAGCCATGACAATCACACAACACAAATAATTAAAAGGCATCCAGATTGGTAAGGAAGAAGTCAAACTCTCACTGTTTGCAGATGTCATGATATTGTACATAACAAACCCTAACGAATCCACTCCACAACTAGTAGAACTAATATCTGAACTCTGCAAAGTTGTAGGATACAAAATTAATACACAGAAATCTGTTGTATTACTGTACACTAATGATGAACTATCAGAAAGAGAAATCAGAAAAACAATTCCATTCACAATTGCATAAAAAGAATAAAATACCTAGGAATAAACCTAACCAAGGAAGTGAAAGACTTATACCCTGAAAACTACAAGACACTCTTAAGAGAAATTAAAGAGGACACTAATAAATTGAAATTCATCCCATGCTCTTGGGTAGGAGAAATTAATATTGACAAAGTGGCCATCCTGCCTAAAGCAATCTACAGATTCAATTCAATCCCTATCAAAATACCTACAGCATTCTTCAATGAACTGGAACAAATAGTTCTAAAATTCATATGGAACCACAAAAGACCCCAAATAGCCAAAGCAATCCTGAGAAGGAAAAATAAAGCAGGGGGTAACTCTTCCAAACTTCAAGCTCTACTACAAAGCCATAGTAATCAAGACAATTTGGTACTGGCATAAGAACAGACCCATAAACCAGTGGAACAGAATAGAGAGTTCAGACATTAACCTAAGCATATATGGTCAATTAATATACAATAAAGGAGCCATGGGTATACAATGGGGAAATAACAACAGCCTCTTCAACAGCTGGTGTTGGCAAAACTGGACAGCTACATGTAAGAGAATGAAACAGTATTATTGTCTAAACCCATACACAAGTGTAAACTCAAAATGGATCAAAGACCTGAATATAATTCATGAAACCATAAAACTCTTAGAAAAAATATAAGCAAAAATCTCTTGGACATAAACATGAGCAACTTCTTCATGAACATGTATCCCCGGGCAAGGGAAACAAAAGCAAAAATGAACAAGTGGGACTATATAAAACTAAAAAGCTTATGTAAAGCAGAGGACACCATCATTAGAACAAAAAGACATTCTACAGTATGGGAGAATATATTCATAAATGACATATCCAATAAAGGGTTGACATCCAAAATATATAAAATGCTCACACACCTCAACAAATAAAAAGCAGATAATCCAATTAAAAAATGGGCAGAGGAGCTGAACAGACACTTCGCCAAAAAAGAAATTCAGATGGCCAACAGGCACATGAGAAGATTTTCAACATCGCTAATCATCAGAGAAATGCAATTTAAAACCACAGTGAGATATCACCTCACACCAGTTAGGATGTCCACCATCCAAAAGACAAACAACAACAAATGTTGGCAAGTATGTGGAAAAAGGGTAGCCCTCCTACACAGCTGATGGGAATTTAAATTAGTGGAATCAACCATTGTGGAATGCAGTATGGAGGTTCCTCAAAAAACTAAAAATAGAAATACCATTTGATCCAGGAATTCCACTCCTAGGAATTTACCCTAGGAATGGAGCCGCCCAGTTTCAAAAAGACAGATGCACCCCTATGTTTATTGCAGCACTATTTACAGTAGCCAAGAAATGGAAGCAACCTAAATGTCCATCAGTAGATGAATGGATAAAGAAGAGGTGGTACATATACACAATGGAATAATATTCAGCCATAAGAAGAAAACAAATCCTACCATTTGCAACAACATGGATGGAGCTAGAGGGTATTATGCTCAGTGAAATAAGCCAGGCAGAGAAAGACAAGTATCAAATGATTTCACTCACCTGTGGAGTGTAAGAACAAAGAAAAAACTGAAGGAACACAACAGCAGCAGACTCACAGAACCCAAGAATGGACTAACAGTTGCGAAAGGGAAAGGGTCTGGGGACGATGGGTGGAAGGGAAGGATAAGGGGGAAAAAGGGGCATTATGATTAGCACACGTAATGTAGGGGGAGGCATGGGGAAAGCAGTACAACACAGAGAAGTAGTGATTCTATAGCATCTTACTATGCTGATGGACAGTGACTCAATGGGGTATGTGTTGGAGACTTGATAATGGGGGAATCTAGTAACCATAACGTTGCTCATGTAATTGTACATTTATGATACCATATTAAAAAAATAAATAAAACACAGTTACACACACACACAAAAAAGAGATAAGTCTTCATTTGTATTTATTCACATAAGAAAATATATCATCTACAACTACAGTCTATAGGATTTATTTTTGGGGGAAATACAAGCTCCCGCCATCTCACAATCATCAATCGAGCCACCATTGAGGGAGACATTACCAATTGGTATAGCGTTTTATGTAGCAAAAGATGAAATATTAGAATCCTAAAAACGTTTCTCTTTTACAAATAACTCTAATGGCCATAATGATTTGTAGTCAAACCATGTATATAAAGCAAAATAGTGCCCCTTTGTAAACTCCCTAGGGTACTTTTACAAAGTGCTGCATAGGGATTTTGCTGCCTGAAGTCCATTAATATTAATGTGAGTCGCATGGCTAAATCCCTGTGCACTGCTCTGAAAACTACTTCACTGCAGGTAATTGGGAATGATTTTCTTTAAATCAGCTTTCTTTCTAGAAGCCTGCTGCTAGTGACAGCAACACCTGCTATTGTCAACACATCATCAATGTTTTGTTCTGAGCTGTGACTGCTGGACAGAAAAGTGCTTGTTCTTTCACTAAAATATAATGGATTGAGAGATATTTCTATCAATTTGCATTTCAGCTAATCATATTTCACTTGATTATATAGGTAACAATACTATATAATTAACTGATGTCACAATTCATTCTAATGGAATTTTATTAGAAAGACTACATTGTTAGACAATGTATTTTGCATTATTCTGAAGAGATCCAGAAACAAAAGAAAACTGATGCGCAGTAATTCCCTAGTGATTTAGCAAGAAGAAAGTTGAACTTGAACCTGCCAGGACAAGGTAATTAACTCCTAGATCTTTGAATGTGTTATTTGAAGGATTTGGAGATTGTGAAGGGTTTTGCTTTGGAGTCAGTCGTTGAAATAGGAAATAAAAGGGATGAAATTGCTACTGCATACTGTTATGGACCGAATATTTGTATCCTCCATCCATATTTGTATGTTGAAGCCTTCACCTCTAATGTGACTATATTTAGAGATAGGGCCTGTGAAGGGTTGATAAAAGTTAAATGAGGTCATGATGGTGGGTCTCCAATCCAATAGGGCTAGTGCCCTTAAAATAAGAGGAAGAGATACCAGAACTCTCACTCTGCCATATGAGGATACAGAAAGAAGGCAGCTATCTACAATCTAGGAAGAGAACCCTCATAAACAACCAAATCCGTCAACACCTTGACCTTGGACTTCCTAGCCTCTGAAGTGTGAGAAAATAAATTTCTGTATTTAAGATACCCAGTCTATAACATTTTATTATGGCAGCTCTAGCAGATTAATACAATGAAAGAACAAATGACTGTAAAGTATCAGTTTGCTTTTGTCTTCCATTTGGAATCCAAAGAGCTCATAGAGAAGTCATCGTTATAGAGTGTACCTGACATTTGTACATGATCTGCAAAAGCACTTATCATGTATACAAAAGGCTTAATTGCAAATGGATCAAGCAAGGACTGGTTTTCTGAGCCATTGTATAGGTCAGGGAAATAACTTTCTTAGACTACATTTCTTGTTGCTTCAAAGGGGATTTATTTTTATAAAATTAAAATATATATGGAATGTCTTTTCTTTTGTATTTTTAATTTCCCTGTATATACTGGTTTTTTTTTCTTTTGTGAGAAAGTGATACTGGAAGTCTGTCATTCAAACATTCATCCATAGAGGCTCACTATTTACCCCAAAATAGGAAAAACAGAGCTCTACTAGCATTTTTGTCACCAGGTACTTACTGCAAAGGCAAAGACTAACCTTAACATTCCCATACAAATATAATGCAAATAACTGTGCATGGGTTAAATTTGTTTTAAGAACATTTCTTTGTGACATGCTTAGTGTCAACCCATTTATCTACTGTTTTCTTGGAAATGATCCCTTCTTCCCAGAGCAACCATGATCTTTCTTGATTTCTTTTCAGCCATTAAAATTTATTGTGTTGTAGTCTATGAGAACTTAGTAAGTAAATTATCTCATTCAAGTTAAATAATGAGTGGATGCTTTCATATAAAAATAGAATTTTGTTCCTAGTTAGCAAGTGTGCATTTCATCAAGAGTCTTTGGAACCTTAGCTTAAGGATTGATCTATGTAAAACTTTCAGATAGTATTTCATGTCAGTGAAAGTGATGTTTTGGGTAGGGTTTGCTGAACACTCTTATTTGCAACTTATGAAATTCTATTATTTATTGTTTTTTCCTTATATTACTAAAACATAAGTCATAAATGCATACTTCAAATACTAAACAATTTAAATATGTTCAATAATTGAAACAAGGTCCCAGTGTATCCCTGAATATATAATAAATGAAGTGGGCCAACTTTTAACTACCCTACATTTATTTAACAAGCAAGTAATTACATGCAGTGAGAAAGAAAAAGTGCTACTGGAATCTCTATTTCTTAAACTCATTACTTCCCACAAGGGTATTAACATACAGAATTATTTTTCTATGATTAAATGTTAAATGCATGCCCCCCCATTATGACTTTGCAATGAGAAGAACATCTGCTTATCTGATAATACTGGAAAAAAGTGGAACATTTTTTCCCCAAAGATAAATTTGAAGTGGACATCATAACAATGTCCAATTGTAATTGCTAGAATTTTTCAACTTGTTTCTGATGATACAGCCATATTTCTAGAAAACCCCAATAAGCAACAGATAAGCATTTTAAAAAAGCTAAAAAATACAATAATCTCAAAGGATTGTTTAGAACATTGTGTTTTTGTCTTTAGGTTGTATGATTGCATCCTAGACAAAAGGTTACCTTTTACTGAGATAATAGCAATGTGTATTTTGGTCTCAATCATTATAATGGGATTTCTATGTACATAGAAATTGCCTTCATATCTATTGCCTATGTACCAAAACCCTCAGGCCCCTAAATTTAGTATAGTACCTTAATTGTTGTAGCCACTTGGGAGAAGGTTTGTTGAGGAACTGGATTTCTCCCAAAAGAATGACTCAGAAAAAGACCTTACTTTGCAGGAATATAAAACATTTACAGTTCTAAGATCATATTTATGTTATTGTTTTTTTAATTACAGAAGCATTAAATGCTCATTATAACAGACCAAACAAAATGTAAATGTATAAAGTAAGAAAGCAAATAATATCCATTTCCTCATCTAATCACATTCAGAGATTTTCTTTCAACACATTTTCTACATTCAAAAATGTATATGAACATATATATGCACTTCTGTTTTGTACAAAATACATATTATATACATTATTCTACATTTTTACAATTAAGAACTTTATCACTGCTACTCTTTGTAGGCCAATGCATTCAGACTTAATATATGATTTATATTCGTGGCAAAAGATTCCATTATTTAATTCTACTATATTTTCAAATTTTCCCCCACTGAGATATTCAAATTATTTTCAGAGTTTATATCTTTAAATAATCATACAAGAGAGATTATTCTATATACTGATTCTTTGATTTTTATATACTATATTCCTAAAACATGGGATTATGGAGTAAAAGGAAGTATTTCTTTAATAGGTTCTTCCCAATTATTTCTCAACAAAAATAGCATTAGTTATTTACAGGCTCACCTACAAGACATGGGGGTAACTGTTTTCCAACAACTTGTCAACATTAGAGGTTGTCAATATTTTTAATTTCTGCTAATGTGAGAAAAAGAAATCGTATTTTATTGTTTTGATTAGGATTTCATTGACTTTAAAGTGAAGGTGATAATCTTTCCATATATTTGGAATTTTTTAATTGAAAATGCTTATTAAATATCTACTATGTGATAAGCACAGTATAGTGATGTTCAGATACAATTTGAATTGTGTTTTCTTAAGTATAGTTGATATACAATATTGTATTGGTTTCAAGTATACAACACAATGGTTCAACAGTTACCCACATTATTAAATCTTCACTAACTAGTGCAGTTACTATCTATCAACATGGGAAGATGTTACAGAATAATTGGCTATATTGTTTGGAACTTGAATTTGCTGTTCTGTAAATTATCTGCTTTTACATTTAATTAATTTTTCTACTGGTTTTCTGAATTTTATCAATTATAACACCTCATTATGTTCTAAGAACTTTAAAACTTTACTTAGTCATATGGGCTACATATGTTTTCTCCCAATCTATCCTTCTCCTTTGACTTTTGCGATACCCCTTGATACACATTTTGACATTGTTTATGCAGTTAAACTTGTCCATCTTCTCCTTTATATATTATATTCTTTCTGTCTATATGAGAAATTGTCCTTCTACCCCTATCCTGAATTTGTACAAATATTCTTTTAGACTGTGGTGATGCATTCATTTAGTACATTATGCTTTCATAATTTAATTTTATAAAATTTTTTGCTTAGATTTCTAACTTTTTTCCTTCCAAACAGGCAATTCCTTCTGATCCTTTTGTTAAATAAACCACCCATTTGACATTAAACTGAAGTGTTATCTTGGTCAATTAGTAGGTATATTTTGAGGAACTATTATCAACCTGATTCTCTTCTATAGCAAAACTCAATGAAATAGAGTTGTTATTCTCTGGGAACTTAAATTCTAGTCAGGGAGCACACCCTCCCCAGGTTGTGGAACACTTCATGCTCCAACCCTATACCCAAGGTAAGCTGAATGACATAACCAACCGGTTTCGGCAGAAGTGGTCAGAATCTCTGCCTACATGCCTTTTGGATCTTTGGGATATGGGGGTCAGAAACATTGTTCTGTGGGGTTCTGAAATGGCTAGACTGTGTTATCTGATGATTCACCCTTTCCTCTTGGGCAGGGATGAATTGCCCCAGGCCAGGAACACCCTTCCCCCTGGAGCTACTTCTGGCATGAGTCAGTAGGATCTGGTGAGCCTGAAATCTGTCTTAATGGGTGAAATGTTTGGGCAGGTTGCCCCTAGAAATGGTAGGGAAAGACCCTGGAACTCCTGTGTGTGGTGGGGAAACAACCTGGAACTCCCCTGTGTATGGTAGGGCTTCACCTGGAGATTCCTGAGTGCATGGTGGGGATTCACCCAGAGATTCCCTAGTGGGGATGTGGTCTGGGGTAAAGTGTCACCTACAGGAGTGGGCCTCTCTCCAGAATTGGGGAAGGTTGGGGATGCTGGAGGCAGCATAGTTGGCCCTCAGCAAAATTGAGGACTCCTTAGGGGAACTGAGTGACTATGAGGTGGCAGGAAAAGTGGGGTGGTTGTTTCTCACAGCATTGGAAAGAGTTGCTAATGGGAGAAATACCCTTCAGTGGAAAGTGTCAAAACTGGAAGGCAAGTTGTGGGATGCTCTGAAAAGGGAACAAAGGCTATTGAAAAACAAGGTTGCCCTGTTGAAAGACATGCTAGTGGTGCGGGACAGGGCAGCAGAAAATTGTGAAGTGCAAGAGGCCATGAGGGAGGTAAAGAAAGGGGTAGTGCCTTCATCCCTGGAGATAGTAGAGAAGATGAAAGGGGAGGAGGAGCCAGGGAATGACGACAGGGTGAGGCAGAGGGTGGAACTGTTCCTTAGGCACCAGCCCCTCCAATATGGAAAGTTTGCTTGGTTGTTGTTAAGAAAACAAAGACACAACAATGATGGGTTCCTCAGGGAGAGGAGCAGACCTCTCCCCAGGTTGTGGAGCACTCCATGCTTTGCCTCTATACCCTGGCTGAGTTGGTAGATTTGGGCACCTGGTATTGATAGAAGCCCTCAGAGCCTCTGCCTCCATGGCTTCTGCGTCTTTGTGATTTAGAAATAGAGGGTATTCTTTTGTCCAGGTCAGAAATGGCTAAACTGGCCTCCTTGATGACTCACCCCTCTCTCCAGCAGAGGTTACAAAATGCCCATCAGACCCCAGGGAATCATGCACTTTTGGATTGGTTGACTGTGGTGCTTAGGGCAATTTGGCCTAATTAAGGTGATTTACCATATTTCCCCACTAGCTGGAAAACATATGTAGAGATATAGCAGGATATGGAGGAATTGGGCATGAAAAATATCATCTATAATATGGACCCTTAGGGCACTGATGAGGAGTGTTTCACCATGGGGATGAGAAATCTGGTGCTCCATACAACTTCCCCATCCCTCTTTGGGTCCCTAGTGACTATTCTTGACCTCACATGGGGCAACACATAACTGAGGTTACTCGTACTATAGCACATCTAGGGGAGGTTGAAATAATAAGAGCGTGGAAGGAAATATGGTCTACAACTGAAAAAAGAGGTTCAAAGGACTCTGTGAAGGTCTTGAGGGCCCATATGTGAGTTGACTTGGTAAAGGCAGAGACAATGAAAGAAAAACTTGATGGTCAGCTTAATAGAATCTTGCTAGAGCTGTGGCAGCAGGTAAAGCCACAGCAGGAGTTCCAGCCACTGAGGCACAAGACAGGGAAGCCAGAGCAAAGCCACATGCCCAGCACATGTGTCTTCAGGACTTCTTGCAGGAGAGTACTCAGACCTAGCCTGGACCCCACTGCCAAGGAGAGTGAATGGGCATTGCGGTTTTACTGGGGGTGGTCAAGAAGCCCAACTTGGGAGACATGGTGGGGACTAGAGGACACATGTAGAATTAGCAATTTATTGGTCCCCAGTGAATGTATAATGAATGTATCTTGGCGCTGGTGGACATGGGAGCTGAATGTTCTCTGATTTATGACAAACCTAAGAATTTTCCTGAGACCTCTGCTCTGATAGATGGCTATATGGGTAAGGCAATTAGAGTGAAGAATGCACAACTCCACTGGGGATAGGGCATTTACTCCCAGAGGAGTGTACTATGTACATTTCTCCCATCCTTGAATATACTTTGGGGGAGTATATAGTGCAGGGCCTGTGGTTAAAGACCACTGCAGGTGAGTTCAGATTGAGGATATGTGTAGTAAAAGCAGTTCTGAAGGAACATGCTAAGCACCTGTCTGGAGTGCTGCCTGTACCTCAGTGGGTGGCAAATACTATGCAGTATAAATTTCCTGAGGAGGCACAAGGAAATCAGAGTAACTTCATAGGAGTTGGAGAAGGTGGGCATCATAAAGCCCACTGATAATCATTTTAATTCCCTGGGGTGGCCAGTGAAAAAGCCAGATGGTTCCTGTCATATGACCAAGGATTACAAGGAATTGAATAAATTTACACCCCATTTGCATGCTGCTATCCCCTCTATAGCATCCTTTATGGACACACTCAGTCATGAACTAGGGACATATCATTATGTTGTGGACCTTGCTGCTGCTTTCTTCTCTGTTGACATAGCACAGCAAATTCAGGAACAGTTTGCCTTCCTCTGGGAAGGCTGGCAGTGGATCTTCACTGTCCTCCCACAGGGATACCTCCACAGTCCCACCATTTGTCATGGACTTGTAGCCCAGGATTTGGCCAAATGGAAAAAGCCAAAAATGGTGTGGCTGTATCCCTACATTGATGAAATTATTCTCACATCTGATTCTCTTGCAGATTTAGAAAAGGCAGTTCCTAGACTGCTTCAATGTCTACAGGAGAAAGTATGGGCTGTGAGCAGCAACAAGGTTCAGGGACCTTGTTTGTCTGTGAATTTCTTGGGGGTTGTCTGTTCAGGTAAAGCTAACGTTATCCCAGAATCAGTCACAGGTAAGTTCCAGTCTTTAAATTCCCTTACCACTGTGGCAATATTATAAGACTTTTAGGGATTTGGGGCTACTGGAGAGTGTTTACCTGCAGTTGGCACAAATTTTAAGGCCCTTAAACCAGTTGTTCTGAAAGGGCATCAGGTGGGACTGGGATGAAACATGTGCATCTGCCTTTACTGCTGTTAAGTGAGCAGTAAGGCTGTATCCAGGCCTTTAATGTAATGGACCCATCAAGGCCCTGTGAGCTAGATGTTCATGTAACAAAGACAGTTATGGCTGGGGCCTCTGGCAGTGGCTTGAACAGACTTTCAGCCTATTGGGTTCTGCTTGCAACTCTGGAAAAGAGCAGAGGTCTCATTTACCTTCATAGAGAAGCAACTGGCTGCTGTTTAACATGTTTTTCTGACTATGTATCCCATTACTAGAACAGCTCCAACCAAAGTAATATCCACTTATCACATCATGGGGTAGGTGTGAGACTGGACACAAAGGTCACAGAGTAGTATGGCACAGATGCCCACACTGGCCGAAAAGGTCACACATTTGCAGCAGTGTAGTGCCCTTTCCACTAGCCCCTTAAGTGAAGAATTTTAACACTTATGGTGCTAGTGAAATATACCAGTAGAAAGCAGGAAGACCTTGCTTTTGAGCCCTTGGTAGCCAAGAGTCCTTATCAGGAGGGAAAAGCCCCTATACCTGAATATGCTTGGTATACAGACAGCTCCAGTGTGGGCAGCCCCCAAAGTAGAGGGCTGTGGCTTTCCATCCTAAGACTGAGACAATATGGATAGAGGATGGAAAGGGGAAGATTATTCAATGGCAGAATTGACAGTTTAGCTTGTGATCACTCAGGAGCCCTTTTCAATAGTTGTCTGCATGGACAGCTGGGCCATCTATTGGGGATTAACCCTGTGGCTACTAACATGGTATCATGCCAACTGGATGGTTAGTCACTGGCCCTGTTGGAGGCAAGAGTTGTGGCAAGAACTATGGGCCTCTGGTCAGACCAAGACAGTTACCATATATCATGTGACCAAATATTAGCCTTTGACATCCGCAGGGAATGATGAAGCAGAAACATTGGCCCAGGTGCATGGGCTAGAAGGAAAGCCTGCTTCTGATGTAGCCCAATGGTTACATCAGTGTTTGTTGCATGCGGGACAAAAGACAATGTGGGCTGTAGCCCATCAGTGGGACTTGCCATTCACCATTTAACAAGTCAGCAGAGCCCAGCAGGAGTGCCTTGTGTGCTCTAAGAGGGACTTACACCAAGTCTCACAGCAACATGGCACAATTGTTAAGGGGTTATACACTTTGTCAGATGGCAGACAGAGTATATTGGGCCTCTGCCCATATCAGAAGGATATCAGTATGTCATCACCTGTGTGGACACAGCTACTGTACTGTTTGTTGTTTTTCCTGCACATTTTGCAGATCAGCAAATGACCAAAATGGACATAGAGCATATTTTTGAAGCCTATAGCTGGCTGCAGGTGATTGACAGCAATCAAGGCACCCACTTTACTGGGCATGCATTACAAGAAAGGGTGCTGCAATTTGAGTAACATGGAAGTTTCATGTACCATATAACCCTACCAGGGCAGGCATGATAGAGAGGTACAATGGTTTGTTGAAATCTGGCCTGAAGTCAGACACCAGTAGTCTACGGGGCTGGTTATTTCCATTATGGACAGTGCTATCACATTTAAATGAGAACCCCTGAAAGGAGCTTTGAGCCCTGTGAACATGCTAACACACATTGCTGTCTCTCCTATACAGCTGTATGTGCACCCTGTGAACATGCTAACACACATTGCTGTCTCTCCTATACAGCCGTATGTGCACCCTGTGAACATGCTAACACACATTGCTGTCTCTCCTATACAACTGTATGTGCAAATGAAAGACGAGTTATTGAAGTCAAGATATGGCCACCAGAGCAACATCCTGCTGCCAGCCCCAATTGCATTAAACCCTGGAAACTCTGTTGAGTGGACGTGGCCTTGGGCATTTTGACACATGGACTAACAATGGTTGGCCCTTCTGGCACCTTGGGGAAAATGCCTGGAGACTGGCCTCCTCTGCATTTCTGGAGTAATAGTAGAGTGGCCCCCAAATATTATGATAGTGCACCCAAAATGAACTGGAGGTAAAGTTATCTTATGTGGAAGTTTTTTGTCATTATGGCCAGTGCATGTACCTCCCATAGCCCTATATATTGACCGATCTATAACTCTCACAGGGAGGGAGTTTAAGATCTGGTATACTAGACCAGGACAAGATCCCATTCCTGCCACTTCCCTATCACAGGACCCCTCTATTTTGTGCTTCCTACTTGATTGACATGATTTGCCTATGAAATGTCATTAAAACATGTATGTTATCATCCTTAAAATTCTTTCTTCTACATTCCTTGAAGATTAGGTCCACCTCCTCGCCACAGCTTCTCCTTGCTGAATGTGCACAGACTCCCAACCGGTTTAGCTGCTGGCCTCCTGTGGAATGGGTGAGGTATGTACTTAATCTGAGTAGGACTTTAAATCCAGTTATATCCTCAGGCTTGAGGATTACCATGATTTCACTGCTATATGTATCATAATTCCTGTTGTTTTTGTATGTTATTAGTCTGGTTATAGTGCTTTAGCTTTCTCGTACAGGGACCATTGTGGAAGACAGGGAGAATGTAGATTGTAAGGTCAGAATTTTGGAGGGGTAGGTTGTAGGGTAAATCACAGAATTTCCAGAATCTCCTGCTTGGTCTTAGTCCATTTACATATCAATAGGTGTTTACCACAATAGTCTCCCTCAGCCTCCTGGGCAAGGGGTGGGAGAGTATGGCTTTTCTCTCCTCCCCTCTGTTTCTGCTACGTAATTGGTCTGGCATGTGCCAGTCACCAAGGACCCCCAATGGAGTTCTTCCTGGAAGGGGTGGGTAGAAAGTAGAGATCTGCCATGGGGCAGAACACGAGCAGTGGCAAGAGGAAAAGTGCAAGACCTAGCTACTAAATTCGAGCCAACTCTGATCAATAAAAATTATTTTTCCCAAACACCATTTTCCTTGACTTATTTTGGTTTCAGTGGTTTCATAGGGCATTCACCCTGGGCTTAGAACACCCTTACCCCTGGAGCTACCAAAGGCCTCTCTGAGGAAGTGATATTTGAGACTATAATAATGTGAAGGTAGTCATGAGATGATCTAGAGAAAATGTCTTCCAAGAAGAAGAAAAAATACTGTGCAGCCTTCAAGAGACAAAACTTGCTGTACTTGAAAAAGGTCAATGTAGCTGAAGTGTGATAAATAAATGGAAGGAAATTTAGTTACATATATATGTTCAGGAGAGATGATGCTGAGTCTTTAAGACATGGATTTTTTTTCTGGTTGTAACAAAAAGTGTTTTGAAGGTTTTAAATAGGTGAACTGGTATGATCTGTACTCTGTTTAAGTTAGATCAGTCTGGTAGCTACACAGAGGAGACTCAATTAGTTTCAGTGTTTTTGCTTCAGGGAATTTTCCAATTCTTATCATGAGAAATAAGAATGAGCAGGAAGCAACTGTAGAGTGTGAAGATTCTCTTGGCTTGTGTGCAAAATTTATAATTTAGGCTGCCAAGGAGACCAATAATTGCAGGGAAGAAGTGTCATACAGAGAAGTGAATCTGAAATTCTGCTGCAATGTTTCTGAAAAGGTGTTTGCAAATTTCTGAGCTGCCTGTACATAGGGCTGTGTTTCCATAAACTGTTTAAAGCAGTAGCTAGTAACATAAAATCCTGAACATTTTTCTCACCTTGATACAGTTGATCAGGTCCTATAGTGCTAAAGAGGAGGAGATTGCAAGGTTCCAAATTCATTCTCTGAGGCCAGAATAACCCTAACAACAAAACCTGAAAAAGACACAGAAAAAAAAAGACAATTCCGAACCAATATTCCTGCTCCTTTGTGTAATGTAACATAAACAATAGTGCTGCCAGCACCTCCCATCCCAGAGTTCCAGCAGCCTTATTTGGCTGATGCTTTAGATCTAAAAATTAGTTTATATCACTTGTAGTTTTGTTGCCCTTTAAACTGTTTTTTTTTCTGTGCTCCAGGGCAAGTGAATAAGTTCATGGGTACCTCAGTGATATACTCCCTCCTGCAGGTTGCTACATTTGGGGTGGAATTCCAGGAGTTACCTTGTCTCTGCCTCTCCTGTTCATTTTCATGTGGTCTGTCCCTCATTAAGCATGTTGTAACACTGGGGAGAAAATCCTGGGACAAAATACCTTTGAAACTGAAATCAGTCAAAGGGAGAAATAAAGTTTAAGAAACACATTTTCTACTAGCAGTTGACCCATCTCTCTTGACCTGGCTGCAGCAGAAGAGAGCTCCACCCAACCTCTCTTGTCCAAATAAGCCCTCCCTCTCCCATGTAATTATCAATCTATATGGAGATGGACTACTTCTTTCCACCCTTTGGAAACATCTATTGATATCCAGATGCACTAAAACCAGGTGAGAGATTCTGGAAAGATTGCAATTTTACCCACACATGTGTTCACTCACCCCTCATTCCTTCCTCAGGAGGACTTGCTCTGTATATGTGTGTATATTTTGTTTATACATGGGAGGAAGTAAATTCATATTCTTCCTATGCTGCTATCTTGGACAACTCTCCTTGAACTTCCTTCTTTCTAAAATATATCTTTCTGTAGCTGTAATTCCAAGGGGTAAATGTGTTCCCAGACCAGGGCATATAAACCACAAACCACTGAAATAGAAATCAGTTGAGGGAAAAACTAAATTGGGAAAAGACCTTTTATTACTTACAATAATCCTAGTTCCATTCATCTACTCCTGCTTGCCTGTTTCTCCAGCCACTCCTCTTGCTCCTCCTGTTTGTCTCCCCTCTCAGCTGGGGAGGCCCAAAAACTTCACCAATTCCTGTACACATTCACGTCTTCCCTGGCCATTGTAAACACCTATTGAAATAGAGAATGACTACTTCTATCCACCCGTTGTAAGCACCTATTGATATGGAGGTAGACTAAGGACAGGCAAGAGATTCTGGAAACATTGCTATTTTACCCACAGCCCACCCCTCCAGAAATCTCACATCACAATCTACTCACTCCCCATCTGCTGCAATGATCCCTGTGCAAGAAAATTAGAGCACTTGTAACTCTGGGGGGAAATCCCAGGGAAAAATATCTTTGAAAACGAAATCAGTCAATGGGAGAAATAAGGAGGGAGAAATCCGTTTATTTCTTAGAAGCATTCATCCTGCGTCTCTCTCTCTCTCCACTGGGCTGCAGAAGAAGAGAGCTCCACTCAACCTCTCCAGTTCAGATAAGCCCTCATCCAACCTAGTAATTGCCAGTTGATAAGGAGATGGACAACTTCTCTCCACTCCTTGCAAACACCTATTGATATGGAGATGAAACAAGGCGAGGAGAGAGATTCTGAAAATATTGCAATTTTACCCAAAGCCCACCCCTCCAGAAACCTCGACACACAATCTACTCATTCTCCATCTTCCTCAATGGCCTCTGGAAGAGGAAACTGGAGCATTGTAACCAGACTAATAACATACCATAATAACAGCATTAAAATCATGATAATCCTTAAGCCAGAAGATTCAGCTAGGTTCAAAATCCTACACAGATTAAACCCATAGCTGACCTATTCCACAGGCAGTCAGTAGCTGAAAAGGTAGGGGGTTCAGAGCAATCATCACATGGCAGCTACAGCCATGGGGTATGTCCAGGTCATAGGGATTATAGAAGAAAATAATCTTAAGGGTGATATGATGCATATTTTAATGACACCAACATAGACAAATCTTGTCCATCAGGTAGTATGCAAGAAAGAGAGTGGTCCTGTGATAGGACAGTGGCAGGAATGGGATCACCTCCCTCCCTCTGAGAGTTACACATGGGTCAATATATAGGGCTATTGATGGTATATGCAGTGGCCATAAATATAAAATAAAACTTCGCCATAAGGTGCTCTTACCTCCCAGACATTTTGGGAACACTATCATGATCTTTGGGGGCCACCCTGCTGTTACTCCAGGACTACACAGGAGGCCAGCTTGCAGGCCTTTTCCCCAAGGTGCAAGAAAGTCCAGCCATCACTGGTCCATGTGTTGAAATGTCCATGACCACGTCCACTCAACAGTATCTCCAGGGTTTAATGCAGTTGGGGCTGGCAATAGGATGTTGCTCTGCTAGCCATATCCTGGCTTTAATAACTCCTAATTTGTTTGCACATATAGATGTATACGAGAGGCAGCAAGGTGTGTTAGCATAACCACAGGACTCAAGGTTCCATTTCGGGCTTCTCACGCAAATTATGTAGTGCTGTCCATAAACGAATTGACCAGCCCTGTAAACTATTGGTGTCTGACTTCAGGTCAGATTTCAACAAACCATTGTACCCAGTCTATCATGCCTGCCCCAGTAGGGTTATATGGTACATGAAACTTCCACTTTCTTCCTAATTGCTGCACCATTCTTGTAATGCATGTCCAGGAGAGTGAGTGCCTTGATTGCTCTGAATCACCTGCAGCTGGCCATAGGCTGCAAAGAGATTCTCTAGGCCCCTTGTGATGGTTTTCTGATCTGCATGACTGTGCAGGAAATGAAACCAACAGTCAAATAGTTGTGTCCACATAAGTCTTGGCATACTGATATACTTCTGCTATGGGAAGAGGCCCAATATAGTCTATCTGCCACCTGACAAGGGGTATCAACCCCTTTACTATTGTCCCTTGCTGCTGTGGGACTTGGTGTAAGTCCCTCTTAGAGCACACAAGACACTCCTTCCAGACTCTGCTGACTTCTTCAAAGGTCAAAGGCAAGCCCCACTGATGGTCTAAAGCCCACATTGTCTTTTGCACTGCATGCAACGAACAGTGATGTAATCATTGGGCTACATCAGAGGCAGGCTTTTCTTCCAGCCAAAGCACCTGGACTAATGTGACAGCTTCATCATTCAATGGGGATGCCAAAGGCAAGTCACATGATATACAGTAATTGTCTTAATCTGACCAGAGACCCATAGGTCTTGCCACAACTCTTGCATCTAAAGGGACTGGCGACCAACCATCCAGTTGGCATGATACCATGTCAGGAGCCAAAGGGTCAAGACCAAAGAGACAGCCCAGCAGTCAGTGTAGACAATTATAGGGGAGGGATCCTGGGTGACCACAAGCCATACTGCCTGCAACTCACCACATTGGCTACTCTTCCCTTTCAATCCTCCATCCATTTTGTTTCACTCTTAGGATGGAAAGACACAGACCTCCACTTTGGGGGCTACCCACAACTGGAGGGGTCTGTATACCAAACATCTTAAGGTATAGGGGTTTTACCACATGATAAGGACTCTTAGCTACCAATGGATCAAAAGAAAGTTCTTTCTTTTATCCACAACTACATGTCACTGGCCCCAAAAAGCCTTGGAGTTTAACACTTAAAGGGCTAGTAGAGAGGGTGCTATGCTGCTGTAAATATGTGCCCCATTTCTCCAGCATAGGTGTTGGTGCCACACCACTCCATGGCCTTTGTGTCCAGTCTCACACTGACCCCACAATGGGATAGGCGATTATTAACTTGGTTGGAGCTGTTCTGGTAATGGGCTCTGTTGCATAGCAGCCAGTCACTCCTCTATCAAGGTGTACGAGACCTTTACCCCTTTCCATAGTTGTGACCAGAATCCAATAGGTTGGCATGTACATTCAAGCTGCTGTCAAAACCCCATCCATAATCATGTTCGATTACATGGACATCTAACTCACAGGGTATTGATGAGTCCATTACACTCAAGGCCTGTACGGCCTTTGATTGCTCACTTTATGGCAGTAAAAGCAGCTGCACATGTTTCATCCCAGTCCCACCTGATGCCTTTTTGTACCAACTGTTATAAGGGCTTCAGAATTTGTGTCAAGTGTGGAATAAACACTCTCCAGTAGCCCAAAAGACTCAAAAACTCTTGTAATACAGCCTGTAGTATGTTGAAGCAGTTTAGGAACTTCCCCTTCTAAATCTGAAAGAGAATCAGACATAAGTGTAATATCACTAATGTAGTGATACACCCACACCATTTGTAATTTCTTCCATGTGGCCAAGTCCATGAAAAATGGTGGGACTGTGGAGGTATCCCTGTGGAAGGACAGTAAATGTCCACTGCTGGCCTTCCCATGTGAAGGCAAACTGTTCCTGACTTTCCTGTGCTACGTCAATAGAGAAAAATGTATTAGCAAAGTCTACAACATAATGACACTTAACTAGTTCATGACTGATGATGTCCATAAGGGTTCCTATAGATGTGACAGCAGCATGAAAAGGGGGTGTGACTTTATTCAATTCCCTGTAGTCCACAGTCATATAGCAGGAGCTGTCTGGCTTTTGTACTGGCTGCACTGGGGAATTAAAAGGATATTGTGTTAGCTTTATGATGCCCACCTTCTCCAACTCCCATAGAGTTTCTCCAATTTCCTTGTGCCCCCACACAATTTATATTGCTTAGTATTTGTTACTATCCAAGGTCCAGGCAGAGCTACAAGTGCTCAGCATTTCCCCTCAGAACTGCCTTTACCACACATACCCTCAGTCTGAACTCAACTACAGTGGTCTGTAACTACAGGCCCAAACAGGATGTCTACCCCAAAAATATACTCAGCAATGGGACAAATGTACACAGTATACTCCTTTTGGGGCAAGTGCCCTATCCCCAATGGGATTTGGGCTTTCTTTACTCTAATTGTCTTATCGCCATTGCCATTTATCACAGGAGGGGTCCCAGGAAAACCATCAGGGTTGCCATAAATCAGAGAATATTCAGCTTCTCTGTCCACTAGTGCCAGGACATGTACATTCACAGGGGACCAATGAATTCCTAATTCTACATGTGGCCTCCAGTCTCCAACTTGTCCCCCAAGGTCATCACCTTAAACTGCCCCTCAGTCAAACTGCAACACCCAATCATGGAGGTGAGATCCTAGTCAGAGCCTGAGTACTGTCCCCCAGGAAGTCTTTCAGGTACACAGGCCAGACATGGGGCTTTGATTCCAGTTTTCATGTCCTGAACCTCAGCAGCTGGAACTTCTGTTCTAGCTTTAATTGGTGCCAAAGTTCTAACAATATCCTATTGGCTGCCCATCGTGTTTTTCTTTCACTACCCCAGCCTTTATCAAATCAACCCACATCTGGATCTCCGTGACCTTCATGGGCCCTTTGTGCTTCTCCTTTCAGTCGTAGCCCATACTTCCTTCCGTGCTCTTAATATTTCGACCTCCCCCAGATGTGCTGAAGTACAAGTAGCCTTACTTATAGGTTGCCCTATGTGGGGGGCAAGAACTGTTGCAAGGGACCCAAAGAGATGGGGGAGCTGTATGGAACACCAGATTTTTGATTCCTATGGTGAACAATTCCTCATCAGGGCCCTGGGGGTCCATATTATAGATGATATTTTTCACATCCAGCTCCCATCACACCTGCAGGAGCTCTGCATTAGTTTTCCAGCTATTGAGTAAATATGGTAAATCACCCTGATTAGGCCATACTGCCCTAATGGCTGCAGTCAGCCAACCCAGAAGCATCCTATTCCTTGAGGTATGATGGGTACTTTGCAACCACTGCTGAAGGGAAGAGTGAGTTGTCAGAGAAGCCAGTCTACACATTTCAGAAACTGACATAATAATGTTTCCCACCCCCATATCCCAGAGACACAGAAGTCATGTAAGCAAAGGATCCAACAGCTTCTGAAAAAACTGGATGCTCATGTCCACCAGCTCATTCTGGGTAGAGGGGTGGAGCATGGAGTGCTACACAACCTGGGGAGTGGGCAGCTCTTCCCCCTGAGGAGCCCACAGTGGTTGTGCTTTTACTGTCTTTATTACAACCATGTGGTCCTTTAATACAGGAGAGGCTGGTGCCTCTGGCAGTGACCTGAGCAACAAATCAACTCTCAACTAAACCCTCTCATCCTCTCCCAATATCTCCTTTACCATCCCAAGAGCTGAAGGCACTGCTCTTTCCTCCCCTTCCCCCATGGCCTCCTGCAACACAGATTCTCTGGTAGCTGCTCCCTTGTTGCTAACATATCTTCCAGGAGAGTGACCTGTCTTCTAAATAACTGTATCTCTTACTTAAGTACATCCCACAGGTCATCTCCCAGCTCCTTCATGCAATGACAAGGTTTGTCTCTCTCCTACCAAAGTCCATCTCTCTCCTCAGTAACCCTCTCTTTCTCCTCAATAACACTTTCCACTATCTCAAGGGAAAGACATCCAACAATCCCAGCTGCAACATGGCAACTGAGGGCCTCTAAGCAGTTTCCTATATATTGGAGGGCTAATTATGTAGCTTCTGGTGTCTCCACACTTCTCCAATTCTGGGGAAGCCCCCACCAATCTAAGAGGGGCTTTACCCAGGACAAGTTCCCTACTAGGTGTTCCCCAATTGGAAGCCCCAGGGATAGAGTTCCTGATGAAGCAGCATCCTCTACTGCTGCAGCCACTGGGGCTTACCCACCATTCCTAGAGGCAGCCCAGCCAAGGGTTGCACCTATGTATAGAGATTGTGGGTTCAGAGCCCCTGCCAACTACTTCCAGATGTAACTCTGGTGGGAAATTCCCAGGAAAAAGTACCTTTGAAGCTGATTTAAGTCAAAGGGAAAACTAAAGTGGGAGAAATGCATTTATTTCTTTCAAGCAGTCATCCTGCATCTCTCTCTCTTGACCCAGCTGCAAAAGAAGAGTGCTCCACCCAACATCTCCAGTCCAGAAAAGCCCTCACCCTCCCTTGTAGCTACCTATTGATATGGAGATGAACTACTTCTCTCCACCCCTTAGAAACACCTATTGATATGGAGATGCACTAAGACCAGGAAAGAGATTCTAGAAATATTGCAATTTTACCCACAGCACTTTAAGCAGACTAATAACATACAATAACAACAGCAATAAAATCATGATAATCCTCAAGACAGAGGATCCAGCTAGGTTCAAAGTCCTATGCAAATTAAGTCCATAGATTGCCCATTCCACAGGAGGCCAGCAGCTGAATGAGTAGGGAGCTCATTGCACTCATTAAGCAGCAGTTACAGCCTTGGGTTGGGTCCACGCCATAGGCACTGTAGAAGAAAATAACTTGAAGGGTGAAAACATACATTTTAATGCCAACAGCATAGGCAAATCTTGTCCATCAGGTAGGATGCATGCATGAGAATGGCAGGAATGGGATCTCATCCTGGTTTAGTATATCATACTTCCACTTCAATACCTGAAAGAGTTACAGATGGGCCAATATGTAGGGCTATGGGAGGTACATGCACTGTTCATAAAGATAAAACAAAAATTCTCCATACTGGCAGACGTTTTGGGTACACTATGGTGATCCTTTGGGGGGCATTCTGCTGTTACTCCAGGAACACACAGGAGGCCAGCTTCCAAGTCTTTTCCCCAAGGTGCCAGAAGTGCCAGCCATCACTGATCCATGTGTCAAAATGTTCAGGGCCACATCCATTTGGCAGAATCTCCAGTGTTTTAACACACTTGGGGCTCACAAAAGGATGTTGCTCTGCTGACCATATGCTGGCTTCTCTTTGGTATGCACTTACAGTTATATAGGAGAGGCAGCAGTGTGTGTTAACATGTCCATAGGACTCAAGTCTCCTTTTTGGGCCTTTTCATTCAAACCCCAAAGCACTGAGCATAAGTGAATTGAACAGCTCCATAGGCTATTGGTGTCTGACTTCAGGCCAGATTTCAACCATTGTACCTCTCTATCATGCCTGTCCTTATAGTGTTATGTGGTACAAGAAACTTCCACTTTACCCTAATTGCTGCACACATTCTTATAATGCATGTCCAGTAAAGTGAGTGCCTTGATCACTGTCAATCACCTTCAGGCAGCCATAGGCTTCAAAGAGACACTCTAGGCTACATTTGGTCACTTGATTATCTGCACAACATGCTGGAAAAGCAAGCAATAATCAAGTAACTATACCCACACAAGTAATGGTACACCAATAACCTTCTGCTATGGGCACAGGCCTGATATAATCTATCTTCCACCTGAAAAGGGATATCATCTCCTTTACTATTGTTCCATGCTGCTGCAAGACTTGGTGTAAGTCCCTCTTAGAGCATACAAGCCATACCTGCCAGGCTCTGCTGACTTCTTCAAAGGTCAATGGCAAATCCAACCGACAGGATACAGACCATATTGTTTTTATGCCAGATGTGCAATAAATGCAGACCTAACAATTGGGCTACATCAGAGGCAAGCATTCCTTCTAGCCAAAGTATGTGGGTGATTGTGTCTGCTTCATCATTCTCTGAGGATGCCAAAGGCAAAGGGCCAGTCACATGATATATGATAACTGTCTTAGTCTGACCAGAGGCCCATAGGTCTTGCCACAACCCTTTCCCGCAAAGGAGCCAGTGACCAACCCTCCAGTTGGCATGATACCATGTTGGTAGACAAAGGGTCAAGTCCCGAGGGATAGCCCATCGGTCAGTACAGACAACTATAGGGGAGGGCTCATGGGTGATCAGCCCATTGACTGCTCTTCCCCTGTCAATCCTCCATCCATATTGACTCAGTCTTAGGAAGGAAATCCTCACTCTCCATGTTGGGAGCTGCTCAGGACTGTGGATATCTGTATACCAAGTATCTTCAGATATAGGGGTTATCCCCTACACATAAGCACTCAGCTACCAGTGCCTTAAAAGCAATTTCTTCCTTCTTTATACTGGTATATGTCACTGGCTCCAGTTCTGCTGGAGTTCTCCACTTATGGGGCTAGGAAGTGGTGCTATGCTGCTGTAAATATGCACCCCATTTGGCCAGTGTAGACATCTCAGCCAAACCACTCCATTCCTTTGGGTCTATACTTGAACTCACCCTGCAATGGGATAGGTGATTATTACCTTGGTCAGAGCTGTTCTGGTGATGGTCTCTGTAGCCAAGAAGGTGTGGTACACAGCATCCAGTTGATTCTCTATCAAGATGTATGAGACCTCTGCTACTTTCCACACCTGTGACCAGAATCCAATAAGTTGATGCATCCGATGAGGCTTCTGCCAAAGGCCCCATCCATAACCATCTTCAGTTACATGAACATCTATCTCAGAGAGCCTTGATGTATGCATTACACTCAAGGCCTGTACAGATTTGACTGCTTGCTTAGAAGCAGTAGAGCAGCTGCACATGTCTCATCCCAGTCTCACTTTATGCCCTTTCCTACCAACTGGTATAAGGGCTTCAGAATTTTTGCCAAGTGTGCGATAAACACTCTCAAGTAGCCCAAAAGACCCAAAACCTCTTGTAATACTGCCACAGTTTTAGGGGTATGGAAATCCTGGACCTTGTGTATGACTGTTTTTGGGATAACTTTAGTTTTACCCAACCAGATAACCCCCAAGAACTTTACAGACAAATCAGGTCCCTGAACCTTGGTGCTGTTCAAAGCCCATCTTTTCTCCTGTAGATGTTGCAGCAGTCTAGGAACTGCACCTTCTAAATCTGTAAGAGAATCAGACATGAGCAAGATATCATCAGTGTAGTGAAACAGCCATACTGTTTGTGGTTTCTTCCATGTGGCCAAGACTTGGGATAAAAATCCATGACAAATTTGAGACTGTGGAGGTATCCATGTGGAAGGACAGTGAGTGTCCACTGCCAGGCTTCCCACATGAAGGAAAATTGTTCCTGAATTTCCTGTGCTATGTCAACAGAGATGAAAGCATTAGCAAGGTCTATAACGTAATGATATGTACCTAGTTCATGACTGAAGGTGTCCGTAAAGGCTGCTATAGAGGGGACAGCAGCATGCAAATGGGTTTGACTTTATTTAATTCCTTGTAATCCACAGTCATACACCAGGAGTTGTCTGGCTTTTTCACTGCCCACACCAGGGAATTAAAATGTCTATGAGTGAGCTTTATGATGCCAACCTTCTCCAGCTCCTTTAGAGTTTCCCCTATTTCTTTGTGCTCCTCAGGCAATTTATATTGCTTAGTATTTTACACCTGCTGAAGTACCAGCAGAGCTACATGAGGGTGCTTACCATGTTCTCTCAGAACTGCCTTTAGCACATGTATCCTCCGCCTGAACTCATCTTCTGTGGTCTGTAACCACAGGCCTTGCAGGATATCCACCCCTGAAATATATTCAGGGATGGGATAAATGTAAACAGTATACTGCTTTGGTGGTAAACACCCTATCCCCAATGGGATTTGGGCTTTATCCACTCTAATTTCCTTACCCATCTTGCTATCTATCACAGCAGCAGTCCCAGGAAAGTGCTCAGGGTTGCCAGGACACATTGTGCATTCACTGGGGCGAACAAATTGCTAATTCTACATGTGGCCTCCTGTCCCCATAACATCTCCCAAAGTTCAGCCCCTGCCCCCCACCTCAGTCAAACCACAATGGCCAAATTGTGTTTTGGGTGTGAGGGCCCAGGTGGAGCCTGAGCACTGTAGCCCAGGAGGTCCTTCAGGAACACTTGCTGGACATGGATCTTTGCCTCTACCTTCCATGTCCTGGACCTCAGTGGCTGGAACCACTGCTTTGGCTTTGATGCCACAGTTCTAACTAGGTTCTATTGGGCTAGTTAAGGTTTTCTTTCACTACCCTCGCATTTATCAAATTAACCCACATCTGAGTCCTCAAGACCTTCACGGGGCCCTTTTCCCCTCTCCTTTCAGTCATAGACCATACTTCCTTCCTTGCTCTTATTGTTTCAGCCTCCCCTAGTTCTGCTAAAGTACTTATGGGTTGCCCTATGAGGTGGGAAAAAATGTCACTATGGACCAAAAGAGAGATAGTGGAGCTGTAAGGAGCACCTGATTTCTCATTCCCATAGTGAAAAACTTCTCATTGGAGCCTTGGGGTCCATATTATAGATGATGTTTTTCATGCCCAACTCCCATAACACCTGCTGGAATTCAGCATGTTTCCAGCTAGTGGAGAAGTGTGGCAAATCACCTTGATTAGGCCAAAGTACTCTGATGGCTGCTGTCAGCCAATCGAAAAGTCCAGAATTCCCATGGGATTGACAGGGACTTTGTAACCCTGCCCAAAAGGAATGGGTGAGTCATCAGATAACACAGTCTAGCCATTTCAGAACCCCACAGAACAATGTCTCTGACCCCCATATCCCAAAGATCCAAAAGGCATGTAGGCAGAGATTCTGAACACTTCTGCCGAAACTGGTTGGTCATGTCAGTCAGCTTATCCTGGGTGTAGGGTTGGAGCATGAAGTGTTCCACAACCTGGGGAGGGTGTGCTCTTCCCCCTGAAGAGCTGACAGTTCTTTAGGTTTTATTTTCTTAATTATGACTGGGTGAGCCTTTAATACAGGAGGGGCTGTTGCCTCTGGTGGTGGTCTCAGCAACTGTTCCATACTCAGCCTCATCCCTTCATCCTCCCCTGACATCTCCTCTACCATATTCAGGTAGAGCTGAATGCATAGCTCCTTCTTTCCCCTCCCCCATGGCCTCCTGCAACGCAGATTCTCCTGCTGCCTCTTCCCTTGCTGCTAACATGTCTTTCAAGAACATGACCTCACTTTTCCATAAGTGTCTCTCTTTCTTAAGGGTATCCCATACCTCATCACCCAGATCCCCCAAGTGACTTTAAAGTGTTTCTCTCTACTTGGTAATATTTTTCAATATCTTGATAAACAAAAATACCCCAAACCTGGCTGCCACTCCACAACTCAGGTTTTCTATGCAGTCTCCTATCTCATGGAAGGGTATTCCATATCTTCCAATGTTTGCACCCTTCCCTCAATGGCCCACTCATCTAGAAGGCTATTTACCCTATACCAGTTCCCCACTAGTGCCTCCCTGAAAGGAAGTCCCATGGACTTGGGGTTCCTGAGTGAAGCCATATCATCCACAGAGGGGCCTCCACCTGCACCACCCACTAGGGTATCCCCACCATCCACAGGGGGGGTTTTGGTATCTTCCCACCATTTCAAGAGGCAGCCTTCCAAGGCATCACACCCATGAAGACAGATTTCAGGTTCAGAGGTCCTGCTGACTATGGCCAGGTGTAACTCCAGGGGGGAAAATGTGTTCCCGGCCCTGGGATAAATAAACCACAAACCACTGAAACAAATCATTAGAGGGAAAACTAGATGGGGAGAAGGCCTTTTATTGCTTACAAGAATCCTGGCTCCATTCATCTACTCCTACTCACCTGTTTCTCTGTCCACCACTTTTGCTCCACCTGTTTCTCTCCCCTCCCAGTTGGGAAAGTCCAAAGAAACCTCACCAGTTCTTGTGAAAACTCACCTCTTCCTCTGACCCTTGTAAGCACCTACTGACATGGAGATGGACTGAGGCCAGGCGAGAGATCCTGGAAATATTGCTATTTTTCCCACAGTAGCTCTTTGAGAAAGGATATGAAGTATGTAAATTATCTATTTATTTTCTATCAGAAAACATCTTTGTCCTCACTTTTATATAATAGTTAGAACTATAGCAATTTAGGTTAATGACTATTATTTCTCAGAATTAAATATATTACTGCACTCTTGTATGTGTTGTTTCTTTTTGGTTGCACTCTATATGTTCACTTTTCCTTTGATATTCTATACATTCACTATATTTTCTAGGTGTGGACTTATTATGCTTCTGGTGATTAGGAAAATCTTTATTAAATATAATTATTTATGTAAATTCTAGGACATTCGCAGCCATTAGGTCTTTATTACCTATCCAGCAAGGTTTCTCTCATCTCTGTGTGAAACATCATTTAAAAGTATATTGCACTTAATTGTCCTTTCTTACAAGCTTCTTGGATCTGTGTTGTTTTTCCATCTCTGCCCATCTGTGCTCACTATTCAGATCTAGCATCCAGCTCAGCAATATTATTTTCAGAAGTCCCTAACTTGCCATTAAACCAATTGCCGACTTTAAAAAACCTAATTATCATATTTTTACTTCTAGAATTGTAATCTAAAAAAGATACCCTTTACACATATCTAACTTTTGTTAGTGTCTTTTTTGATATTTTGTGGGTTAAAGTTAATATTTTTCTTTTGTCTCTAATTGTCTAAAGATATATATTCTTTTTCTGATTGCTTTTCTGTTTTCTGGGAATCTAATTCTCCTGTTTCTGACTATCACACCAGTGTTTGTTTTGCCTTTATTTAACTCTTGTGTTCTAGTTTTATTTTTTTTAATTTTGGCCAAGAACTTAATATTTTTTAACCTACCTCCCCATATAGTGACTTTTTTCCAGTGAAACATTTTAATGAGTGAAGCCTTTATTGATTCTCAACCATGATGAGGTTTCATATGAAGTGGTGTTTGGAGTATGAAGGATTTGGGGTTTGTTGCAATGATGACTAGAGACTATTGTTTTATATAATGATGTAACTCTGGGGATATAATCCTGGAGCAAAACACCTTTGAAACCAAAATTAGTTAAAGGGAGAAATAAAGTTGGAGGAACCCATTTATT
Organism: Phataginus tricuspis; assembly: GCA_029783875.1. Taxonomy (NCBI): domain Eukaryota; kingdom Metazoa; phylum Chordata; class Mammalia; order Pholidota; family Manidae; genus Phataginus; species Phataginus tricuspis. The sequence goes on from JAQQAC010016209.1 coordinate 78,477,647, forward strand.
TCTTCCAAACAGTCATCCACTTCTGCTCTTTCATGTCTCTCATGACTCAGTTGCAGAAGTGAACCCACCCAGCCTCTCTGGTCCAGCAATTCCCTTGCTTGCCCTTGTAATTACCTATTGATATGGCGATGGACTACATATCCCCACCTCTAAGAAACACCTATTTATATGGAGATGCACTAAGGCCAGGCAAGAGGTTCTGGAAATATTTTAATTTTACCCACAGCCAGCCCTTTAGAAATCTTGCTTCACAATCTACACATTTCCCATCTTCTGCAATGGCCCTTGTGCAAGAAAACTGGAGCATTGTAACCAGACTAAAAACATACAATAGCAGCAGCAATAAAATCATGATAATCCTCAAGCTGGAGGATTCAACTAGGTTCAAAGTCCTAGGCAGATTAAGTCCATAGCTCTCCCATTGCACAGAAAGTCAGTAGCTGAACAGGAAGAGAGTTCATATCAGTCATCACTTGACAGCTGTACCTAGGGAATGGGTCCAGAACTCAGGGACTGGAAAAAAAATAACCTTAAGGGTGATATGATACACATTTTAATGACATGACTATAGACAAATCTTGTCCATTAGGTAGGATGCATGAAAGAAGGTAGTCCTGTGATAGGACAGTAGCAGGAATGGAATCTCAACCTGGTCTAGTATACCAGAATTTCAACCCCCTCCCTCTGGGAGTCGCAGATGGGTCAGTATATAGGGCTATGGATGTGATTCTGGGGTTCTTGTTCTCAAAGAATGAACTTAGCAAACACTCAAAGTAGGAGAGCCAGGTAGAGGCTTTTATTTAGAGATAAAGTGAGAGGACAGAGCTCTTGGCTCATACCAGGCGGGGACAAGAGAGCTTGTAGTTGTACATTGTCTAGGGGTTTTACAGGCAGTTGAGGATTTTGGGGAACGTGTTAAAGGGCTTACGGGTGTGGACTTGTTACGTGAACCCTGAATATTTAATATTAACACAAGAAATTTACTGTTCTGATTTGTCTTTGAGATACTGGTGTCTTGGTCTGGGAGCATGTCAAACAAGACTGCCTGCCCTCCCCCTAGGTAGGCTGAGCTATATTTTGTTTGCTAAAGAGTAAGTTAAGAATCTTACTTCTTAACTTCCTGGGTTCTTAAAATGCAATTTTATCTTTAAGATGGAATCCTTCCTGCTTTTTACTATTTTGTTTATGGCTGGGCTTGCTTGCCATTATCAATTGCCCAGATTGCAAATCATCTTATCAGGTCTGAAGGAGGAAAAACAGCACATATGCCTGGGCCTTTTAGCATGCTAAAGTGAATCTTAAACATGATTACAAATGATTAGCATAATAAAAACAAGGGATACTTTCCTATATCTAGGGAATATTAACTTATATTACTGAAGGATGACTCTAGAACTTAATGTTTAACATGGAGTTTTGGTAGGGGGCTTCCTTGCATGTTGTTACACTTCTCTGACTGTAATTACCTTGACTTGCTTTTCTTGGAGGCCCTCACCCTACTGTGTCTAAACCCATGGTCCCTGTCTCAGAATGGAATATGCACTGGCCATTAAGATAAAATAAAATTTCCCCATAAAATGCTCTTACTTCCCAGATATTTTGGGTACACTACTGTGATTTTTGGGGGCCACTCTGCTGTTACTCCAGGAATACATATTAGTCCAGCTTCCAGGCCATTTCCCCAAGGTTACAGAAGATCCAGACATTACTGGTCCATGTGTTAAAATGTCCAGGGTCACATTGACTCAACAGAGTCTCCAGGGATTAATGGATTTTGAGCTGACAGCAGGATGTTGCTCTGCTGGCCATATCCTGGCTCCAATAAGTACTCTTTGGTTTGCCCATACAGGTGTATAGGAGAGGCAACAATGTGTGTTACCACATCCACAGGGATCAAGGCTCCTTTTTGGGGCTTCTCATTCCAACACCATAGCACTGTCCATAAATGCACTCACCAGCCCAAAGACTATTGGTGTCCGACTTCAGGCCAGATTTCAACAAACCTCTCTATCATGCCTGCCCCAGTAGGGTTATATGGTACATGATTCTTCCTAATTGCTGTACCCATTCTTATGATGTATGTATAGTGAGTGCTTTGATCACTCTCAATCATCTTCGGCTGGCCATAGGCTGTAAAGGCCCCTTTTGGTGATTTGCCAATATGCATGATGTGCAGGAAAAGCAACCGGCAGTCCACTAGCTGTGTCTGCACGAGTCGTGGCACACTGATATCCTCTGATATGGACAGAGACCCAATACAGTCTATATGCAACTTGACAACAGATATCAACCTCTTTACTATTGTCCCATGTTGCTGCAGGACTGTGTAAGTCCCTCTTAGAGTACACAAGCCACACCTGCTGGGCTCTGCTGACTTCTTCAAAGGTCAATGGCAAGTCCCACTAATGGCTACAGCCCATATTGTTTTTATGCCAAATGAGCAGCAAATGCTGATCTAACCATTGGCCTACATCAGAGGTAAGCTTTCCTTCTATCCAAAACACCTTGGCCATTGTGTCTTTTTAGTCATTCCCTTGGGGTGCCAAAGGCAAAGGTTAGTCACATGATATACAGTAACAGTCTTAGTCTGACCAGAGGCCCATGGGTCTTTCCACAACTCTTTTCCCCAAAGGGGCTGGTGACCAACCTTCAAGTTTGCATGGTACCACGCTGGTAGCCAAAGGGTTAAGCCCTGAGATAGCCGAACAGTCAGTGCAGACAACTATAGGGAAGGGCTCCTGGGTGATACAATCCATACTGCCCACAAATCAGCACATTGGCTCCTCTTCCCCTGTCAATCCTCCTCCATATTGTCTCAGTTTTAGGATGGTAAGCAACAGCCCTATACTTTGAGGGCTGTCCATGACTGTGAACACCTATACCAAGCATCTTCAGGTAAAAGGGCTTTTCCTTCCTGATAAGGTCTCACAGCTACCAAGCATCTTCAGTAAAAGGGCTTTTCCCTCCTGATAAGATCTCACAGCTACCAATGGCTTAAGAGCAAGTTCTTCCTGCTTTCAACTGGTATACATCACTGGACCCAATAAGTGTTGGAGTTCAACACTTAAGGAGCTAGTAGAGAGGGCGCTACACTACTGTAAATATGCACCCCATTTGGACAGTGTGCACATCTGTGCCCCCCACTCTGGGGCCTTTGGGTCCAACTAGCACCCACCGCACAATGGGATAAGTGGTCTTTACCTTTGTCTGAGCTATTCCAGTAATGGGCTCCATAGCCAACAAGGCATGATACACAGCAGACAGTTGTTTCTATATCAAGGTGTACTGGACCTCTGCCCCTTTCCATAATTGTAACAAGAATGCAATAGTTTGGCACATCTGTTCAAGCCACTGCCCGGGACCTCATCCATAATCATCTTCCATTACAATAACATCTATTTCACAGGGCCTTTTTGAGACCATTACAATCAAGGCCTGTATGGTCTTGACTGCTCACTCAGCAACAGTAAAATCAGCTGTACATGTTTCATCCCAGACCTACCCAATGCCCTTTTATACCAACCAGTATAAGTGGTACAGAGTTTATGTCAAGTGTGGGATAAACTAACTCCAGTAGCAAAAAAGACCCAAAAACTCCTGTAATACTGTTACAGTGATAGGCTGATTGAAAGCCTGGACCTTGTCTATGACTGCTTTAGGAATAACCTAAGTTTTACCCTACCAGACAACCCCCAAGAACTTTACAGACAAACCAGATCCCTAAACCTTGCTGCTGTTCACAGCCCATCCTTTCTCCTGTAGATATTTCAGCAGTCTAAGAACTGCCCCTTCTAAATGTGCAAGAGGACCAGATATGAGCATGATATCATCAATGTAGTGACAAAGCCAGAACATTTGAGGTTTATTCCATTTGGCCCAAGTCCTGGGCTACAAGTCTGTGACAAATGGTGGGACTGTGGAGGTATCCCTATAGAGGAACAGTGAATGTCCACTGTGGGCCTTCTCACATGAAAGCAAACTGTTCCTGAATTTCCTGTGCTATGTCAATACAGAAGAAAGCATTAGCAAGGTCCACAAAATGATACATCCCTAGTTCATGACGGAGGTGTCCATAAGAGCTGCTATAGAGGGGACAGCAGCATGCAAATGGGGTATGATTTTAATTCCCCATACTCCATAGTCATACACCAGGAACTGTCTGGCTTTTTCTCTGGCCATATTGCAGAATTTAAAGGAATATGAGTGGGCTTTATGATGCCCACCTTCTTCATCTCTGTAGAGTTTCTCCAATTTCCTTGTATTCCCCAGGAAATTTAGAATACTTATTAATTGTCACCTGCCAAGGTGCAGGAAGAGTGATAGGTGGGTTCTTAGCATGTCCCCTCAGAACTGCATTTACCATACATACCCTTCATCTAAACTCTTCTGCAGTGGTCTTTAACAACAAGCTCTACAGGATATCTACCCCCAAAATATATTCAGGGATGGTAGAAATATACACAGTATATCCTTTTGGGTATCTCCAGTGGGATTTGAGCTTTCTTCACTCTAATTGCCTTACCTCCATAGCCATCTATCACAGCAGGGGTCCCAGGAAAATGGTCAGGGTTGCCATAAATCAGAGAATATTCAGCTCCTGTGTCCACCAGCACAAATATATTGTACTTTCACATAGGACCCTAGAATTACTAATTCTACCAGTGACCTCTGGTCTCCACCTCATCCCTCGAGGTGGGGACATTGAACCCCTCATCAGGTAAACCACGATGCCCAATTGTGATCCTGTGGGGCTGAGGGCCCAGGCACAGCCTGAGTACTGTCTCCTAGGAAGTCTTGTAGGGACACAGGCCAGACATGGGGCTTTGACTATGGCTTCTGTGTCTTGGACCCCAGTGATTGGAACTGCTGCTGTGGCTTCAATTGGTGCCACAGTTCTAACAAGATCTTATTGGGCTGCTTATTATGTTTCTCTTTCACTACCCCAGCCTTTACCAAATTATCTCAGATCTATGTCCTCAAGACCTTCATGGGGCCCTTTCCTGCTCTCCTTTCAGTTGTAGCCTGTACTTCCTTCCCTGCTTTTATTGTTTCAACCTCCCCCAGTACTGCTAAAGTACGAGTAGCCTCACTTATGGGTTTCTCTATGTTCGGGGCAAGAATGGTCACAAGGGACCCAAAGAGAGATGGGGAGCTGTATGGAGCACCAGATTTCTCATTCCTATGGTGAACAACTCCTCATTGGGGTCCTGAGGGTCTATATTATAGATGATATTTTTCATGCCCAGCTCCCATAATACCTGCTGGAAATCTGCATGTGTTTTTCAGCTAGTGGATAAATATTGTAAACCACCCTAGTTAGGCCAAACTCCCCTGATGGCTGCTGTCAGCCAATCCAGAAGTGCCTGATTCTCTGAGGTCTGACGGGCACTTTGCAATCACTGCCAGGGAGAAAGATGAGTTTTCCAGGAAGCCAATCTACCCATTTGAGAACCCAACATAACAATGTTTTCCACCCCCATATCCCAGAGATGCAAAAGCCATGTAGGCAGAGATTCTGGTGGCTTCTGCTGATACCAGACAGTCATGTACACCAGCTCTTCTTTGGTACAGAGGCGGAGCTTAGGTTGCTCTACAACCTAGGGAGGGGTTGGCTCTTCTCCCTGAGAATCCCACAGGTGTTATGTTTTTGTTTTCTTAATTACAACCATGTGCACCTTTAATACAGGAGAGGCTGGTGCCTCAGTCGGTAGCCTCAGTAACAGATCATTTCTCAGACACACCCCGCCATCCTGTTCCAACATCCTCTCTACCATGTCCAGAGCTGAAGGCATTGCTCTTTTCTCCCCTTCACCCATGGCCTCCTGCAACACAGATTCTCCAGCTGCCTGCTCCCTTGTTGCTAACATATCTTCCAGGAGAGTGACCCATCTTCTAAATAACCATCTCTCTTACTAAGGACACCCCAAATGTCATCACCCAGCTCCTTCATGCGATGTTGAAATGTGTCTCTCTTGCCAAAGTCCATCTCTGTCCTTGATAATATTTTCTACTATATCAAGGGAAAGACATCCAACAATCCCAACTGGTACATGGCATCTCAGGGCCTCTGAGCTGTCTTCTATCTCACAGAGGGCTAATTCCACAGCTTCCAGTGACTCCACCCTTCCCCAACTCTGGGGAAGGCCCCACTCCTGTAGTAAGTGTTTTACGCTAGCCAATTCCCCACTAGGGGCTCCCCAGTTGGAATCCCCACAGATGGGGGTCGTGAGTGAAGCTGCACCCTCTACTGCTTCAGCCACTGGGGCCTCCCCACCATCTGTAATTTGGGTTTGGAGCATCTCCCCACCATCTCTAGGTGCTGCCTGTTCAAGGTGCTGCCTGTTGCACCCATGAAGACAGATTTTGGTTTCAGAGGTACTGACGAGTACCATCATGTATAACTCTGGGAGGCAGTGGCAGGAAATCCCAGAGTAAAATACCTTTGAAACTGAAATCAAATGGAGAAATAAAGTGGGAAAAACCTGTTTATTTCTTACAAGTAGGTGTCCACTTCTATTTTCCCGTATCTCTCATGATCCTGCTGCAGAAGAGACCCTACCCAACCTCTCCAGTCCAGGTATGACCTTGTCCCCCCTTGTAATTACCTATTGATATGGAGTTGGACTACTTCTCTCCACACTTTGGAAACCCCTATTTATATGGAGATTACACTAAGGCCAGGTGAGACATTCTGGAAATATTGCAATTTTACCCACAAATAGGCTAATAAACATCTTATAAATTTTAGGATTGTCCTACACAATAAGTAGACCATCCAAAACATCAATAGAACCCTATTGATAAACCCTGACTTAGAATGTCCCAGAGTTATGCATAGGTCTTCTTAGTCCCTGTCTATTTCTTGAAATAATCTCTGTTCTCAGGATCCTAAATTCTCTAGGACTAAAAACCACTTTTAGAGAAGCTCTACTATCTCAAAAGTTTCTCTTTCTGGGTTTTGGTTCCCAGCGGTTTTTGTGACTGGATGCTTCTCTTACTTACAAATTTTGCTATGTAATACATTGTTTTGTTATATTTATCTAGTTCTTATTTGCAGTTTTCTTGGGTATCATATTTTATGAATGAGAAATCATCATCTAAATGTTAATGTTAAGCCAGTATTGCTTTGGACACTTAATTTAAATAAGTAAAACATTACTGATTGAGTTGTAATTCCCTAGTCCTCCCTTAAAGTCATATTTCCTGCATGTATTGCTAGAGAAAGGCACTATTTTGAATAATATACAAATGTTATTTTTGGTCCATATTTTATACTTTTATTAACCACACACATATTTCCATGAAATACATTTATTTAATATGTCAGTATACTCCTATAAGTATGTTAAATGATTAATCTTGTCTTAACTTCTGAAAAACCCATTAAGTACTTACCTTGATTTTCCTCACTTAATGAATGAGGATATGTGGATATAAAAAATTAAGTAGCATATCACATGTCACAGAGGTAGAAAATATCAGAGTGACAGAGTTAAGATCCTAACACAGACAGGTTTTACAAAAGTCATGATCTATTTAAACTCTAATAAGCTCATGTTTTAAATAGTTACAAAAATGTTATCAAACTGCACAATTTTCAGCAACTTGATTTTTTCATTTAACATTATGACTTTAAGATCTAATTATGTGAATGAATTTAGAGTAAGTTTATTTAGTTTGCTACAAAGAATTCTATTTTACAAATTTTACATTTACCCAATTAACTTTTAAAAATATTCATATTTCTTTATATTACCCTTCCAAGCAACATTGCCATTAATACGTTTGTGTATGTGATAGCATTTCTCTAGGTTATATTTTGAAAAGTAGAATTTCTGGGTTGTGGGATACATACACTTTCAGCTTTATATTTCTGAATTCCTCTCCCAAGTTGTACCATTTAGAGTCCCAACAAAAATACAGGTATGTTCTGCTTTACCTGCAGTTATTACTAACAGAGTTTATTTCTCTTGTGAATTTTCCTTTCAAGTTGTTTGTATTTCTCTTCATAACTTATAGAACTTCTAACATATTTGGGATATAATATTTGCCTTTCATATGTGTTTTAGGTATCTTGTTTTTTATTTTATGATGGCATGTGATGACATTTTACAAAATGATTACCTTTATTATTTTTAATATAATTGGGTATATTTTATATACTTATGTGACCTCTCTAATAATATATTACCTACTCTGAGATCATAAATGTGCCCTGACTTATTTTCATTCAGTTATTCAAAGGTTTTTTTAAACACCTACATTCTTAAAAGATTTGTTTATTGTTTGCTTGGTTTAGACTTATACTTTGAAAAAAACTTATAATTTTCTCATTTAGAAGCCAATTGTTTGAACAGCATTGATTAAATAATCCATTTTTTCACATTGATTTTAATGTTAGTTCTCACTATTGTCATGTATAAAATTTTAATATGTGTGTTTTTCTATTCTGGATTCCCTTTTCTGTTCCATTTGATTTTCACATTTATCTTCAGCAATCCATACTTGCACACCATGTTCAATTAAAATAGATTTGTAATTGGTCTTGATACAAGATTGGGCGTGTCCTTCCATTATATTCCTCATTTTCAAAATAGTCTTGGCAATTTATAGACTTTGCATTTTTATATGAATTTTAAAATACATTATTTCATGATCTTACATATATTCCATTCATGATTTGGATACAAATTACAAATAATTGAGACATTATTTAGAGGAGAATTAATATCATTTAATATAGGATCTTCCCACATGTAAAATTGGAAAATGTCTCCATTTATTCAAATCTAACTTCACCTTTCTTTAAATTTTGCTTTAGCTGCACATCACAAATTTGATATAAAGAACCTTTGTAATTATTTAGCTTTAAAAGTATGTAATTTCCTTTTTGATTTCCTCTCTGTGAGTCATTTGGGAGTGTTATCTTATATTCAAAATGAGTATTGATATATTTTAAGTATACTTTTATTCTTCATTTCTATTTTAATTGCATGGAAACCAAAGACTATAATTTAAATAGTATTGAAGTTTTGAAATTTTTAAAGATTTATTTATGGCAATTTAAAATATATAGTCAAGTGCTATAAACTTGACATATACCTGAAAAGTATGCCTATTCTATAATTGTTGGTGCTAGTGTTCTCTTATATATTTATTAGACCAATCTGGCTGATTAACTTGTTCAAATTTTCTATGACCTTAATACTTTTTTTATCTGCTTTAATAGCACATCTAATTCTGGACTTTTAAAATTTCTCTGTTAAGTTTATTAACTTTATGAGGTGTCTCTTCATATATTCAGACCCCATGGTAGGTAAGGAAGCAGGGTAGAGCTAGCACAATACTGAGAAAAATGAACTAGGTGTATAATTTAGCTTAAAGTTTTATCATATTTGATAATTAAACAATTCTTTCAAATAATTCTCAGACTCTCTCAAATAAAGATGCTCACAATATCAGTTTTTTTCCTCCTATTGTTTCTCTCCTTACCAAAATGTCCATATATATAGTAAGGAAGTCTCACGCTTTCTTTGGCTAAGTGCTTACTGACTTCTACTACTCTCTGATGAAATCTTTGTTCTCTACCTGAGTGCCAGGGAACCTGCTGATGTCCTATATGGAATTCTGTGGACAGTGGTCTCTATTTTTAGTTTAGGCAATCATTCTAGGGAATGTCAGCTTTCTGTTTGTTCTATTTAGTTCAAGATGGCTGCAGACAATTGTGCCTCTGCCACTTCCTGCATCTGTCCACCTGGCTTGATTGGTTAACATCACAGGAAAACTAACAGAGGCTAGGTACTGCTCCCTAGAATTTCTCTCCTTCTGAAAATATCTTTATGCTTAGTAAGTTAGCCAGGAGTGTTCACATGTTGTAGGACACTGTAGTAGACTGTACCTTTTAAAGAGAATCACAAAATATTTCCTTTCCCACATGCTCTTCTGCAATGCAGAATTACCATTCCCCATGATATCTATTTCCCTTCACCTGTACTTCAAATTTTCTTTAGTCACTTGGCCTTGACAAATAAAACCTAGTGGAAATGATAGTCTTGGAATTTTAAGACTAGTTATAAGAAACTTTACAGCTTCCAATTGAGCCTTTTGTAACACTTGATCTTGGGACATCCCTCCTTGGAAACTAGCCACAATACTATGAAGAGCTCAAACTACATGGAAAGGCAATGTATAGGCACTCTGATAGGCAGCCCCCTATAAAATTCCTAACAAATAGCTAACATCAACTTCCAGCTGTGCTTGTGGGACATGTTGGACCTGTGGCCTCTCCAACTACATCACATGAAGATACCAAGTAATAACTCAGCTTAGCCCAGTCAACCCACAGAACTGTCAGAAATGTTAAATTTTTCTTTCTAGTCATTAAATTTTGTGGTGACATTAATGCTGCAAAAAAAAAAGATAACAAGATTAGGTTTTCTATACAGTTATCTCTTCTCTGAGACCCAAATGGAGGAATCGGGTAATAGCTCTCTGCTTTTGGTACTCCCATTCAACTTATTGAAACTTCTCTTTTCAACAGAATTCTAAACACCGTAAGAGAGACAGGATTTATTTTTGGTTCTCGTATTTTTTTTTCTCCATTCTAAGCCTGTACCATTAATTACGGGATGACTCTTTAAAATGAGTTCCCTAAAATTAATTGTTGATACGCAAAATGAAAATAAGGAGTTTTTGAAACTTTTTGATGAATACTCTGGCTTATAAATTTATTACCTGGTGCATATACCTATTTCTGAAGCTGAAGAAGAAATATAAGATAGTGGTCAATTACACAAACTCCAGAGTCTGATGGGCTGAATTTAAATCTGTATTCTGCTCATTTTTCACAGTTTGAACTTTGGGGAAGATTTTTAACCAGTTTCCTCAGTTACTTTATATGTAATCTGAGAATTGTAGTAGCACATTCCTCAAACTGTTCTTTTGACCACTCAATAATTTGACATATGTACAGTATTCTGTAGGGTTCCTAAAGCCTAATATGGTAATCTATTTTGGAATTTTCATTGTATTATCAATTATACAAGCAAAACATAAATATACTTGCATTGTAAATGATCCAATCAATATAGAAGCATATATACTTAAAAAGTAAAAGTTTACTCTTCTAGCCCAAACCCATTTTCCCACATTTGGTATTATTTCTTTTTCTTTATAATTACGTGTATTGATTATATTACATATATTTAAAAATCACTTTGTATAATTATTTTTTAAATTCTTTGAAGTAGAGTTGATATATATTATATTAGTTTTAAGCATACAACATAGATTCAAGAGTCCACCTATATATGGAATCTATAAACAAAACAAAATGAATAAAACAGCAGTAGACCCTAGACCCAGACACTGAGAAGAGACTGGTGGGTACCATAGAGGAGGACTACCATGGGGTCAGTGGGTGAAATAGGTGAAGGGGAGGCAAAAAATCTAATATAAATTAGTCACAGGCATGAAAGTATATCATAGAGAATATAGTCAATAGTTCTGTAACATCTTTCTATGCTGACAGTAACCATTAGTTCGGATGAAGATTTAATAACCTATTTAACTGTATCATTATTTTAGTATCTCTCACAGAGAAAATCATAGAAGAAAAGTTGATTTCAAATAATATATTATAGTAGAATTTCATTCATTTGAAAAAGTAAGGGGATATATATATATATACACATATATATGTATGCATTATATAGGCATATATATATAAATATATTACATATATGTTTTCTTCTATGAGATTTTTGGTTTCAGGTATTATAGTCAAGCTTTCAATTCATTATTATTTAATTTTTGTGACTGGTATAAGATAGTGGTCTACTATTGTTCTTTTGCATATGACTGACCAGTTTTATGAACACCATTACTGAAGAGTGTTCTTTCCCTATAGTATATTCTTGGCTCCTCGAGAATCTGCATTGCAGGAGGTCATAGGAGAGGGGAAGGAAAGAGCGGTGTCTTCAGCCACGGAGATGGTAGAGGAGATGTTGGGGTGGGGGTGTGGTGAAGGGCCAACTGTTGCTGAGGCCACAAGCCAAGGCACCAGGCTCTTGTGTATTAAAGGCCCGCCTAGTTGTAATTAAAAAAATAAAGACTCAAAAACCTTCAGCTCCTCAGGTGGTGGAACAGCTCCTTCAACAGGTAGTGGAACACTCCATGCTCCACCCCTATACCCAGGGTGACCTGTTGGACATGAGCATCAAGCTGCAGCAGATGCTGTCAGAACCTCTGTCTTTATGGCTTTTCTGTCACTGTAATATGAGGGTGGAACAAATATATATATTGTATATTGAAATGGCCAGACTAGCTTTTCAGATAACTCAACCTTCCCTCCAGCAGCAGTTGCAAAGTGACCTTCACAACTCAGGAAATCAGGTGCTTCCAGAATGACTGACAGAAGCCGTCAGGGCAGTTTAGCCTAATCAGGGTGATTTATCATACTTACCCACTAGCTGGAAAATTTATACAGAGCTATAATAGGTATTATGGGAGTTGGCTATGAAAAATATCGTCTACAATAAACACCCCCAGGGCCATGATAAGGAGTTGCTCACCATTGGAATGAGAAATCTGGTGCTCCATACGGCTCCCCCATCTCTCTTTGGGTCCCTAGTGAATACTCTTGCCCCCCACATAGGGCAACCCATAAGTGAGGCTACTCTTACTTTATCAGATTTGTGGGAGTTTGAAACAATAAGAACATGGAAGGAAGTACAGGCAATGACTGAAAGGAGTGGAGCAAAGGGCCCCATGAAGGTTACAGGGAACTGAATAAAGTCATATCCCTTCTGCATGCTGCTGTTTCCTCCATAGCAGAATTTATGGACACCCTCAGTCATGAACTAGGGACATATCATTATGCTGTGGACCATCCTAATGCTTTCTTCTCTATGGACATAGCACAGGAAAGTCAGGAACAATTTGCCTTCATGTGCGAAGGCTGACAGTGGACATTCACTGTCCTTCCACAGGGATACCCTGACAGTCCACCATTTTTCATGGACTTGTAGGCCAGGACTTGGCCACATGAAAGAAACTACAAGCCATGAGGCTGTCTCATTATATTGATGATATTATGCTCACATCTAGTCCTCCTTCAGATTTAGAAGAGGCAGCTCCTAGACTGCTACAACATGTACAAGAGAAAGGGTGGGTTGTGAACAGCACCAAGGTTCAGGGACCTGGTCTGTCAGTAAAAATCATGAGGGTTGTCTGGTTGGGTAAAACTAATGTTATTCCAGAAGCAGTCATAGACAAAGTCCAGGCTTTTCCTACTCCTATGACTATGGTAGTATTACAGGAGTTTGGGGGTCTTTGGGGCTACTGGAGAGTGTTTATCCAATACTTGGCACAAATTCTGTATTCCTTATACTGGTTGGTATGAAAGGGCATCAGGTAGGACTGGAATGAAACATGTGCATCTACTTTTACTCTTGCTAAGCTAGCAGTCAAGGCCATACAGACTTTGAGTGTAATGGGCTCATCAAGGCCTTATAATATTCTTGTAACTGAAGATGGTTATGGATGGGGCCTTTGGCAGTGGCTTCAATGGACACACAAAACTATCGGATTCTTGTCACAACTATGGAAAGGAGCAGTCCAGTGACTAACCATTCAGTTGGTGTGATACCATGTTGGTAGCCAGAGAATCAAGCCCTGATAGATGGCCCAGCTGTCAGTACAGACAACTATAAGGGATACCTCCTGGGAGATCATAAGCCATAGTGCCTGCAACTCAGCCTATTGACTGCCCTTCCCCTCTCCATCCTCCATTCATATTGTCTCAGTGTTAGGATGGAAATCCACAGCCTTCCACTTCAGGGGCTATGAATTAAAGGAGCCATCTTTATATCAAGCATCTTCTTTCTTAGGGGCTTTTCTCTCCTGATAAGGACTCTCAGCTACCAATGGCTGAAAAGCAAGTTCCTTCTACTTTCCCCTGGTATATATCACTAGCTCCAATAAGCACTGGAGTTCTCTAATTAAGGGGCTAGAAGATAGGGTGCTACACTGCTGTAAATATGCACCCAATTTTTCAAGCATAGTCATCTGCACCATGCCACTCCATGGCCTTTGGGTCCAGTCTTGAATGCTTCCCGTAATGGGATACATGGTTATTACCTTTGTCAGAGCTATACCAGTGGTGGGCTCTGTAGTCAGCAAGGCACAGTACACAGCAGCCAGTTGCTTCTCTATCACAGTATACCAGGCCTCTGCTCTTTTCCATACTTGTGACCAGAATCCAGTAGGTTAGCACATCCATTCAAGTTGCTGCCAAAGGCCCCATCCTTAACCATCTTCGGTTACATGAACATCTAGCTCCAGGGCCTTGATGAGTGCATTAAACTCAAGGCCTTTATGGCCTTTAAAGGTCACTTAACTACAGTAAAAGCAGCTGCACATATTTCATCCCAGTCCCACCTGAAAGATGCCCTTTTGTACCAACCAGTGTAAGGGCCTCAGAATTTGTGCCAAGTCAGGGTAAACACTCTCCAGTAGCCCAAAAGACCCCAAGACAGTTGCAATACTGCCACATTCGTAGGGGTAGGGAAAGCCTGGACCTTGTCTATGACTGCTTTTGGGATAAGTTTAGTTTTACCTGCCCAGACAACCCCCAAAACTTTACTAACAAACCAGTTCCCTGAACTTCGGTGCTGTTCACAGCCCATCCTTTCTCTTTTAGATGTTGCAGTGGTATAGGATAAGTCCCTTCTAAATCTGTAAGAAAATCAGACATGAGCATGATATCATCAATGTAGTGATACAGCAGCACCATTTGTGGTTTCTTCCATGTGTCCAAGTCTTGGGCTACAAATCCGTGACAAATGATGAGACTGTTGAGGTATATCTGTGGAAGGAGAGTGAATGTCCACTGCCAGCCTTCGCACGTGAAGTTAAATTGTTCCTGACTTTCCTGTGCTATGTCAATAGAGAAAACATTAGCAAGTTCCACAACATAATGATATGTCCCTAATTCATGACTGAGTGTGTCCATAAGCTCTACTATAGAGGGGACAGCAACATGCAAAGGGGATGTGACTTTATTCAATTCCCTTTAATCCACAATCATATGCCAGGTGCCATCAAGCTTTATAACTGGCCACTTGGGGGAATTAAAAGGACTATAACTGGGCTTTACAACACCAATCTTCTTCAACTCCTGCAGAGTTTCTTCAATTTACTTGTGTCCACCAGGCAATTTATACTGCTTAGTATTTGTTACCTGGCAAGGAACAGGCAGAGCTTCAGGCGGGTGCTTAGCATGTCTCCTCAGAACTGCCTTTACCATGTGTACCTTCAGTTTGAACTCACCTGTAATGGTCTGTAACCAGAGGTCCTTCAGGATATATACCCCAAAATATATTCAGGGATGGGAGAAATGTACACAGTATACCGCTTTGGGGGTAAACCCCCTATCCGCAATGGGATTTGAGCTTTCTTCACTCTAATTGACTCACCCTCAGAGCCGTCTATCCCAACAGGGGTCCCAGGAAAACACTCAGGTTTGCCATAAGTCAGAGAACATTCAGCTCCTGTGTCTACCAGTGTCAGGACATGTTTTAAATTTACAGGGACCCAATGAATTCCTAATTCTACATGTGGCCTCTGGTCCCCACCATGTCCCTCATGATAGGGAACTTGACCACCCTCAGTCAAACTAAAATGCCCAATTGTCCTCCTGTGGGGGTGAGGGCCCAGGTCGATCCTGAGTACTATCTCCCAGGAAGTCTTGCAGGAAACTGGTCTTAAATGGGGCTTCCGTATCCTGGACCTCAGAGGCTGGAACAGCTGCTCTAGATTTAATTGGTGCCACAGTTCTAGGAACTTACTATTGGGCTGCCCATCAAATATTTCTTTCACTACCCTGGCCTTTATCAAATCAACACACATCTTGGTCATCGGAAGATTCACGGGACACTTTGCACCTTTTCTTTTAGTTATACCTGTACTTCCTTCTGTGCTCTCATTCTCTCAACCTCCCCCAGGTATGCTAAAGTACCTGTAGGCTTCCTTATGGGTTGCCATATGTGGGAGCAAGAATAGTCACTAGGGACACAAAGAGAGACGGGGAAGCTGTATGGAGCACCAGATTTCTCATTCCTATGGTGAACAACTCCTCATCAGGGCCCTGGTTGTTTGTATTATAGATGATATTTTTTATGCCCAACTCCTGTAACACCTGCTGGAGCTCTGCATATGTTTTCCACCTAGTGGGTAAGTATGGTAAATCACCCTGATTAGGGAAAACTGACTTGATGGTTGCTATCAGGCAATCCAGAAGTATCTGACTGCCTGAGGTGTGACAGACACTTTACAACTGCTGCCAGAGAGAAGAATGAGTCATCAGGAAAGCCAGTCTACCCATTTCAGTACATGACGAAACTATGCTTTTTTTGCATTATCCCAGAGACCCAAAGCCTATGTAGGCAGAGGTCCAACTGCTTCTGCCAAAACCTGATACTCATGTTAACCAGCTCATTCTCGATATAGGGGCAGAGCATGGCGTGTTTGACAACCTATTGATGGAGCTGCTCTTCCTCCTGTGGAGCCTGTGATTGTAGCATTTTTATTTTCTTTATCACAACCAGGTGAGCCTTAATGAGGGAGAGGCTGGTGCCTTGAGTTGTGGCTTCATCAACAATTTGGCCCTCGGCCCCACCCACTCATCCTCCTCTGACATCTCGTCTACCATCTCCAGGTCTGAAATTATCACTCTTCCACCTCCCCTATGGCCTCCTGCAATGTGGATTCTCCTGCTGCGTCCTCCCCTACTGCTAACATTTCTTCCAGGAGTGTGACCTGTCTTCTCAATAAGTGTCTCTCTTTCTTAAGGGCATCATATAGGTCATTGCCTCGCTTCACCAAGCTATGCTGAAGTGTGTCTCTATTCCTTATAAAATTTCTGTCTCTTTGATATCCCTCTCCACTATCTCTAGAAACAAATGTACCACAATCCCAGCTGCTACACAGACACTCAGGGCCTCTGAACAGTCTTCTATCTCATGGACGGCTAATTCCACAGCTTCCAGTGTCCTTATTCTTCCCCAATTCTGGGGAAGGCCCCACCTGTCTAGGAGGTGCTTTATCCTAGACAAATTCCCCAGTAGGTGTTCCCCAATTGAAAGCCACATGGGTAGCTGGCTCCCAGGCAATGCCACACCCTCCTCTGTTGCAGACACTGGGGCCTCCCCACAGTCCTTAGGGGTGCTTCCAGTTATCTCCCCACCATCTCTAGCGACAGCTACCCAAGGATGGCACCCATGAAGACAGATTTTGGGCTCAGAGGTTTTGCCTAGTACTGCCAGATGTAACTCGGGTGAATATGTTTTCCCAGTCCAGGGAAAATTATCTTTAAAACTGCAATCAGTCAAAGACAGAAATAAAGTGGGAGAAACCCGTTTATTGCTTACAAGCAGCTGTCCACTTCTGTTTGCCCAAGTCTCTCATGACTTGTTGCAAAAAGTGACCCCACTCAACCACTCTGGTCCAGATATACCCTCACTCCCCAATATAATCACCTATTTGTATGGAAATGGACTACTTCTTTCCCCCCTGTAAAAACACCTATTGATATGGAGATGAACTAAGGCCAGGCAAGTGATTCTGGTAATATGGCAATTTTACCCACATTCCCATAGCCCTATATATTTACCCATCTATAACTCCCAAAGGGAATGGGGTAAGTCTGGTATACTAGACCAGGTTGAGGTCCCATTCCTGCCACTGTCCTATCACAGGACTACTCTCTTGCCTGCATCCTACTTGATGGACATAATTTGCCTATGCTGGTGCCATTAAAACATGTATCTTACCACCCTTAAGGTCATTTTCTTCTACAGTCTCTGTGGCCTGGACCCACCCCGTAGCTCAGCTGCCACATAATGATTGCCCTGAATGCCCTACACGTTCAGCTACTGATCACCTGTGGAATAGGTAATCTGTGGACTTAATCTGCATAGGATTTTGAATCTAGATGTATCCTCCAGCTTGAGGATTATCATGATTTTATTGCTGTTGTTACTATATGTTATTAGTCTGGTTATAGTGCTCCAGTTTTCTTGCACAGGGGCCATTGTGGAAGATGGGGAATGAATAGATTGTGTGCTGAGATTTCTGGAAGGGTGGGCTCTGGGTAAAATTGCAGTATTTCCAAAATGTCTCAGCTGGCCTTAAGGCATCTCCATATCAATAGGCATTTCCAAGGGATAGAGAGTAGTCTATCTCCATATCAATAGGTGATTACATGGGGGTTTGAAGGCCCATCTGGACCGGAGAGGTTGGGTGGGGCCCCTTTTTGCAGCTGTGTCAAAAGAGACATGCACAAGCAGAAGTAGATGACTGCTTGTATGCAACAAATGTGCTTCTCCCACTTTACTTCTTCCTTTGACTGATTTCAGTTTCAAAGGTAATTTGCTCTGGGCTGATAACAGATTTTCCCCCTGGCATTACACTGTCTATTCAGATTTTTTATTTCTTCATTGTTCAATCTCAGAAGATAGCGTTTCCAATATTTTGTCTCTTTCTTCCATATTGCTCAATTCACTGATGTGTAATTGTTCATTGCAATCCTTTATGATCCTTGTAATTCTGTGGTTTCAGTTTAACTTCTCTTCCGTATCTAATTTATTTATTTGAGAATTCTGTATTTTTTTATTTTTGGTAAGTCTGGCAAAGGTTTGTCAATCTTGCTTATCTTTTCAAATAACTATCTCTTGGTTATACTGATATTTTCCATACTTTTTTATCTCTATTTCATTTAATTACTTTCTGACATTTATTATTTCCTTCCCTCTGCTAATTTTAGACTCTCCTTTTTCAACTTTTTCTAGATTCTCTAGGTATAATGTTATATTGCCTTTTCTTTTATAGATGTTTGTTTCTTGAGGTGGGCCTGTATTAATAGGAACTTCCCTCTTAGAATTGTTTAGCTGCATGCCATAGATTTTGGATTGTTTTATTTCCATTTTCATTTACCTCATAGTATTTTATCATTATACATTTACTTTCTTCATTGACTCATTTCTTGTTCAGCAGCATGTTGTTTTATTTTGACATATTTTTGATTGTTCCAACTTTTACCTTCTAATTGATTTCTAATTTAATAGCATTGTGGTCAGAGAAGATACTTGATAAGACTTCAATCTTTTAAATTTATTGAAATCTGTTTTGTTGCCTAACATGCAATCTATTCTGGAGAACATGTATGTGCACTCGAGAAGAAAGCATATTCACCTGCTTTGAATCTTGTCCTAGCTTCTGGTTCTCTCTCAAACCTTTGTGTTTTTCTAAGTATTCTGGTTTATTCTTGATAGGTCTCAGGTGTTGAGAGTGTGCTAAGACATGTCAATATTCCAAGGAGAATGATCTCATTCAGCAACTAGATTCAGGATGATTGGAAGCCATAATCTCAATCAGTAGCCTTAAAATATACAAATGTATATAATCCTATTAGATTACAATCCTAAACCCTGCCTACCTCTAGACCCAGTAGATTTGGAGGTGTCCCCTGGATGACAGTTGCAAAAACCTGAGCCTAAGGCTCTTTTTTGGTAGTTACTAGAAAGCTATAATAAGTAAAGGGGAAGGTTCAAAGATGGCATCTCCCTATGTTCCCTGATATCAGATCTGTTAGCTTTAGATGTGTGGTAAATCTGAAGCCTGCCCGTCAGTTTAAAGCTCCAGGACAAATAGATGGATCTTTTTCACAGGTAGAATTGATGTGTATTTCAGACTTGTGGTGTGGTATCTAAGCTGTTCCTTGTATGTGGTAGCCTGCCCAGAACTATTTCTCTGATAGTTGTAGTTCCATAAGGCCCAGAAATTCAGTCCCTCTGGGCACCAGGGCCAGGAAATCAAGGGGCATCCCCTGTGTGGACTGCACTCACCTGCCATCTTTAACAAGGCTGTGGGAGAGTGATGAGGACTGGGTACGTTCATGACTTTAGTGATGTAGGAGAAGAGCATTAGAGGCAAGGTACACCCACACCTTTAGTGTGGCTGTGTCTGCACATGTCTGTTAGGACTAGCTAGGAGAGTACAAAAATGGCATTTTCCAACACCTCTTTCTCCATAAAAGTCCCAACTCGTCCATGCCCTAATAGCAGATGCTTAGGATTGGCAAATCGCTGATCTTCATATACCTGTAATCACCTTTCAAACTGTTGCCTTTTTGCTGGATCCTGGTATGAATGAGTCTGATGTGAGCCCCTCAAAAGTAATATCTAAGATATGCAGAGCTCTCTGTATCCCCATACATATGCCTCATTGTTTTCCACAGGCAGACATTTCTGTAGCTATATCTCTCCAGGGCAGGTCCCAAAGGTTGAGTTGCCCCATGTGGGGCACAAACTCCTCACTCTTCCGGGAGAGGGTTCTATACCTATGACATCACTCCTTTATTGTGAGTCACTGTGCCATTGGTGGGGTTTTTGGTAAGACATTGTTTCTGCCTATGCTACCCATCTCTATGTGATACTTTTATACCTTGTTGTAGACAGGGCTTTTCAGCTGGTTTTCATTTCAGCAGGAATTATTCCATATGTAGCTGTAGACTTGGTGTGTCCTTGGGAGGAGGTAAATTTAGGGTCTTCCTATGTCAACTTGGATTATCTCTACATACTGTTTCTCCAAGCATTATGCAGACATGTAAAGTTCTTAAAACAAAACCTGACATAATAGGCTATAGATAAATTTTTGATACTGTCTTTCCTCATTAGTACATAAATAAATAAAGATTAAAATGAGTAAACTTTTTTTTGTCCGTCAAGATGATGATTAAAAACTCTGTTTTGAGGAATTGAAAATGGGCACTCATATATATTTATTGGGCAAGTATAATTAGTAAAGCTCTTCTGGAGGTCAGTTTAAAACATGTTTCTATCAGAAGTCTTAAAATGTGGATACCTTGGCATTCTGCAGCTAACTTAGCATAAACACTTCTTGACTCTATTCACTCCCAACCATAATACATCTTCCTCTCTTGAGCCAATTAGCTGCATGTCAGTGAGAGGAAGGCCTGAAATGACCTAATCTGGGTACTGGAAGGAAGAACTGGTAGAACATCCTCCTCTCTAGACATGAAGAGATCCTTGGGAAAGTCCAATAAAAGAGTTGATTGCAGGGAAAGTTCTGCTTTCAGCAATGTATCCCTGTATATCCTTCTCTTCATTACAAAGAATGACATTGTTCACCATGAACTGATATGATTTCCTTGGTTCCCAGTGAGCCAATTGGTGGCCTGGGTAATCTATTCCAAGGCTGAAAGACCACAAATAGACTTCGATAAAGAGATCTTCTTCTTGAAGCCTTGTAAGAAGATTGAAAATCTATATAATGCTATGCAAGGAGCCAAATTGAGTAAGGCTACTGTGCATTTCATCACTCCTTGGACTGCTGCCACTTAAAGTGCCCCATTAAACCTAATTAACAGACAAAATATTGAGGATTTCAAGGGTCAGAGACAAGAATAACATAGGAATATTTAGAAGATCTAACATAGTAGAATGACTAGGCAAAGAGAGAAAATTTTAATGAAAACAAAAGTGCTTAAAATATTCAAGTACTACAAAATTAGGGACTTATTAGAAGTAAAAAAACATTTTAAGTGGAAAAAAAGTAGATGAATTGAAGTAGGTGGTTTTCAGTGTGCGTTATTCAGTAAGTCAAATATATTAAATTGGAAATCATCTGAAGTACAGTACAAAAATAAAACGAAAGCTATGAATGAAAAGAGAGATTAAAAAATATGTCAGAGAGAAGTAATGTTCAAGCCAAAACATTCTGGAAGATAAACAAAGAGAAAAAAAATGGGGAAAGGGCAATGAGAAATAAATGGAATGGGAATGAAATAGAAGAAACTAGAAATGTTCCCTACCTATGGGTAAAAGATGCAAAACAGCAAACTGAGTGGATTCACCAAGTTTATGACTAGAATTGCAAGAAATAATATGATTATGAAAAACCAGGTAAAACTCTTGAACCCTTGGATGAAAAAAATCTTGTAAGTGTCTAGGCAAAAGCATAAGACACTTGAAAAGGAAAAGTATCAGACTACTGTTAGCCATTTCATGCAACATTTCAAGCTATTCAGAAAAAAATATAGCCTAAGAAATTTATTCACTTCTAAGATATACTTAACTATGGGGACCAAATAAATGTATCTATATTCTTCCAAGGACTCAGATAAAACAATGTTAAATATTACCAAAGCATTAAAGTTGACATTTGTGGAGCTTTGATGTAGAGAAAAGATATTAAAGGTTTCAAGAATCTTTTCTGAAGGCTGTGAGAAAAGTAGAAACTAAAGTATTCTAAAAGTCTTACCTTTAGTAGGTAAAAGGAAAGCAGTGGAAGCCTGCAACAACTTAGTCAGAAAAATAGCCAATAAGCTGTTTTAATATATTGGTAGAAAAAACATATCTGATTACTAATGTGGATAATAGAAACCATTGAAAGAACTAGAAAAGTACAGTGAAATTTCCAAATTAACCTGATTATAAAAGTATTGAATAGAAACTTCTTTAAAACTCAATAATATGGACTCAGAAAAAATATGGCAGCATGAGAAGTGAGGCAAAAACACCCTCCCAAAATCACATAGAACACAAAAATACAGCAAATACAACTAATCCTGAAAAAGTGACCTGAAGACTGCACAACAGACTGCCTACATCTGGGGGAAAAAGAGAAGACCTCACAGAAAAGGGTAAATTAGCAGAGCCTTGATCTGGTGGGACCCAAGCCCTAACCCCATCCCAGCCTACAGGCAGAAGGAAGAGAAATGGAGGAGAGAGGGTGCAGAAGCCCAGGACTTCTGAACACCATCCCTGGAGATCTTTTCAGGAGCACAAACCCACATTACATGTTGCTCTGGAGATTAGTTGTGTTGGAAAGCAAAGACAGGCAGAATACTCAGAGAGACTGAGATTCCAGCCACTTATGGAGAACAGGTACACACAACTGGAGCCCTGGGACAAAAGAAAGGTGGGCCATTTGAAAGACTTCCCAGAAGCAAGAGGGGTGGTAAAGGGGCAAAGATTACACCTAGCTCACTGCTCAGAAGAAAGGGAAGATGGAAAAAATAGTCCTGACATGCTCATCCCAGCAGGTTGGAAACCCTCAGGAAATTAAGATACTCCATCACCCTGAATGGCAATGCAGCCCCAAGGCTCCCCACTGTTGTACACAGACTGCCACCCCTTACTCCTGGCCAGCACTGGCCCTGCTCACCTGACACTCTTGCCATCATGCTAGGCCAGGCAGAGTGTGGCCCTACCCACAGAAGGTACAGTGGTGTAGCAAAGAAGTTCCTCTCTGCACGCACAGCCCACTGAACCTGGCAGTGGAGGAAGGTATTACAGCTTGGAAGGCAGGAAACCCTCCCAAGTGAGTACTTTCCTCATGGCAGGTATAGGTTGTGACCCCTGTGACCCCTGCCTCTCCTGCAGATGCACAGCAGCTTCAGAGAGTAGAGCTTCTGGGCAATAGAGGGCTTGGCCTAACAAAGATATTATTCCATAGTAATCATTATGAATATTTAATGGCAAAAAAATTATACAAAGAAGTATCCACCAAACACCAGAAAGAAAGATAAGTTAAACAAGTCACCAATCTTCTTGATAAAGATTTCAAAATAAAAATCATAAACATGGGTGGGGAAATTCTGGGAAGATGGCATGAGAAAGGTGGCGGAAATCTCCTCCTAAAATCATATATATTTATGAAAATACAACAAATACAACTATTACTACAAGAGAGACCAGAAGATGCAGGACAACACCCAGGCAGCAGCTACACCTGAGAGGACTCGGCATCTCGCGAAGTGGGTAAGATACGGATCCACGACCCAGCGGGACCCGAACACTCCCCCACCCCAGCGCACTGGCGGGAAGAAAGGATTCAGAGCAGGAAGCGAGGGGAAGCACAGGCCCGCCAACCAGCCCTGGTGATCTGCGCTGGGAGCACTTACACACATTGCGCAGTGTATCAGAGACTGGAGAGACAGTGGTGCAGGGCCCAAGATGGCAGGTCCCCTAAGCTGGCTCCCCGGGACAAAAGAAAAGAGCACACTTTTTTAGGGGTCTTAAAGAGATGAGCCCAAAGGAGGAGCAGGATTATCCCAGCATACTCAGCCAAGCAGGCTGGGAACCTGGGGAATTTTGGACCCCTTGGCCGATGGCTGGGAAAAGCAGCTGCACTAAAACCTCCCACAGAGATCAGCAACTTCCCATTTGTACCCTCCCTGGCCAGAGCCACAAAGGGCCAGGCGGAGCAGCCACGGCTGCAGAATAGTAGAGCAGCAGCGCCACTTACAGCATCCTCACAGAATCTACTCCTGGCGCATGTTTTTTTTCTTTTTTTCCTTTTAAAAGTCTGAAAAAGCCCAGCTGACATATGTGGCGCCTACCAGCAACCACTTCTATCGCCATGAAAACACAGAGGAATATGGTACAAACAAAGCTTCAGACCCAGACAACCCGAGAGAGGGAGCCTGACAGGATGGACATGCAAAATCTTCCTGAAAAGAATTCAGGATAAAAGTCAAAACCATACTGATGAATATACAGAGAAATATGCAAGAGCTAAGGGAGGAAGTGAGGGAAGTGAGGAAAGACAATGCAGAAATGAGACAAGCAATGGACGGGCTGAGCAGCAGACTGGATGAGGTGCAAGAGACTGTTAATGCAATAGAAAACAGAGAACAGGAATACAGAGAAGCTGAGGCAGAGAGAGATAAAAGGATCTCTAGGAATGAAAGAATATTAAGAGAACTGTGTGACCAATCCAAACAGAACAATATTTGCATTATAGGAGTAAAAGAAGAAGAAGAGAGAGAAAAAGGGATATAAAGTGTCCTTGAAGAAATAATTGCTGAAAAGTTCCCAAAGTAGGGGAAGGAAATAGTCTCTCAGACCACGGAAGCCCACAGATCTCCCAACACAAGGGACCCAAGGAAGACAACACCAAGACACATAATAATTAAGATGGCAAAGGTCAAAGATAAAGACAGAGTATTAAAGGCAGCTAGAGAGAGAAAAAAGATCACCTACAAAGGAAAACCCATCAGACTTCTCAACAGAAACCTTACAGGCCAGAAGAGAAAGGCATGATATATTTAACGTAATGAAACAGCAGGGCCTCGAACCAAGAATACTGTATCCAGCACAATTATCATTTAAATTGGAGGGAGGGATTAAAAAATTCTCAGAGAGGTGAAAGCTGAGGGAATTTGCCTCCCATAAATCACCTCTACAGGATATCTTAAAGGGACTGCTCTAGATGGAAGCACTCCTAAGGCTAAAAAGAGGTCACGAGAGAAAATAAAATCATAGCAAAGAAAGCAGACCATCCAAATACTAACTAAAGTCAAAGAATAAAACACCTAGTATATAAAGAATGGAGGAGGAAGAATAAGAAGGGAGAGAAATAAAGAATCATCAGACTGTGTTTACAATAACATAACAAGAAAGTTAACTTAGACTGTTAGATAGTATAGAACCTACCATTGAACCTTTGATAACCAAGAATCTAAAGCCAGCAATGGCAATAAGTACATATCTATCGATAATCACCCTAAATGTAAATGGACTGAATGCAACAATCAAAAGACACAGAGTAATAGAATGGATAAAAAAGCAAGACCCATCTATATGCTGCTTACAAGAGACTCACCTCAAACCCAAAGATATACACAGACTAAAAGTGAAAGGATGGAAAAATATATTTCATGCAAACAACAAACAGAAAAAAGCAGGTGTTGCAGTACTTGTATCAGACAAAATAGACTTCAAAACGAAGAAAGTAGCAAGAGATAAAGACGGACATTACATAATGATAAAGGGGTCAGTCCAACAAGAGGATATAACCATTTAAATTATATATGAACCCAACACAGGAGCACAGGCATATGTGAAACAAATACTAACAGAATTAAAGGAGGAAATAGAAAGCAATGCATTCATTGTAGGAGACTTCAACACACCACTCACTCCAAAGTACAGATCAACCAGACAGAAAATAAGTAAAGACACAGAGGCACTGAACAACACACTAGAACACATTGACCTAACAGACATCTACAGAACTCTACACCCAAAAGCAACAGGATACACATTCTTCTCAAGTGCACATGGAACATTTTCCAGAATAGACCACAAACTAGGCCACAAAAAGAACCTCAGCAAATTCAAAAATATTAAAATTCTACCAACCAACTTCTCAGATCACAAAGGTATAAAACTACAGATGAATTCTAGAAAGAAAACAAAAAGGCTCACAAATACATGGAGACTTAACAACATTCTCCTAATTAATCAATAGGTTAATGACCAAATCAAAAGAGAAATCAAAGAATATATGGAGACTAATGACAACAACAACACAAAGCCACAACTTCTGTGTAACGCAGCAAAGGCAGTCCTAAGAGGAAAGTATATTGCAATCCAGGCCTATTTAAAGAAGGAAGAACATTCCCAAATGAACAGTCTAAAGACACAATTACTGAAATTGGAAAAAAGGACAAATGAGGCCCAAAGTCACCAGAAGGAGGGACATAATAAAGATCAAAGAAATAAATAAAATTGAGCAGAATAAAAAAACAATAGAAAAAAATCAATGAAATCCAGAACTGGTTCTTTGAAAAAATAAACAGAATAGACAAACCCCTAGAAAGAATTATTAAGAGAAAAAGAGAATCTACACACATAAACAGAATCAGAAATGAGAAAGGAAAAATCACGACGGACCCCACAGAAATACAAAGGATTATAAGAGAATACTATGAAAATCTATGTGCTGACAAGCCGGAAAACCTAGAAGAAATGGACAACTTCTTAGAAAAATACAACCTTCCAAGACTGACCAAGCAAGAAACATAAAACCGAAACAAACCAATTACCAGCAACGAAATTGAATTGGTAATCAAAAAACTACCCAAGAATAAAATCCCTGGGCCAGATGGATTCACCTCTGAATTTTACCAGGTATATAGAGAAGAAATAATACCCATTCTCTTTAAAGTTTCCCAAAAAATAGAAGAGGAGGGAATACTTCCAAACTCATTCTATGAAGCCAGCATCACTCTAATACCAAAACCAGGCAATGACCTCACCAAAAAAGAAAATTACAGACCAATATCCCTGATGAACATAGATGCAAAAATACTCAACAAAATATTAGCACACCAAATTCAAAAATACATCAAGAGGATAATACACCACGATCAAGTTGGATTCATCTCAGGGATGCAAGGATGGTACAACACTTGAAAATCTATCAACATCATCCATCACATCAACAAAAAGAAGAACAAAAACCACATGATCATCTCCATAGATGTTGAAAAAGCATTTGACAAAATTCAACGTCCATTCATGATAAAAACTGTCAACAAATGGGTACAGAGGGCAAGTACCTCAACATCAGAAAGGCCATATATGACAAACCCACAGCTAACATCATACTTAAGAGTGAGAAGCTGAAAGCTTTTCTTCTTAGATTGGGAACAAGACAGGGATGCCCAGTCTACCCACTGGTATTCAACATAGTACTGGAGGTCCTAGCCACAGCAATCAGACAAAACAAAGAAACACAAGGCATCCAGATTGGTAAAGAAGAAGTCACATTGTCACTATTTGCAGATGACATGATATTGCACATAAAAACCCTAAGGACTGGACCACAAAACTACTAGAACTACTATCTGAATTCAGCAAAATTGCAGGATACAAAATTAGGACACAAAAATCTGTCGTTTTCCTATACACTAATGATGAGCTAACAGAAAGAGAAATCAGGAAAACAATTCCATTCACAATTGTATCAAAAAGAATAAAATACCCAGGAATAAATCTAACAAAGGAAGTGAAAGACCTATACCCTAAAAACTACAAGACAGTCCTAAGAGAAATTAAAGAGAACACTAACAAATGGAAGTTCATCCCATACTCTTGGCTAGGAAGAATAAATACTGTCAAAATGGGTATACTACCTAAAGCAATCTACAGATTCAATGCAATCCCTGTCAAAATCCCAACAGTTTTCTTAAATGAACTGGAACAAATAATTCTAAAATTCATATGGAACCACAAAAGACCCCGAATAGCCAAAGCAATCCTGAGAAGGAGGAATAAAACAGGGGGAATTACACTCCCTGACTTCAAGGTCTACTACAAAGCCAGAGTAATCAAGATAATTTGGCATTGGCATCAAAACAGATCCACAGACAACTGGAAGAGAATAGAAAATCCAAACATTAACCCAAACATATACGGTCAATTAATATATGATAAAGGAGCCTTGGATATACAATGGGGAGATGACAGCCTCTTCAGCAGCTGGTGTTTGCAAAACTGGACAGCTACATGTAAGAGAATGAAACTGGACTACTGTCTAACCCCTAACACAAAAGTAAACTCAAAATGGATCAAAGACCTGAAATGTAAGTCATGAAACCATAAAACTCTTAGAAAAAAACATAGGCAAAAATATCTTGGACATAAACATGGGCGACTTCTTCATGAACATATCTCCCCAGGCAAGGGAAACTAAATCAAAAATGAACAAGTGGGACTATATCAAGTTGAAAAACTTCTGTACAGCAAAGGACACCATCAGTAGAACAAAAAGACTTCCTACAGTATGGGAGAATATATTCGTAAATGACATATCCGATAAGGGGTTGACATCCAAAATTTATAAAGAGCTCACGCACCTCAACAAACAAAAAGCAAATAATCGAATTAAGAAATTGGCAGAGGACATGAATAGACACTTCTCTAAAGAAGAAATTCAGATGACCAACAGGCACATGAAAAGATGATCCACATAGATAATCATCAGAGAAATGCAGATTAAAACCACAATGAGATATCACCTCACACCAGTGAGGATGTCCAACATCCAAAACATATACAACAACAAATGTTGGCAAGGATGTGGAGAAAAGGGAACCCTCCTACATTGCTGGTGGGAATGCATATTAGTTTAACCATTGTGGAAAGCAGTATGGAGGTTCTTCAGAAAACTCAAAATAGAAATACCATTTGACCCAGGAATCCCACTACTAGGAATTTACCCTAAGAATGCAGCAGCTCAGTTTCAAAAAGACAAATGCACCCCTATGTTTATCGCAGCACTATTTACTATAGCCAAGAAATGGAAGCAACCTAAGTGTCCATCAGTAGACGAATGGATAAAGAAGAGGTGGTACATATACACAATGGAATATTATTCAGCCATGAGAAGGAAACAAATCCTACCATTTGCAACAACATGGATGGAGCTAGAGGGTATTATGCTCAGTGAAATAAGCCAAGTGGAAAAAGACAAGTATCAAATGATTTCACTCATATGTGGAGTATAAGAACAAAGAAAAAAACTGAAAGAACAAAACAGCAGCAGACTCACAGAACCCAAGAATGGACTAAGAGTTACCAAAGGGAAAGGAACTGAGGAAGATAGGTGGGAAGGGAGGGACAAGGGGGAAAAAGGGGCATTATGATTAGCAGATGTAATGTTGGGAGGGGGCACGGGGAAGGCTGTACAACTCAGAGAAGACAAGTAGTGATTCTATAGCATCTCACTACACTGATGGACAGTGACTCTAATGAGGTTGGTGGGGGGATGTGATGAAGGGTTTAGTTTAATAACCGTAATATTGCACATGTAATTGTATTTTAATGATACCAAAATAAATTTAAAAAGTCATAAAGATGCTCATGGAGCTACAGTAAAATAGTCAAGATCTCAGGGAAAACAACAAAGAGAGAGAAAATTTGAAAAACAGAGTATCTGAAATGAAACATACAATGGAGGGATTTAAAAGTAGATTAGAAGAAGTAGAAGAGACAGTAAATGAAATAGAAATTAGAGAACCAGAAAACAAAACTGAGGTAGGGAGAGACAAAAGAATCTCTAAAAATGAAAGAATGAGAGAGCTGTGTGACCAATCCAAATGGAACAATATTTGCATTATACGGGTACCAGAGGAATAAGAGAGAGAAAAAGGGATAAAAAGTCTCTTTGAGGAAATAATTGCTGAAAACCTCCCCAATCTTGGGAAGGAAATAATCTCTCAGGTCATAGAAGTGCACAGATATCACAACACAAGGGACCCAAGGAGGATAACACCAAGGCATACAATAATTAAATTGGCAAAGATAAAGGATAAGGAGAAAGTGTTGAAAGCAGCAAAAAAGAGAAAAAAGATCACATATGAAGGTAACCTCATCAGGCTATCAGCATACTTCTCGACAGAAACTGTGCAGGCCTGAAGGGAGTGGCATGATACATTTAATGCACTGAAACAAAAGGGCCTCGAACCAAGAATATCTACCAGCAATATTTGTCCCGCGCAGTTTTCCACCAGCAGAAATAAGCACAGGACAAATAGGATCCTTCTGCAGCAACAGCTTTAATGCATCTTGAGAGTGAGATCACAAGCTGACTGTAAGGTAGGGAGGAGGACCCCAAAGTGAGGGAGGCGACCCCTTATATAGGTCCTACGCTCCGCTTGTGGCGTGGCCCTTCTCTATAGGGCGTCCTAGGATCAGGCCAGATGACGGTGCCAGCGCTACGCCTCGCGCATGCGCAGCGCGGGTGTTTACCAAACCAGCAGCCGGAAATGGGCGCCATCTTGTGATGGCGGGGAGCGGCTCCCAACAACTGCCCCTTATAATTAAACTAAGAACAGCAGGCATCAAAAGGAGAAAGATCAAGAAAAGGAAAAAGGGTCAGGCTGAAATCCACAGGGGATTCTGGGGCACGCCATCGCATGCCCCGATTCCCAGGGGCCAGGCCTGAGCTCTCCCACCAGTCGTGGTGCAATGGGATCCTGAGCCCTCACGACCCATAGGGGGAGGGCAGCAATTGGCAACGACACATGTGCAATGGGAACTTGAGCCCTATGTGTTTTTTCAATTGCTCCCTAGTCAGGACAGTTCCCACCTTAACCAGGTGCAATGGGGCTTAAAGGCCCCTCTGTGTGCAAAGGCTGGGAATACAGCTAGAAAGGAAAAAGAGGAGCCTGCGTTCTGGGGCGATTGTCCTCCATCATGGCTATCCAAACTGCTGCTGAACCTCCTTGATCTAGCGCTGCCAGTGCCTGCGCAATGACGACCTTGTCTTGCTGGCGCTGTGACCTGACTTTGCAGACAGCCCACAAGAGTAGGACCACACCAAAGCACATAAGGACACCAAAAAGGCCTACCCCCACCCATTCCTTAAAGTAAGAAACAACTGAAGAAATCCAGGAGGACATTCCTTCCGTAAGGGAAAGATCTAGACGAGTAGAATTCACTTCAATAATGGCAACCCGGAGTTTCCTCAAGGTCTCTTCAAATTCTGCTGTCCAATTCTGTAGCAAATATTTAGATACCAAAGTCTCTCCTGACTCTAAAATGGCTCAAGATATTCGCTGCTTCTACAGGCACTGGAACAAACCTAGGCAATCGAGTCACCATAGCAAAAGGATAAGCTGAGGCATCCCAGCAAAGAATATAAAAGCAGGTATGAGGGGAGCAACTGAGCACTGAGGTCCATATAAAAGAATCATTACTAACAAGCCAGATGAAAGGGGACCAAACACAGACAGAAACAGGACGAAAGGACAAGACCTTCCCCCTGAATGACTTGTAAGAAATATCTGAGGTGGTCCAGAAAAAACCACCAGAAGACTTTCTCATGGTACCAATAAAATCATATGTTAAATGTCCCTTCTCTACACGCCCTCCCCCAATCATGACCATCGGGGACAAATCTGTGCAACTACCACTTGTCCCACATAACAGCCATTGATCAAAAACGGCTGGCAGAAATTCCATCAATGGGTTGATTGGTAAAATTATAACCAGAAAAAGTGGCACTATAAACAGTAGAAATGGCAGGGGAAAAGGAAAAACAATCTTGGACTTTCTTAGCATCCCTAGACTGACATCCTGTCCAGAGCAGCATCAGCGTGTCTGGATCAGAGCCAGTACAAAAGGGGGACAACTTTGGTTGAGGAGGACCCACATCCCCAACAATGGCTGCGGGCCACCATCCAACCAAGACTGTAGCGTTAGATGCAATTTTGGAGTTATGAAAATAAGGAGCTTTCTGCCAGGCTGCAGATTGGTTATATAACCGAATGCAGTCACCTGACTTATTTTGATGTGATATAAGTAGAAAACAAAGACTGCCTTGCAGGGTAAAAAAATTATTGGTTAAAACAGGCGAAATCTGAACATCTTCGGGTAAAAAAGCCAATCCCAATGAACGATTGGTAGAAAAAAAATCGGGGAAAGACTTGTGCATCATGCATGACTGGCATAGGGATAGGAAAGGTATTCATAATGGCCCAGCGCTGCCCACTCCAAACACTATGGGTCCAGCATATCAGAAGTAGAGGGAGTGCTCTCTGCAGGTGGGCTCTCGATGGGCGCCTCAGGTGTTGATGGATCGCCATTCTGCTCATCAGGTTCTTCTTGGGCGATAGGTTCTTCTTCGGCAGGAACTGTTCTGGTCAATCTAGCAGGGATCCAAAAAGGGGAATTCTCCTCCTGAGGAAAAACACAAACAGCGCCCCTGGATCTAATAATCACTAGATCCGGTCCTTTCCATTCATTAGTAAGAACATCTTTCCATTTCACAAAATCATTTATGGGCTGTGGGTCACGGCAATGGCGATCTGCTGCCGCTAGGCCTTGGGGGTCCACATTAAGATAATTCAAGGTGAAAATGGCCATAGCAACTGCTCCACGAGGGTTCGTGGGCAGCACAGACTGAAGGCCCTCCTTTTGTTTTTGTAGATAAGCCTTAATAGAGCGGTGGGCACGCTCCACAATGCCTTGGCCTTGAGGATTATATGGCACTCCGGTAGAGTGGGAGACACCCATCTTAGCACAAAATTGCGCAAACTTAGAGGATGTATAGGCAGGGCCATTATCAGTTTTAAGGGCTCTGGGGCATCCCCAAGCGCTCCAGGCCTCCAAGCAATGTTGAATAACGTGGGCGGCCTTCTCCCCAGACAAGGGAGAGGCGAACAAGACTCCAGAATAAGTATCTATAGATACATGTACATATTGCAAGCGACCTAGAGAGGGTATATGTGTCACATCCATCTGCCATAGATATAAAGGACGCAATCCTCTGGGATTTATCCCTACATGAGGTGAGGGTAGGAACTCACAGCAATTGTGACAGCTCTTTACAACCTCTCTAGCTTCTTTTCTTGAGATTTTAAACTTGTGGCGCAGCGTCTCTGCAGTCACGTGAAACGATCTATGGAAACTTTGTGCTGCTTCAAGAGGGGAACTCAGAGCTGCTGCCGCAAGGCGAGTGGCACTGTCCGCGAGATCATTGCCTTGGGAGATCGGGCCAGGTAGACCCGAATGTGCGCGCACATGAGTAATAAACACAGGAGCGGCTCGGGCTATTAAGGCATCCTGGATATTTTGAAAGATTTTGGCGAGAGGGCTGGAGGACTTTATAATGCCAGCCACCTCTAAAATTTTGACTGCATTAACAACATAAACAGAGTCAGAGACTACATTAAGAGGCTGGGGAAAGCTTTTTAATACTTCAAGAACGATACAACATTCAACTACCTGGGGGGAAGAAGTATCAAAATGATGGGTAGTTACTTTGCCATTTACTACATAAGCTCCTCTGCCTGTTGAAGACCCATCGGTAAATACAGTAAGGGCCCCCGGGATGGGCACAGGGGAAGTAACTAAAGGGAATATCAAAGGGTGTTGCATGGCAAAAGTTAAAATGGGATGTTTAGGGTAATGATTATCTATCTTGCCTAAAAAGGTTGAAACTAAAATTGCCCAATCATCAGATGAGGCAGAAAGGACCTGCACTTGATGAGCTGTATAAGGAACCAATAGTGAGGATGGCTCACGGCCAAAGCAGGAAATAGCCTGTTTTATACCTTGTACTGCTAGCAGTGCTACTGCTCTGGGATACCATTCAATAATCTTGGCTGGGGTAGCATTAAGATGTATCCATAACAAGGGGCCATTTTGCCAGAGGACAGCAGTAGGTAACCCCACGGTCTTAAGAATACACAAAGAAAAGACTGTAAGGGGATCAATGCGCTTGAGCTGTGCATTCTGAAGTGCGGCCTCCACTTGGGCTAACGCCGTCCTAGCGGCGGGAGTAAGAACACGAGGGGATGCTAAATCTGGACTTCCCTCTAATAATGTAAACAGGGGCTTCAGGGTTGAGGTGGGAATCTTCAAAAAGGGGCGAATCCAATTTATATCTCCTAGTAATTTTTGAAAATCATTAAGAGTTTTTAAGGAATCAAGCCTAATGGTCAGCTTTTGAGGGCGAATACAATCAGGATAGATCACAGTCCCCAAAAATTCTCCAAGATATGAGAACTGAACCTTCTCTACAGATAAGTGCAATCCTTTAGATTGAAGGATGGAAACCAAAGACGGATAAGCACGTTGGAGGATCTCAGCATCTTTTGCAGTAAGCAAAATATCATCCATATAGTGAAGGATGGTGACATCGGGAAAACTAGCATATAACGGCTCTAGGGCCAATTGCACAAACAACTGACAGATGGTAGGACTGTTAGACATTCCTTGGGGCAGGACCCGCCATTGATATCGGCGGTCCGGACCGGCATGATTCAGTGAGGGAATTGTAAAAGCAAACCGAGGGCGGTCATGGGGACACAGAGGGATTGAAAAGAAGCAATCTTTGATATCAACAATCAACAGGGGCCAGCCACGTGGCAATACCGATAAAACAGGGAGGCCATGCTGTATGGAGCCTAAAAGCTGCATTTGAGCATTTACTGCTCTAAGATCGTGTAAGAGACGCCATTTTCTAGACCTCTTTTTAATAACAAAAATAGGGGTGTTCCATGGCGAGGTTGAGGGTTCTAAATGACCCAAGCATATCTGTTCCTTCACTAAGTCCTGTAATGCATTGAGTTTTTCCAGGGGCAGAGGCCACTGAGGGACCCAAACTGGATCCCCCGTACTCCAAGGTATGGGCATAAAGCCCTCAGCGGCCACTAGGAAAAACCCACACCCTTCCTATCTTGCTGTCCTCGGGGGGAGAGGGGCTCCACTCGACCCTGTTGAAATTTTCCTAGTCCTTGACCCGGTTTATGTCCCATTTTAACCATTATGTTGTGAGCTTGTGGTGAATAGACGCCACATTGTGCCTCTGTAGAGAGGGCAAATCCCATGGCTTGAAGAACATCTCTTCCCCAAAGATTCACAGGGAGCGGAAGGACGTAGGGTGTAAACATTCCTCGTTTACCTTCTGGACCTTCCCAATGGAGGGTTGCTGAACTAACATTAGGGCTAGCCTGATACCCTAAACCTTGTAAGGAATGGGCCGACTGCGTGACGGGCCATATATGAGGCCACCAATGAGTTGAGATGATGCTTTTATCAGCCCCAGTGTCTAAGATTCCCTCAAAAGACTTGCCTTGTACTTGTAAGGTTAATTTAGGGCGTTCAGCTAAAGATAACATTAAATAGGCAGAGTCTGGCCCTGAGGAACCCATTGGCTTAGAGCCTTCATCTTGCTTAGGGGAAGTTCCAGGGAGGAGTAATAGCTGAGCGATACGGTCCCCCTTTGAGATGGAAAAAACGCCCTGCGGGCTGGATGCTAATACCTGCAAGGCAGGGGAGTGGTCTGTGTCAACAATTCCCGGAAGAACAAGAAGGCCACGTAAGGCCAAAGAGGCTCTTCCCAACATAAGGCCAACTGCGCTAGAAGGCAACTCTACCGGGTCTACCGGAATAGGTTGGATACCCATATGGGGGATCAATAAGAAGTTGGTGGAGGCGCGGAGGTCCATGTGTTGGGGGATGGTCGATCTGCCTCCTGCTGTTCTTGCCCCTCCCCTTGACTTATCCAATTGGTCCCATATTTCTGCGGGCCCTGGGTCCGTGGGCCCTTCTGGGCGTTTTTTGAGTCTTGAGCATTGAGCGGGGGGAGCAGCATACCTTTAATATCTCTGACTGATCTACAGAAGGCGGCTTTATGATAACCCTTACCACAGCGAGAACAGAGGGTGGCTGGCTGGCGACTTTGTTCAGTTGCCGGGCATTGTCTTTTTAAGTGCCCAGGTTTTCCGCATTTAAAGCAAAGCCTAGCCTCTCGGGGCTGCTGCCTCTGAGATTGCAGGATTGCCGCCGCCAGCCCTGCATTAGTGAGGGGACCACCCAGCTCACGACATACTCTCAGCCAATCTTGCAGCCCTTTATTCTTACGTGGCGCAATGGCATTGCGGCATTCCTGGGTGGCTTGTTCAAAAATTAGCTGTTGTATGAAAGGCTCTACTGAGGCAATGTCACCAAAAATCATAGTGGCCGCTTCTGTCATACGCGCCACGAAGTCTGAGAAGGATTCCTGAGGACTTTGGATAATTTTTGAGAGCTGTGTATTAGCCTCTCCTTTTTTAGACAGAGCCTTCCAGGCTTTGATAGCGGCAGCTGCAATTTGAGGGTAGGTTCCCCAGTGGTAATTGCTTTGGTTGGCTGCGTGGGCGCCCTGCCCCGTAAGGAGGTCAGCGGTCCACTCTCTTTGTTCTGGGGTCAAGGCAGCTGCATTAATCCTGGCCTGATTTTGTGCCGCTTCGTGCCACAAGGCTTTCCATTCCATGTATTGGCCCATACTCGGGAGAGCAGCTTGAGCTACTGTTTGCCAGTCAGCCGGAGTAAGGGCGTGAACCGCCAGACGGTCCAACTGGACCAAGGTGAAATTAGCATTAGGGCCATACTTGCGAACGGACTCAGCAAGCTCTTTTAATTGGTTAAAATCAACAGGTGCGTGAACCCGGCCACCTCCTTCTGCCTCAAAAACGGGGAAGGCGGCCGACAGCTGTCTTCTCACCTTCTCCGGAATTCGGAAAAGGGAGCCAATCTTGCCGGCGATCGGCGCATAAGGAGGCAGTGGCGCAGAGGGCGCCAAGCCACTAGTCGAGGCGACGAGCCTATAGGGCTCATCAGGATGATATCTATCCGCCTCATATTGGGCGGCCTCTCTCTCTAAGTCTGCTTCATCTTCTAGGTCCAGTGCCTCAAAATCGGAAAGGCCCTCAAGGCCCACACTATCTGAGGATGAATCAACAAGCGTGGGGTAGAGCCTGTTCTCATTACTTCCTTTAGGAACACTAACGGGACGGGGATCCTCCCTTCCCGTAGGGTCCTTTGTCATCTTATCTTTATTGACAGAGCACTCCTCCTTTACCGGAGGGTCCTTTTCTCTTTTCTTTTAGGGGGTTTTGTTTTCTTTCGGGCGCCCAGTCTCTCACTGCGCTCGGTTTCTGACATGCTGTCCTGTATGGTCTCAAACACTACTTGTCCTGACCTAACCGTTGTCTGGCAATTGTCATCTTGCAGACAGTTCCTCAAGGTTCTCTGACCTACTTTAATAATACAGATTACACAGGCAAACAAGAGACCAAAAATCACAGACACAGGCATACCTCTCCGAACTCACCACTGCAGTTCTGAATCCACCTCAACGAGGGGTCCTCCAGGTGCTGGCGATGTTACGGCTTCTTCCCGGGTTTCGGCACCAGTTGTCCCGCGCAGTTTTCCACCAGCAGAAATAAGCACAGGACAAATAGGATCCTTCTGCAGCAACAGCTTTAATGCATCTTGAGAGTGAGATCACAAGCTGACTGTAAGGTAGGGAGGAGGACCCCGAAGTGAGGGAGGCGACCCCTTATATAGGTCCTACGCTCCGCTTGTGGCGTGGCCCTTCTCTATAGGGCGTCCTAGGATCAGGCCAGATGACGGTGCCAGCGCTACGCCTCGCGCATGCGCAGCGCGGGTGTTTACCAAACC
Organism: Phataginus tricuspis; assembly: GCA_029783875.1. Classification (NCBI taxonomy): domain Eukaryota; kingdom Metazoa; phylum Chordata; class Mammalia; order Pholidota; family Manidae; genus Phataginus; species Phataginus tricuspis. Next base: position 78,515,473 of record JAQQAC010016209.1, read on the forward strand.
AGCAGCTGGAAATGGGCGCCATCTTGTAATGGCGGGGAGCGGCTCCCAACAAATATTATCATTTAAATTTGAAGGAGGGATTAAATAATTTCGAGAGAAGCAAAAGTTGAAGGAATTTACCATCAACAAACCATTTCTGCAGTGTATCTTAGAGGTACAGCTCTAGACATAAGTGTTCCTAAGGCTAAATAGCTGTTACCAGAGAAAACAAACCTACAGTAAAGGAACCAGACAAATTAATTACTAAGCAAATACAAAATTAAATAATATACTCACAGTCAGTCAAAGGGTACACAACGAGTACAGAATAAGAAACCTAATATATAAAGAGTGAAGGAGGAAGAAGAAGGAGAAAAAAACAAAAAACCCTTTAGATTGTATTTGAAATAGCATAATAAGCAAGTTAATACACACTGTTATATAGTAAGGAAGCTGCCCTGGAACTTGTGGTAACCACAAATCTAAAGCCTGCAATGGCAACAAGTACATGTCCATTGATAATCACCCAAAATGTAATGTAAATGGACTGAATGCACCAATCAAAAGACATATAATTACAGAATGGATGTAAAAAAGACCCATCTATATGCTCCCTGTAGGAGACTCACTTCAAACCCAAAGACACACAGACTAAAATTGAAGGGATGGAAGAAGACATATCATACAAATAATAGGGATCAAAAAGTTGGGGCAGCAATATTTATATCAGACAAAATAGATTTCAAAACAAAGAAAGTAACAAGAGACAAAAAAGGAAATTACATAATGATAAAGGGATTAGTCCAACAAGAGGATATAACCATTATTAATATCTGTGCACTTAATATAGGAGCACCTAAATATGTGAAACACATACTAACAGAATTAAAGAGGGAAACAGAAAGCAATGCACTCATCTTAGGAGACTTCAGCACACCACTCACACCAAAAGACAGATCAACCAAACAGAAAATAAGTAAGGAGACAGAGGCACTAAAAAATGCATTAGAACAGATGGACCTACAGAACACTCCACTCAAAATTAACAGGATATACATTCCTCTCAAGTGCACATGGAAAGTGTTCCTGAATAGATCACATACTAGGTCACAAAAAGAGCCTCAATAAATTAAAAAAGATTAAAATATTAACAAGCAGCTTCTCAGAACACAAAGGTATGAAACTAGAAAAAATTATGCAAAGCAAACAAAAAAGCCCACAAACACATGGAACTTAGCAACATGCTCCTAAATAGTCAATGAATCAATGACCAAATTAAAACAGAAATCAAGAAATATGTGGAGACAGATGAAAACAACAACTCAACACAAAACCTGTGGGATAGAATGAAGTCAGATCTAAGAGGAAAGTATATAGTAATACAGGCTTACCTCAGTAAAGAAGAACAGTCCCAAATGAACAGTATAAACTCACAATTAATGAAACTAGAAAAAGAAGAACAAATGAGGCTCAAAGTCAGTAGAAGGAGGGACATAATAAAGATCAGAGCAGAAATAAAAAAAAATTGAGAATAAAACAGTAGAGAAAAATCAGTGAAACCAGGATCTTGTTCTTTGACAAAATAAACAAAGTAAATAAACCCCTAGCCAGACTTATCAAAAAAAAGAGAGTGTGCACACATAAACAGATGTAGAAATGAAGAAGGAAAAATCACTCCCAACACCATGGAAATAAAAAGAATTACTAGAGAATGCTATGAAAAAGAATTATTAGAGAATGTTATGAAAAATTATATGCTAACAAAATGGGTAACCTAGAAGAAATGGACAACTTTCTAGAAAAATACAACCTTCCAAGAATGAGCCAGGAAGAAACAGAAAATCTGAACAGGCTAATTACCAGCAATGAAATAAAATTGGTAATGAAAAAATGACCTAAGAACAAAACTCCTGGTCCAGATGGATTCACTGCTAAATTTTATCAAACATATAAAGAAGAGCTAATACCCATCCTCCTTAAAGTTTTCCAAAAGTAGAAGAGGAGGGAATACTTCCAAACTCATTCTGTATGGTCAACATCACTCTAATACCAAAACCAGGCAAAGATGCCACAAAAAAAGAAAATTACACACCAATATCCCTGATCAACATAGATGCAAAAATCCTCAACAAGATATTAGCAAACCAAATTTAAAAATACATCAAAAAGGTCATCCATCATGATCAAGTAGAATTTATTCCAGGGATGCAAGGATGGTACAATATTAGAAAATACATCAACATCATAAATCACATCAACAAAAAGAAGGACAAAAACCACATGATCTTCTCCATAGATGCTGAAAAACATTCGACAAAACTCAATATATCTTCATGATAAAAACTCTCAACAAAATGGGTATAGAGGGCAAGTAACTCAACATAATAAAGGCCATATATGACAAACCCACAGCCAGCATCATACTTAACAGCAAAAAGTTGAAAAGTCTTCCTTTAATATTGGGAACAAGACAAGAATGCCCACTCTCACCACTTTTATTCAACATAGTACCGGAAGTCCTAGCCATGGCAATCAGACAACACAAAAAAATAAAAGGCATCCAGATTGGTAGGGAAGAAGTTAAACGGTCACTGTTTGCAGATGACATAATATTGTACTTAGAAAACCCTAAAGAATCCACCAAAAAATTACTAGAACTAATACTGAATTCAGCAAAGTTGCAGGATGCAAAATTAATACTCAGAAATCTGTTGCATCCTTTATATTAAAAATAAAGTAGCAGAAAGATGAATCAGGAAAACACATCCATTTACAATTGTATCAAAGAGTATAATACCTAGTAATCAACCTAACCAAGCAGGTGAAAGACCTTTACTCAGAAAAGTACAAGACACTCATGGGAGTAATTAAAGAAGGCACCAATGAATGGAAATATATCCCATACTCATGGATAGGAAGAATTAATATTGTCAAAATGGCCATCCAGTCTAAAGCAATCTACTGATTCAATGCAATCCCTAACAGAATACCAACAGCATTCTTCAATGAACTAAAACAAATATTTCTAATATTCATATGGAGTCACAAAAGACCCTAAATAGCCAAAGCAATCTTTAAAAAGAAGAACCAAGCTGGGGGATTTTCCTCCCTAACCTCAAGTTCTACTGCATAGTCACAGTAATCAAAGCAATTTGGTCCTGGCACAAGAACAGACCCATGGGTGTGAAGTGAGGGAGAAGAGGATTAAGCAGTAGTATAATTAATAATCACAATATAGGTAGGTTATGGGGAAGGCAGTACAGCACAGAGAAGAAAAGTAATGACTCCATAGCATCTTACTATGCTGATGGACAGTGACTGCAATGGGGGAGTGAGGACTTGATAATATGGGTGAGTGTTCAAACCACATTGTTGTTCACGGGAAACCTCCATAAGATTGTATATCAAAGGAAACTTTAATAAAAAAAACTCAATAATATGTGAAAGGGGAGGGGAAAATATAAAAGAAATAATCCACAAATATAAAATAATATCAGATTTTACACTGGATGTAAACAATAAGTGCTGTGATTGAAAGACAGTTGTCTGATTAGATTAAAAATAAAACACCCTATGCAAGGAGAACTTGGTAAAAGTTAAATTGTAGTATACTTTTCTATTCATCTCTTCAGAATGAGCAAGTCTATTTGCTAAGAAAAAAAAGAACATGGAGGAATTGAATAATATGAAGTACAAACTCCCGTAACCTTGCTAGATCATTACCAGCATTACTTAATTTAACCCTTACAACCATGAAAGGAAAGTATTAATTTCTACATTTTCATAGATGAATTGAGATTAAGTGCTTAAGCAACTACATAGGTTTCTTAACTAGTACATCTAACACATGGAAGGATCAATATTTAATCAAAGCCTTCCTTTCTAAGAGGCTTTCTCACACCCTCCATCACACCCTCCTGCTTATTAAGTTAGAGTAAGAGACAGCAAAATAAAATGTTTAGTTGCAGGTTTATATCATGTAGTACCTGACATTTGAAAGTTAACATCTCTGTTTCCAAGTTTTCTAATATGCAGATGATGTTATAATACCTAGACTATAGGGTCGCTAAGTTGATTAAATGTGGCCATACCTGAAATACCTGAAACTTTGCTTGTCAGAGAATAAGCACTAAGTATTTGTTAGCTATTTTTTCCTGTTACCTTATCCTGTGAGCTTCATAGAATTTTAGGTTAAAGAATTTACTCTAGGTAACATTAAAAAACTGATTGGACCTTGACTATTAAGATCAGACTTTAAGACCAATAACAGACAAAACAATTTTGTGTTGATAAACAGTCTCAATACAAGAAAACATAGTTTCAACTCAAGGGAAAATAGATAAACTAGGTTTAGGGTATAGAAGAGAGCAGGACCCCTTAATTCACATCATTGCATAGAACCATCATTATATAGACATATTTTCTCTAAGGTTCATTCTGATTAGGAAGCACATTTAATTAAATTAAACAATTGACTTTCAAAAGTTAAATATTTCAAATATAACCAGACTTTAAAATTAAAGCATGTTTAGCATCCTATTGATTGAATAAGCCCTGTTTTTCAAAACAGTCAACTAAAAATCAGAGTAATTAGATGATTACTTATACCTTTAATCTGTTTCATATTATCTACCTTTTTGATATTTTTGTTTTCATTTGGATGTAATTTTAACTTGGCTTGAAAAGGAGACAACAAAAATCTTTGGTCATTTTCCATCTGTCCCATTTTCTGAATCCCATTATTTCTTCAGCTATTATCATTACAAACTTGAATATAAAAAGCCAGTCAGGAAGAAATCTTACCTGCTTAGATACATTTGAACAAAGCTAAATCACTGAAAAATTCTTTGGTGAAATATGAAATCAATTGCTGGTCTTCAGAGAATTTTCACATACATTATTCTTAACAAATTTCACTGTGTCTTTCTACCACAAAGTGTTATATTGAAGAAAGAGAATAAGTATGCACAAGAAATTAGGAGTCTCCTAATTGAAAGCAATGCAAATTAGTTCAAAATAGAGTAAGCAAAAGGGAGAGACGGGTTGGTTATGGTCTTACATAAATCGAATGAGGCGATAGGAGCAGACCCAGGGACTCAGGAATATGTTTGAGCCTCTGTTTCTTTACTCTAAAATATGATTGGATACTGACCCTCTCCATCTGGTGGCATGATGAACACAGACACCTTCCACTCATACACTCCCATCCTAATTGTTTATCAGCACAAGACTTAAAAACCTGAGGAAGAATAATTTAATTGCTTCAGTCATATGTTCATTCGTGTGGTGAGAAGAGCAGGAGAGATGAAATCAGGCCCAACCATACCACCTAGATTAGGGTCCCTAATAAGCAGAAGTCTTGTATTATCAACTATAAAGGGAAACAGGTACTCAATACTTTAAGAGGACATTCACTATGCACATATATAAGGAAAAACCTTAAATTTATTTGTCTGTTTTCCTGTTTCATTTCTTATGGTCCCTTTTTCTCTCTGTCACATTATAAACCATTAATTGCATTTGCTTCCTTACAAATTATCTTATAACATTTTTTGGTATATATTGTCAGCATTTTTGTTACATGTGATAATACTTTCTATTTCAATTCAAATATTTTGGTGAATTCCTAAGAATAAAATTGGCTCTTGCTCCATAAAATGATCTTTCAGTATCTTAAAGATAACTAAGCTGAACCTTGCCTATTCAGAAGTAAAAGCTCATTCATATATAATGATCAATAATTAAACTGTAATGAACTTCCAATCTCTGTTGTTCTGTGATCACCATTAAAATAAAATTGGAGTATCTTGTGTTTGAGCCCTTATTATGTACCTTATTAAAAAACTAATAGTGAATTATTCCACTATTATTTTTTCCAAGATATTGATCATAAAATTATCTTTTATTGTCTTCTTTAATCTAATCATTTTTAACCGTACAAATAATCCATTTTGTTGTATATGCCATTGAATCATTTATAATAAACATCCCATAACAACTTAGTTTCAGTTAAATTAGTATCCTGAGTTGTACTTTTCTAGTGTCTTTGCTAAATGACATGACTGTTAACTTCTTAAAGATGAAGAGTTGACATTTCTGTTTAGTTCATTTGTTTTGGTGACATACAGTGACAGGGAATAAATATTTGGAATTCAGAACATTTTCAAAAATCCCTATTAGGATACTTACTGCCCTACAACCTTTGGTACATGTACACCTACATGGAAAATTATTATAGATAATTTTACATTCAAAACATCAAATGTTAGCCATAGACTCTAATAACATCAGAATAAATCAGGACAAGAGTTTTCTCTTCACAGAAGAGAATATAGCAGAAAAAACATCAGGTTCATCATACAATCTTAATGACCTTCTCCTAATGGAACAACACTCAACCTTCTAAATTTACATTGAGAATGTGGCTCAACACTTGCAAATATTCTCAGTATCCATGAGACTCTATGATTTTATGGACACAAATTTTAACACATTTTGCATATTTGTTTTTATCCTCATAGCAGTTCTTAAAACCGTGCTATCTGAGAAACACATACTTCCCTTTAAAATCAATAAATCAGACTTTGTTACAAATATATAGTAATGCAAATATATACACAAAGTGGACTTCTAAATGTTGAAGAGTACAATAGGCATTACAGCCATTAAGAACAAGAGAAAAACAAAAATAAACCAACACAGACTATACATTCATCATAACCTAAAGACAAAGAAAACCAAATTTTAAAATAACTATAAATCAAATTAGAAAAATCATGAAATCCAAGCACACAACCTATTACGCTTCTGCCCCACTGAAAAATTTTGTGGGCAAGCAAAAGCAGACTGAGAAAAAGCACAAAGAATAGAGAAAGGAAATGGCAATGGGCCTTGGGTTGATATAAAATCCATCCTGATTCTGAAAATCAAAAAAAAATTATCTACATAGAAAGACCACAAACTAGGGGAAAAAAAGCATATGGGCTTCCATTTTTCAACTGGGATATAACTAGAAAAATCACCACTTCCAACATGAAAAATAAAACAAAAAAGAAAATTATTCTTTAAGATGTTCAAGTTCTGAGGCCACAGAGCAATCAAATATACTTAAATTAAAGGTGAAACAACCACCTGCAGAATGACATAAGCATGAGTTACCTGGGCAAGATGCAGATAGACATTATTAAGAACAGTTAAGCTGGGGTGATTGTGGCATTCTTACTAAAAATATATAACTCAGTCTAAAAAAGAAAAAAAGAAAAACAGGCACAGCCATATAGAAGGGGGTAGTTTAATCATCACAATATTGCTCATGTAATTGTAGGTTAATGATACTAAAATAAAATAAATTGTAAAAAAAGAAAAAAGAAAAAAGAAAAAAGAAAGGCATTCTACAAAATAACTCACCAATACTCTTTAAAAGTGTCAAGTTATATAAGACAAAGACCAAGGGACTGACCAAGATTGGAGGAGATCAAATAGACATAAAATTAAATAGATATGAATTGTGGAATACTGGATTGGATCTTGGACCAGATAAGGAATATTAGAGAGAAAATTGGTAAAATAATATCTGTCGATTAACAGTATTGTAGCAAATTTAATTTCCTGGTTTTATAAGTGTACTATGGTTATTTAAGGTGTTAACATTAGGGGAAAATAGGTAAGGGATATAAGGATAACTCTGTGTTATTTTTGCAACTTTTCTGTAAGCCTAAAATTATTGCCAAATAGTAATTTGAAACATCTGAATGAAGATATTTAAATTATCTTAGAAATATACTTATATATTTTAATCAGAAATATTAGAATTACTTCATGAAGTTCATTTTCGGAATTGAAAAGTGAATCAAATTAGCATCATGGTAATAAGCACTTTACTACTTAGTGTTGAATATTTCTTCAATTCCTTGAAGGACATTCCAATAAATTATCTCACTTGCCACATAACATAAAGAAAATATCAAATCCACATTACAGGTTAGGAACAAATGTTCAATGAGGTGATAGAGTGTCTCCTCCAACAGGATATAACCTTTTGTAAGAGAACTATGTCTTAGTTCACTGCTCCGTACCATGATATATGCTGCGTCCAAATGCCTACTATGTGCAAAATGCGCTGCTAGATTCTCTGGCATAACATATTTGATATTTTGCTAAAATAAGATAAAATTCCACAGAAGTTGGAGAAAGCATATTCTAAAACTAAAAAGCTTTGTTGTAGTTATTGAGAGCATTAGACATGGATCAAAGATGTGCTATCAGATGATAAAAAAGCAGGCAATAGAGCAGGCACCTTTGATTATGAACACAGCAAGATTGTAATTACTTTTCTATTATGTATTTGCCTCAAGCTCCTGATTGCTGGGAACATTAAACCCTTCTGATACTTTTCTGAGCAACCATGTAGCTTTTCTTTGAGATAATATAACATCAATGACTGAGAGAAAAACAATTTGTTCTGTCAAAATTCACTTATTGTGCACTGTGGGTAGTTCTCCATTTGGAAGATTTATGCCGTTTCTTAAAGCTAAAAGCAATGCCATTGCCAATTGAGGTACTTATCTTTGACATTACTGTCACTTTTCTCACTGTTCAAAGGATAGCAACAGCTTAATATTTCTACTTTGTTGATGTGAAATTACTAACCCACTACCAAATCTTGCTCCCTCGAGATTTTGAACATCATAATGCTAATCATTAGAGTGGCAGGAGCAGATGTAGGGTTGGTAATACTACATATTTCTGTAAAATATATAATCCCTAGTTTAATGAAAGAAGAAAGGTGATTATTATTTAAGAAGTTTTTTTAGTAAAGTCGTCACTAGAGAAGGTGGTCTGTTTGAAATGTAGGCAAAGGCACCTTTTAATTACTCCAGGTTTACAGCCTGGAAAGTATCAGAGAAAGCTCCACAATGTGTTCTCCAATGGTTAAACGTCATTCATGAAAACATTTCATTTTAGACACCAGAACTAATTTAATTGTTGGGACCAAGCAAAGTCAGTGAACTTTAGCTTTGCTTTTAGACACACAAATCTTCTAGGAACTGTATTTTAAAAATTCATATTAAGTATATTTTCTTGAAATAGTTTTACAAGTCTTAGTGATATGAGGAAGACCGTTTCCTCTACTGCCTTCACCCATTCAACATCATTCTTTCAATGAATATTTTTTGATGGTCTTTTATGTCATGTATTTTATAGGCATTGAAGGAAAGGCAGTGGAGCAAGTAATCACAATCTCTACAATCAAAAATTTACATATTTGTGGGGTGACAATAACTAATATTTAAGTTAGTGATCTCAGTGCTTTACATACTTTTTACTCATTTAATTATAACAGCAGCCCTATGATATAATAATTTTTATAAAACCAACCACCTCAACATTAATCTTATTAATTATTTCATAAAACACAATATGATTATGTGGTTTAAATGTGATCATAACACACAATTGGGAGAAATATTTTTTTCTAGCATTATCACAAGTAATTCGCTAATTTTAATAACATTCAGGTTAATTTTTAAAAAGCTGACTTATGCAACTTTTTAAAAAATTGTTTTCCCAACTAGATTTTTTTCCCTGAAATTTATCTTACCCTTATCTGATATTAATTATAACGTAGCTCACACATACAAACACATTTAATATAAGGATTTCGTATTAACACCCATTGAGGTTGATTTGGCTTATTTATGGTTCTACATAAAATTGTTACTTTTCTCCATATACTGAAAATGGAAGGATTACAATACAATCTTAATATTTTATGAAAAGTCAAAGCCCACTGAAAATATATCATTATGAAATTTACCCTTTGCCTTGTACAATCAAAAGCTATAAGGTTGATGATGGTGGCAGTCATCTGCTGACTGTGGAAATGGGGAGGTGTTACCACAGGTAGATATATGTACATGTAAAAATGAATATACTTGATGTAGATGAAATTTCACATTGAAAACAATAATTTATCACATATGTGGCAGTTTTGATCTAATAAAGGAAAAGTATTCCAGAAAAACGTTAAAGAACTTTCTGAATGAGGATGATCTATGAATTTTGTTATGTAAATTTTTAACTAATAATTTATACCATAAAACTTACATTTTAAAGTATAAAATTCAGTAATTTTGGTATGTTCACTAGATTGATCAACCATACCATCTAAGTCCACAACATTTTATCACCCTCAAAAGAAAAAAAAAAAAAAAATATATATATATATATATATATATATATACCAAGACTCTGTGGTGTTTGCATAAACATACATAAAAGCGCATACTTGGGATACAGGGAAAATATGTATACCTATGACAGTCAATCCCCACCCATTTGTTCCAACTCCTGGCAATCACTAAACTACTTTATGTTTTTATGGATTTGCCTATCCTGAAAATTTCATATAAATGTAATAATATATTATGTGGAATTTTGTGTCTTCTTTCATTTGGCATAATGTTACGGTTAATCTATGTTGTATGTTATCAGCACTTCATCCATTTTTATGGCTGAATAATTTTCTATTTGTATGCTGAAATTTGTGTTTTTGTTCATCAGTTAATGGATATTTAGGTAATTTCTACATTTTAACTACTATGAATAATACTGCTGTGAATATTCATGTACAAAGTCTTGTGGCAATATATGTTTTCAGTTTTACTGGGTTTATTCCTAGGAGCTGAATTGCTGAATAATATGGTAACTCTGTTTAACTTTTTCAGGAACTGCTAGACTATTTTGTAAAGGGACTGAGGTATTTTGCATTCCCGCAAACAGTATATAAGGATTCCAATTTCTCCATATCCTTGCTAATTTTTTATTGTCTTATTTCTTGTAATTAGCCATATAGTGGTTATGAAGTGCTATCCCATTGTGGTTTTGATTGCAATTTCCCTAGTTTATAATGCTCTTGAACATCTCTCCATGTGTCTACTGGCAATTTGTGTATGCTATTTGGAGGATATCTATTCAAATATTTTGACCTTTTAAATTATGACATGCTTTTAAGTTACTGAATTACAAGTGTTTTTTTAATATATTCTGGATACTAGATGCTTTTCAGATATACAATTGGCAAATTATTTTTATTCTATGGGATGACTATCCATTTTTGTTCACTTTAAAGAACAAAAGTTTTAAAGTTTTAAACACAAACTTTAAAATTTTGATGAAGTTCAATTTATGCTATTTTTCTTTCTTTGCTTATCATCAGGTGTTCTATTCACAAAAAAAAAACACACATGCACACACAAAAAAATGAAAACAAAAAACATGACCTAATCCAAGGTCACAAATATTAACATTTTATTTTATACTAGTCTTATAGATTTATATTATTATACTAAAATTTAGTTTATTATATTAGAGTTATCCATTTTGAGTTAATTTTGTGTACAGTGTGAGGAGAGGGTTCAACTTCCTTCTGGTATATATAGTTATCCAGTCATCTTAGAATCATTTCTTTAAAAGAGTGTTTTCTTCTCCCATTGAAATTTCTTAGCACCCTTGTCAAAAATCAATTGACTGTAAATATGAGAATTTATATATGAGATCTCCATTATATTCTGTTGATACATATGGGTGTCTTTATGCAATGCCATGCAGTCTTGATTATTATGCTTTTTTAGTAAGCTTTGAAATGGCAAAGGCATGATTCCTCCAGGTTTTCTTTTTTTTTTTTAAGATTGCTTTTGTTATCTGGATCCCTTACATTTCCATATGAATTTCAGGATCAAGTTTTCAATTTTTACAAAAATGGCATCTGAGATCTTGACAGGAATGACACTGAATCTGGAGATCAATGTGAGAATTATATCCATATAAATTTTAGATCTTCCCATTTATAAACAAAGGATATATTTTTATTTATTTAGGTCTTTTATTACTTTCAGTGTTTTGTAGTTTTCACTGTGTAAATGTTACAATTCTTTGGGTAAATTTATTTCTAAGCATATTATGTTTTTTGATAGTATTGTAAATGAAATTTTCTTAATTTCATTTTCTGAAATTTAATGGATTCTGTACAGAAATAGAATCAATTTTCTATATCGATCTCATATTCTGCACTCTTTCTGAACTATTTATTAGTTCTAAATATTTTTTAGTGAATCCCTTAGGATATTCTATACATCAAAGCATGTAATTGGTACATATACAAAGAGAGAGAGTTTCATTCTATATGCATTTTATTTGGTTTTCTTGCGTAATGTCTCCTGATAGAACTTCCAGATAATGTTGATTAGAAGGAGTGATCTACCTGAGAACTCAAGGGATAGATAATTAGATACCGCCTCTTGAAAAGAGGTGCAGTGTAAATGTATAGGAGGGAAGGAATTGGTGGTAACCTTCTTGGTCTATGTTAACATGACTGACACTACTGAAAGTTGATCAAGGCTTTGGAGCAACTAGAATTCTCAGACTTCTCTAATAGGAGTATAAAATGGTACCACACATTTAGAAAACTCTTTTGATATCTCTTAAAACTATAAAAACATCTTTTCTATTATTGAGCAAGTCAATTTCTAGGAATTAGCCTAAAATATATGAACACATGTCTACAAACGGACTTGTAGAAAAATATTTATAGCAGCTTTATTTGTAAAAACCCCAACAGGAAATAATCTAAAGTCCATCAATATAATAATAGATAAATTACGGTATATCCACAATGGAATACTCATCAATAAAAAAGTGAAATGCTATTGTAATTGGCCTTTGAACAAGGACGCCAGTCCCCCATGAAGTCAAAATAGAGAGTAGAGCAAAAAAATTGGGGAAATTTTTATTTGCAGGTGATTTAACTGTGTGCATAGAAATTCCAAGAGTATCTGAATTCAACTTATTAGTAACAGCCAAGACTATCTATATTCAGATTATTTGAATGAATTAAAAAGTTTAGCAAATTTGCTGGATATTGCATCAATAGATAAAGTCATTCAGAACGTGGTAAGGCATTATGAATACTCAACTCATATGTTTGATTGCTTAAGGTTGATAAATGAAGGTTACATGTGTATGTAGCCAAATTAAACATGATGGAAATCTCCAAACTTGTTCATTTTGTCTGAATACATTAACAAAAAATAAATGAATTTTAAAATTCATGTATCCTGACCTCTCTTCTTATAAGAAGAAGTGAGTAGACCAGTAGAGCATTGACTAAGGGTTAGGACCAGGATTGTTTATGAGGAGCCAGCTAGAGTAAGTAAATTGCCCAAGATAGTTTTTGCCAGACAAAGCTAGTAAAGTAAATATAAATGAGTCATTGAAAAGGAGCACAAGGTAGGTGCAAAATTATCAGTTTAAAAAACAAACAAACAATATATCCAAAGAGGTACAAATATGACTGAAAGCAAGAGCTGGAGTCAGGAAGCCAGTTAATTCATGTGAAGGGAAGCAGGAGAGAGACAAATAAGGACAATCCTGGATTGTTTATTATTTTAAACACTGTAAGTCCGGGGAGAGTAAATCCAAGGCAAAATACCTCTAAAAACTGAAATCAGTCAAAGGGAGAAATAAAGTTTAAAACCCGTTTACTGCTTACAAACTGCAGTGCAGCACTGTCTCTCTCACCTGCTCCAGAAGAAGCAAGCCAGCAAGCAAGCCAGCCCCTCCCCTTAAACTCTCAGGTTCAGACCTGCCCTCAGTTGCCCATGTAATTACCCATTGACACGGAGATGAACTTCTCTCCACCCCTGAGGATATGCAAATGCACTAAAGCCAGGTGAAATATTCTGGAAATGTTACAAGTTTACCCACAAACACCATGTTCAATTTTTACAATATAGGTCAATGAATGCAGAATGGACAGGCAGGCAGGGTTCATTAATTGATTTGGATTGAAGTAGAAAAAATATCCATCTATTTAATGGCACAGCAGTCTTTATTAACTGCGCAGGTCATATCTATGTACTGTGTTAGTCACATTCAATTTTTATCATTGTCATTCAGATCTAACCTTCCAGGGAAATGTGTACCATGGTGGAATATGAGGGTCTGTAGAACAAAAAGTATCACTAAGAAAAATGTCCATCAGGTCTATTTCTTTGAGGGCTGTATTCAGAGTTTGATCAAATAACAAATAAACCAAAAAGAAAACATTTTTAAATAATTGAAAAACAAGTAAACCTCCCAAAATAAATGAAGCAAAAAATATATGTGACATACATACAACATATAAATTAGCATGGTAGAAATTGTCAACATATTAAATATTTTAAAAGTACTAAAATGGAGAGAATCATAAAACAGTTATTACCACTGTTATTACCTTGAATCAAAAAACAAAAAATGAGCTATCAAGTCAAAAAAGCTGAAGATATATGTTCTAGTTGGGAATCCAGTAGCACTTAATTTATATCCAGAACCATTTCATCATGAACTGTCAGTTCTAAAGACACAAGCTTTGAAGACCTCAATAATTTTTTAGGATAGATAATGTAACTTTATCCTTAAAGTGTTTGAATATAGAATCCAATGTTAAAATCTTGGGGTTAGCTACACACATACAACTACAGATAGGATTAATTTTAAATGAATCAAATGATTGTTTAAAAAAAAGCTATAGGCCCATAAATAAAAACAAGAAAGTTAGAATCCATTTTTGCTCCAAAAGCTCCTATCAAATAATTAGAGTAAGTCCATGAGAAAACCCATTCTATTTTAGAGAATAGCCTACGCACAAGAGTCACAGCATTCTGAAGAAAGATAGGCCCACAAGAGACTGATTACTTTCTTTAGTTCCCCGAATATATGGTCTATATTTCTTTGTCAAAGATCCCAAGATTTGGCTTTGGCCAAAGTCTTGGGTTACATATACAAAAATGAAACTGTAATTTATTTAGAGCTATCAGGTAATCAGTCTATAAAATATAAAAAACATAACTCTAAGAAACTACATATCCAAAGTATTTAACATTGTTCAAAATAATTTTTTATCACTTTAGGAATAGCTTTAGTTAGCAAAAGAATCCCAACTGACATTATTATTAAAGTTGTAGATATAGTTTGTGATATCAGGAACTGTATTTTTCTTGTTCACTACTGTACCTCTTGCTCTAACATAATTCTCGACACAAAACCAGCATCATTAAATATCTGTTGACTACATGAATGAATTAGTGAATGACATATTCTTTAATTTACAGATGTTTTCTACCCAAAGAAGAAAGGTTTAAGTAAGTTAACAGTAAGTACAAAGCAGTGATTGGTTATCAGGGTGAAAGAAAAATTACCTTCCTAAGAAAATACATAAAAATTAATTATAGTAAAAATAAAGATCGTATCTACTATTACATTGTGAGTTTACCCAGGTCAGTATTACAAATCAGTTGTGGAGACATGTCTGTCCCACAGCTATGAGGAAAATAGTACAAATAGGTGAAGATGGCCTAAGTATACCATATGGGGAAAATAGAGATAGTTAAAACTTTATCCTTAGGTTCATAGTTAGTTCAAGAATCTGAGAGTGATAGAGGGATGGACTCCCACACATCATGAATGAGTAAACTAAAAGATTAAAAATGTATCTTGTTACAACCAGGTGATGTTTATTAAAACATTAAAAAGATGTCTAGAAATTCTACATCTTGGAAATGATCCTGAGGGAATAAGGTTGTACATAAACATACTCATTGCAAGGGAGATATATCACTGCTAAAACTGTGATCATTTTTTGAATATTATTTACATATAAAATTTGATGTTCTGCAATACAGGTCCACGAAGACTGACTCTTGGATAGAAACACATTCTCCCTACTCCCGATGCTTTCTTTTCTGTAGAAGGAAACCAATGTGTCACTTCTGGCTTCTTTTTACCCCTTAACCTCTAAAAAGATAAACACTTACCTAGTCAGTGAGTTTATAGGTAGAAACGCGGCCTTTATAGTGTGACCCTTTCCTCTTTCTTTTAGAATATACTTGTCTTTGAAGTATACGTTTCTCCTCTGCCCCTCCATTTGGTAAGTCTTATGGTAGTAGATCACCTACATGGGGAAGCCTATAAGAGCTGAGCATTGCCTGTGGAAAGGTACCAAAGTCTGTGTCATATTGGAGTTCAAAATTAGGATGCATCCAATAAGCACAGATTTTGACCACCTGTGATTTCATTCCTTTGTTATGTTTCCTAACTTCCAGGCCAGGGAAAGGTTGTTATTTATTGTACTTACCCCAGTGTTTTCAGTGTGTTCTAAATTATATGTAGTCTGACTCCACAGGTGAAAGTCTCACAAATTAGCAAGAGTAGAATCAAATAGGCTTCCACTGAAGCTTTTGTTTGTCATAATAAGAACACAGCTTCAACTCAAACTCAGCAGAATAAAGAATAACTACTAAATGTACAGCACTTGATAACTTCAAGCATACTAATTCTGTACCCCCAAATAATACAGATTGTTAATTATTTGAAGACAGGAAAATATCTTTGTGTACCTCTGTGTCTCAAGAACAACAGTATACTTACCATGTGCTAAATTATTTGCTTTCATCATTTAATCTTTAGAACAAATCTTTTAGGTAAGCATTTTATCCCATTTTAGAAATAAGAAAAATAAATATTTGAAAAACTAAATACCTTGCTAAGGATCACATAACTCTTAAGTAGCAGTACCATAGTTTAAACTCACTTTTCTCTGGCTCCAAAGCTTGTGCCCTAAAACACTATGACTAGTGAAACTGTTGAACTGGTACAGTCCTACTTAAAGCCTTTGTTTCAACATCCCGTCTTGTTAGTACCCTTGTTCACTCTCAATAGCATCCCAGAGTCTGGATGATAAATAAAATACTCACCCTAATTATGCTATCCAGCCTTCCTGCTGATTCTCCCATCTTTGAGCAGTATGCTCACATTTTATAACTCTTTCCTCCTATTAAACTTTAACCAAGCTTATGGCCTATGTCCTAGTTGTATTTTGCATATGAGAGCTGACTTGTTAGAAATTTAATTCATACACTTCCAGTTGACACCTACACTTTTTCAGACTTTCTGGAGTCAATGAAACCAACGAAACGACTCTAATGATAGACTGTTCAGAGACCATGACAGAGTACTATATTTTAGGCAGTCTATATCCTGGACACTCCTCAAATTTTGTCACCTATTCCTTCTGTATAAATAGATCCTCATTACATAGGTGTTACACTTAAATTTTACATTGGCTAGAATAAAATTGACACTTTAACCATTAGAGAATATAACAATATTTGACAGTATATTGGTATCTGAATATTGGAGATTATTCACAATTGGAAATATATCTCCCTATAAAATAATAGTAAATTAGGTAAAAAATGAACTAGCTTATAACATGGTATTATGACCGTTAAATTAACATTTGTTAAGTGATGCACAGCATGTGAAATGGTGAACCACAGTTCAACAAAAGACCACAAGAGAAATTGAAATAAAGAACTTTATTACTTACAAGACCTGTAATCTTAAATACGTGGCACTCTTCAAGGATCCACATGAGGATGTCAAGTCAGAGTGCAGAGAGAGTGAGAGGCAGGACCTGGGGCACATGCCTTTATTACAGTTCATGGGTGGAGTGCTTTGGTATTCCTGGGCTAGGGCTGGATTTGCCAATTCAAACCAAAAGAGTGGGGTTTGGTAAACCTCATAGGGTTCTTATTAAAGGGCACATAAGGAATACAGGTGCTGGGAGGCAGGGAAGACAATTGATCACAAGGGATATTGGGGAAGCCATATCAACAACTTACATTTGCTTGTGATTCTGTGGGCTGTTATCTAGAGCATGTGCTTACATAGGAGGACTAGTGTCAGTTTAAGGTCCTTGAAGGCAGCTTTGCCAAACAAAATGGGTATTGAGGCAGCAATACCATGGCTTAGCTAAATTCTGGACATATGTCTTTAAGATAAAATATAAAATATTTCCCTTGGGACAATAGTCTGTAATCGCTCACTGAGACAGGGACTACGGGTGTACTCAGAGTAGGGTGAGGGCCTCTGGAAAAAGCAAGGCAGGATATTTGCAGTCAGAGCAATGTAACTACATGCACGGAAACCCCCTACCAAAACTCTGTGTTAAACATTAAGCTCTAGGGTCGTTCATCAGTAAGATCAGTTAATGTTCCCCAGATAAAGAAGAGTAACACATGTTTTTATTATGCTAATCATGTGTAAGACTGACTTTAGCATGCTAAAAGGCCCAGGCCTATGTGTTGCCTTTCCTCTTTCAGATCTGATGGGGTGGTTTTGCAAACTGGGCAACTAATTTAGCATGCAGACCCAGCTGTAAACAACATAGTAAAAGGCAAGAAAGATTCCACCTTAAAGATAAGATTGCACTTAACTTACTCTTTAGCAAACAATGCCTTAGCCCACCTTGGGGTCAGGCTGAGCAGGTGGCCTTGTTTCATATGCTCCTAGACCAGGACACAGGTGTTCCAAAAAAAAGTCGGGCAGTAAATTCCTTGTGTTAAGTTAATTCTAGATATTCAGACACCACTTAGCAGGTCCACACCCCTAAGCTTTTTTTCATGTTCTCGAAAAATCCTCAACTGCCTATAAAACCCCTAGACAACACACCACACTGGACTCTCTTGTCCCCTCCTGGCGTGAGCTCTGTCCTTCCACTTTATTTCTAAATAAAAGCCTGTACTTTGCTCTCCTACCTTGGGTGTTTGCTAAGCTCATTCTTCGGTTTCATGAACAAGAACCCCGGCATCATCACCACATGAGCAGGTTCTATTTTTTCCTCAAAAAACGATTTTTCTAAGCCTGTGGTGGCTTTAAAACATGGCGAGAAAATTCTTTGACACTCCTGCCAAAGAAAGGTAGTGTGTATGTCTGCTCTCCTTGAAGCTGAATTATGTGGTCGCTTGACCAGCAGAATACAGCCATAGTGATACTTTGCCATCTTCTGGGCTGAAGCCTTAAGAAACCTACAGTTTACACATTTGTCTTGATATGCTTTTGCTTGGAACCTAGAGACTTTGCTGTGAAGAAACCCAAGCCACCTTATAGAGAGAGTTATGTAAATATAAACCAACAGCCACTATCAGCTTGCCAGCATACTTGTAATCCAACTTAGAAAAGGATCCTCCAGTTGTGCCTAGGTGCCCTAGCTAATGCCACATGGAACAGAAGTAAGTTGTCCCACCAAGTCCTGATTAAATTACATATTTATAAGAAAAAAATAAGTGATTATGCCAAGTTACTGAGTTTTGGGGTATTTTGTTATGCTGCAATGATAATTAGAACAAAGTCACTTTAAAAAATCTTACTTCAAGTATTTATGAAACAGTTAAGTTTGAAATGCAAAAATTCATCAAAATCACTAATAGAAAAGAATGAAATAAAATATAGTCTTCTTTACAGACATGAACAATATAACTGAAATGTCCATGGTTTACCCAACATGTACTTTTTTTTGATGTTTTAATTTGTGAAGGGGAATTATAGACAGTCTTCTCTTCATTTTGAGAAACAAGGACAAAGGTAAATTTTGTTATGAAATAAATTGTTTTTATCACTCATTCTTTTAATAGTCTTTTCAATTTTCTTTCATTGAACCTCTAATATTTGAGAAAAGGAAGTTTTTCTATTTTAGTCACTAATGAAATTCATTATAGTGTCAGTTTAATTAAAAAATGTATTATCATGAGAAAATATATTGCAGATATAATACCCTCAGTATATTTCAACTAGGGATTCATCTATAACTTTTTTTAGCAGATGAGACAAGAATCATCTCTGTGGCTAAATGGTCAGATGAAGAAAGCCACTAAATGTCCAGTCAAGGATTTCAAAGATTTTTATACAGACTGAAAGATGGAATACTTACGATAAAGGCAAAGATCTTTCAAGGGAAATGAATGCCAACTTTTCACAATGTAGTCTATAACTCTATTAATAAAAAATGTAAAAAATGTTCAAGGACTTCTAACTGTATAAAATATGTTTATAATATTCAAAAGAATACCAAATTTTCCTTTATCTGAGTTCTTTCTCTTCTAAGAGTTAAGCTAAGATAATATCAAGTAAAAATGAATTGACTATTTCTATATTAAGATTTGTAATGGGCCATGCCATGCTTTTAAGTGTAAAGAATTATATTCTTTAGATATAAACCAATTGTTATACATGTCTTCCTGAATGCAAGGAACTGCAATAACATTTTTTTTCAATTCTTATTTCCTGTTACTGTTACTATGGTTGAACATACAAGTAAAGAACTCACCACTTCAAGCTCTACTTGCTGCAGCTCCCCAACCAAAACAGTTGAAACCACTCCTGGTGAGTTTTCTTATAAAGAACCTATATTCTATATTTTGACTAATTCTGCGTGCCTACTTTTCCTCTTCTTCACCACAAAACCCATACACATGAAGACATACAATCACTTACCAAAACTTCAGCAACCTTATGCCTGGAATATTCCATTCCACCTTAGTCTCATGTGTCTTGTCCCACCTCATTCCTGAACTTCCTTATACAGTCCAAATATTTTACTTTTGCAAAGATCATTTCAATAAAAAAAAACTGCTCACTGGATTTTTAGAATTTTAAAGAAAATTTAAAATTCCTATACTGTCTACAAAGTAATTTACATTTTCTGCTATTTTCTGTTCCTCATAAGCAAACTCCATAAAAATCTTTAATGAATATATATTTTAAATAATATAAATAACAACAACCAGTTACTGAGCATTTACTATGCATTATTTTTAGATGCAAAGTATGTAAATATACCTCCTATATAAAGTTAGTTTCCATTAATACTCCAGCACATCATTTCAATTCTAAAGAAAGGTTAGATTTGCCTCCTTCACATACCTCTCAAGTATGTATCTTAATAGTTAACTGTCAAAGACCATTATTAATCCAGGCCTTCCTTACTTCCCACAGTTCTGACATACCCAAATTTCTGCTATCACAATGAGTGTGTGTGTGTGTGGCTTTATTGAGATATAACTCACATGCCATAAAGTTTAAAGCGCATTATTTAATAATTTTAATATATTCACAGAGTTGTACAAACATCACCACAATCTAATTTTTGAATAAGTTCATCACCCAAAAAATAAACTCTTTTTCCATTAGCAGTTACCCTTTATTTCCCCCAAACCTCCCAACCTTAGATAATCATTAATCTATTTTCTGTCTCTATAGATTTGCTTACTCTAACTTTTCATATAATGGAATAATAGAATATGTGGTCTTTGTGACTGTTTTAATTCACTTAACATATTGTTTTCCAATATCCATCCATGTTGTATCATGTATCAGAGTTTGTTACTTTTATTGTCAAATAGCATTACATTGTATAGAGATAACTAATTTTGTATACCCACTCATCAGTTGATGGACATTCTGGTTGTTTCCACATTTACCTATGATGAAAATGCTGCTACGAATATTATTGTACAAGTTTGTGTTTCATCATGGTATATGAACTACGAGTAACTGCATAAAGTACAAAGTTGCAGGTAGCTTTTCAGCCCATAAATCACCGCATAAATAACAAATGCATAGCTTGATCAGTGACCAATCACACTGCTTCTTTCAAAGTCTGTCAGCGATTACTCACTGCCCATGCACAGCAGCAAAGCATGCAGTTATGTTGGTTCCTGTCTCCCCAAAATAAATCCTTGTTAAATTCTACAAAAATATATAATCAAAAGAGGGAACGGGCCAATAAAAATTAAAGTGCAACAAAGAAATAAGAAACACTAACACTGAAAGGGATATTAGAATAAAACACAAATGGAGTTATAGAAGAAAAAGCTGACCATGATAGTGTTAACACTGCCACTGTCCTAGAGACTCTAGATATGCAGCTGGAGGAACTTACTGAAGTGAACTTATAGACATAAATGAGGAAAGTGGTTGTAACAAAAAGGATGAAGATGACCCAGAGAAATCTGTATCACTAGTTATACAACTAGAAAGCAAGCACAGGTGAAACCACTCTTAGTAAGTTTTCTTATAAAGATACAAAACACTTTGATTCTCAATGTTTCTAATATATTAAATGACAGTGAAATAAATATTAGTTTTACTATTTTTTACTTCTGTATACGTTTATAATTGATAGAGAGTTTTTATGCTTTCACAAAGTGTGTAAGAGGTCATAGAACAATCATAAATTTGTCTATTAATTATTAAAGCTGGTTTTTGTGACTTCAGCTTGCACAGTCATCTCTAGAGTCCCACACTACCATATAAAGTGAAGACTGTCTGGATATTAAAATACCTATTATTTTCTACCTTATATGTCTCTAGTGCACATTTGTAAACTTTTTAAGGCAAGGAATAATTCAATATTAATGTTTTTAATGATAACTTTTTATTTTGGAATAAATTTATATATACAGAAAGGTTGCAAAGATAGAATTCCTATATACATTTCAACCATTTACCCTTAATGTTAATATCTTATATAACTATGGTATGTTTCTCAAAACTAAGAAATTAAGATCAGTACCAGAGTAGTAACTAAACTGCAGACTTTTTTGGATTTTAGCAGTTTTTTCAATAATGTCCATTTTCCACTAATGTCCTTATGACTTCAATTCTATGTACAAGAGCTTACTTGCCAAGTAAGTTCTCCAGAAAATTAGCACTAATTTCTCTGTTCCTTCTTTCCTTCCTTTACTTACTTAAGAAACATTATAAATGTTTATATTGCATGATACATTGATAAGCAAAATATTATACCAGTCCTCATGCAGTCCATATTTACTTAAACATAAAGTTGGATTTAGACAGTTTCTTTTCACGTTATAATGGGCAAAATGACTATAAATAGAAAAAAGTCTTTAGACGGACATCACTTAAAACATTCTAGCCTTTATTTCTAAAGGTTAATAACATCATTAGACATTATCATCTCTCATTCCACCTGCTATTAAGTAATGTTTTTATAAATTATCAAATAATCCCAAACCTTTCTAATTTTTTTCAGTATTTCCATATTGTTTACACCCCAAATCTGTTTTTTGAAAAACTTTCCTTATTCATCTTTCCCCTGAAGCTAAATTTTGTGGAATGTTTGATGTAAAACTTCACACATGTTCTGTTGCATTTGGACTCACTCACATGTTGAGGCATTTATTGAAGGGAAACATGGAACAAGTCTGACATTTACCTTTGACTTCCAAATGATTAAGAGTTAACTTATATGTTGCTTAAACCCACAGATATTATAAGCCTCTGAAACTTATTAAAGAACAGTTTTTGTGTGTGGTTGGATCTATCACTACTGATGGAAAGTAGTTATGATAAATGTTTTTTAGCTTCCATCTGTGAAGAGGAACATATGGTTTATTGCTGAGACATCTTATCATGCAGGGTATCTTCCTAATATCTGTCCTCGTGAGAATAAAGGCTTCTTATATTTCATTTGAGTTTTAAATATTGTAAATCATTAAATAAAATCAGATTGTTTGTTTAGTCTTCAATGATCTGCACGGGAATGGAATGAAAAGCAGGTTACTAATATTTGCCTGTATAAAAGGGAGTTAATAATTTATATTAGTCAGATAATGTGAGATGTGAGTAAAAAACATCCTTAAAGGGTTGACATTATGTCAAAGCAGTTATGTGTATGTGACTTGAAGATGTCTAGGAAAGGAACTCAGTCCTAAAGAAATACCATTCTCCACATTCTACATCCCCTTATTTTGGAAGATTGGAAGGGGCAACAATACTCTTGAACATAGGATACCATGGTAGGCAATATTTGGCAGCCACATTTATGATTGCATTGCCTACAGTATTGGGGAAGAAGAATATCCAAGTTAGACAAAGGGCAAAAGTGGAATGAATGAAAGATGTTCTCAAGAGAAATTTTGAGTCATAGAACGTCAGAGGTCTGTTTGTCCAATTACTTCATTTTACAGATAATGAAATTAAGCTTTATGGAAGTTATGTTAATTATTGTATGATGAGATAAAATAGGATCTGGAATTAAAATAAAGGTCTCAGACATACAATAAGTGCTATTTTTGTAACATCACATTATTATTTTCTAATTATTCTGAAAGTTATCATTATGATGCAACAAAATTCATGGTGAGACAATGAGAAAGTGATGAATCAGAAAACATTACTAAATTACTTATTTGGGTTGGTAAATATACTAAGAATTTTTTAAAATGCGATATTTCCATTAGCCTAAAAAAATACTGTCATTCACAATTTGACTGGAACAAACAGCTCCTTTAATATACATCTTTCAATTTTAAGTCAAACTAATCTGACACCTTTGAATTAAAGGTTAAGGTTTCAAGGCTAGGAAATACAACTGAACTTCTAAGTAGGGTAATCTACCTAAAATGGCTGGTATATGTTACTCAAGGGATTTACATTATCAGCTATTGCCTTGCTAACCATTTTAAAAAAATCCATTTCAACATCAATATTCAAATAATCTCCTTCTTCATAGTGGTCAGCACTGGTGATATAGTTAATGCTAGGGAAGGAGGAGAATTCTATCTAATGCATTTGCACATCAAAGAAAGGCATGATCGTTATGATACATTCATCTTAAATAGAGAAACAAGTTAATTTTTCACTGTATGCTTAGTGCTGCTGTGCTTTCAACAGTTCCTTAGAGAAATATGTCAGTGATTTTTTAAATTATGTTTTTATTTACCACACTGTCATCTCTGTCTCAAACCACATCATTGTTGGCTGACTTCAATGTTCCCATGGATTTGTATCCTACCTCAGCCATTCTTAAATTTAAACAAAACTGAAACTGTAATATGTAACCTCCTTCCTTACAGATTGTTAGCTTTATATTGCCGTTAAATATGTTTTCTGATCTTGTAAGGACCGCCAGTCCATTGATAGCTCCATGCTTTTTCCATATGTCAGCTTTGCTCAGTTTTTACTTCCCACACAATGAAGATTAGATTTGCCCACTTTTAATTAACTTTATCCCATTTACTTATCTTCTACTTATTTCTTCAACCATTCCAATCTGAAAGTTTCTGGTGGTCCAATCCACTCACTGCCATCAGCAAACTTGCAACTTATCTTTTTTCTGTTTTCAGACTTTGGCCTTCTAGTGGTAGTTAGGTGTTCAGGGATATAAGGTAATCTGGAAGATGTTTAAAGTTGTCCGATATGGTTGAGCTCAGAAAGCACCAACTCTAATTTTGACAGTACTCTATCTAAATGAGCATCAGAGTACACTCACTAATGAAAGCAGGCGCTATGGAAAAATTTTCTGCACTCACAGAAGCTGTATCTATTCTATGGATCAACTGATGACTTTGCAATTTTATATATTACTGTCTTTCACATGAAACAATAAAATGAATTAAGAACACATTAAGAAACATCTTGCTATATAGTGGAAAAGCTAACTTAAAAAAATCAATGAATTTGCATACTAGTGCTCTAAAATGTATTAGTGCAGTAACCAATATTTTTAATGGTTGCATTCAGAATTCCATTAGTAATACAACCAATTTTATTATAATAACAAAAGAAGAACGTGAAGCTACAAAAATTAAGAAGTAAATGAAATTTTTGAGGCACTGAAATTTAGCATACTACTTTAAACTTAGGTTCATAAACTGAAAACTATAAAATCTTAAAAATAGTAGTGATAAATATTGAAAACAATTTCTATTTTAGGTCAAATAATTGCTTCATTTATGCTTACTTTTATTAAAGTAATATTTTCTAATGGCAATAATACTGATATTAACATTTTAGTAATTTCACTAAAGGATAATATTTTAGATTGGTCATATCATCTCTGAATACATTAACAGATTCATTTGAATTGTGAATAGTTACTAATATTAGCAGATGGTTGAAATGCTTAAATTAATGTATTAGTGTGATAGCAGCTGAAACAAGAACATATTGTTGAAAAATTGGTTTCCCAAAATAGACAGTCATATCTGTCTCTACAGCCATACCTACATATATATCCATATCTATATTTATATGATATGCATAGAATGATAAATATTCTGAAGACTATGTGTTTAAGTAGAGCAAAATTGTCCATTGTAGTTTAAAAATATTTTCATCTTCATAACAATGCAGGACAAATCTGACTTTTTAAAAAACCACTGCCAAGAAATAATCACTACAAAGAACTTTTGAGTTGTCATAGGAAAAAAGACATTCAATCTAAATCTTATATGGATATTTTAGATTCTATAATAAGGGCAAAGATTTTTCCCAAAGTTAAATGTTCTAAAATTCAGTCTTATTGATGGGTTAGATTAAAGATCTTAATGAGGATAATCAAGAATTCTACATAATGTTGGGGTTATGGATAATTTATTTCAAAAGTCTACAATGTCCATATTAGTTGCAAATATGTTAATTTTTCTTTTAAGAATAAAGATGAATTGAATATGAATGTTACAGAAAGAGTAAAGCTAAGCTGATTACTGATAGACAGTGCAATGATTCAAACAAATATTTAAATTTCTGATTCTAACTTTGCTGGTTTACTTAAATGTTTCACTCTAATTATAGTGCTCTAGAAAAGTTGAACTGTTTCAGAGTGGCTGTAGCTACTACTATCTCACTTCACACTAAGTACCTTGAACTCTGTCTAGAAATTTTTCTTTCAAATTGACTTAATTTTTATTTTTTAATTGGAAAATATGTAGTTATCCTAGAGAAAGGTGATGTTTATCTACCCAGGGCAAGTTTCATTTTTATTTGGCCTAACTCTCTTTGAAGATGAGGATTTAATTGTTTCCTTAGGAATCCCTTAGTGTGAAGACTTGAAGATACACACATCTTTTTTGCATTGAGATCTCAGGATTCCATTGCAAATGCCCTTTATCCCTATACTAAACAGAATAATCCCTTCAATAAACATATATTAGATGCTGCCAAGGTATGCAAATAAATAGGTGAATAGATCAATGAAGATTTGATTCAAGATGGCGGCATGAGAGGTAACACAAGGAACTCACCAAACCACAGATAGTACAAAAATATAGTTAATTAATACAACTAACCCTAAAAAGCAAGAGGAAAGAAGGTTGAACCAGACTGCACACAGGCCTCATGAACAGAACAGACCTCACGAAACAGGGTAACATACTAAAGCCTTAATCTGGCAGGACCCAAGCCCTTCCCCCACACCAGCTCACCAGCAGGAGGAAGAGAAACAGAGTGAGGAGGGGGTGGAAGCCTGGGACTGCCTAACACCTAGCCCTGGAGATCTTCTTTGTGAGCAGAAGCCTATATTGTGTGGTGCTCTGGGCATTGGGGAGCTTGGACGGGGAGAGGACCTGGAAGACTGACATTCCAGCTGTTTGTGGTGGACGGGATCCACACCTGGCCACTCTGTGTCAGATAAGGGGCAGGCGGTCTGAGAGGCTTCCTAGCAGGGAAAGGGCTGCTGAAGGGGCGGGGTTTGCATGGGGCTTGCTGCACCAGAGAAGGGAGAGCTGGACAAGGTTGTCTGGGTGCACTCTGCCTAGCTAGTTGGGAACTTTGAGAAGCTTCAGGTGATCCATTCCCCTGGCAGCCCACTCAGCTCCGAGGCCCCCCACTGTGACACACAGCCTGCCAAGCCTTCCTACTGGCCTTCAGGCACCTGCTTGCAAACCGGCTGCCACTGTACTAGTGTCAGGCCAGCCACAGGGAGGCCCTGCCTACAACAGCTAGAGATGCAAAGCACACAGGCTTACACATATGTGCTTAGCCCACTGGCTCTGACAATGGAGACAGGCACCGCAGACGGGAATTAGGAAACAGATCTTTCCACCCACCAGGCACCAACTCCACTCCCCTACAACCCCCAACCTCACTCTAGGGGCTGAGCAGCTCCAGAGACTGGAGTTTCTGTGCACTAGTGGGCACCACACAGAAATATGAAATGTCAAAACAACATGATTCAGAACAAAATCTCACAAACCCCAGAAAAAGGGTCAAATGAAACTGAACTCACTAATCTTCCTGAAAGTTCAAAATAAAAATTATAAACATTCTTGTGAAGGTACAGAAAAATATTCTAGATCTCAGGAATTAATTTAAGTTGGAGATTCAATCATTAAGAAACTCCATATCTGAAATGCAACATACAATGGAGGGATTTAAAAGCAGATTAGGTGTAGTAGAAGAGAAGATAAATGGAATAGAAATTAGGGAAGAGGAATACAAAGAAGCTGAGGCACAGAGAGAAAAAAGAATCTCTAAGAATGAGAGAATATTGAGAGAATTGTGTGACCAATCCAAGGGGAACAATATTCACATTATAGGGGTACCAGAAGAAGAAGAGAAAAAGGGATAGAAAGTGTAATTGAGGAGGTAATTGCTGAAAACTTCCCCAATCTGGGGAAGGAGACAGTCTCTCAAGCCATGGAGGTGCACAGATCTCCCAGCACAAGGGACCCAAGGAAGACAACATCAAAACATATAATAATTAAAATGGCAAAAATCAAAGATAAAGACATACTTTTAAAAGCAGCTAGAGAGAGAAAAAAAGATCAAGTACAAAGGAAAACCCATCAGGCTATCATCAGACTTCTCAACAGATACCTTACAGGCCAGAAGGAAGTGGCATGATGTATTTAATGCAATGAAGCAGAAGGGACTTGAACCAAGAATACTCTACCCGGAAAGGTTATCATTTAAATATGAAGGAGGGATTAAACAATTTCCAGATAAGCAAAAGCTGAGAGAATGTACCTCCAACAAACCATCTTTACAGTGCATTTTGGAGGGACTCCTATATATGGAAGTATTCCTAAGGCTAAAGAGATGTCACCCAAGGGCTAGACAAAGAGTACAGAATATGATTCATAACATAAAAAGAATGGAGAAGGAAGAAAAAGGAGAAAAAAAAAGAAGATTTGGCTGTGTTTCTAATAGCATATGAAGTGAGTTAAATTAGACTGTTAGATAGTAAGGGAATTACCCTTGAACCTTTAGTAACCATGAATCTAAAGCCTGCAATGCCAATAAGTACATACCTATCGATAATCACCCTAAATGTAAATGGTCTGAATGCACCAAACAAAAGACATAGAGATACTGAATGGATAAAAAAACAAGACCCATCTATTTACTGTCTACAAGAGACTCCTTCAAACCCAAAGACATACACAGACTAAAACTGAAGGAATGGAAAAACATGTTTCATACAACTAATAGGGAGAAAAAAGCAGGAGTTGCAGTACTTGTATGAGACAAAATAGGCTTCAAAACAAAGACAGTCACAAGAGACAAAGAAGGACATTACATAATGATAAAAGGGTCAGTCCAACAAGAGGATATAACTATTATAAATATCTATGCATCCAATACAGGATCAATTACATATGTGAAACAAATAGTAACAGAATTAAATGGGGAAATAGAATGCAAAGCATTCATTTTAGGAGACTTCAACACACCACTCATTCCAAAGGGCAGATCAACCAGACAGAAAATAAATAAAGAGACAAGGCACAGAACAACATATTAGAACAGATGGACCTAACGGACATCTACAGAACACTCCATCCAAAAGCAACAGGATACACGTTCTTCTCAAGTGCCCATGGAACATTTTCAAGAGTAGATCATACACTAGGCCACAAAAAGAACCTCAGGAAATTCAAAAAGATTAAAATTGTACCAACCAGTTTCTCAAATCACAAGGTTGTGAAACTAGAAATAAATTACACAAAGAAAACGAAAAAGCCCACAAACACATGGAGGCTTCATAACATGTTCCTAAGTAACCAATGGATCATTGACCGAATAAAAACAGAGATCAAGCAATATGTGGAGAAAAATGACAACAAAAATTCAACACCAAGCAAAATCTGTGGGATGCAGCGCAGGCCGTGCTAAGAGGGAAATACATTGCAATACAGGCCTACCTTAGGAAAGCAGAACAATCCCAAATGAACAGTCTAAACTCACAATTAATGAAACTAGAAAAGGAAGAACAAATGAGGCCCAAAGTCAGTAGAAGGAGGGACATACTAAAGACTAAAGCAGAAATAAATAAAATTGAGAATAATAAAACAATAGAAAGAATCAATGAAAGCAGGAGCTGGTTCATCAAGAAAATAAACAAAATAGATAAACCCTTAGCCAGACTTATCAAGAAAAAAAGAGTTTACACACATAAACAGAATCAGAAATGAGAAAGGAAAAATAACTACAGACACCACAGAAATACCAAGAATTATGAGAGAATACTATGAAAAATTATATGGTAACAAACTGGATAACCTAGACGAAATGGACAACTTTCTAGAAAAATACAAACTTCCAAGGCTGACCCAGGAATGAAACAGGAAATCTGAATAGGCCAATTACCAGCAAGGAAATGTAATTGGTAATCAAAAAACTACCTAAGAACAAACCCCTGGTACAGATGGTTTCACTGCTGAATTTTATCAAACATTTAGTGAAGACCTAATACCCATCCTCCTTAAAGTTTTCCAAAAAGTAGAAGAGGAGGGAATACTCCCAAACTCATTCTACTCTAATACCAAAACCAGGCAAAGACACCACAAAAAAAGAAAATTACAGACCAATATCCCTGATGAACATAGATTCAAAAATACTCAACAAAATATTTGCAAACCAAATTTTAAAATGCATCAAAAAGATCATCCATCATGATCAAGTGGGATTCATCCCAGGGATGCAAGAATGGTACAACATATGAAAATCCATCAACATCATACACTACATCAACAAAAAAAAGGGCAAAAACCACATGGTCATCTCCATAGATGCTGAAAAAGCATACAATAAAATTCAACATCCATTCATGATAAAAACACTCAACAAAATGGGTATAGAGGGCAAGTACCTCAACATAATAAAGGCTATATATGACAAATCCACAGTCAACATCATACTTAACAGCAAGAAGCTGAAAGCTTTTCCTTTAAGATTGGGAATAAGACAAGGATGCCCACTCTCCCGACTTTTATTCAACATAGTTCTGGAGGTCCTGGGCACGGCAATCACACAACACAAAGAAATAAAAGGCTTATTTACTTATCCAGATTGGTAAGGAAGAAGGCAAACTGTCCCTGTTTGAAGATGACATGATAATGTAAATAAAAAACCCTAAATAATCCACTCCAAAACTACTAGATCTAATATCTGAATTCAGCAAATTTGTGGGATAGAAAATTAATACACAGAAATCTGTTGCATTCCTATACACTAACGGTGAACTAGCAGAAAGAGAAATCAGAAAAACAATTACATTCACAATCACATTAAAGGAATAAAATAGGAATAAACCTAACCAAGGAAGTGAAAGACCTATACACTGAAAACTACAAGACACTCTTAAGAGAAATTAAAGAAGACACTAATAAATGGAAATTCATCCCATGCTCTTGGCTAGGAAGAATTAATACTGTCAAAATGGCCATCCTGCCTAAAGCAATTTACAGATTCAATGCAATCCCTATCAAAACACTAACAGCATTCTTCAATGAACTAGAGCAAATAGTTCTAAAATTCATATGGAACCACAAAAGACCCTGAATAGCCAAAGCTATCCTGAGAAGGAAAAATAAAGCAGTGGGTATTATGCTCCCTGACTTCAAGCTCTACTACAAACTCACAGTAATCAAGACAATTTGGTACTGGCACAAGAACAGACCCATAGACCAAGGGAACAGACTAGAGAGCCCAGATATAAACCCAAGCATACATGGCAAATTAATACATGGTAAAGGAGTCATGGATATACAATGGGGAAATGACAGCTTCTTCAACAGCTGGTGTTGGCAAAACTGGACAGCTACATGTAAGAGAATGAAAGTGAATTACTGTCTAACCCCATAAACAAAACTAAACTCAAAATGGATCAAAGACCTGAATGTAAGTCATGAAACCATAAAACTCTTAGAAAAAAATAAAGACAAAAATCTCTTGGACATAAACATGAGCAACTTCTTCATGAACATATCTCCCCAGGCAAGGGAAACAAAAGCAAAAATGAACAAGTGGGTTTATATCAAACTAAAAAGCTTCTGTACAGCAAAGGACACCATCAATAGAACAAAAATACATACTACACTATGCAAGAATATATTCATAAATGACATATCCGATAAAGCATTGACATTCAAAATATATAAAGAGCTCAAGCACCTCAACAAACAAAAAGCAAATAATCCAATTAAAAAATGGGCAGAAGATTTGAACAGACACTTCTCCAAAGAAGAAATTCAGATGGCCAACAGGCACATGAAAAGATGCTCCACATCACTAATCATCAGAGAAATGCAAATTAAAACCACAATGAGGTATCACCTCACACCAGTTAGGATGGCCAGCATCCAAAAGACAAACAACAACAAATGTTGGCGAGGATGTGGAGAAAGGGGAAACCTCCTACACTGCTGGTGGGAATATAAACTAGTTCAACCATTGTGGAAAGCAGTATGCAGGTTGCTCAAAAAACTCAAAATAGAAATACCATTTGACCCAGGAATTCCACTCCTAGGAATTTACCCTAAGAATGCAGTAGCCCAGTTTGAAAAAGATATATGCACCCCTATGTTTATCACAGCATTATTTACAATAGCCAAGAAATGGAAGCAGCCTAAGTGTCCATCAGTAAATGAATGGATAAAGAAGAGGTGGTACATATACACAATGGAATATTATTTAGCCATAAGAAGAAAACAAATCCTACCATTTGCAACAACATGTATGGAGCTAGAGGGTATTATGCTCAGTGTAATAAACCAGGTGGGAAAAGACAAGTATCAAATGATTTCACTCATGTGTGGAGTATAAGAACAAAGAAAAAACTGAAGGACCAAAACAGCAGCAGACTCACAGAACCCAAGAATGGACTAACAGTTACCAAAGGGAAAGGGGCTGGGGAGGATGGGTGGGAAGAGAAGGATAAGGGGGAAAAAAGGGGATTATGATTAGCACATATAATGTGGGGGGTGGGCACTAGGAGGGCAGTACAACTCAGAGAAGACAAGTAGTGGTTCTATAGCATCTTACTATGCTGATGGACAGTGATTGTAATGGAGTATGTGTTGGGGAGGAGGAGTCTAGTAACCATAATGTTGCTCATGTAATTGTACATTGATGATAACAAAATTAAAAAAAATTTCCTGGTATTCTCTTATAAAGGTTCAAAATTTTGTGAAATCAATAGTAATGCTCTACTTTGATTTCTGACATTAGCAATATCAATCTTCTTTCTTTTTTGTCAATCTTCCTAAAGCTTTGTCAATTTTGTTGATCTTTTCTAAATATAAGCTTTAAAAATTTTTGTCTGTTGTTTTTCCATACACAATTTTATTTATTGTTCCACTGATCTTTATTATTCCCTTCCTTCAGCAATACCTGAGTTTAGTTTGCTCTTCTTTTCTTGGTTTCTTAAGATGTAAAGTTTATTGATTTGAGATCTTTCTTCTTAACGTATACATTCATAGCTGTAAGTCTACCTCTTCATATCAATTAACTGCATCTCATGTTTTTGTATGTTGTGTTTTATTTTTTATTTGTCTCAAATTATTTTCTATTTTACTTTGCTATTTTTTATTTAACCCATTTCTTGTTTAAGGTTGTTTATTTTCCACGTATTTGTGAATTTTCTAGTTTTCCTTCCGTTATTGATTTGTTTGATATCATTGTTATTGAAAAAGTTATTTTACATCATTTCAATATTTAAAATTCAGTAATATCTCTTTTGTAGCCTAATATATGATCTATCCTGGAGAATTTTCCATGTGCTCTTGAGAAAAATATATATTTTTGTGCTGTTGTGTGGTGGGTTCTGTATATGTCTATTAGATCCAGTTGGCTTACAGTGTTGTTTAATTCCACTATTCTTTTACCGAAGTTTTGTTTGTTCATTCTATCCATTAGTGAAAGTGCAGCACTGAAGCCTCCAACTCTCCTAGTAAAACTATTTCTCTCTTCAAGTCTGTCAAAGTTTGCTTCACATATTTTGTAGCTCTTCTGTTTGGTGCCTGTGTTTATAATTGTTACCTTCTCAATGAATTGGTGTTTTAATAATATATAATGGCTTTTGTCTGTGCAACACGTTTTGACTTGTATATTTTGTTATTTCTGTAGTCACCGTCAACTGTCCTTTGGTTACTATTTGCATGAAATATCATTCTCCCACTTTCACATTAAATCCACTTGTGTTTACATTTTTTAATGAGACTTTTGTAGACAACTTATAGTTGGAACACTTATTTAATATATTCTGCCAATCTCTGTCTTTTGTTTGGAGAGTTTAGTTGATATACATTTAAAATAATTACTGATAAGGCAGGTTTACTTGTGCTATTTTGCTAATTGTTTTCTCTATATCTTATATCTTTTTTCTTCATCATTTCTTCTACCACTGCCTTCTTTCATGTTTAGTTCATTTTTTATACTGACATGCTTTTATTCCCTTCTCATATCCATATATATTGTGTAGGTGTTTCCTGTGTGATTAAAATGGGATTACATATAACATCCTTAGGTTATAACAATCTAATTTGAATTGATAGCAATTAAATCACTTAAGATTTCTACTCTTGCACAGCTCCATGGCCCCCTTTTAAGTTATTGATGTTATATACATTGTTCCTAAAAACATAGATTTCTATTTATTTTATGCATTTGTTTTAGAAATCCTGTACAAAATAAAAATTTGCAAACCAAGATTATAACATTGGTTTTATTTTTGCTCAAATATTTACTTTTACCAGACATCTTTATTACCTCCTACAGTTTCAAGTTACTCTCTAGTGTCCTTATATTTCAACCTAAGGGACCTTGTTTAGCATATCTTATAGGGCAAGTCTACTGGTAATGGACTCCCTCAACTTTGGTTTACCTGGAAATGTCTTATTTCCTTCTTCATTTCTTGAAGAAAGTTTTGCCAGCTAGAGCATATTCAGTTTACAGCTGTTTTTTTCTCTTTTAGCCCTTTAAATATATTATCATCTCATTGCTTTCTGGTCTCTAAGGTATCTGATGAAAAATCAGTCACTAATGTTATTGAGGATCCTTTGTATGTGATGAGTCACTTTTTTTCTTGCTGCTTTTAAGATTTTCTGTCTTTGGCTTTTGAAAATTTCATTATAATGTGCCTCAGTGTGGATCTCTAGGTGTATCCTACTTTTTGAATCTGTAGATTTATATATTAATCAAATTTGGAAATTTTTCAGTTATTATTTCTTAAAATAACCTTTCTGCTATTTCTGTCTTCCTCTGGGACACCTATAATTCATATGTTGGTGCATTTGGTGATATCCCACAAATCCCCTAGGCTCTGTTCACTTTTCTTTTTTTATCCTGCTCCTCAGGTGCAGTAATCACAATTGTTCTATCTTCAAGTTTGTTGATTTTTCTTTCTTCCTGCTTAAATCTGCTGTGGAACCGTACAGTGAATTTCTTAGTTTTAATAATACTATTCAGTCCTAGAATATCTGTTTAGTTCCCTTTTATAATTTCTATTTTGTTGTTGATAATATTTTTAAATATATTGTTTTCCTGATTTCATTTAGTTCTCTGTGTTTTGTCTCAGTTCTTTGAGCATATTTAAGGATGTTGTTGTAAAGTTATTTACTAAATCCAGTATATGGACTTCCTTAGAAATGTTTTCTTTCCATTTCTTTTTTTCCCCTCAATGAGATGTTTTCACAAATCTTTAAAAAATTTCAATGTATTTATTGAAAAATATCTGTGCATAAGTGGACCTGTGAAGTTCAAATTTGTGTTGTTCAATGGCCAACTATATATTCTCTCCATCTAGATAGATATAAATATATATACATACAAAACTTAGACATATATAGATACACTAATAGATATGATGTTCTCTCTCTGTTCCTTCTCTTTTTACTCCTTATTGATATGTTGGATGAACAGTTCCTAATTTTAGTGTTGTCCTATTTATCATTTCTCCCTTAATGGTTAATACTTTGCCATGCAATTTTAGAAATTTCCCTATCCTATATGCATGAAAGTAATTTCTTATTATCTTCTATAAGTGAATCATTTCATCTTTAATATTTAGCTCTAACATTGATTTCTGTGTATGGTCTGAGAGGTAAAAAAATGGTTTTTCCATATAGATATCCAGGTTACGTAATACCATTTAATGGAAAGATTCTTCTTCATTGCGCTGCAGTACCATTTTCATCGTAATTCAAACATCTGTATATTTGTGGACCAGTTTCCACACTCCTATTTTGGTCCATTTTTTGTATATTCTTGCAATGTTAGCACTTTGTTTCAATAAAAGTAACATTTAAAATAAGTCTTACTCTCCAGTAATATAGGATCACCCACACTGTTTTTCTCTGAGATTGCCATGGCTATATTGGGTTCTTTATATTTCATATAAATTTAAGAAACAGATTCTCATTTCTGGAAAAAAAAGGAAACCTGGGATTTTGATTTGAAGAGCAGTGAATATATAAATAAATTTAGGTGGGATTGACATTTTATATGATTGATGCTTCCATCTATGTATATGGTATATATTTGTCTTTTCTTAGGTCTTCAACAATTTCTCTTAATAATGTTTTATACATATTTTCTGTGTAGAAGGTTTGTACTGCTATTTAATGTTATTGTATAATTATTGCTAGTATATAAAAGTAAAATTCATTTTCATATTAATCTTATATCCAGTGACCTTACTTAATTTACATATTAATTCCCATACTTAACTATAGATTATTCTGGATTTTGTACATACAAAATCATGTCTTTGTGACAAATGGCAGTTTTTTTCATTCCATGGCAATATATTGGTGAATTTTCCTTTTATTATCCTTGAATTTTATTAGCTACTATTTGTCTATGCTTATAAGAGAGACTGGGTTTTAATCTGCCTTTCCTGTAATATTCTTGTAAGTTTTTTTATGTCATTTATTCTGGTTTTATAAGACAACTTGAGAAATGTCCCCAGTTTCTTTTCCTTTTTTTCTAATTTCTGGACATGTTTATATATGATTAATGTACTTTTTTTTACCTAAACGGGAAAATTCACTGGCTAGGATATTAGATCTTGCAGTGTAAGGTTTTAAGTAAAAAAGTTATATGTTCTTTTCCTCTGTTTTCTTGATAAAACCTTTCTGGATAAAACCCTATTTAAAAAAAGGTTTATCAGTTTAATTATTCTCAAATAACAAACTTTTGCTGTATTGAACATTTTATTGTATTTTTATTACACTAATATTTGCTCTTTATCATTTTCTTTTTCCTCCTTTCTTTGAGTTTATGTTCTTTTTCTAAATTTTTTAAATAAAATCCTAAATAATTGATTTTCAATCTTTATGTCCTTTATAATATATATATATTTAAAGTGATAGATATCACTCTGAACAAACATTTAGCTACATTAAAATTTTTGAAATGCGCCTTTTTCATTATTTTTCATTCCAAAGTATTTTCTAATTTTTATTGATTTTTCCTTTGAGAAGTGATTATTTAGAAGTGCATTTTTTAATTTCCTGACATAAAAATTTTCTAGTTATCTTTTCTACTGAACTCCAGCTGAACCTCACCATTGTCAGAGAACACTGTAGGATTTAATTTTTAACAGTCTGTGGATATTTTCTTTTTGTCTTAGCAAATGGTGAATTTTGGTAAATTTTTTGAGTTCAAAATATTCCACATTGAATGAATTCATGTATTCTCCAACTGATGGATAAAGTTTTCTATGCATGTCACGTATTAATTTTGTTAAACATATTCTTCTTCACCCAACTCATATTTTCTTCTTCTTCTATTACTGATAGAAATATGCTAAAATCTCACAGTAAACTTGCAAATTTTAGTTTCTCCTGTTCTATTTTTGCCTTGTAATTTTTGAGACTATACATTTAGTTGAATAAAACTGTCATATTATTATATCTTTGTAATATTGAAAATTTTATCATTATTAAATATCCTCCTTATCTCTAATTATGCTTCTTTCCTTAAATTCTACTTTGCTTATATCTATATGGGTAAATCTATTTCCTTTTTGTGTTTGTACAATATGTCTTTTACAAACTTTTCTATTAATCTTTTTGTATCCTTATGTTTAAGGCACACTTCTTGTGAGCAGCATATATTTCTCTTTTTTTTCCATTCAAACTGACAATCCAACAAACCCATTTTAACTTCAAAACCTCTTTAAAGGTCCTGTCTCCAAATACATTCACATTCTAGGGAATGGGGATTAGGGCTTCACCATATGAATTTTGGAGGAAAACAATTCAGCCCATATCAGCATATATTTACTATTTTAATTGTTCTTTATCCTTCTGATTTTTACTTCATCTGGATTATTTTCTTTCTGCATAAACAATTGTTTGTATTAGTGCTTTAATGTACATCTCCTGCTAAAGAATTAGCTCAGTTTTTGTTGAATGTAAACTGTTAATTTTGCCTTTACATTTTTTATAGACTTTACACTTTAGGACAGCTTTATGTTTACAGAAAAACAGCATAATGCACAGAGATTTACTATATACCCCATGCACCTACATATGCTCAGATTCCACCACTATCCACATCTCATACCAGAGTGGTACATTTTGTACAAGTGGTACATTTACATACCATTACAGCCAAACTACATTAAAGTTTACTTTAGGGTTTACATCACGGTTCGCAATTGGTGTTGAGTATTCTATGGGTTTTGACCAATGTATAGTGGCATGTACCCATCAATATAGTATCACACAGAATACATTCAATGACTAAAAATCCTCTGGGATGCACTGATTCATCCCTCCTTCCCCTCAATCCCTGGACACAACTGATCCTTTTATGGTCTCCATAGTTTTGCCTTTTCTAAAATGTCATAATGAATCATAATGGATGGTATCTTTTCCGATTGGCTTTTTTTCAATTAGTAATATTTATTTAAGGTTCTTCTATGTCTTTTCATGGCTTGATAGCTCATTTCTTTTTAGTGCTGAACAATATTCAATTTTCTGGTTGTACTGCAGTTTATTTATCCATCTACCTACTGAAGGGCATCTTGGTTGCATCCAAGCTTTGGCAATTATGAATAAATTTGCTATAATAATCAATGTGCAGGTTTTGGGGATGGAATGAATGTATTCTTTTGAGGTTGTTGGAATGTAATGAATGTGTTCTACAGACGATACGGATATGACTTTGGGAAGGCCAGGTGAAGAATGATGTAAACAGAATGCTTGTGTCCCCCAAAATTCATATATTGAAACCCTACCCTGAAATGTTATGGCATTAGTAGAGGGAGACTTTAGAAGATAATTAGATTAAATAGGGTCATGATGGCTCCATCTTCATGAATGTGATTAGTCACAAGAGAGATTGCTTCCCCTCTTTCTGCTCTCTGCTATGTGAGGATACCACAAAAAGTCTGCTGTCTGCTACCCAGAAGAATGCTCTTATCAGAACTCAACCATACTGGCACTATGACTTTGGATTTCCCTATCCCAGAACTATGAGAAATAAATTTGTTTATAAGCCAACCAGTCTATAGTACTTTGATGCAGTAAACTGAACTAAGACACTATCCATTAATATGGAATATCTCATTAATTTAGCTATTTTATTTCTTTCATGAGAGTTTTATAATTTTCCTTATATAGATCTTGTACATATTTTGATAGATATATACCTAAGTATGTCATTCTTAGGGTGCAATGAATACGGCATTGTGTTTTTAATTTCAAATTTCACTGATTCATTGCTTGTATCTAGGAAAGTGATTGACTTTTGTGTATTAATTTTTTTTTAATAATTTATTTTATTTTAGTATCATTAACCTACAATTACATGAGCAATACCGTGATGATTGAACTCCCCCCTTCACCAGGTCCCCCCCACCAACCCCACCACAGTCACTGTCCATCAGCGTAGTGAGATGAGAATCACTACTTGTCTTCTCTGAGCTGTACAGTCCCCCCCGTGCCCCCCACCCTATGTCTGCCAATCGTAATGCCCCTTTTACCCTCTTATCCCTCCCTTCCCACCCATCTCCCCAGTCCCTTTCCCTTTGGTAACTGTTAGTCCATTCGTGGGTTCTGTGAGTCTGCTGCTGTTTTGTTCCTTCATTTTTTTATTTATTTATCCTGCAATCTTTCTATAATCTCTTAGCAGTTCCAAATTTATTTGTTGTTGATTCTTTCAGATTTTCTACATAGACAATCAAGTCATCTGTGAACAATGACAATTTAAATTTTTTCCTTCCCAATATGCATACCTTTTATTTCCTTTTCTTACTGTGTTAACTAGGAGTTTTACTACAACTGATGAAAAAAATGGTGAGAGGGAATATACTTGACTTGTTCTGATGTTAGCAAAAAATCTAGCCTCTGAACATTAAGTATGATGCTAAACGTAGGATTTTGTAGATGTTCTTTATCAAGTTGAGGAACTTCCCCTTGCTGTTCCTACTTTGTTGACAATTTTTATCATAAATGAGTTTGGGAATTTGTCAAGTGATTTTTCTGCATCTGCTCATATGATAATGTATTTTTCTTCTTAATCTGTTAATGTGCTGGATAGCATGAATTAATTTTAGAATGTAGAACCAGCCCTGTA
The DNA here is from genome assembly GCA_029783875.1 of Phataginus tricuspis. Lineage (NCBI taxonomy): Eukaryota > Metazoa > Chordata > Mammalia > Pholidota > Manidae > Phataginus > Phataginus tricuspis. The sequence continues at coordinate 78,555,943 of JAQQAC010016209.1, forward strand.
TGCTTGAGATAGATCCTAATTATTTATGGTATATAGTTCTTTTTATACATTATTAGATTCAATTTGTTAATATTTTGTTGAGGATTTTTGTGTCTGTGTTTATGAGACATATTGATCTGTAGTTTTTTTATTGAACTATACTTGATATACAATATTATATTGATTTAAAGTGTACAACACAGGGATTCAACAGTTACCCACATTATTAAATCCTTACCTCAACTAGTGTAGTTACTATCTGTCAAAACAGAAAGATATTACAGAACCATTGACTATATTCTCCATGTTGCATTCATCCCTGTGACCAATTTATATATGACTGAGATTTTTGTGCCTCTTTTCCCCTCACTCCACTCACCTCTTCCTCTACCCCATGGTAACAACCAGTCACTTCCTAGTGTCCATGAATCTACTGCTGTTTTGTTCATTTTGTTTTGCTTTGTTTTTAGAGTCCACAAATAAGTGAAATCATATGGTATTTGTCTTTCTCCATCTGATTTATTTCACTTAGCATAGTACCCTCTACATCCATCCATATTGTAGGAAATGGCAGAATTTCCCTTTATGGCTGATAATATTCCATTGTATATATGTATCACATCTTATTTATTCATTCATTGATTTGGAGACACTTTTATTGATGGACACTTTAGCTGCTTCCATATTTTGACTATTGCAAATAATGTGGCAATAAACAGAGGAGTGCCTATATACAGATGGCCAGTAAGTACATGAAAAGATACCACATTGCTAACCATCAGAGAAATGCAAATCAAAACCACAAGAAGTTATCACTTCACACCAGTTAGAATGAGCACTATTCAAAAGGCAAGAAATAACAAGTGTTGGTAAGGATGTAGAGAAAAGGGAACTCTCCTACACTGTTGGTGGTAATGTAATTTGGTGCAGCCACTATGGAGAGCAATATGGAGGTTCCTAAAAAAACTAAAAATAGAAATACCATAAGACCCAGTAACTCTACTTCAAGGAATTTACCTGAAGAAAACAAAATCTCTGTATTTCTTTTAATGTCTTTGTCTACTTTTGGTATTAGGGTATTATTTTGGCCTCATAAAATGATTTAGGAAGTATACCTTCTGCTTCTATCTTTTGGACATGATTGTAGAGAACCGGTATAAATTATTCCTCAATTATTTGGTAAAATTCACCATTGAACCCATCTGGGCCTAGTGTTTTCTATTTTGGAAGTTTATTCATTATTTACTACTTTCAGTTTATGAGGCCTACTGCTTTCTGGCTGTTTTTATGTTTGTCTCCTTAACTGTAATAATTTCAGAATGATGTAATCATATTTCCTTTACACTTATCTTGGTTAAGATTTTTAATGATTCTCTCATCTATGCTTAAAGAATTTCCTCAGTTTTTGATAAATTCTTGGCCATCAACTATTTTGTTATACATCTGCCTCATTCTCTATTCTCTTTCTGGTAGCCCTGTTATACATATGTAACACTCTATCACCTTGTCTCATATATCTCTCACTGCTTTTCTGAGCTTTTTACTCTCTATACTTCAACAAGGCTATTTCCATCTGAGCCATTTCTCAATTCATGATCAGAATTTTTGAGTACTAGAATATCTATTAGATTCTCTATTTGGAGAGTTCATATTTCTCTGATGATATCCTCCATCTAATCTAATTTCTTAACTATATTAATCACAAATATTTTTTAATTTATTTTTAATAACTATAATATCTAGAAATCCTATGGATCTGTTTCTCTTTATTTTTCCCTTGGTATTTGGTTATTTGATCTGGATGCTTGCTATACTGGGCAACTTTTAAACAATACTATTCGTTGTGTATGAAAAATAAAAATAAAAATTTGAGTCTCCAAAACATTTTTCTTTATTCAGATAGGTTTTTTTTTTTCTTGTAGTTATTTATTATAGAGGCTGATTACCTTAATCTTATCTGGCATTGAGCTGACTGGAGCCTAGGGTTTAACCTTTGTGTGGACTGGTTTATTCCCAGACCTCCCCTACTTGTACAATATAGGCTATCATACTTTCTAACTGAAAACCTGGTGTATTTACTAATGTCCCTCATCCTTGGTTGGCCCTAAAATCTAATTCAATATGCCACTTTTAGGATCCCTGGAAGCAAGCTGTACTAATCTTCTTAGCCTTTTAGCTATTCTTAAGAATTGTCAAATGCCTTGAGGGGAAATGTAGCACAGATCTGAGGTGAATATGTTTGTATAGCTTTTCTGGTTGTTTTTGGCATAAGTAGTGTTCTACAATAAGGAAGTTCAACTGTACTAGAAAGGAGCATATCTCGTACTTTTAAACACATATTCTTCCAAAAAGAAAGGAAAATTCTCATCAGAAGAGAAAATGCCATAGTTTCTTCAAATTGACATAAATACTTCTTTTTGTTGACTCTTGCAATTTTTATAACTTTCTCAATCCTGATTTTTCACAACCCTTAGTCTTTTCACCATATTCAATAAAATAAATCTGCTTTTGGAAGCTATTTATGCTTTTGTAATATATTTTTTATATTTACTATCATAATTCAAAATAATTTCAGACCCCTTATTTACCTCTAGCTTTCTCATTTTCAGATATCTGTTTTAAATATTTTTCCCAATGGTGACTTGTATAAAATGATATTTAAACATGTACATACAATTAATTTAGACTTCTGCAGCATCTTATTATTTTCTGACCTTTTTAGTTATATTGTTTCATGCAGAATTTTAATTACAATCTTTGTGGCAAGTGCATATCCATGCTGAAAAAAAATACCAAGCAAGCAAACTGTACTCATGTTCCTCCATTAATTAACTATAATTCAATTAAAAATTAGTACAAATGTCTAATTAATGCTTTTTAAAAATTATTTTTCAATTCATGTCATTTTCCAAGGTTTTGCATACTTTTGTAATCTATCCTCCAGTTAGATATGACATTTACATATTTTAACATAAATACAAAGGCGAGATGGACATGATTTGATCAAAAAATTATTCTGAATACATTCTATAAAACCACCCATTATGAAGTATTAAAATGATTATATTATATGAAAATTATATAATTATGTAAAGGTTTATCTAGTAGTAATATGAGAATGTTACTCCTAAAAGTTAAGCCAGCTAGACAAAATGAAATCTAATCACCCACAGTTTGAATGTGTGAGTCACATACTTCAACACTTAATTTAGTACATACACACAGTTTCGCTGATGATGGTGTGGAACACTTGCCAAAACCCATTAGCTCCCTCAAAACATACACAGTAATAATAGACAGACATGACTATTAATAATCAACACAATGATACACAACAGCACAATTAGTTGTCTTAGACCATTTATATTGTGTAATATGGCCTTTAAAAAGTTCTTAAGTAGTCTTTTCAATTTTGATATAATGTCATTTTTGCTAGAACCAAATTGAACAGATTGTCTAATATTAGGAAAAGGCAGATTAATTTATCCATTGGTCTATTTACATATTTTAATACACCAGTGGCATGACATGAAGACAACTGAACATAATCTTTAATAGTTTTCCATCTGGATTTGTTAAATGCTACAATTACAATGTAGATCAATCTTGTGCTCTTAATAATTTCAATAAAATTAAGAAAAGCATGTGGCGTTTAAAAATATAAGATTTATCCAATTATTTTTGTAGTCAAGGTTTCAGTTTATGATTTAATCAAATTATTCTTTCATCAAATAAGAAAATGAACTGGCAACGTGGTTTCTTTGGATAGTAATCATTTCAGTTAATTTTCAAGTTTACTGTTAAAACATTTGTGATTTTGAATTAACAGTTTAATTATAGTTTTTAATTTGTTCTCTAAATGCTTTCATTTATTACTAACAGTGTATTTATTTTACATTTCAATGTGTGCAGGATAAACTAAATGCAGAAAAAAATGAGATTTCTTATGTGACCATTTAAATGAACTTCACAGTAAGGGGTTAACATCCAAAATACATAAATAGCTTACATGCCTTAACACCCAAAAAGAAAATAACCCAATTAAAAAATTGGCAGAGCATCTGAACAGACACTTCTCCAAAGAAGATATTCAGATGGCCAACAGGCACTTGAAAAGATTATCAGGGAAATGCAAATTAAAACCACAGTGAGATACCACCTCACACCACTTAGGATGGCCACCATCCAAAAGGCAAGGACCAACAAATGCTGGCCAGGATGCGGAGAAAGGGGAACCCTCCTGCACTGTTGGTGGGAATGTAAGCTAGTTCAACCATTGTGGAAAGCAGTATGGCGGTTCCTCAAAAAAACTAAAAATAGAAATACCATTTGACCCAGGAATTCCACTCCTAGGGATTTATCCAAAGAACAGGAGATCCCAGATTCAAAAAGACATATGCATCCCTATGTTTATTGCAGCACTATTTACAATAGCCAAGATATGGAAGCAACCTAAGTGCCCATCAGCAGATGAATGGATAAAGAAAAAGTGATACATATACACAATGGAATATTATTCAGCCATAAGAAGAAAACAAATCCTACTATTTGCAACAACATGGATGGAGCTAGAGTGCATTATGCTCAGTGAAATAAGCATGCAGAGAAAGACAACTACCAAATGATTTCACTCATTTGTGGAATATAACAATGAAGCAAAGCTGAAGAAACAAAACAACAGCAGACTCACAGACTCCAAGGAGGGACTAACAGTTACCAAAGGGAAAGGGGTGGGGAGGGTACATGGGGAGTGAGGAAGAAGGGGATTAAGGGGTATCATAATTAGCACTCACAATATAGGTAGGTCATGGGGAAGGCAGTATAGCACAGAGAAGACAAGTTATGATTCTTACTGTCTACCTTACTACACTGATGGAGAGTGATTGCAATGGGGTGCGGGGGACTTGATAATATGGATGAATGTTCAAACGACCATGTTGCTCATGTGAAACCTTATAAGATTTTATATCAATACCTTAATTAAAATAAAATTAACTTCACAGATTCATCCTAGTTTCAGTGTTTTAGAGATTAAGAACAGTTTTATTTTTTAGATGAGTCATAACCAATGAAAAAATCACACATAAATTGTGGTTGATGAGACATTTAGATTTCAATTAGAATACCATAATTTTGACATAAAGGGCAAATGCCGCAAAAAGATGGGGCAGCTACAGTTTGACAAATAGATAATAAATGTTTACGGGAATGGAAAGGAGGAAAAGGGGAGGGAAATACTAAATATTACAGCAAGTGTCATGCTGCACACACAACATACTTTCTTGGAGTAGGTTTTTTGTCAACCCTATCTTCCTTATATTTCTCCCAGTGGGCGAAAAGCAATTACAGACATCAGAGAAAAGAAATAGACCAAAGTAGAGGAGCAGAATATTTCATCAAAAGACTGTTGTAATTGTCATTGCTTTCTTTTTGAAACCTGTTTTCAAATCATTATATATGTATATGTATATAAACTAAAACTGATTTGATAGACTAACAAATTTCCTGTAAAGGCACAGAAAATGAGAAAAGTCAACAGGACTATTTTCTTCTGTTAATGAGTCTCTGTTGAGATTCATGCCACTTTATTCAATTGTGAAAGCAAGAGAAACTCCATTTTAAAAAGGCCATCTTAAGAAAAAAAGCCTCAACCCCGACCTAGTTCTAAGAAAACTGTTCCAGTTACTGGAAAAACCACCCATTGTTTCAGTAGCCCTCACCCCAGATAGTTCCCTAGCAATGACCTCAAGGTCCAGACACTCAAGGTCCAGGCTCTCCTGTCCCTTACAGATAACATACCTTACATGATACATCAGCTGGCAGCTGGGCGCTAGCCAGACTTAACGCATGGAAAATGTCCAAGTTAGAGCCCCCTCTCTCCCTGCACACTGTAATGCTTAAAAACTTTGTTTACCCTGAGCTCAGGGCTCTCACTTTGGAACCGCTGTGTCAGCGAAAGGTGTGAGTCCAAGCTCGAGCTTGAAATAAATGACCCTTTCGTGTTTGCATTGGAATCGGCTCCTTGGGGGTCTCTCGGGGACTCGCGACTTGGGCACAACACAATATGAAAGAAAAATACTAGGACATTTGAAAATTAAGGTGTACCCTTCATCTCTGAAGCATCCCTCCTTTTATTCCTTTTCTTTTAAAAAAGAGTATTTAATTTCTCAGCAAGAGATTCCCCTGCGAATGACAGAAAAATGGAGTTTTCAAAGCCAGTCTGTCACGGTTTCTCAATTAAAATCTGTCTTCAGATCCATCCATAAACTCCAAGACTCAGCGTTATTGCTTTTTCCCTGAGTTGAGGAAGGTACACATCTATGTAGATAAGAGAGGCATAACTGCAGATACTGGTGGTAAACAAGGAAATAATACTGATACTGGGGTTCTTGTTTGCAGAGTCAAAGAATGAACTTCGTGAACCAACAATGTAGGAGATTTACAGAGAAAGTTTTATTTAGGATAAAAGAAAGTATGGAACTCCCCACAGGTGCTGGATGGGTCAAGGCTGACGTTTGGGGTCTCAACATCTTGGGTTTTATGCCTGTTGCAGTGGGAGCTGTCTGTTTTCTATAGGTTTAGCTAGAATTTATGTTTTAACCAATCCCATTAAAGATTACCCTTATTTTAAACTAATGTGCCTACGTGACTATGGTCAGCAAGCTGTTCCATGTCACTGGGTGTAGGTGGTTGAGAGGGGTGACTTCTATATACATTGTTACATTGTTTCAACCTCAAACATCCTGTTTTTCCTCTACATTCCTGAAGCCTTAGTAAGGCTTTGCCTTTTTTCAGGGATCCACACTCTACTCTAACTGGGCAGGGGTTATTCCCTGCTGCCTCCTATCTCAGTAAGAGGCAGCATCCAGCAGTGGAATGACAATGAGTTTCAAAATCAAAGATGATTTGGGTTTGAATCCTGGCTCTGGAATTTATTTCCCATGTAACCTAGGGCAATTAACTGACCTCTCAACCCAATCCTTATCATCAGCCAAATGGGGATAAAAATGTCATCGTGTAGTGCTGATGTGAGGATCTGCAAAATTATGCATGCAAAAAAACCTAGCATAACCCCTAGCCTATAATTAGCATTCATTGAATATTAAATTTATTTGTACTGTACACTCTTCTATATATTCAGAAGTACAACAAGAAAGCAAAAGAATTGAAAATGCAGTAGGCTAGTTATTTCCCACACAAAAATGCTGTTTAACCTCCTTACCCATCCAAACCTTATTATTTTCCTGGAGTCCAATTTCTAAGATTTTTTTCTAAGATATCACTTCCCTTTCAGGATACTCATACGTGTACATTTTAATCTGATTTCGTATGGATGAATGTAGTGGGAGAAACAGAAGTCTATTTTTTCAGGGCTCTTCATATTTCTATTGAAAGACTTGTCTCTTGATTCCATAAGTTATTGCCTGGTCACATAAGTTATTGCTTATTTTCATAGCTGAAGAGCCTATGCAGAATACAATCTTTATTACTGTGGTGATTGATCCAGGTTTTTAAATTTCCTGATTCTTATGTATGCTTAGTAGACAAAGAGAAAAGATTAACAGACTGTACAAATTCTTCAGACTTTAAAGCTGAGAGTCTGAATCTTAAGCACAGCACTGCAATCTCAAAAAGGAAAAGATACATGAGAGACAAACAAATCTAACTTCTAAAACAAGTGATTAATCTTGTTTACAGAATACTCAAGATTCTGTTTTAAATCTCCTATTTGGTCACAATGATTCAGCAAATAAGTACATTTTGTTGTAATGTATTAGTCTGATACAATAACCCCTTGTAAATAATGTCTTATTAATTAATGTAATCTGACAGAATTTATTGCCCAGGAAACCTCAAAAGAAAAACAAATAATCTGGTGAAAAATTAATGTAAGTAGTTTTTTCCAAATACTTGCCAAAAACTTTTTGAATGTTCACAACTGGTCTTGATGTGAAATGGAAGGAATTGATTGTATTAAAATTTATATACACCCTTAAATATTCATCTCAAGAACTTCTATGAGAAAGAAGCATGCATTCCTGAAGGACAATATTAAAAATTTAGAAGCTTTCTGGAGGACACTTGTGATTCACCACCTGGATCTCCCATAAAACTCCAAACACTCTTTTCCCCAGTGGCTAGGAGTATTACCAACTGCCAGTCCTTTAAGGGAATTTCCCTAGGCTGTAAAAAGCTCCTTCAGCCTCTTCTCCAGAGGTAGCTCATATTTAATACTGATTTGTAAGGGCTTAAAAAGGCCAGGTACCCTTGTACCATCTTGGGACATCATGAAGAGTCATCTCAGTTTGACAGATCCGACTGGGTCAGAAGAGGCCTTTGCTGGGACTACATGAGAGAAACTTTTCTTCTGCCCAATCTTGCTCCCTTTCATTCCTTTATGGGTGTTGATTCAGAGGGTACTTGAAAATAAAATCTATGTGCTAATGTACAGTTCAGAAATTTTCTCCTGGGAACCCAACCTGTTATATGACTTATATTAAAGTTTTTGTGTAGAGTGAGACTGTAACTCCAGGGGAAAAATATGTTGCTAACCAGTAAAAGGGAAATCAGTAAAAGGGAGAAATAAAGTGGGAAAAACCCATCTTTTGCTTACATGCAGTCAAGCACTTCTGCTTGCCAATGTCTCTTATGACCTGGCTACAAAAAAGGGACCCCACCCAACCTCTTTGGGCCAGACATGCCCTTGCTCCTCCTACCCATGTAATCACTTATTGATATGGAGAAGAATACCTTCTCTCCACCCCGTGGAAACACCTATGATATGGACATGCACTAAAGCCAGGCTAGAGATTCTGGAAATATTGCAGTTTTACCCACAGCCCACCCCTCCAGAAATCTCACCTCAAAATCTACTCATTCCCCATTTTCCACAGCGGCCCCTGTGTGAGACAACTCTAACACTATAACCAGACTAATAACATACAATAGCAACAGCAATAAGAAGATCATGATAATCCTCAAGCCAGAGGATTCAGATAGGTTCAAAGTCCTATGCAGATTAAGTCCATAGCTCGCCCATTCCACAGGTACCAGTAGCTAAATGGGTAGGGAGTTCAGAGCAATCATGATGCGTCAGCTGCAGCCAAAGGGCAGGTCCAGGCCACAGGGACTGTGGAAGAAAATATTATTAAGGGTGATAAGATACATGTTTCAATAACACCAACATAGGCAAATTTTGTCCATCAGGTAGGATGCATGCATGAGAGTGGTTCTGTGACAGGACAGTGTCAGGAATGAGATCTCATCCTGGTCTAGTATACCAGACCTTCACCCCACTCATTGTGGGAGTTACAGATGGGTCAATATATAGGGCTATGGGAGGTACATGCACTGGCCATAAAGATAAAACCAAACTTCCCAATAAGATGCTCTTACCTCCTGGACGTTTTGGGTACACTACGGTGATCTTTGGGGACCACTGTGCTGTTACACAGGAGGCCAGCTTCCAGGCCTTTTCCCCAAAGTGCCAGAAGGGCCAGCCATCACTGACCTATGTGTCAAAATGTCCAGGGCCACATCCACTCAACAGTCTCCATGGTTTAACACAGTAGGGGCTGGCAGCAGGCTGTTGTTCTGCTGGCCATATCGTTACTTCAATAACTCCTCTTTCATTTGCAGACACAGTTGTATAGGAGAGGCAACAATGTATGTTAGCATATCCACAGGGCTCAAGGCTCCTTTCCAGGGCTTCTCATTCAAATGTCGTAGCACTGTCCATAAGTGAATTGACCAGACCCATAGAATATTAGAGTCTGACTTCAGGCCAGATTTCAACAAACCTTTGTACCTGTCTATCATGCCTGCCCTAGTAGGGTTATGCAGTACATGAAACTTCCACTTTATTCCTAATAGCTACACCCAATCTTGTAATTCATGTCCAGTAAAGTGTGTGCCTTGATCATTCTCACTCACTTGTGGCTGACCATAGGCTTCAAAGAGACTCTCTAAGCTCCTTCTGGTCATGTGCTGATCAGCAAAATATGCAGGAAAAACAACCAACAGTCCAGTACCTGTGTCCACAAAAGTCATGGCATACCAATACCCTTCTGATATGGGCATAAGCTCAATATAATCTATCTTCCACCTGATAAGGCATATCAGCCACGTTATTATTGTCACGTGTTGCTGTGAGACTCAGTGTAAGTCCCTTTTAGAGCACACAAGGCATTCACTCCTACTGGGCGCTGCTGACTTCTTCAAAGGTCAACAGCAAGCCCCACTGACAGGCTACAGCATACATTGTCTTTTGCAATTGTCTTGTATCACATGCAACAAATGCTGATGTAACCATTGGGCTACAAAAGAGGCAGTCTTTCCTTCTAACCAACGTATTTGGGCCAATTTATCTGCTTCATCATTTCCTGGGGATGCCAGTGGCAAATGACCTGTCACATGGTATACTGTAATTATTTTAGTCTGACCACAGGCCCATAAGTCTTGCCACAATTCTTGCCCCCAAAGGAGTCAGTGACTAACCAGCCAGTTGGCATGGTACCAGGTTGGTAGCCACAGGGTCAAGCCCCGATAGACAGCCCAGCTGTCAGTGCAGACAACTATAGGGGAGGGATCCTGGCTGATCACAAGCCATACTGCCTGTAACTCAGCCCATTGGCTGCTCTTCCTCTTTCCATCCTCAATCCATATTGTTTTAGGATGGAAAGCCACAGCCCTACACTTCAGGGATTACCTATGACTGGAGCCATCTGTATATGTAGCATCTTTAGATATAAGGTAGTCATGTTGCTTTGCCTTTAATAGCCTTTAATAGTCTCCTAATAAGGACTCATGACTACCAATAGCTCCAAAGCAATTTCTTCCTGTTTTCCACTGGTATATGTCACTGGCCCCAATAAAATTGGAATTCTCCACTTAAGGGGCTACTGGAGAGGGCACTATGCTGCTGTAAATACGCACTTCATTTGCCAGTATAGTCATCTGTGCCATGCCACTCCATGGCCTTTGGGTCCAATCTCACACCCACCCTGTGATAGGATAGGTGGTTATTACCTTGGTTGGAGCTGCTCCAGTGATGGGCTACATAGCCAGCGAGGTGTGGTATGCAGCAGCCAGTTGCTTCTCTACCAAGGTGTACCATATCTCTGCTCCTGTTGGTCTGACCAGAATCAAATAGGTTGGCAGATCCATTCAAGTCTCTGCCAAAGGCCCCATCTGTAACCATCTTTGGTTACATGAACATCTAATTCACAGGGCCCTGATGAGTTCATTACATGCAAAGCCTGTATGCCTTGACTGCTTGCTTAGCAGCAGTAAAAGCAGCTGCACATGTCTCATCCCAGACCCACATTGGGATGCCCTTTCATACTACTGGCATAAGAGCTTCAGAATTTGTGCCACATATGGGATGAACACTCTCCAGTAGCCCAAAATACTCAAAAATTCTTGTAATACTGCCACAGGGGTAGGGGTAAGGAAAGCCTGGACCTTGTCTATGACTGCTTCTGGGATAACATTAGTTTTACCCAACCAGACAACCCCCATGATTTTTACTGACAAACCAGTTCCCTGAACCTTGGTGCTATTCACAGCCCATTTTTTCTCTTGTCAATGTTGCAGCAGTCTAGTAACTGCCCTTTTTTAATCTGCAAGAGAATCAGATGTGAGCATAATATCATAAATGTACTGATATACCCACACTTTTTATAGTTTCTTCCATGTGGCCAAGTCCTGGGCTACAAGTCCATGACAAATGGTGGGACTCTGGAGGTATCCCAGTGGAAGGACAGTGAATGTCCACTGCCAGCCTTCCCAGATGAAGGCAAACTGTTCCTGACTTTCCTGTGCTATGTCATTAGACAAGAGAACATTAGCAAGGCCCACAACATAATGATATGTCCCTAGTTCATGACTGAGGGTGTCCATGAGGGCTGTTATAGAGGGGACAGCAGCATGCAAAGGGAGAGTGACTTTATTCAAGTCCCTATAATCCAGGGTCGTATGCCAGGATCCATCTGGCTCTTTCACTGGCCAAACTGGGAGATTAAAAGGACTATGAGTGGGCTTTATGATGCCCACCACTCCTATAGAGTTTCTCCAATTTCCTTGTGTCTCCCAGGTAATTTATACTGCTTAGTATTTGTCACTCACTGAAGTACAAGCAGAGCTACAGTCAGGTGACTTAGCATGTATGCTCAGAACTGCCTTTACCACACGTACATTCAGTCTGAACTCATGTGCAGTGGTCTGTAACCACAGGCCTTGCAGGATATTGACAACCAAAATGTATTCAGGAATGGAAGAAATGTACAGAATATACTCCTTTGGGGGTAAACACCCTATCCCCAATGGGATTTGGGCTTTTTTCACCATAATTGCCTTACCCCATAGCCATTTATCACAGCAGGAGTCCCAAGAAAATGCTCAGGGTTGCCATAAATCAGAGAATATTCAGCTCCTGTGTCCATCAGCACCAGGATACACTGTACATTCATGGGGGGCAAATGAATTGCTAATTTTACCTGTAGCCTCTGGCTTCCACCACATCCCTCAAGGTAGGGGCCTTGACACCCCCTTTAGTCAAACCGAAATACCCAATCATCCTCCATTGGGGATGAGTGTCCATGTGGAGCTTGAGTACTGTTCCCTAGGAAGTCTTGCAGGGACACTGGCTTCCATGTCCTGGACCTCAGCAGCTGGAACTGTTCCTCTGCCTTTGACTGGTGCCACAGTTCTAACAAGATCCTATTGGGCTGCCCATCAAATTTTTCTTTCGCTACCCCTGCCTTCATCAAATCCACCTACATCTGGGTCCTTGAGACCTTCCCAGGGCCCTTTATACCTCTCCTTTCATTTGTAGCCTGTACTTGGTTCTGTGCTCTTATTGTTTCAACCTCCCCCAGTTCTGCTAAAGTACGAGTGACCTCACCTATTGGCTGCCTTATGTGGGGGGCAAGAATAGTCACTAGGGACCCAAAAGGAGGTGGGGGAGCTATATGGGGCCCCAGATTTCTCATTCCTATTGTGAACAAGCCCTTTGGGGCTCTGGGGGTCCACATTATAGATGATATTTTTACTGCCCTTTTCCTGTAACATCTGCTGGAGTTCTGCATACATTTTCCAGCTAGTGGGTAAGTATGGTAAATCACCCTGATTAGGCCAAACTAACCTGATGTCTGATGTCAACCAAACCTTAAGCGCCTGATTCCCTGATAGTATGACAGGCACTTTGCAGCCAGTGCTGGAGGGAAGGGTGGGTGTTCACGGAAGTCAGTCTACCCATTTCAGAACACAACATAACAATGTTTTCCACACCCATACCCTAGAGACATAAAAGCCATGTAGGCAGAGGTTTCAATGGCTTCTGCAGAAACTGGATGCTCACGTCCACCAGCTCATCCTGGGTATGGGGTGGAACATGGAGTGCTACACAACCTGGGGAGTGGGTTGTTCCTCCCTTGAGGAGCCCATGGTTGTTGCATTTTAATTTTCTTAATTACAACTGGGTGCACCTTTAATATGGGAGAGGCTAGTGCCTAGGGTGGTGGCCTCATCAACAGTTTAGCACTTGGCCCCACCCTTTCATCCTCCCCTGACATCTCCTCTACTATCTCCAGGACTGAATACACCACTCTTTCCTCCCCCCTGGCCTCCTGCAGCAGAGATTCTCCTGCCGCCTCCTCCCTCACTGCTAAGGTATCTTCCAGGAGCATGACCTGTCTTCTCAGTAACTGTCTCTCTTTCTTAAGGTCATCCTATAGGTCATCACCCAGCTTCTCCAAGCTATGCCAAAATGTGTCTCTCTCCTCTATAACTCTTTCCACTATCTCAAGAAACAAACATCCTATAATCCAAGCTAATTCATGGTCACTCAGGGCCTCTAAGTTGCCTGCTATCTCACGGAGGACTAATTCTACAGCTTCAAGTGTGTCCACCCTTCCCCAATTCTGTGGAAGGGCTCACCCATCTAGGAGGTGCTTTATCCTATACCAATTTCCCACTACGGGCTCCCCAAGTGGAAGCCCCACATATAGAGGGTTTTCGGGTGAAGCAACACCCTCCACTGCTGCTGGAGGTAAGGGTGAGTCATCCCCCCTCACTGCAGCAGCCACTGGGGCCACCCCACCACCCACAGGGGAGTTTCCTCGTATCTCCCCACCATCTCTAGGGTCAGCCCTTCAGAGCGTTGCATCCATAAAAGCAGATTTTGGGTTTAAAGTTCCCGTTGACTACTGCCAGGTATAACTCTTCTTAGAAAATATGTTTCCATTCTGGGACAATTTAACTTTGAAGTCAAAATCAGTCAAAGGGAGAAATAAAGTGGGAGAAACCTGTTTATTTTCTACAAACACTCATCCACTTCTGCTCGCCCATGTCTCTTGTGACCTGGCTTCAAAAGTTCCTACCAAGCCTCTCTGGTCCAGGTGCACATTTACTCCCCACATGCCTTGTAATCACCTATTGATATGGAGATGGACTAAGGCCAGGTGAGAGATTCTGGAAATATCGCAATTTTACCCACAGAGATAAAGAACCATGCTTAGATGTGAATAAGGAAGTTCATATGTTTGTAAGGCTCAATGATTTTGCATAAAATTAATATCGATAATAGTACCAACAAGCTATATTTATTTAGAGCCTTCATAAAGTAGTATCAAGATACTTGAATTCACTTGATCCACAAAATAGCCCTGTGAAAATGGCAGGGCAGGTATTACCTATATCAATCTCATTTTATATGTGACAAAATGAAACTTGCCCAAGACGAGGCAAAAAGAGACATGTCTAGTAATTCAAACTCAGTGTTTATGAATCATTACAAATGCAAGCTATCTATATTAATGAAATATGTATGTGTGGGGGGGGAGTGAATACACTATATAACTGTACGTTATTCTGAATACTTTATTAAGCATGTATTGGGACAATTTTCACACAATGCCTTTCAGGTAATGATGATATTTAAATACTTAAATTATTAAAAGTCCTCAGAATTCCTGAATATTAAAATGACAGTAACTCAGCCAAACAAATGCTCTATATTTTTAGGCTATATTCACTAGGGACTTTAACTCTAGGCTATATTCCTCAACAGAAAATCCAGAACTGCATTTTGTTTCTCAGAGTAGCAAAATCCAGAAAGTCACCCTCAGGCTTTGTTACACCAGTCAAGTCACAAGCAGGGGATAAGCCAAGCAGTCAACTTAAGTAAGACTGTTATTACTGTTATTGCTTATTGCTGTTGCCTTTTGGTAACCTACACTTTCTGGATAATTCCATTGATTAGAACAGGGTGTTAATTTAGTGAAGCTAGGTCATGTCTCTAAGAATAAATTGCTTAGTTTAACTTTGTTCTGTGTTACACAATCATCTTAGAAATACCAGAAATGCCCAAAATAGGAACAAGATGAGAAGGTAAAAATAAATCTATAACTATTACAATTTAGGAAGTTAGATGAAAAATATTTACAGTCAGTAGTAACAATTTCACATAGGAAAGACACAAAGTTCAACAGTTCATTTTCATCACATTTATAAGAAATTAATACAAGAAAAGTTTAAGCATTTTGAACTGTAAAAAAACAAAGTTAATCATTTTGCTCATATCGATTTGAGATTTCCATTCTCATACTAACACCTTAAGCTCTGTTGAAGTATAATGTTATGTCTACATGTACTTTCTGCTCACAATGGGTGATATTCTTTACAACTCAAATTTTTTCACTTCTTGAAATTCTGGATTCAAAATGATATACAATTACACTAGACTAATAAATCATTCACTAACTCTGTTTTAAAATATTCTGCATTTTCAGCTTGTCCATTTGGGATGGTAATGGTATTACAATAATAAGTTATTATAACTTACTGGAAATTCATCTTACTTTCTATATACTTCAGAACTTTTTCCAAAGTGTATAGCAGTAAAGCCAAAGTAAACTCTTATTACAGGAGCTTAATTTCAGAGCTTCAATCTAATGTTTATTCTATCTGCAATGACAAGTCACACAAACATTTGCTACAAGAAAACTCAACTTTCATTGTTACACATTTTAAATGCCAAGTTCTCTATTTTCTTACCTATATTTAATATATATTATTTTATACATGCATACATTTATTACAAATGAACATATATGTTGTATGTACACATTTATGTGTTTTAAGAACATTTTCCACTAGGAAAAATTTATTGAAAACATTGTTTTTGCTTTGCCTTCTACTTACTAATTCTGATTGAAATGACTAGCAAATCTGCCTCATTGTGGTTGGAGTAACAGCAATTTATGGATAATAATATTGTGAGCTACAAAAATTAAAAACAACAGCAATAATAATAGCTAAAACATAAATTATGTCAGACACTGTTTAAAACACTGCTCATTTATTAACTCATTTAATCCTCACAGCAATCACAGCAGATACGTACTATCATTATCCATACTTTATAGTTTAGAAAACTGAGTCATGGAAAATAATATGCCTAACATCAAAAAGCTAGCGACTGCTGAGGTTGGGATTTGAATCCAGGCAGGCTGTCTCTAGAGTCTGTACCCTTAACTGTTATGTATATTACTTCTCACCAATCATAAAAGACCTATGAATCTAACTAACACTTTTAGAAAATTATCATTTGTATTTATATAATACATGAATGTGATTTAAAACTAAGTCACAAAGGTTTATATTGGAAAAAATTGTAAAACACTTCAATGCCTCATCTTTCTACATGGCCAGTTTTACTTCCAGAAACCATTGCTTTCAAATATTTTAGTTAATTTTCTGAAATTTACCTTACTATTTCAAAATAATGAGCTTGAAATGCTTTACTTGATCAATCACTTCTAAACATTATTTTCTGCTGTTTTGTTCTACCAGGGGAAGATTTATTTCTACTACTGGATAGTTCCTTCTCCCTTCTCTTATACTTTTATTTATATATATATCTATCAATTTTTTTCTAAATGATATAGTTAATATTTCCATTATTAGGTTAAGTTAATCATGTTCATTGCAGAGCTATAGAAGTATACTATTTAATTTTCTATGTACCTATCCATAATTAATATTATTATCATTTTTTTGGTATCATTAATCTACAATTACATGTGTAGCATTATGGTTACTAAACTCCTCACTTCATCAGGTCCCCCCCACCTACCCCATTACAGTCACTGTCCATCAATGTACTGAGATGCTATAGAATCACTACTTGTCTTCTCTGAGTTGTACAGCCCTCCCGGTGCCCCCCCAACATTATGTCTACTAATCGTAATGCCCCTTTTTCCCCCTTGTCCCTCCCTTCCCACCCATCCTCTCCAGTCCCTTTCCCTTTGGTAACTGTTAGTCCATTCTTGGGTTCTGTGAGTCTGCTGCTGTTTTGTTCTTTCAGTTTTTTTCTTTGCTCTTATGCTCCACATATGAGTGAAATCATTTGATATTTGTCTTTTTCCACTTGGCTTATTTCACTGAGCGTAATAACCTCTAGCTCCATAAATGTAGTTGCAAATGGTAGGATTTGTTTTCTTCTTATGGCTGAATAATATTCCATTGTGTATATGTACCACCTCTTCTTTATCCATTCATCTACTAATGGACACTTAGGTTGCTTCCATTTCTTGGCTATTGTAAATAGTGCTGCGATAAATATAGGGGTGCATATGTCTTTTTCAAACTGCGCTGCTGCATTCTTAGGGTAAATTCCTAGGAGTGGGATTCCTGGGTCAAATGGTATTTCTATTTTGAGTTTTTTGAGGAACCTCCATACTGCTTTCCACAATGGTTGAACAAATTTGCATTCCCACCAGCAGTGTAGGAGGGTTCCCCTTTCTCCACATCCTCGCCAACATTTGTTGTTGTTTGTGTTTTGGATGTTAGCCATCCTCACTGGTGTGAGGTGATATCTCATTGTGGTTTTAATTTGCATTTCTCTGATGATTAGTGATGTGGAGCATCTTTTCATGTGCCTGTTGGCCATAGGAATTTCATCTTTGGAGAAGTGTCTATTCATATCCTCTCTTCATATCCTCTATTATGTTTTTTTTTCAAAGAACCAGCTCCTGGTTTCACGGATTTTTTCTATTGTTTTATTCTTCTCAATTTTATTTATTTCTTCTCTAATCGTTATTATGGCCCTCCTTCTGATGACTTTGGGCCTCATTTGTTCTTCTTTTTCCAATTTCAATAATTGTGTCTTTAGACTATTCATTTGGGATTGTTCTTCCTTCTTTAAATAGGCCTGGATTGCAATATACTTTTCTCTTAGAACTACCTTTACTGCATCCCACAGAAGTTGCAGCTTTGTGTTGTTGTTGTCATTTGTCTCCATATATTGTTTGATCTCTGTTTTAATTTGGTCATTAATCCATTGATTGTTAAGGAGCATGTTGTTAAGTCTCCATGTATTTGTGAGCCTTTTTATTTTCTTTGTACAATTTATTTCTAGTTTTATACCTTTGTGATCTCAGAGTTGGTTGGTAGGATTTCAATATTTCTGAATTTACTGAGGTTCTTTTTGTGGCCTAGTATGTGGTCTATTCGGGAAAATGTTCCATGTGCTCTTGATAAGAATGTGTATCCTGCTGCTTTTGGGTGTAGAGTTCTGTAGATGTCTGTTAGGTCCATCTGTTCTAGTGTGTTGTTCAGTGCCTCTGTGTCATTACTTATTTTCTGTCTGGTTGGTCTGTCCTTTGGAGTGAGTGGTGTGTTGAAGTCTCCTAAAATGAATGCATTGCTTTCTATTTCCTCCGTTAATTCTGTTAGTATTTGTTTCACATATGTTGGCACTCATATGTTGGGTGCATATATATTTATAATGGTTATATCCTCTTGTTGGGCTGACCCCTTTATCATTATGTAATGCCCTTCTTTATCTCTTGCTACTTTCTTCGTTTTGAAGTCTTTTTTTTCTGATAAAATTACTGCAAGACCTGCTTTTTTCTCCTTGTTGTTTGCATGATATATCTTTTTCCATTCCTTCACCTTTAGTCTGTGTATATCTTTGGGTTTGAGGTGAGTCTCTTGTGAACAGCATATAGATGGGTCTTGCTTTTTTATCCATTCTATTACTCTGTGTCTTTTCATTGGTGCATTCAGTCCATTTACATTTAGGGTGAGTATCAATAGATATGTAGTTATTACCATTGCTGGCTTTAGATTTGTGGTTACCAAAAGTTCAAGGGTAGCTTCTTTACTATCAAACAGTCTAACTTAACTCTATTGTTAAGCTATTATAAACACAGTCTGATGATTCTTTATTTCTCTCCCTTCTTATTCTTCCTCCTCCATTCTTTATATGCTAGGTGTCTTATTCTGTACTCTTTTCATTCCTTTTGACTGTTTTTGTGGATAGTTGATTTTACTTTTTGTCTTTAGTTATTATTTGGATGGTCTGCTTTCTTTGCTATGATTTTATTATTTCTGGTGACATCTTTTTAGCCTTAGGAATGCTTCCATCTATAGCAGTCCCTTTAAGATATCTTGTAGAGGTGGTTTGTGGGAGGCAAATTCCCTCAGCTTTCACTTCTCTAGGAATTGTTTAATCCCTCACTCAAATTTAAATGATAATCATGCTGGATACAGTATTCTTGGTTCAAGGCCCTTCTGTTTCCTTACATTAAATATATCATGCCATTCTCTTCTGGCCTGTAAGGTTTCTGTTGAGAAGTCTGATGATAGTCTGATGGGTTTTCCATCGTAGGTGATCTTTTTTCTCTCTCTCACTGCCTTTAATTCTCTGTCCTTGTCTTTGATCTTCACCATTTTAATTATTATGTGTCTTGGTGTTGTCTTCCTTGGGTCCCTTCTTTTGGGAGATCTGTGGGCTTCCGCGGTCTGAGAATCTATTTCCTTTCCCAGCTTTGGGAAGTTTTCAACAATTATTTCTTCAAAGACACTTTCTATCCCTTTTTCTCTCTTCTTCTTCTGGTACTCCTATAATGCGAATATTGTTCCATTTGGATTGGTCACACAGTTCTCTTAATATTCTTTCATTCCTAGAGATACTTTTATCTCTCTGTGTCTCAGCTTCTCTGCATTCCTGTTCTCTGATTTGTATTCCATTAATAGTCTCTTGCACCTTGTCCAGTCTGCTCTTCAGCCCATCAATCGACTGTCTCGTTTCTGTAATATCTCTCCTCATTTCTTCCCTTTGCTCTTTCATATTTTTCTGTAGATGCATCAGCATGGTTATGACTTTTATTCTGAATTATTTTTCAGGAAGATTGTGTAAGTCTATCCCATCAGGCCCTCTCTCTGGGTTTGTCTGTGTGATCCTTGTCTGTACCATATTCCTCTGTCTTTTCATGGTGATAGAAGTGGTCGCTGGTAGGTGCCATGTGTGTCAGCTGGGAGAACAAAGTCCCTTCCTGGTTGTTGTTCTCCTTGCCCTTCTCTGGGGCCTGAACGGGTTTCTTGCACACCACGAGGCAGTCTCTGGGATTATCCCCTGAGCTACCTGTGTGCGGGGTTGCCCTCAACCTAGTCTATAGCACTGCAGGGGTTTGCAGTTGTGATGGGTGCCTTCTGGTCCCCTTGGTGCTTTCCAGCCCTTGTTCTGGGTTCTGGGGTCCTTCCTGCTTAGTTGCACACCAGCCGGGTGTAGATTCTGTGAGGTTGCTGTGGGCAGGGCCGCTCCTCCACTGTTCAGCAGCAGTGGCAGCTCCGCCAGACCCTCTGCGGCACCGGCCGGGAGGGAACAAATGGCAGGCTGCTGATCTCTGTGGGAAGCCTTGGCATGGCTGCTTTGCCCAGCCACCAGCCAGGGGTTCTGAAATTCCCGACGACTCCCAGCCTGTTGGGCTGAGTACGCTGGGATGATTTTGTGCTGCTGTTGGGCCCTTGTCTCTTTAAGACTTTTGAAAAAGCACCCACTTCTCTTTTGTCCTGGGGAGCTGGCTCAAGTGACCTGCTTGCAGTCTCCATCTCAGATCCTGCCCTTTGTTTCTCTAATCTCCGATACACCACATGATGTGTGTCTGTGCTCCCAGTGCAGATCACCAGGGTTGGTTATTTGACAGGCCTGTGCTTCCACTCCCTCCCCACTCTGATTGTTTTCCTCCCACCGGTGTGTTGGGGTGGGGGAGTGCTCGGGTCCTGCCGGGTTGCGGCTTTGTATCTTACCCACTTCATGAGGCGCTGAGTTCTTGCAGATATAGCTGTACCTGGATGTTGTACTGTATCTTCTGGTCTCTCTTTTAGGAATAGTTGTATTTGTTGTATTTTCACAGATATATATGGTTTTGGGAGGAGATTTCCGCTGCCCTGCTCACGCCGCCATCTTCCCAGAAGTCTGACCTATCCATAATTATTTTTATACACTCCCTCAGATTTATAATTATATATCCTTAAAAATTATTTTCTTAATGATCAAAACTGTCAGACAATCTATCACATTTTTCTTTTTCTCTGGAACCTTCCATCCTAGAGTTTTTGTACACTTGCCTCATTCCTGACTTATTCATAGGTTTGCTGCACAGTGATCATTCTGGGACTTCCTTTAATCTCTTTCCTTCCATGCATCCATATTTCCTATATACCACATCTTCTTTATGTTTTGTTTAAATCTTTTATTTTTGAAGGGCAAGCTTCCAGAGAAAGGGTAATATTGCATGTAATAATGTTTAATCCCTTTGGATTCAGCCATTCCCTTTTCACCTGTCCTTCCACATTGCCACTCCCCCACTTTCAATAATACTTTGTATCCTTAAATTCTGAGGCTTTCAGATGTTCTGTGGAGGGGATTTATCCACTTAATTTTATCCCTTCCTTCCAACAGCATTTTCTATTGTAGTTTTTCTCCATTCTGCAAAGATTGTAACCACATTTTCATTCACTTTCCACTTTCAATAACCTGTATTACAATCCCTTCTCCACTGATATTTCCTTCCTATTTTTTTTGTCAGTTTATACCTTATGTATACCTTTGATGACATTATAGTAGGGTTTCAGAGAAAGTATATAAACATGTGAAATCAATCTGTTTTGTTTTGCAAAAACTGCAATAAACCATTTCCCTCCTATATATGCAACCTAACCCTCCCCCAGGAATTTTCTTACCAAAGGTGGTAGCATGTAATTCTAACCAGTGGTGAACATTTTACTGAAGTAATCCTGTCAAAAAGGTGGTATGTGTTTAAAAAGAGTTTATTGAATTTAGGTGTCACAATAAATACTTTTCAACATCTCTCCTATCTGCACAGCTGGGTAAAAATTTCTATCACTGTCCTTGTCATTTGGCAATAAGGTCAGTTCTGTCAGTAGGAGAAAGCCTAATCCAAATGATTCCCTGACTTTATCCTAGAACTTTATTAATTGGCCTAAGATAAAAATGACTAATAGTCTCTTGAATTTTTTTCCCCCTCCATTTCATTTATGGCTCTTGATGGTTTCCCTTTTCCAAGCATCATCATTAAAATTCCCATAATACAAATGTTTACATTTTAAAATTTACAGAAAAATTGCATTTTCTTGAGACAGAAACCATCTTTCCACCAAGGAAACAATGTACCTAAAACATAATAAAATGCATGTTGTATTCTACAATTTTAGTTTCACATTGAGCCTGTAGGGTGAGACATGAAAAGAAATGCCACAAAGCACTAGTTGATTTAATTTCCTACACTGACTAAGCAGCTTTATTCATTCAAGGGCAAAAGAAAAAAAGAAGAAAGAAGAGGACTTTAGTACTCCCTAAATGTAAATTACTGACACAATTGCAGATACTTATGCTAACATAAAGCTGAATTTAACAGGGCCCTTTGGAGTTTTAAATCCTCTGAACAGTGAAACTAATGTCTGATATGCACTTTCTTTCAGGGAAGTTGTCAGTATTAAAATGAGATATAGGCAGGAAGGGAAATAGTCACCTTAGTGAACTATTTGTATAATAAAAATTAATGGTCAGTTTCTTGTTTATGTCCAGTTCATTGATTATCAATAAAAAATATTGGACCAGGAATCCATTATCCACATTTATTAAAACTACTCTCAGAGCCTAGTACAGGGTGTTTCTAAGATAACAAACACTGAAAAGGCTTTCTTGCACCCAACAATAATTAGTTTGAAGTTTAAGAGCACTCTTTGCCACTCTTGTATTTTAACAGTTGTCTTCTATAAACACACAAACTTGTGTTGGCCATGTGCCTAAGACATAATAATCCTGAAATAATTGTATTCCATGATAAAATACTTTAATCTGAGTCATAATTCAATCAAAAGCTGACTTAATGCAATGGATAGTATAACTAATATTTTAGAACTAACTGAAATACCCACTCTTTTCCAATACAAATAAAGAAATTGTCATTTTATGCCTAAATAATTCAGGAGGAAAATGTGAAAATGGAAAGAATGCTTTATGTAAAAGTTGTACATTAATACACAGGCTTTCCAACATTTTCAGCTCTTAAATATTCAGATTTTAGGTCAGGCCAAAGGATCGAGGTGGTGCTCTAAGCAAGAGTTTAATCATCCTAAAACTAGTTGAAAATCAACCACATTAACTGTTTTATTTCTAACTACACTAATTATAGACACATAATTCCCTGTGTGTATATATACACATAGATACATACACATGCACACACACACACAGTTGGAAGAAACATATCCTAATATAAACAGGACCATAAAATCTTGGTGGGCAAGATCTTCACTTACATTTTATATTATGGTACTCCCTAGTTAGGCATAGCTCAAGAAACAAATATCTCTAATCATTACAGCACTAACTGTATACTCTTCAATTATGCCACTGAGGAAACTAATATGTTGACAAAGAGCTCTAAAATTAGTGTTGATATATTCAAATTATCACCAATATGGAAAATGTTTCCTTAAACCTTTCCAAAGGATAGGTTCTCTATAAAGTCACAGTAAGATTAATATATTTAATTTGAGAAATGGAAAAATTTAGAGTCATAAGATGTTAGATCCATAGGTCACCATACAGATAGCCAGTTCAAGCCCCCACAATATTCATTTGAAGGAATTTGTAACCAGAGAATTGTCTTCCAATGTTCAGCAAATTAGGGGGCTCTAGATTATGATTCCTTGAATTTGCCTCCCTTGCTTGTTTCTGTAAAAAGAAAAATGCACATATGTTTACATATTTAAAAAGAGAAATTCTTATCATTTTTATAATCTGATTTCTAAGGGAAGTTCCCTGTCCCTGTAGTTATAGTTCTGACATTTATTGAGCACTTGGATGATGTTAACCCTATGAAGGAGCACCAATATGAGTAACAGGTATTGATTTAGTTAAATTATCTTAGAAAGATGCTACCACCCACACCCAAAAGTTATTTATTTATAAACCAAACAGAAAATCAATTATACTTACGGAACCTGCATAGCCAAAGCATTAGATTCTTTATGCTAAAATGGTTGTCTACTTTCATTACCAAACCTAGGATGCATGAATTAGAAAACTGTATACTAAACATACAACATAAGAAAATGGTGAAATCTCAGCTATTCTTGTTCAGAATAATTGGATATAGACATACACTAAAAGAACTGGAAGGATTAATTATGAAAAAATGTTTTTATTTTTATTTTTGAAAAAGCCAATCAAAATTTTCTGCATAAAGTTGCTTTTCAACCCCAGTTCACTGTGCAAAAACTAATCTTAAACTTCTAAATATGTTACTTAACATTTTATTACCGTCATGGCTTAATATCAATTTTTTAAATGTTAGTGGAAATTGGGTAAGAAACCACATCTCAAGAGAGAATCACCAGAGTATGGAAGAAGACTATTAATTAACTTCCCATTACCACCTGGAATCTCCTTCCACTGTTTGCACCTATCTATCATCTGCTCTGCATAGACTTTACCCATAAAAATAATTTCCTGAGTAAGTGACTGAAAAATACCATCTTGTGATTTATATTTGATTGCTAATTTATGATTCAGATTTTAAATTAACTATTTTAAATAGTATTTAATTTTGATGTAACAAGATAGTTACTAGTGAAGATTATGTTAAATAACTTTTATGGACTAAAGATCATTTGTATAGATTTTTACAGTCACTGCAAAGTACATGTTTTGGCCTTTGATGTACAAGGAAATAACCAGCAAATCATAAACTCCTGGGATCATAAATAACCTCAGGCTACTACCTGTTCTGCTATTTCACCTGTAGACAGGATCTCATTTAACCTACTTTGATGTTCTTTTATACAAAAAGGAAATGTTTGCTTTTTTCAAAAAAATTCCACTTATTGAAATGTAAACAAAAATACAGAAAAATTCCCCACTACATCCCATCTCTTATGATCTTACCACCAAGAGATAAATATTTTTTGCATATACGTCAAAGTATTTCTATTTGTGTGTTTGTCTGTATATGCATGTTTTAAAGCTATATTAAATAGTAATTGATTTGTTTTTCTTATTTAGAAATACATTTGTGAACCTCTTTCTAGGTCAATAAGTATAAATATATGCTATCATTAATTCTTCCAGAGTATCCAATTGCATGAATGCACCATAATTTATTTAGCTACATCCCTACTGTTTGTCATTTTGACTCTTTTGAAAACATTTTCTGTATTTTAGATATCATTTCAATAAGCATCTTAGTACATATGCTTTGTGGATTTGTGATGTTTTTATCTTTTGGGTAAGCTTCTAGAAAAAGTATTTCGTAGTGAAAGTATATCATTTATTTGAGGGGGGATTATAATACTAACAAACTGTACTCCATAAAGGTGTACCATTTACACTTTATCAGCAATATATGAGATTGCCTGTTTCCCCATGCTCAGTCAAATGGTAGACAATGATAATCTTTAATTTCATGGGTTAAAAAAGTGGAACCTCATTATTTCTATATATGATTCTTTGATTTTGAATGTGGTTAAGTAGTTTTTACATAATAATTAATCATTTTGAATTCTGTTGCTAATTGACCATTCATGTCCTTACTAATTTTCTGTGGTGTTTTACTCAACTTATTAAGGCTGTGTACTGTCATATTTCCTAATCTAAATGGTAAGGAAATTCAGTTTTGGAAAAAATACTTTTTGGTGTTTCATCTGGGAATCTCTTTTACTTTTTTAAGCAGCAGGATAAAATCTTAAAAAAAATTTCTATTTAACAGAGATTCAATTCAACCAAAATTGATTGAATAATTGACAGAGAATAGACCTATTAAAAATAGATGCTCAAGGACTAATCATTTCCCAATGTATAACAAAGATTCCAATGCAGTCATATATTTAATTGTAATATATATGTGTATATATTAACTTTAAATATATATACAATTAATGAGGTAACAAGCTGAACTCACTCTACAAATAAGTATACAGAAAGTATAAGTTAATTTCCTTTTTGCCAATAGCTAGTCACTTTTTTCCTGAGCAGCAACTCCCTAGTTAGAACAGGACCAAAAAAATCCGATTTTGTTTTAATCTTATATGAATTTGCTCACTATCTCAAAAAGCCTTCCTACCCCCATGGATCTGCCTGAAATAGAATGCTAACCTATATAATTACATGAGTCAAAATCTTTATCTTTCTCACCTCTCTCACATACATATACATGTACATATATACATACACATACACACACCCTACTGATTTTATTTCTCTGGAGAACCCTAACACAGTAAGGATGTTGCTTAAAGGACTTCTGAGCAAAGAGAAACTGGTCTGTGTATCCTCTGTTATTCCTGGGTCATGATGCTTGTCCACCTAAGTACTCTTTGCCTAGCAGAAACTTATGGCTGAATTCTATGGCTGGTATAATGACCCGGTCTCTTTTCCCTTAGTCATGGCTCAGTGGTACTCCCTGGTTGTGTCAGCAGTATCTTGGTTCTTGTGAACAATATAGATTTCTCTAAAGCCTGGCAGTTCATATTTATCTCTGGCTTGGATTTTGAGCTGTACTGACCACTAATCAAAGCCATTTTGATGCCACTTCAGGGACATTTTACAAATTTTCAAACAAAACATTTAACTAGTGCTAGGTCCTGTTTATGCTATATGAGAGGAAAAGAAAGGTTTTCTTTGTTGTAACTATGTCATAACTGGTAGGGACTTCATACTGACTTCAGATTCAATCAGTTATTTCTTTGTAATGCACAAGTGGATTAAAAGAAAACAAAATCATGTATTTTTGTCATATATATGCATGCTAACTGTAGGTGAGCTACCCAAAGTTGGGCTCAACTGAGTGGATGAGCTTCAGATTGTGGCAGTTTAGGCAGGTCTGTTTCCCTTCATAGAGCTGTGTAGCAGCAGAATCAGTTTCCTCTGTGTGTGTCTCCTCCTCTTTGACCCAGCAGATTATCTGGGGCAAATTCTCTTCATGGTGACAGCAAAAACATAAAAAGGTAAGAAAAAAACACATGAAATCTCTTAATGCCTAGACTCAGAGCTGGCCCACCATCACTTCTGCGTACATGGCAAATCCTAAAGTATATAGACAGGGAAATACATTCCACTCAAAATAAGGCTATAGTAAGAGAATGAATGCAAGGAAGTATGAAGAATTGAGTCCAATTATTTAATCTCCACAATTATTCTCATGCAATATCATGAATCTCCTCCCTCTTTGAGACAAAATTGGGAGTTGAGAAATTATGTTAGCAGTCTGCTATATTTTTTACTTTTCTTTCCTACAGTATTCAGGGCCAGAAATAAGTGTCTCCTTTTTTAACTTCTTATATATCTCCTTTACACAAAACCTAAATATCTGGCCTATAAATCCTGTTTCTTCATATGATGAAGAGGAAACTAATTAGGCAATGTTTTCTCAAGAAAATTGCCTATCTCAAAAAATGTAATGTCTTGCTACAAAATCCTTTCTATTATTTTTTACATTTTATTAACAATATCCACCTTCTATCTGTTACACCTCACCAACACTAATTCATAGTAACCACTAATATATTACTCATTTCAATAATTTTTCCATTTTAAGATGTTATATAAATGGAATCATATAGCATATAACCTTTTGGTATTGGCTTGTTTTCACACAGCATATTTCCCCTGAGATCCATCCAAGTTATTGCATGTCTCAATAGTTTGTTTCTTTTTATGGCTGAATAGTATCCATTGAATGAATGTAGTAAAATTTATATAACTATTAACTCTTTGAAGAGTACCTGAGTGGTTTCCAATTTTGGCCATTACAAATAAATCTACTATAAATATTAACATTTTGTGTAAACATACTTTTCATTTCTCTGAAATAAATTGCCCAAGATTACAATTGCTAGTCATATGTCAGTGGCATGTTTAGTTTTATAAGAAATTGCCAAATCCTTTTTCAGAGTTGCTGTATCATTTTACATTCTCACAAACAATTATGAGTAATCCAGTTTCTTCACATTCTTACCAGGATGAAGGTGTTGACACTATTTTTATCTTAACCATTCTGGTAGGCATACAATGATATCTTGTGATTTTAATATTCATTTCCCTGATCCTAAGGATATTTAAAATCCTTTCATGTACACTGACATCTGCATATTTTCTTTGATGAAATGTCTGTTCACTCCTATTGCCCATTTTCCAGTTACACTTTTTTTCTGATGAGTTTTGAGTTATTTACATATTCTAGAGACTGGGCCTTTGTCAGATACATGGTTTAGTAATATTTTCTCCCAGTATGCTTGTTTTTACATCCCCACAACAAGGTCTTGCAGAAATTTTTAATTTTGATGAGGGCTAATTTATCAAGTTTTACTTTTTTCCTTTGCAACAGATGGTGCTGGAGCAAGTGAACATTCAAAGACGAAAAAAGCAAAACAAAACATAAACTTTACACATTATACAAATATCAACTCAAAATGGATCACAGATTTAAATATAAATGTACTATTTTAAGCTTTAGAAAAATGTCTCAGACAAAAATTATTAGCAAAATAATATAAAAATACATAGAACAAAAATATGTAGAAAAGAATTGGGGATACATCAAACTAGGTAGTTTTGTGCTATGAAGGAAACCATCAACAAAATGAAAAGGCAATGAACTAAGTGTGAGAAGATTATTTACAAATGATATATCTAGTATTTCTGATTTTGACATCTAACATCCAAAATATATAAAAAACTCATATACCTCAACACCAATAAACCCCCCAAATAACCCAATTAAAAATTAGGCAAAGAACCTGGATAGACATTTTCCCAAAGAAGACATACAGATGACCAACAGACACATTAAAATATGTTCCACATTGCTAATCGTCAGGTAAACACATATCAAAACCACAGTAAGATATCACCTCACACCAGTCAGAACAACTAGTATCAAAAAGAAAAGAAATAATGATTTCTGGCAAGGATATGGAAAAAAGGAACTCCTGTGCACTGTTGGTAGGAATGTATATTGGTGCAGTCATGATGGAAAACAGTACATAGGTTCCTCAAAAAATTAAAAATAGAAATACCACATGACCCAGTTATTCTACTTCTGGGTATTGACCAGAAGAAAACAAAAACACTAATTTGAAAAGATATATGCACCCCTATGTTTATTTCACCATTACTTAAA
Source organism: Phataginus tricuspis (assembly GCA_029783875.1). NCBI lineage: Eukaryota > Metazoa > Chordata > Mammalia > Pholidota > Manidae > Phataginus > Phataginus tricuspis. The sequence goes on from JAQQAC010016209.1 coordinate 78,585,417, forward strand.
ATAGCCAAGATATGGAAGCAACCTAGGTGTCCACTGATAGATGAGTGGGTGAAGAAGAAGTGGTATATGTGTGTATATATATATATATATACACCCACATATGAAATATTACTCAGCTATAAAAAAGAATAAATCTTGCCATTTGTGACAATATAGATGAACCAGAGGATATTAGGATATTGTGAAATAAGTCAGAAAAAGACAAATACCATATGATTTCACTTATATGTAGAATCTAAAAAACAAAGCAAATGAACAAAAAAATCCAGAAATATCCTCATAAGTACAGAGAACAAACTTACGTTTGCCAGGAGGCGGGGGGATGGGCAAAATAGGTGAAGGAGATTAAGAGGTACAAACTTCCAGTTATAAAATAAATAACTCATGGGATGAAAAATACAAAGGGAAGTCAATAATTTTGTAATATCTTGTATGGTCACAGATGGTAACTATATTATGGTAAGCATTTTGTAATATATATAATTGTCAAATCACTATGTTGTACACCTGAAACTAACATAATATTGTATGTCAACTATATATCCATAAAAATAAATAAATACATAAATATATAAAAAGAAATATATATGGGAGAAATTCTTTAGGATTCAGGGTTAGGCAAAACCTAGTTTTTTTTCTAAGAAATCATCTGGCTTTATTTAGCATCTGTGGGTCATATGATGGAAAGGCATATATGGTGTAAAATTACAGCAATTTAATTCATTATATAATACAAATCATTAAGTCTTTACAATTCATTTCAGAATCTTTGGATATTTTTTGATCTCCCATTTCATGTGTAGGAAGGCAATATACTTCCCAAAGATCAAAATCACTTCTTTATATTTGAACTATATTTATAGATCTCTGCACATACAGAAGATATTTCAGGACTCTTCCAACACTGTCAGCAGCCCAAAAGAAGTCATGATGGATTTTTCTGATAGAAAGGTGAGTGTGGGTACAATCGAGTGAGTGTCTTGGGTATAAAGTATCAGCTGCATTCTCCAGAGTGTCCCCAAGTAAGACAGGACAGACAGATAGGTAATCCTGGGAGCTGACAGCACCATGATATACATGGCCCACAAGCAGGCTTACAATAAGCTGGGCTAATCTTAGCCAGGAAAATAAATACTCATGAACTTCTAGTCTGTTTCACATCCAGGGAACTCTAAACAAAGAGGAGAAAACATAATGAAGTAATGGGGAATATGAACACCTTCGAAGCCTTTCAGATTCTTCAATGGTCACAGTCACAGTTCAATTCTCTCACTAAACACTCAAGGCCTTTCACAGGGGGCCCAGTCACAAACAATGGCTGTTTCCTTGCCCTCTGGCCAGGCCTGGGTACTTGGGTCAGCTGCTTCTCCACTGCACCTGCAGTCCCATGGAGTGGATGACTGGTGGTAAATGGGTCTACAGAGTGAAATCCAAGGGCCCAGAAGGGTCCCTGCCTAGTCACTGACACCACTTCATGCCCGTTATGGCCTTTCACATCCTGGCACCACCTGGAGGGGTTTTTGTGTGGCACTGATATATCCCTTATCTAACCCCAACTTCCATGTAGCCCATCCCCTCCTACTGCCATGTTAAATCCAAGAGTTTGGGACAACCTAGGAACTGCATCTAATGCTGATACGTTTTTAAAAATTAGGTCTGCTCATTAGTAAGGTGAACAGAACATGAAAGGGAGCCCCTCCCCCAAACCCCTTCCCTCACTCTACTCTCAAGACCACACCTTAGGCCCAATAAATGCTGTGTTCTGTGGACTGTCTTGGCTTATAGCTTTAGTGACCATGACTAGTGCATGTCACCACTTTTCCACTCACAAGTTAACATTAGTCTGCACCAAAAATGAGAGTTGACTCCAGGGATTAAACAAGATGGTGGTGTGAGAAGTGAGGCAGAAACATCCTCCCTAAACCACATAGAACATGAAAATACAGCAAATACAACTAACCCTGAAAGAGCGACCAGAAAGAAGACTGCAACAGATGGCCTACATCTGGGGAAAAGAGAAGACCTCATGGAAAAGGGTAAAGTGGCAAAGCTGCAATCCAGTAGGACCCAAGCTCTCCCCTCACACCAGTTTACCAGCGGAAGTAAAAGAAACGGGTCCCATGGGTCATGGGATGTCCTGGGGCAAGATCTGAGTCAGGAGAGTCAGGTCAACTGTGCTGCATTCTGACAGTGATGCCAAAGAATAGGGATGCCCAAGGTGGGAAAACCAGCCTATTCCTACCCCAAAGGGTGGACCTATGAACTGACCTCCTAGCCACTGTAAAAGCTCACAAAGAACACCAAAGGGAAAATATCTCCTTTTTAACAGGATACCAAAACAGGGCCTATAGCTAAATTTGCAATATTTCCAGAAACTCTCACCTGGCCTTTGTGCATCTTCATATTAATAGGTGTTTCCAAGGGGTGGAAAGAAGTAGTCCATCTCCATATCAATATGCGATTACAAGGGGCATGGGGAGAGAGTGTGCACCTGAACCAGAAGGGTTTGGAGGGGACTTTTTGCAGCTGGGTCATGAGAGAAAGGGGCGAGCAGTAGTAGAAAACTTTTTGTAAGCAACAAAGAGGTTTCTTCCACTTTATCTCCCCATTTGAAAGATTTCAGCTTCAAAGGTTTATTTGCCCCAGGCTGGGAACATATCTTCCCCCTGGAGTTTCACCTAGCAATAATTGGCAGTACCTCTGAACCCAAAATCTGTCTTCATGGGTGCAATGCTTGTGTGGGGTACCCCTAGAAATGGTGGGGAGATAAACAGAAACCCCACTGTGGCTAGTGGGGAGTTCCTAGTGGCTGCTGCAGTGGGGGTGGTGGCTCACCCTTCCCTCCAGCAGTGCTGGAGGCTGTGACTTCACCCAGTAATATCCCCATCCATGGGCCTTCCAATTGAGGAGCTACCAGTGGGGAACTGGTCTGGGGTAAAGCCCTTACTAGAGGGGTGGGCCCTTCACCAGAACTGGGAAAGGGTGGAGACACCAAAAGCTGTAGAATTAGCCCTCCATGAGAGAGAAGACTTCTTAGAGGTCATGAGTAGCCATGTTGCAGCTGGGTTTGTAGGATTTTTGTTTATTGAGATATTGGAAAGGGCTATAAAGGAGAAGGACACAGCTGGAGGAGCTGAGCAATGACCTATGGTAAGACCTTGGGAAATAGAGACAGTTATTGAGAAGTCAGGTCATGCTAGTGGAAGATATGTTAGCAGTGAGGGAGAAGGCAGAAGGAGAATTCACATTGCAGGAGGCTATGGGGGATGGGGAGGAAAGAGTGGTGTCTTCAGCCCCAGAGATCATAGGGCATATGTCCTAGGAGCATGAGGGGGTGTGGCCAAAGGTGGGACTGTTGCCAAGGCCACTGCTGGAGGCACCAGACCCTCCCATATTAAAGGCCTTCCCAATTGTAATTAAGAAAATGAAAATGCAACAACTGTGGCTCCTCAGGGTGAGCAGCAGCCCCATCCCCAGGTTGTAGAGCATTCCATGCTCCACCCCTATACCCAGGATGAGCTGGTGGATATGAGCATCTGTTTTGGCAGAAGCCCACAGAACCTCTGCCTACATGACCTTTGTGTCTTTGAGATATGGGGGTGGAAAACATTGTATGTCAGGTTCTGAAATAGCCAGAAAGGCTTCCCTGATGACTCAAACTTCCGTCCAGCAGTGGTTGTAAAGTGCCCACCACAACCAAAGGAATAAGTTGCTTCTGGATTGGCTGACAGCAGCCATCAGGGGAGTTTGGCCTAATCAGGGTGATTTATCATACTTACCCACAAGCTAGAAAATGTATGCAGAGCTCCAGCAGGTGTTACAGGACCTGGGCAAGAAAAATACCATCTGTAATATGGACCCCCAGAGAGCTGATGAGGAGTTGAATGAGAACTCCTGAGTAATGAGAACTCACTGTAGGAATGAGAAATATTGTGCTCCATACAGCTCCCCCATTTCTCTTTGGCTCCCTAATGACTATTCTTGCCCCCCACAAAGGGCAACCCACAAGTGAGGCTACTCGTACTTCAGCAGATCAGGGGGAGTTGGGAACAATATGAGCATGTTAGGAAATACAGGCTATGACTGAAAGGAGAGGTGCAAAGGGCCCCATGAAGGTCTCAAGGATGCAGATGTGGGTTGATCTGATAAAGGCTGGAGTAGTGAAAGAAAAATTTGATGGGCAGCCCAATAGGATCTTGTTGGAACTGTGGCACCAATTAAAGCCAGAGCAGCAGTTCCAGCTGCTGAGGTCCAGGACATGGAAGTCTGTGTCCCTGAAAGACTTCCTGGGGGACAGTACTCAGGCTTTGACTAGGCCCTGATACCCACAGGAGGAGGAATGGGCATTATGGTTTGACTGGGAGGGGATCAAGGCACCACCTTGGGGGATGTGGTGGGGACTGGAGGCCACATGTAGAATAAGAAATTCATTGGTCCCCCATGATTGTACAATGTGTCCTGGTGCTGGTGGACACAGTAGCTGAATGTTCTCTGATTTATGGCAACCCTGAGCATCCTGGGACCCATGCTGTGACAGACGGCTATGGGAGTAAGGCAACTATAGTGAAGAAAACCCAAATCCCATTGGGGATAGGGCTATTACCCTCAAAGGTGTATATTGTGTACATTTATTCCATCCCTGAATATATTTTGGAGGTGGATATCCTTCAGGGACTGTGGTTACAGACCACTGTGGGTGAGTTCAGACTGAGGGCACATATGGTAAAGGTAGTACTGAGGGGACATGCTAAGCACCTGACTGTAGCTCTGCCTTTACTTCGGTTGGTGACAAATACTAAGCAGTATAAATTGCCTGGAGGACAAAAGAGTATTGGAGAAACTCTACAGGAGTTGGAGAAAGTGGGCATCATAAAGTCCATTGATAGTTCTTTTAATTCTCTGGTGTGGCCACTGAAAAATCCAGATGGCTCATGGAATATGACCATGGATTACAGGAAATTGAATAAACTCACAACCCCTTTGCATGATGCTCTTCCTTCTATAGCAGAATTAATGGGCACCCTCAGTTATGAACTAGGGACATATCATTATATTGTGGACCTTGCTAATGCGTTCTTCTCTATTGACATAGCACAGGAATTCAGGAATAGTTTTCCTTCATGTGGGAAGGCAGGCAGTGGACATTCACTGTTCTTTCACAGTAATACCTTCACAGTCACACCATTTGTCATGGACTTGAAGCCCAGGACTTGGCCACATGGAAGAAAACACAAATGGTGCAGTTGTATCACTACATTGATGATATCATGCTCACATCTGATCCTCTTGCAGATTAGAAAAGGTAGTTCCTAGACTGCTGCAACATTAGGAGAAAGGATGGGTTGCGAACAGCACCATTCTTGGGGGTTGTCTACTTGGGTAAAACTAAACTTATTCCTGACGCAGTTATAGACAAGGTCCAGGCCTTCCCTACCCCTACCACTGTGGTAGTATTACAAGAGTTTTGGGGTCTTTTGGGCTACTGGAGAGTGTTTATCATACACTTGGCACACATTCAGAAGCCCTTATACCAGTTGGACTGGGACAAAACATGTGCAGCTTTCTTTTACTGCTGCTAAGTGAGGAGTCAAGGCCATACAGTGTATTGGACTCATAAAGTCCCTGTGAGCTAGATTCCATGTAACCAAAGATGGCTATGGATGGGGCCTTTTTCAGTGACTTGAAAAAAACTGCCAAAATGTTGGATTCTGGTAATGGCTATGGAAAGGATCAGAGGTCCAGTACACCTTGATAAACAACTGGCTTCTGTGTACCATGCCTTTCTGGCTATGAAGTCCACCAGTGGAACACCTCCAAATAGGCTAATAACCACCTGCCCCATTGTGAGATGAGTGCAAGAATGGACCAAAAGCCACTGAGTGGTGTGGTACAGATGCATACACTGGCCAAATGGGATGCAAATTTACAGAAGCATATTGCCATCTCCACTAGCCCCTTAAGTGGTGAATTCCAACGCTTATTGGGGCCAGTGACATATACCAATGGAAAGCAGGAAGAACTTTCTTTTGAAGCCATTGGTAGCTGAGAGTGCTTATTGAGAGGTAAAAGCCGATATACCTGAAGATGCTTGGTATACAGACAGCTCCAGTGGAGAGCATCCCCCGAAGTGGAGGGCTGTAGCTTTCCATTCTAAGACTGAGACAATATGTATGGATAATGGAGAGGGGAAGAGTAGCCAATGTGCTGAGTTGCAGACAATATGGCTCATGAACACCCAGGAGTTCTCCCCTATAGTTGTCTGCACTGAAAGTTGGGCAGTCTTTCAGGGTTGACCCTGTGGCTACTGACAAGGTACCATGTCTCCTGGATGGTTGGTCACTGGCTTATTTGGTGGCAAGAGCTGTGGCAAGACCTATGGGTCTCTGGTCAGACTAAGACTGTTACCGTATATCATGTGACTGGCCATTTGCCTTTGGCATCCCTAGGGAATGATGAAGCAGACACAATTACCCAGGTGTGTTGGCTAGAAGGAAAGTCTACCTCTGATATAGCCCCCTGGTTATATCAGCATTTGTTGAACACAGAGCAAAAGATAATGTGGGCTGTTGCTTGTTGGTGGGGCTTTCTAATGACCTTTGAAGACATCAGCAGAGCCAAGCAGGAGTGCCTTGTGTGCTCTAAGTGGGACTTACACTGAGTCCCACAGCAATATGTGACAATAGTAATGGGGCTGATACCCCTCATCAGGTGGCAGACAAACTTTACTGGGCCTCTGCCCATATCAGAAGGATATCAGTATACCATGACTTGTGTGGACACAGCTACTGGACTGTTGGTTGCTTTTCCTGCATGTCGTGCAGATCAGCAAACCAAAAAAAGGGGCCTAGAACATCTGTTTGCAGCTTATGGCCACCCCAAGTGATTGAGAGTGATTAAGGTACCCACTTTACTGGACATGCATTAGAAGAATGGGTGCAGCAATTAGGGATAAAAGTGGAAGTTTAATGTATCATATAACCCTACCAGGGCAGGCATGATAGAGAGATACAATGGTTTGTTGAACTCTGCCCTGAAGTCAGACACCAATTGTTTATGAGGCTGGTCATTTCGCTTATGGAGAGTGTTACGGCATTTGAATGAGAAGACCCAAAAAGGAGCCTTGAGCCCTGTGGATATGCTAACCCACATTGCTGCCTGTCCTATACAACTGTATTTGCAAACCAAACAGGAATTTTTGAAGCCAAGGTATGATTAGCAGAGCAACATACTGCCGCCAGCCCCAACTGTGTTAAACCCTTGAGACTCTGTTGAGTAGATGTGGCCCAGGACATTTTGACACATAGACCAGTGATGGCTGACTCTTCTGGCACCTTGGGGAAAAGGCCTGGAAGCTGGTATCCTGTATGTTTCTGGAGTAACAGCAGAGTGGCCCCCAAAGATCATGGCAGTGTACCCCAAATGTCTGGGTGGTAAGATCATCTTTTAAGAAAGTTTCATTTTACGTTATGGCCAGTGCATGTACCTCCCATAGTCCTATTTATTGACCCATCTGTAACTCCCAGAATGAGTGGGGTGAAGGTCTGGTATACTAGACTAGGATGAGATACCATTCTTGTCACTTTCCTACCACAGGAATGCTCTCTTGCATGCATCCTACCCGATGGACAAGATTTGCCTCTGCTGGTGTCATTAAAACATGTATCTTTTTGCCCTTCAGGTTATTTTCTTCTATAGTCCCTGTGGCCTGGATCTGCCCCCTGGCTGCAGCTGCCATATGATGATTGCTCTGAACTCCCTACCCATTTAGCTACTGGCACCTGTGGAATAGGCGAGCTATGGACTTAATCTGAATAGGACTTTGAACTTATCTGAATAGTCTGACTTGAGAATTATCATGATTTTATTGCTGTTATTGTATGTTATTAGTCTAGTTACAGTGCTCCAGTTTTTTCACACAGTGGCCATTGTGGAAGATGGGGAGTGAGTAGATTGTGAGGTGAGATTTCTAGAGGGGTGGACTGTGGGTAAAAATGCAATATTTCCAGAATCCCTCACCTGTCCTCACTGCATCTCCATATCAATAGGTGTTTCCAAGGGCTGGAGAGAGGTAGTCCATCTCCATATAAGTAGGTGACTACACAGTGGAGCAAATGCATATCTGGACCAGACAGGTTGGGTGGGGTCCCTTTTTGCAGCTGTTCATGAAAGACACAGATGAGCAGAAGTAGATAACTGCCTGTAAGCAATAAATGGGTTTCTCCTACTTTATTTCTTCCTTTTACTTATTTCGGCTTCGAAAGTAATTTATCCCAGGCTGGAAACATATTTCCCCCCTGGAGGTACAGGGCCCCAAAGTATGCTTCATTCTATGAAAACCCCAGGCAAGCTGAGAGCAGTGATAGCCACCCCCATCTAGAAATGACTCACATCCCACATAGTGTGATGAATGCTTTGCCCCCACAGGAACAGCTGAAAGGTATGAGCAAAGTTGCCCTGTCCCAGCCAAATTTGTCAGTTGACTTCGAGTCTCAGAATTCTTCAGCACAAGGCTAAGGTAATGCTGTGGGCTATAAGGAAATACTGCTTCCCTGGGAAACAGAGATGCTGGGTGTGGGGAAGTTGGGGTTCCAATGGCCAGGATCCTCACTAAACTTAAACCATCTGATGATATAACTGGCCTGTTGCTAGGCTACCATTTCTACACCTTTAGGTAATAAGCTATTATTGTGCTATATAGAGAGCTTGGCCGAGTGCTCTGCATGGAGGCAGAGACGCTGGTGCTCGACCTACCACCTGGAGAACAAGCCGGGTAATAAGCCCTTTCACCCCAAAGAACGTTCTGCTGTCAATTTCTTTGGTCACAGTGAATCCATAGGAAACTTGTCTGTGGCTGAAACCCATTGGCAAGACAACTGGCGAAAGTTGGCAGGGTTCATTGTTGACCAAGGAAAAAGACAAGCTGCCCTTATGGGAGGGGTGCTTCAGTGGGCTGCCCCTGTGAATGAGGAGACAGTGGATTGTTCCCCAGTGGGTATGTGGTCTGAGGTGGCTTGCCTCCTAGAGGACTGGGTCCCACCCCAGGACTGGAGGCAAGTGGAGGTGACACCTGAGGCAGTAGGGGAGGCCCTTGTTATAGTAAGCAGATCCTTTGAGAAGCAGAGTGCCTGTGAGTCAGCGGGGACTGTGGGATGCTGCTTCTCACAGTATTTAAAAAGTCTATAGAGGAGTTGCAAGAAATGGCAGCATAAGAACGCGAGCTGCAAACTTCTGTGGATTCCCTGAGGAGAGAAATGGCATTGATGTGAGAGGAAGTGGCATGAGAACACGAGCTGCATACTTTTGTGGATTCCCTGAAGAAAGAGAAGCAAGGTACGGCAGTGCTGCCAGGTGTTCTGAAGGAGGAAAAGGCCATCAAGGAAAAAGATGAACTCCTGAGGGAAGCACAGGCGGAGGTGGTACGAGACCATCAGCTGTGAAGCATTGAGCTGAAGGTAAGTGACCTTCTGATAATTGAGGTAGCATTGCTGCGAGGTACAGTAGAAAAGATAAAGGTTGTACCTGAGAAGGCACTTGGGGGAGGGGAGAGAAAGGTGCCATCAGCCCCAGAAATGGAAGAGCTAGAGAAAGACGAAGGGGTGATGCCAGAGGCACTGGCGCCTCCTGTATTGAAAGCACACCCAGTAGTTGTAAAGAAAATAAAGACCCAGCAGCTGAAAGTTCCCCAAGGAGAGGAGCAGCACCCTCCCCAGGTCGTGGAGCACTCTGTGGTCCTTCCCTATACTCAGGCTGAGTTGGTAGATTTAGGCTCCTGGCTTAGGCAAAAGCCCTTGGAGTCAATATCAGCTTGGCTCCTGCATCTGTGGGACTTAGGGGTGGATGGAATTGTTCTGTCGGGATCAGAGATGGGACAGCTGGCTTCCCTGACAGTGCAGCCTGCCTTGAGGCAGTGATTACAAAATGCACATCAGACCCCAGGGAGTCACTCCCTCCTCGTAGCTCATGGCTGCACTTCATGCTGTGTGGCCCAATCTGGGTGATCTACCATCCTCTCCTGTTAGATGGCAGACATATACTGAACTCCAACAGGTGCTATGAGAGCTAGTCATGAGGAATGCCATCTATAGTCCAGAGAATTATGACCCAGATGAAGAGATTTTCACTACTGGGATGAGGAATATTGTATTTCAAACGTCTCCCACTTCCCTCTTTGGGTCTCTAGTGGCCATTCTTTCCCCTCACTTAGGGCATCCCATAAGCGAGGTAACATGTACCTAAGCAGACTTAGGAGAGGCTAAAACAATGAGAAAATGAAAAAAAATAAGATCTACTACTCACAAGAAGTATTTAAAGGTCCCCATGAAGGTTTCGAGGACCCAGATGTGGGTTGATTTAATACGGGCAGGAGCAGATGGAAAGAAATTAGATGGGAAGTCAAATAGGATCTTACTAGAGCTATGGCAACAGCTGAAACCAGAGCAGCAGTTCCAACCATTAAGACCAAAGAGGCAGAGGTCAGAGACAGAGCCACGAGTCTGGCCTGTGTGTTTACAAGACTTCCTGCTGGAAAGCGAGCCAACCTCACTCGAACCCACACAGGAAGATGATTGGGGAACACGGTTTGACTGAGGGGAAGGTCAAGGTATCTGCCCTGAGGGACCACAGGGGGACCGGAGACCACATGTTGAAAAAGCTATCCATTGGACCCCAGGGAACATACAACGTGTCCTGGCTGTGGTGGACACTGGGGCTGAATATTCACTGATTCATGGTAAACCTGAGTGGTTCCCTGGGACCCCCACTATCATACATGGATATGTGGGGTAGGCTATCAGAGTGAAAAAAGCCCAAATCCCCTTTGGGAATAGGGCATCTACCCCCAAAAGAGTATACTGTGTATATATCTCATATTCATGAGTATATTTTGGAGATTGATATTCTGCAGGGTCTATGGTTGCAGACCACTGCAGGTGAGTTCAGACTGAGAGTACATGTGGTGAAGGCAGTTCTGAGAGGACATGCTAGGCACCCACCCATAGCTTTGGCTGTACCTCGGTGGGTGACTAATACCAAACAATACAAACGGCCTGGGGGGCATAAAGAGATTGGAGAAACTCTCCAGGAGCTGGAAAAGGTGGGTATTATAAAGCCCACCCATAGTCCATTCAATTCCCCAGTGTGGCCATTAAAAATCCAGATGGATCCTGGCATATGACTGTGGATTACAGAGAACTGAATAAAGTCATACCCCTATGCATGCTGCTGTCCCCTCTATTACAGGCTTGATGGATACTCTCAGCCATGAACTAGGAACATATCATTATGTGGTAGATCTTGTTAATGCCTTTTCCATTCACATTGAGCAGGAAAGTCAGGAACAGTTTGCCTTCACGTGGGAAGGACGGCAGTGGACTTTCACCATCCTCCCACAGGGACACCTCCACAGCCTCACCATCTGTCATGGACTTGTAGCCCAGGACTTGGCTACATGGGAGAAACCGCCAATGGTGCAGCTGTACCATTATATTGATGATGTCATGCTCATGTCTGATTGTCTTTCAGATCTAGAAAGTGCAGCACCTAGACTCCTGCAACATTTACAGGAGAAAGGATGGGCTGCGAACAGCACCAAGGTTCAGGGACCTGGTTTGTCTGTCAAAATCTCGGGGGTTGTCTGGTCGGGTAAAACCAAAGTGATACCAGAAGCATTTATAGATAAAGTCCAGGCCTTTCCTACCCCCACAACTGTAGCATTGTTACAGGAGTTTTGGGGTCTTTTTGGCTACTGGAGAGTGTTTATCCCGCACTTGGCACAAATTCTGAGGCCCTTATACTGGTTGGTATGAAAGGGCATCAGGTAGGACCGGGATGAGACATGTGCATCTGCCTTTACTACAGCAAATGGGCAGTCAAGACTGTTCAGGCCTTGAGTGTGATAGACCCATCAAGGCCCTGTGAGCTGGACGTTCATGTCACTGAAGACGTTTATGGCTGGGGTCTCTGGCAGTGGCTTGAACAAACTTGCCAACCCATTGGATTCTGGTTAAAACTCTGGAAAGGGGCAGAGGTATGATACACTTTGATAGAAAACAACTGGCTGCCATGTATCATGCCTTGCTGGCTGCAGAACCCATCACTGGAGTGGCCCTGATAAAGGTAATAACCACCTATCCCATCTTGGGGTGGGTATGAGACTGGACCCAAAACCCACGGAGTGTTGTGGCACAAACACCCACACTAGCCAAGTGGGGTGCTTACCTACAGCAGCGTAGTGCCCTCTCTAGTAGCCCCTTGAGTGAAGAACTCCAATGCGTGTTGGGGCAGGTGACATATACTAGTGAAAAGCAGGAAGAACTTGCTTTTGAACCACTAGTAGCAGAGAGTCCTTATCGGGAGGGAAAAGCCCCTATACCCGAAGATGCATGATACACAGATGGCTCCAGCCATGGGCAGCCCCCAAAATGAAGGGCTGTAGCTTTCCATCCTAAGACTGAGACAATATGGATGGAAGATGATGAGGGGAAGAGCACCCAATGGGCAGAGTTGTGGGCCATGTGGCTTGTGATCAGCCAGGAGCCCTCCCCTATAGTTGTCTGCACTGACAGCTGGGCTATCTATTGGGTCTTGACCCTGTGGCTACCAACCTTGTACCATGCCAACTGGCTGGTTGGTCACTGACCCCTTTGGGGGCAAGAATTGTGGCAAGACTTATGGGCCTGTGGTCAGACTAAAATGATTACAGTATACCATGTGACAGGTCATTTGCCACTGGCATCCCCAGGAAATGATGAAGCATATAAATTAGCCCAGATACATTGGTTAGAAGGAAATACTGCCTCTGATGTCACCCAATGGTTACATCAGCATTTGTTGCATGAGGGGCAAAAGACACTGTGGGCTGCAGCCCGTCAGTGGGGCTTGCCTTTGACCTTCGAAGAAGTTAGTAGAGTCCAGCAGGAGTGTGTTGTGTGCTCCAAAAGGGACTTTCACCGAGTTCCACAGCAACATGGGACAAGAGCTAAGGGGCCTATACCCCTCGTCAGGTGGCAGATAGACTATATTGGGCCTCTACCTGAGTCAGAAGGATATCGGTATGCCATGACTTGTGTGGACACATCTACTGGGCTTCTGGTTGCTTTTCCTTCCCCTTGTGCAGACCAGCAGATGACCAAAAGAGGCCTGGAGCATATCTTTGCTGCCTATGGCCGACCACAGGTAATTGAGAATGATCAGGGCACCCATTTTACTGGACATACACTGCAAGAATGGGTGCAACAGCTGGGAATCAAGTGGAAGTTTCATGTGCCATACAATCCTACCACAGCAGGCATGATAGAGAGGCACAATAGCTTGTTAAAATCCAGACTAAAGTCAGATACCAATTGTTTGCAGGGATGGTCAGTTCACTTATGGACCGTGCTACAATGTTTGAATGAGAGACCCCGAACGGGAGCCCTGAGCCCCATAGACACATTATCACATATGGCTGCCTCCCCTATACAACTGCAAGTGCAAACCAAGGAAGAATCACTGAAGCCGAGGTTTGGCTATCAGAATAACATCTCTCTGCCAGCACCAACTGCACTGAATCCTGGAGACTCCATTGAGTAGACATGGCCTTGGACCTTTTGACAAATGGACCAATGATGGCTGGCTTTCCTGGCACCTTGGGGACAAGGCCTGGAAGCTGGCCTCCTGTGTATTCCTGGAATCACAGCAGAGTGGCCGCCAAAGGTCACAGTAGTATATCCTGAATGGCCAGAAGGTAGGAGCATCTTACCAGAGCATTTTGTTTTATCATTATGGCCAGTGCATCCACCTCTAGTAGCACTATATATAGACCCTTTGGTAACCCTCATGGGGAGAGGAGTAAAAGTATGGTATACTACACCTGGAAGGGACCCCCTTCCTGCTACAGTCCTATCACAGGACCACTCTCTTGTATGCATCCTACCTGATGAACAAGATTTGCCTATGTTGGTGGCATTAAAACATGTGCTTATCGCCCCTAAAGTCCTTGTGGATTGGGAACTTCCTCTGGCTTGAGGATTATTATAATTTTTGTTATTAGCAACCTCCTCTGGCTTGAGGATTATTATAATTTTTGTTACCTTTGTCTTAATTTTTTATTATCTCTAAGTTGTTGTTATCCTCTGTTGCTATTGTGGAAGCTGCTTAGAGTACTCCATCTTTCTCACACAGGGACCATTGCAGAAGATGGAAAGTATGTAGATTGTAAGGCGAGAATATTGGAGGGCTGGAGTGTGGGGAAGTTGTGGTTCCTATGGCCAGGATCCTCACTGAAGTTAAACCACCTGATGATGTAACTGGCCTGTTGCTAGGCTACCGCTTCCACACCTTTAGGTAATAAGCTATTATTGTGCTACAGAGAGAGCTCAGCCCAGTGTTCTGCATGGCGGCAGAGACGCTGGTGTTTGACCTACCACCGGGAGAACAAGCTGGGCAATAAACCCTTTCACCCCAAAGAACGTTCTGCTGTCAATCTCTTTGGTCACATTGAATCCATAGCAAACTTGCCCGGGGCTGAAACCCATTGGCATGACACTAGGAAAAGGCCAAGTACTGAACAGTAGAAGAATCTCCGGGATAGAAAGACTGGAAATGTTTAATAAGCAGAACCACAGGAGAACATAATGGTGTATTGGGTTGCCGGAAGAGGTAAGGTTGAAAGAAAGAGTAGGTGGTCCTAAAACCTCTTCAGATAACAGGGCTGACTGAAACTAAATCATTCAAGGCTCTTCCATTGTTCCTGAGAACTCTAGCTAATAAGAACCTGATCAAATCAATAATTTCATTATAATCTATTACATTTATAGCTCCAGGGGCAAGGGGGTTCCTCTCCAGAGCAAGTTCACTATGAATCCAGTAAAACTAAAGTAAGACAAGGGGAAAGGCAGGTTAGGTTAAAGGGGTTTATTTCTCACAGCTTGCTCTGGTTTGCTAGCCAGGCCCTGATCCAACTGTCCCCTCCATCCAGGCACATGCTCCCTTCCCCCGACCACCCCTTCTGAAGGAACTTTATGGATGGGTCTCTGTTGACTGGCAAGCACCAGGCCTGTTACATACCAGGAACCAAGGGAAGAATAGAATGGCTGCTTTCTTTCCACCCCTTGGCCTGGATCTATCAGGGGCTCTGCTGTGGTAAACATCCATTGGTATGTAAATGGACCTACTCCAGGGAGGAAATTCTAGAAATTCTGGGTGAAAACCTCCATTTATCCCACAAGTTTTTAATTAAACTGAATGGTGAAAGGAGAGCACGACACCCAACTTACCTTCCCCAGACTTCTGTGGAAGTTGCTGACAGCATGTTATAATAGGGCAAATGGGCTCCAATAAGCACATTACCTAGGATTAGATATGGAAATAGGAGTAGTGATCAGAGGGTTGGGATGTAAAAAGCTAATGACTAACTGCCTTTCCAGCTGTGCTTGCTGACAGGTGACTCAGCAGAATGCTGATAACCACCCAACCACCTAAAACAAAAATCCCCGTGAAGGCAGCTGAGCTTCACCTTTAACCTACTTTTAACTCATTATGCTTTCATTAGAATGGTAAAAATCCCACCCATAGTGGTAAAATGTACCTTGCTAGGCACATTTTAAGCCATGTAAAAAAAAAAGCCAGAGAAACTGTGCATGCTCCAGGGGTTCCTGAAACTCTCCACCTTTCCCCTCAATGGATAGTGAACATTACAGCCCACCTCCCTCAACCTCTGAAATTTAAAACTGAAACTCAACCTTTAAAACTAAAATCTCACCCTCCCTTCTGATATACACTGCTTTGGGATATAGCCCCAGTACCCTGTTTCCTGGGACAAGAAATAAAGCTTGTTCCTAGCTGAGATGTGCTCAGTGTGACTTTGACTAAAGCTCACCAAGAGGTAGATCCATTGTGTCTGGAAACAGTACTTTGTTAACTGAATAAGGATCACAAACACCCAAATAAACTTTCATTTCTACAGTGTCTTTTGTTGGGGCCACAGATCATCTGAGGCTGTGTGAGTGAGAACCTGCTCTCCTCAGTGGAAGGAGCAGTGCTGGTAGCTATGTCAGTGCACTAAAGTGACGATGGTGTACACAAAGAAAAAAACCTCTAACAGAAATATTTTTAAGGAGAACTCTGTGTTGGGAAGGAGATTAAGTAGAAAAGCTGACACAAAATTGACAACACTGAATTCAGGACATGCCCAGCAAGTGTTCCTCATTATGCCAGCTGAGAACAGAAAGTAATACACATTAGTGTCTGCCTCCAGATGGGCAGGGTCTCCACAGACTTGGGGCTCCCAAAAGGCCCACGCTGCCCCCTAATGTAAGAAGACAAGATTCTCATGGCTGCCCTTCTCAGAGAATGAACCATCAGCCCAAGTATCTGCCTCGCTAGCCTCAGGGACTGGAAAAACAAAGAGACCTACGTCCCAGGCAAAGAGTGCTGTGTGAAGAAGGACAGGATGTTGAGGGCTCAGAGACTCTGCCATGGAGATCCTTGCCAGCCCTCCACTGGCCTTGGGGTAGCCCATCCTGGCTGTAGGGTACTGGGTTAAATTAGCAAACGCAGGCAGATTACTGAGCTGCAGAGCCATTAGTGCCTTGTTCTGGGGCAGAGGCTGAGAAAGGCCAGGAGGGAGCTGCGGTGCTAGGCAGAGTAACTGGCAGTCACCCTCTAGTGCTTTGTGAGGACAGCAGAAATTGCTCAGGCTGAAGTGTCTGTAAACTCTAAAAAAAAATTATTGAAATTTCCTTGGTTTTAGCTTATTTCCTGTGAGAAGATCTCTTGCAGCTCTATAGCTATGAATATTTGCTGAGATAAAGCTAAAAAGGGGCTGTGCTCTTAAATTCTTGACACTGCCTGTGACCCCTTACTTGAAAATGGGGAAGGAAATAAGCACTACAGCTCTTGGTGGATTAAGGTCTTGTCAAGGGCCTGTGAGCTCCAGGTGAGATAGTGAGGCCTGGCCCAACAGGAGCCAAGTTGAATGATCCCATACCATCCTGCAGTTTATCCAATCATGGGGACCACCAAAGAGGTTGGAAAGGCAGCTAATCATTTGGAAAACAACTGATTGTTATGGATTGCTAGACAATTTTTAAGAAAAAAATTTACACAAAAATTATTGGAAAAATACGTGAGAACATCCTCAGGATTAAGGGTAAGGAAAAAACCTAATTTTCACTGTCAAAAGTTGAACATTATGTGGGTCTTATCTTTTTGTTCCTTATGTAACAAACCCTAATTTCCCGTCAGATGGAAGGATGTCTCAGGCAATCTAGAATTATAACTGGGTCTAGAAAGGAAAAGAGAAAAACACATTCATGTATTTCAAAATATTACCTTCTTTACTCATTTTAATATGAAACTGACCAATTAATTGTAATACCAATTTTCAGGCATTACAGTAAATGGTCTACAAAAATACCCATGAATCTTCCTCTTGTGCAATGAATTATACCAGAGCACATAATTTTTATATTCTCCAAGGTTATGCTGTTCCAAAGTCCATGGTACTGTATCTCTATAGATTTCTCATGGATAAGAAAGCACATCAGAGGATTAAAGATGGTGACGTGAGAGGTGAGACACAGGCTTCCTCCTAAAACTGCATATAATATGAAAATATAATTAATACAACTAATCCTGAAAGAGCAACAGGAAAGAGGACTGTGCCAGACTGCATACACCTGGATAAAAGAGCAGACTTCACAGAACAGGGTAACCTACCAAAGCTGTGGCCCAGCAGGACCCAAGCCCTTCCCCCACCCCAGTTCACCGGTGGGAGGGAAAGAAATGGAGCAGGGAGGGACTGGAGGCCTGGGACTGCTGAATTCCCAACTCAGGAGATCTGCTCTAGAAGCACAAAACTACATTTCATGGTGTTGCATGATACTCTCATGATTACAGGGTTGGAAAGCTAAGACAGGCAGAATTCCTGGAGAGACTAAGATTCCAGCCACTTGTGGAAATATGGGATCCATATCCGGCTGCTCTGGGACAAAAGAAAGGTGGGCAGTCTGAAAGACTTCCTAACAAGGAAGCCCTTAGCAAGAGGGCTGCTAAAGGGGCAAGGATTGCACAGAGCTTACTGCTCAGGAGAAAGGACAGGTAGATAAAATTGTCTGGGTGCATTCTGCCCAGCAGGCTGGGAGCTTTGCCACATATACTCTCATATTTAAGGAGGAAAAATAAATCTTCCTCCTTAGACAATCTTCAAGTGCTCCAACTCCCTGGCTGGCTATGCAACTCCAAGGACCCCCTCCATGATACGCAACCTACTGCAACTTTCTCCCGGACAGCCCCACCTTGCTCACAAACTGGCAAACACTACCCTGGCATTAGGCCAGCCAGAGGGAAGATCTGTCTACAGCAAGTATAAAATACAAAGCATAGAGGCTTATATATGTGTGCTCAGCCCACTGGTTCAGGCAGTTGAGACAGGCATAGCAGCCGGGAAGTAGGAAACAGCTCTTTCCTCCTTCCAGGCAACAATACCACTCCCCTGCGACAGCCGACATTGCTTTAGGGCCTGAGCAGCTCCAGGGAGTAGAGCTTCTGGGCACTAGAGGGCGTCACATACAAATATGAAATGTCAAAGGAACCTGGTTCAGAGTAAAATTATTAATACAACTCCTGGGAAAGATTTAAATGACATAGACCTCATGACTCTTCCTGAAAGGGAGTTCAAAATAAAAATCATTAACAGGCTCATGGAGGTACGGAAAGATATTCAAGAACTCAGGGATGAGTTCTGGTCAGCGATCCAATCATTGAAGAGCACAAGGGAGAGTATTAAAAACAGATTAGATATGGTGGAGGAGGTGATAAATGAAACATAAACTCGAGAAGAGGAATACAAAGAAGCTGAAGCACAGAGAGAAAAAAGGATCTCTAAGAATGAAAGAATATTGAGAGAACTATGTGACCAATCCAAACGGAACAATATTCACATTATAGGGGTACCAGAAGAAGAAGAGAGAGAAAAAGGGATAGAAAGTGTCTTTGAAGAAATAATTGCTGAAAAATTCCCCAATCAGGGGAAGCAGATAGTCTCTCAGGCAATAGAGTTGCACAAACCTCCCAACACAAGGGACCCAAGGAAGACATCAAGACATATAGTAATTAAAATGGCAAAGACCAAGGATAAGGACAGACTATTAAAAGCAGCCAGAGAGAGAAATAAGATCACATAAAAGGAAAGCCCATCAGGCTATCATCAGACTTATCAACAGAAACCTTACAGGACAGAAGGGAGTGGCATGACATATCTAATGCAATGAAGCAGAAGGACCTTGAATCAAGAATACTTTATCTGGCAAGATTATCATTTAAATTTGAAGGATGGATTAAACAATTTCCAGATAAGCAAAAGCTGAGAGAATTTACCTCCCACAAACCATCTCTACAGTGTATTTTTGAGGGACTGCTATAGATGGAAGTGTTCCTAAGGTTTAATAGCTGTCACCAGAGGTAATAAAATCACAGTAAAGAAAGTAGAACAGCTAAATACTAAGCAAATGCAAAATTAAATTAACTATCCCCAAAGTCAGTCAAGGGATAGACAAAGAATACAGAGTATGATACCTAATATATAAAGAATGGAGGAGGAAGAAAAAGAAGGAAGAAAAAAAAAGAACCTTTAGATTGTGTTTGTAATAGCATATTGAATTAAGTTAAACTCACAGATAGTAAGGAAGTTAACCTTAAACCTTTGGTAACCACGAATCTAAAGCCTGCAATGGCAATAAGTACATACCTATCGATAATCACCTTAAATGTAAATGGACTGAATGCACCAATCAGAAGACATACAGTGACTGAATGGATAAAAAAGCAAGACCCATCTTTATGCTGCCTACAAGAGACTCACTTTAAACCCAAAGACATACACGGACTAAAAGTCAAGGGATGGGAAAAGATATTTCATGAAATTAATAGGGAGAAAAAAACAGGAGTTGCAGTACTTGTTTCAGACAAAATAGATTTCAAAACAAAGAAAGTCACGAGACAAAGGAGGACATTACATAATGATAAAAGGGTCAATCCAAAAAGAAGATATAACCATTATAAATATCTATGCACCCAACACAGGACCACCTATATATGTGAAACAAATAATAACAGAATTAAAAGGAGAAATAGAATGTAATGCATTCATTCTAGGAGACTTCAACACTCAACGTACTCTGAAGGACAGATCAACCAGACAGAAAATAAGTAAGGAGACAGAGGCGCTGAACAACACAATAGAACAGATGGACCTAACAGACATCTACAGAACTCTACACCCAAAAGCAGTAGAATGCACATTCTTCTCAAGTGCACATGGAACATTTTCAAGAATAGATCACATACAAGGCCACAAAGAGAGCCTTGGTAAATTCAAAAAGATTTAAATTGTACCAACCAGTTTCTCAGACCACAAAGGTATGAAACTAGAAATAAATTATGCAAAGAAAAGAAAAATACCACAAACACATGGAGGCTTCACAGCATGCTCCTAAATAACCAATGGTCCAATGACCAAATAAAAAGAGATCAAGCCATATATGGAGAAAAATGACAATAACAATTCAACACTGTAAAACCTGTGGGATGCAGCAAAGGCTGTGCTAAGAGGAAAGTATATTACAAGACAGGCCTACCTCAGGAAAGAAGAACAATCCCATATGAGCAGTCTAACCTCACAATTAATGAAACTAGAAAAAGAAGAACAAAGGAGGCCCAAAGTCAGTAGAAGGAGGGACATAATAAAAATTAGAGCATAAATAAATAAAATAGAGAACAACAAAACAATAGAAAGAATCAATGAAAGCAGGGGCTGGTTCTTTGAGAAAGTAAACAAAATAGATAAAGCCCTAGCCAGACTAATGAAGAACAAAAGAGAGCCTAGTCACATAAACAGAATCAGAAATGAGAAAGGAAAAATCACTATGGATACCACAGAAATACAAAGAATTGTTAGAGAACACTATGAAAAATTATATGCTAACAAACTGGACAACCTAGAAGAAATGGACAACTTTCTAGAAAAATACAACATTCCAAGGCTGGCCAATAAAGAAACAAAAAATCTGAACAGAACAATTACCAGCAACGAAATTGAACTGGTAATCAAAACCAAGCTAATAACAAAACCCCTTTACTAGATGGCTTCACTGCTAAATTTTGTTAAACATTTGGTGAAGACCTAATACCCATCCTTCTTAAAATTTTCCAAAGAGTAGAAGAGGAGGGAATACTTCCAAACTCATTCTATGTGGCCAGCATCACTCTAATACCAAAACCAGGCAAAGACACCACAAAAAAAGAAAATTACAGACCAATATCCCTGATGAACATATATACAAAAATGTTCAACAAAATATTAGCAAACTGAATTCAAAAATACATCAAAAAGATCACCCATCATGACCAAGTAGGATGTATTCCAGGGATGCAAGGATGGTACAACATTCGAAAATCCATCAACATCATCCACCACATCAACAAAAAGAAGGACAAAAACCACATGATCATCTCCATAGATGCTAAAAAAGCATTTGACAAAATTCAACACCCATTCATGATAAAAGCTCTCAACAAAATGGGTACAGAGGGCAAGCACCTCAACATAATAAAGGCCATATATGACAAACCCACAGCCAACAATATACCTAACAGCAAGAACCTGAAAGCTTTTCCTATAATATCAGGAACAAGACAAGGATGCCCACTCTCCCCACTTTTATTCAACATAGTACTGGAGGTCCTAGCCACAGCAATCAGACAACACAAAGAAATAAAAGGCATCCAGATTGGCAAGGAAGATGTTAAACTGTCCCTTTTCGCAGATGACATGATAGTGTACATAAAAAACCCTAAATAATCCCCTCCAAAACTACTAGATCTAATATCTTAATTCTGCAAAGTTGCAGGATACAAAATTAATATGCAGAAATCTGTGACATTACTATACACTAACAATGAACTAGAAGAGAGAGAAATCAGGAAAGCAATTCCATTCACAGTTGCATCAAAAAGAATAAAATACCTAGGAATAAACCTAACCAAGGAAGTGAAAGACCTATACTCTGAAAACTACAAGACACTCATGAGAAAAATTAAAGAAGATACCAATAAATGGAAACACATCCTGTGCACATGGATATGAAGAATTAATATTGTCAAAATGGCCATCCTGTCTAAATCAATCTACAGATTTAATCAATTCCTATCCAAATACCAACAGCATTCTTCAACGAACTAGAGAAAATCATTCTGTAATTCATATGGAAGCACAAGAGACCCCGAATAGCCAAAGCAATCCTGAGAAGGAAGAATAAAGCTGGGGGGATTGTCCTCCCAAACTTCAAGCTCTACTACAAAGCCACAGTACTCAAGACAATTTGGTACTGGCACAAGAACACACCCATAGAGCAATGGAACAGATTAGAGAGCCCTGATATAAACCCAACTATATATGGTCAATTAATACATGATAAAGGAGCCATGGACATACAATGGGAAAATTACAGCCTCTTCAATAGCTGGCGTTGGCAAAACTGGACAGCTACATGCAGGAGCATAAAACTAGATTGTTTAACCCCATACACAAAAGTAAACTCGAAATGGATCAAGGACCTGAATGTAAGTCATGAAACCATAAAACTCTTAGAAGACAACATAGGCAAAAATCTCCTGAATATAAGCATGAGCAACTTCTTCCTGAACGCATTTCCTTGAGCAAGGAAAACAAAAGCAAAAATGAACTCATGGGACTACATCAAACTAAAAATTGTCTGTACGGCAAAAGACACCATCAACAGAAGAAAAAGGCATCCTACAGTATGGGAGAATATATTTGTAAATGACATATCTGACAAGGGGTTAATATCCAAAATATGTAAAGTACTTACATGCTTCAACACCCAAAAACAAATAACCCAATTAAAAAATGGGCAGAGGATATGAAGAGACAGTTCTCCAAAGAAGAAATTCAGATGGCAAACAGACACATGAAAAGATGCTCCACATCATTAATCATCAGGGAAATGCAAATTAAAGCCACTATGACATATGCAGCACTTTTTACAATAGCCAAGATATGGAAGCAACCTAAACTGTAGATGAATGGATAAGAAGAGGTGGTATATACACAGTGGAATACTATTCAGCCATAAGAAGGAAACAAATCCTGCCATTTGCAACAACATGGATGGAGCTGGAGGATATTATGCTCAGTAAAATGAGCTATGTTGAGAAAGACAAGTGCCAAATGATTTTCCTTACTTGTGGAGTATAACAATGAAGCAAAACTGAAGGAACAAAATAGCAGCAGACTCAGAGACTCCAAGAAGAAACTAGTGGTTACCAAAGGGGAGGGGTGTGGGAGGGTGGGTTGGGAGGGAGGGAGAAGGGGATTGAGGGGTATTTTGTTTAGTACACATTGTATGGGGGATCAAGGGGAAAACAGTGTAGCACAGAGAAGGCAAATAGTGAATCTGTGGCATGTTACTGCACTGATGGACTGCAACTGAATTGGGGTATGGGTGGGGAGTTGATAATATGGGTAAATGTATTAACCACGTTGTTTTTTCATGTGAAACCTTCATAAGAGTGTCTATCAGTAATACCTTAATAGAAAAAAAGAAAGCATATCAATGTAGTCAGTATCTTATCTCATTTTCCTGTATCCATGCTGTAACTCTGGGGGGAAAATATGTTCCCAGCCTGGGGAAAATTATCTTTGAAGCCAAAATCATTCAAAGGGAGAAATAAAATGGGAGAAACACATTTATTGCCTACAAGAAGTCGTCCACTTCTGCTTGCCCATGTCTATCATGACCTGGCTGCAAAAAGGGACCCCACCCAACAACCTCTCTGATCCAGATATACCCTTGCTTCCCCCACCCTTGTAATTACCTATTGATATGGAGATGGCTACTTCTCTTCACCCCTTGGAAACACCTACTGATATGGAGATGAACTAAGGCCAGTTGAGAGATTCTGGAAATATTGCAACTATACCCACACATACATATATCGAAATTCGGTGGGCATAGAAAGTAGCTTACCAATAATTCACCATATGTAATCAAAGATGCAGGAAAGTAATTACATTTTGCTGTGTTTAACAGGACAAAAGAAACAAACTTTAAACAAGTGTGATTTAGCTCTGAGTGAGAATGAAAAGTGACTTTATAGATCGATAATCATCATTCATAATGACCAGTTTGGCACTTTATAGAGAAGCAAATAGTTAAATCAAGTAATTCCTTTTCCAAAGGTATCAACATCTGTGGCATTTAAATCCTATTTCAATTTGTAATTAAATGCTACACACCAATTAAATGCTTCCTAAACTTCATCAGAAGACTCACTGTTCTTAAAATGTAAATAATTGCAGGAGAAAGTAAGCTTTAAGCTTATTAATTTAAGGCAAATGAGTGTGAGGAATAAAAAACTAAATGAAAGTAGTAAATGTTGGTAGTGGTTGGAGACACCTCCAAATAAGGAAAACATAAGTGCAGGGCAGATGGAAATACCATATTTGGTTTACCTCACACATTTACAATATGACAACAAATGAATAGTAAAGCCTATGTTGTTGTGTAGCCAGAACTCGCTGATCCCTTTTAACAGCAACTAATGGTGGGAAAAGGTCTCCAAATCATATTGGCTACAGATTCAAGTGATATACTTTCTGCAGGAAGCAAACCCAAAATCAGGAAGCATACTCAATGGAAGCACAGTCTAGAGGCAGTCTGAGCTACTCACACCATGGAGGAATGAACAAACTTTCCAAAAATAGCCATCACTGCATATATTAGCTGGGATTTTAAAGTTATTTAAGTGGACAATTTTCTGTTGGTGTCATTTAGTGAAAAAACAAATAAATAACTGAGCAGCTAACTTTATAAAGTTGTATATTTAAATATTAAATGAGGATTACTTGCTATTACTTCATAATATTTTCCTCCAGCTCTCATTTTTATCTGTCCCCTTTGAGGACATAATATATACAACCATTCTCACTAATTGTTAATGTTTTGCCTTTTCATATGTGGTTTTAAAAAAGACCAAATGTATTCTTTAGATTTTATGACTTTCTGAGGACAAATACTCCCATATCACCTGCTGGTGATTGGAAGTCAAGGGGAAAATAGTATTCAATATATTGTACACATTTCTATTTTACACCTTTATGGAAAGGCTG
This sequence comes from Phataginus tricuspis, assembly GCA_029783875.1. Taxonomy (NCBI): domain Eukaryota; kingdom Metazoa; phylum Chordata; class Mammalia; order Pholidota; family Manidae; genus Phataginus; species Phataginus tricuspis. The sequence continues at coordinate 78,610,585 of JAQQAC010016209.1, forward strand.
AAATAATAGCTTTTAAAATCATTTTACAAATTCAGGAATATCTATTGGATGTTGACTACTGAAATACAGTCTTCCACTATTATTTCTCTATTTCCCCAAACAGAAAGAAAACTCTATGTGCAAATTCTTTCATCAAGTAGATCTCCAGATGCTCATTTCACCTCCCCAGTGACCACCTGTAAAAGAAACACAAAAGAAACTTAAATTGAATGTCAGACTTTTACCAAGTATTTTTTAAGGAACTGATTTCTGAAGAGACAATATAGAAAGTTTAATGCCCAACAGTTTTCTTATTCTAATCATCTCCAAAAGAATTGTTTCTTCCTCAGGAACGTATTATCAGGAGGATATTACCTAGAATCACATCAGAGGAAATGACAGATTAAACTGTGAAATGAAACAATTTTTATGAGTCTGCTGAAAAAAATTTATTTTTACTATCAAAGCTTGTTATAATTTGTACTATGAAATGTTAATTGATAATCATCATGTAACAATTGTGGCAGATTCTTCAAGGAACTAAACTGCTCCAGTTGCTTAAAGCCAAAGTTTGGGTTCAAATGCAGGGTGCTATTTTCCTAAGGGATTACACACAGGAGATGTTGGAGGAAGTTCTGCAACTTCATATTTTCACTGATACATAATTTTGAACATCCTTTTTCTACATAAGGAGGATCAAGCTCAGAAAAAAACAACTCCTCTTTTTATTTGAGACTTCAAAGAATGTTCAGCTATGCAGTCTATTTTCTATCATTTTGCCCCTATTCTTATCATCTTTGGGCTGTTTTGTGCAACCATATTTTTTATGCACTTTTCATGAGCCCCAAATTCTAGTTAGACTGTGTTAATATTATTTTTAACAAGATCACATTATTTCATATTTGGAAGGTAACTTAAAACCATCTGGTTCCACTTTCCCATTTTATAATGCAGGATACTGGGGCCTATAGTTACAAAGTGGAAGATCTAATTCTAGGATTCAAGTCGCAAACCTCTAGTGTTTTGTTCTTTGAAACGTATATACAACATTCTCTAATTCATCCATATTCTTGGGTTTTACCATCTTGTATTTAATATTTTACAAATATATTTGCCTATATAAAAGACTGAAATGCAACTGACACTAAAGAAATATCACAGAAAAACAAATAGAGTAATTCCTTGAAAATGCAAATCATACCACTTAGTCCTCATTTCAAAATTCATCAGTGACACAGGATATTAACCAATGTCTTCACAATAGCCCACAGGGGTTTTCATGATCTGGTTCCCTATTGTTTCTCTGACTTCTGCCCTTATTTATCTCATCATCATTGACTGATTCAAACATATTGGCTTGTACTATCTTTTAGATGCACCAATCTGTTTCTCCCTTAGGGCCTCTCCAGTTGCTATTCCCTCTCCCAGAATACTCTTCTCTCAGGTATGTGCATGACTTACTCTCTTATTTAATTCAGGTCTCTGAGGTATAGTATGACCATAACAGTTATTTATTTATTATTATTATTTTTGTTATTTAATAAATGCTTATTTAATGAATAAATGATTATCCTAAAGTACAATCTGGTGACAGGAAAACCTTTGTTTACTAGTTGGTTTTTGGAGTGTTTTTTTTTAATTAACGTATCATTGATATATGAAGGTTTCACATGAAAAAACAATGTGGTTACTACATTCACCCTTATTATCAAATCCCCCCTGTAACCCACTGCAGTCACTGTCCATCAGTGTAGTAAGATGCCACAGAGTGCCTATTTGTCTTCTCTGAGTTATACTGTTTTCCCCATGACCCACACACACCTTGTGCACCAATCATGGATACCCCACAATCCTCTTCTCCCTCCCTCACCACCCCTCCCCTTTGGCAACCACTAGTCCCTTGTTGGAGTCTGTGAGTCTGTTGCTGTTTTGTTCATTCAGTTTTGTTTCATTGTTATACTCCACAAATGAGGGAAATCATTGGACATTTGTATTTCTCTGCCTAACTTATGTCAATGAGCATAATACCCTCTAGCTCCATCCATGTTGTTGCAAATGGTAGGATTTGTTTCTTTCTTATGGCTGAATAGTATTCCATTGTGTATATGTACCACCTCTTCTTTATCCATTCATCTACTGATGGACAATTAGGTTGATTCCATATCTTGGCTATGGTAAATAGTGCTACAATAAACATAGGGACGCATATGTCTTTTTGAATCTGAGATCTCGTTTTCTTTGGACAAATCCCTAAGAGAGGAATTCCTGGGTCAAATGGTACTTCTATTTTGAACTTTTTGAGGACCCTCCATACTTATTTCCACAATGGTGGAACTAGTTTACATTCCCACCAGCAGTGTAGGAGGATTCCCCTTTCTCCACATCCTCGCCAATATATGTTGTTGTTTGTCTTTTGGATGTTGGCCATCCTAACTGGTGTGAGGTGATATCTCATTGTGGTTTTAATTTGCATTTCCCTGATGATTAGTGATGTGGAGCATCTTTTTATGTGCCTGTTAGCCATCTGAATTTCTTCTTTAGAGAAGTGTCTGTTCAGGTCCTCTGCCCATTACTTAATCTGGTTATTTGCTTTATGGGTGTTCAGGCATGTGAGTTCTTTATATATTTTGGATGTTAACCCCTTATCAGATATTTCATTTCTAAATATATTCTCCCATATTGAAGGATGCCTTTTTGTTCTGCTGATGGTGTCCTTTGCTGTACAGAAGCTTTATAGCTTGAGGTAGTCCCATTTGCTAATTTTTGCTTTTGTTTCCCTTGCCCGAGGAGATGCATTCAGGAAAAAGTTGCTCATGTTTATATTCAAGAGGTTTTGCCTATGTTTTCTTCTAAGAGTTTTATGGTTTAATGACTTACATTCAGGTCTTTGATTCATTTCGAGTTTACTTTTGTGTATGGAGTTAGATGGTAATCCAGTTTCATTCTCTTGCATGTAGCTGTCCAGTTTTACCAACACCAGGTGTTGAAGAGGTTGTCATTTCCCCATTGAATATTGCTGGCTCCTTTATCATATATTGATTGACCATATATGTTCAGATTTATATCTGGGCTCTCTAGTCTGTTCCATTGGTCTATGGGTCTGTTCTTGTGCCAGTACCAAATTTTCTTGATTACTGTGCCTTTGTAGTAGAGCTTGAAGTCAGGGAGCATAATCTCCCCAGATTTATTCTTCCTTCTCAGGATGGCTTTGGATATTCAGGGTCTTTTGTGGTTACACATGAATTTTAGAACTATTTGCTCTAGTTCACTGAATGCTGTTAGTTTTTTGGTAAGGATTGCATTGAATCTGTAGATTGCTTTAGGCAGGATAGCCATTTTGACAATATTAATTCTTCCTATCCATGAGCACAGGATGTAGTTCCATTTACTGTTATCTTCTTTAATTTATCTCATGAGTGTCTTGTAGTTTTCAGGATATAGGTCTTTCACTTCCTTTGATAAGTTTATTCCTAGGTATTTTATTCTTTTTGATGCAACTGTGGATGGAATTGTTTTCCTGATTTCTCTTTCTGCTAGTTCATCATTAGTGTATAGGAATGCAACAGGTTTCTGTGTATTAATTTTGTATCCTGCAACTTTGCTGAATTCAGATATTATATCTAGTAGTTTTGAAGTGGATTCTTTAGGGTTTTTTATGTGCAATAAGATGTCATCTGCAAACAGTGACAGTTTAACTTCTTCCTTACCAATCTGGATGCCATTTTTTTCTTTGTGTTGTCCTATTGCCATGACTACAACCTCCAGAACTATGTTGAATAAAAGTGATGAGCATGGGCATCCTTGTCTTATTCCCGATCTAAAGGAAAAGCTGTCAGCTTCTCACTGTTAAGTATGATGTTGACTGTGGGTTTATCATATATGGCCTTTATTATGTTGAGGTACTTGCCCTCTATACCCATTTTTTGAGAGTTTTTATCATGAATGGATGTTGAATTTTGTCAAATTGTTTTTCAGCATCTATGGAGATGATCATGTGGTTTTGTCCTTCTTTTTGTTGATGTGGTGGATGATGTTGATCGATTTTTGAATATTGTACCATCCTTGCAACCCTAGAATAAATCCTACTGGATCATGATGGATGATCTTTTTGATGTATATTTTAATTCGGTTTGCTATTATTTTGTTCTGTGTTTTTGCACCTATGATCATCAGGGATATTGGTCTGTAATTTTCTTTTTTTATGGAGTCTTTGCCTGGTTTTGGTATTACAGTAATGCTGGCTTCATACAATGAGTTTAGAAGTATTCCCTCCTCTTCCACTTTTTGGAAAACGTTAAGGAGTGTGGGTATTAGGTCTTCACTAAGTGTTTGATAAAATTCAGCATTGAAGCCATCTTGTCCAGGGTTTTTGTTCTTTGATAGTTTTTTGATTACCAGTTCAATTTTGTTGGTGGTAATTGGTCTATTCAGATTTTCTGTTTCTTCGTGGGTCATCCTTGGAAGATTGTATTTTGTAGAAAGTTGTCTATTTCTTATAGGTTATCCAGTTTGTTAGCATATACTTTTTCATAGTATTCTCTAATAATTCTTTGTATTTCTGTGGTGTCCGTAGTGACTTTTCCTTTCTCATTTCTGATTCTGTTTATGTGTGTAGATTCTCTTTTTCCCTTAATAAATTGGCTATAGTTTTATCTATTTTGTGTATTTTCTCAAAGAACCATCTCTGCTTTCATTGATTCTTTCTATTGTTTTATTCTTCTCAATTTCATTTATTTCTGCTCTAATCTTTATTATATCCCTCCTTCTATTGACTTTGTGTCTCATTTGTTCTTCTTTTACTACTTTCATTAATTGTGAGTTTAGACTGTTCATATGGGATTGTTCTTTCCTGAGGTAGGCCTGTATTGCAATATACTTCCTTCTTAGCATGGCCTTTGCTGCATCCCATAGATTTTGCGATGTTAAGTTATTGTTGTCATTTTCTCCATATATTGCTTGATCTCTGTTTTTATTTGGTCATTGATCCATTGGTTATTTAGGAGCATGGTGTTAAGCCTCCATGTGTTTGTGGCCTTTTTCGATTTCTTTACACAATTTATTTCTAATTTCATACCTTTGTTGTCTGAGAAGCTGGTTGGTACAATTTCAATCTTTTTTAATTTACTGAGGCTCTTTTTGTGGCCTAATATATGACCTATTCTTGAAAATGTTCCATGTGCACTTGAGAACAATGTGTTTCCTGCTGCTTTTGGGTGGAGTGTTCTGTAGTTGTCCATTAGGTCCATCTGTTCTGTGTTGTTCAGTGCTTCTGTCTCCTTACTTATTTTCTGTCTGGTTTATCTGTCCTTTAGAGTGAGTGGTGTGTTGAAGTCTCCTAAAATGAATGCATTGCATTCTATTGACGCCTTTAATTCTGTTAGTATTTGTTTCACATATTAGGTGCTCCTGTGTAGACATTTATAATGGTTATGTCCTCTTTTTGGATTGACCCTTTTATCATTATGTAATGTCCTTCTTTGTCTCTTGTGACTTTCTTTTTTTTTGAAATCTATTTTGTCTGATACAAGTACTGCAATGCCTTCTTTTTTGTCCCTATTAGTTGCATGAAATATCTTTTTCTATTCCTTCACTTTTAGTCTGTGTATGTCTTTGCGTTTGATGTCTTGTTTTTTATCTATTCAGTGACCTTTGTCTTTTGATTGGTGCATTCAGACCCTTTACATTTTGGGTAATCATTGATTGGTATATTCTTATTGCCATTGTAGGCTTTAGATTCCTTAGTTAAGATGCCAAAGTTTCAAGGGTAACTTCCTTACTATCTAACAGTCTAATTTAACTGACTTAGTATGCTATTATAAGCACAATCTTAAAGATCATTGTTTTTTCTCCTTTTTCTTCCTCCTCCATTCTTTATATATTAGGTATCATACTCTGTACTCTTTGTCTATCCCTTGACTGACTTTGGGGATAGTTGATTTGATTTTGCATCTGTTTAGTAATTAATTGCTCTACTTTTTTTTACTGTGGTTTTATTTTCTCTGGTGACAGCTATTTAGCCTTAGGAACACTTCCATCTATAGCAGTCCCTCCAAAATGCACTGTAGAGGTGGTTTGTGGGAGGTAAATTCTCTCAGCTTTTGCTTATCTGGAAATTGTTTAATCCTTCTCTCAAATTAATTGATAATCTTGCCAGGTAGAGCATTCTTGGGCCGAGGCCCTTCTGTTTCATTTCATTAAATATATCATGCCACTCCCTTCTGGCCTGTAAGGTTTCTGCTGAGAAGTCTGATGATAGCCTGATAGGTGTTCCTTTGTATGTAATCTTATTTTTTCTCTGGTTGCTTTTAATATTCTGTCCTTATCCTCGATCTTTGCCATTTTAATTATTGTATGTCTTGTCATTGTCTTCCTTGGGTCCCTTGTGTTGGAGGATCTGTGCACCCCCATGGCCTGAGAGTCTATCTCCTTCCCCAGATTTGGGAAGTTTTCAGCAATTACCTCCTCAAAGACATTTTCTATCACTTTTTTTCTCTCTTCTTCTTTTGGTACCCCTGTAATGCGAATATTCCATTTGCATTGGTCACACAATTCTCTTAATATTCTTTCATTCCTAGAGATCCTTTTTTCTCTCTGTGCCTCAGCTTCTTTGTATTCCTCTTCTATAATTTCTGTTTCATTTATCATCTCCTCCATGACATCTAATCTGTTTAAATCACTCCATTTTATGTTTCATTTCAGAAATTGTATTCCTTAATGATTGAATCTCAGTCCCAAATTCTACCCTGAGTTCTTGAACATTTTTCTGTACCTCCATGGGTATGTTTATGATTTTTATTTTGAAATCTCTTTCAGGAAGATTGATGAGTTCACATTCACTTGGTCCTTTTTCTGGTGTTTGCGGGATTTGGGTTTGAACCAGATTCCTTTCACATTTCATATATGTATGTAGCATCCTCTAGTGCCCAGAAGCTCTACTCTCTGGAGCTTCTCAGCCCCTGCAGTGATGTTGGAGGTCGCAGGAGAGTGGTGCTGGTGTATGGGGAGAGGAAAGACCTGTGTCCTGCTTCCTGGCTGCTGTGCCTGTCTCCACTGCCAGAATCAGTGGGCTGAGTACACAAGTGTAAGCCTCTATGCTTTCTGTTTGTAGCTGCCATAGGTGGGGCTTTCCTCTAGCTGGCCTGATGCCCAGGCAGGGGCTGCCTGTTTGTGTGCCAGTGCAGGCTGGCTGGGAGGAAGGTGCCTCAGGTTACATATCATGGTGTGGAGCCTCAGTTGTTTAGCCAGCCATGTGGATGGAGTGCCTGAAACTCCTGAAAGTTCCCAACCTGCTGTGCAGAGTCTTCCCAATTTTGTCCACCTGTCCTTTCTCCTCAGCAGCAAGCTCTGTGCAATCCTTGCCCCTTTAGCTGCCCTCTTGCTGTTATGAAGTCTCTCAGACTGCCTACCTTTCTTTTGACCCAGAGCAGCTGGATGTGGATCCCTGTCTTACACAAGCAGCTAGAATCTCAGACTCTCCAAGTATTTCACCTGTCTTAGCTTTCCAACACCACTAATCTCCAGATCACCATGCAGTGTCGGTTCATGATCCCAGAGCAGATCTTCGGGGCTGTGTATTCAGCAGTCCTAAGCTTCCAGTCCATTCTTTCTCCATATTTCTTCTCCCCACTGATGAGCCAGGGTGGGGGATGGGGTTGAGTCCCTCTGGATCACAGTTTTGGTACGTTACCTTGTTCCATGAGGTCTGTTCTTTTCTCCAGGTGTATGCAGTCTGGCACAGCCTTCTTTCTGGTTGCTCTTTTAGGATTAGTTGTGTTAACTATATTTTCGTATTGTATGTGGTTTTGGGAGGAGGCTTTCCTCTCACTTCTCATGCCACCATCTTTAACCTCTGAGTTTTCCTGACCATGATATTTAAAATAGTGATAGTTTTCTGTCATTGAGCATTCCCTTTCTTTTTTATCTGTTTTTCTATGGTGTTTATTACCATGTAATATAATCCACTAAAATAAAGTTCATGAGGGGTAGGGGCTTTGCTATTGTTTTAAATACAAAATTTTAACAATCTAGTCTCCCCAACTGTGAATAGACATGTAAGCGCAATCAAGATCATGTCTATGTAATGAGGTACAACATCAAACCAAGTTTTGCAATCATTTCTATGTGGAATGGCAGTTTTCATATAGTTGAAGATTGGTAATTTGAGTTGATTTTCTAGTACCCATCCTCATTTGTGGGACAACTTATACAAAGAGAAAGTAAATCCAAGATTATCCTTTGGATGAAACAATTTGTGGAGGGACAAACATGGGTATTCTCTTCCTTTATGCTTGTACCATCATAAATCATTTCTAGCAAAATCCAGACAGAACTCAAATAAAAAATCAGACATATTCCATGCATGGTTCCAGTAAGGCTAAGTACTTAAAATATGGGAACATTTCTAGGTGTTAACAATGAGAAAGGAGAATACAACAAATGCTGCAGCTGCAACATTAAACACTCCACCTAACAAAATGAGTTTGCTTACCCAAATTCTCTGAGAATTTCTATAGGATCATAAGGAACATAAGGAACATAAGGAACATAAGGATGTTCTCTGCCTTATTGACAAAAAAGAAATAGAAATTAAGTTTTTCACTAATCATGATACTAAACAGATTAAACAAATTTTAAAAATGGATACATATGCTTTGAGGTAGATTGTCAACAAATATAACCTTTCTGGAAATCTTCATGGCAAAATGTATCAAAATCATTTAAAATTTAGTATTTCTAGTTCAAATAATTTATAGGAGTTTGTCATAAGGAATGACTCCAGCACAGATTCATTTGCCAGGATATTCACATTGCATATTTGTAATAATGAAAATATTAAGAAGATATAACTGAATATGCACCAATGCAATATTTTTGTTTCACATTTTCCAAAATGAGCATTTATTACCTATGGACATTTTATATAGGCCTTCCTATTCCTTCTTCCATGTGTATTAGGATTATGGCATAAAGGATATGATATGAACAATGCAATATGCAGAACTTGGATACCCCTGAAGGTCATGATAAAAATACAAAAGTTAATCACTAATAGACAATTTTACAAATACCTTTTATGTATTTTTTAATTGACAACACAGCTATGAAACCAAATGTATCCAAACACATAAAAGTGAGTTTGAACAATTGATGTCTGTATTTAACATCAATTCACTCTGCATTTTCTTAATATATTTGGCCATAGGATCCTTTCCTTTTGGTAAAACCATTAAGATCTTAACAGAAGAAGTTTACTTTATACTAATTTAAGAAATACTGATCTTATTCTGTCTTCTCATTTTACACATTGAGAAAACAAAGCCTAAAGTTGTGATGTGAATCAAATTTGCACATCCTTATTATTTAACAGATTGAGGTTAGAACTCAGAACTCTAGACAAAAAGTACAGTGTTCTATTCCTTTTATCAGCTCTTACTCTGTAGGTATTCATTTCATATAATAGTAAGTTGTATGAATTGTGAATATACACTTTTATTTTTTTGACAGGGTCAAAAGGTAAAATTAACAAGATCTTTATATGTTTTACTTGGAGGAAAAAACATTAATAAACACACTGGATAAGTAATGTGCATGTAACAATGCTTAAAATTTTAGAATTGATATATTTTTAGTGATTTCATATTTATAAGAACAATAATAAAAATTTACTCCACCAAAAATCTGTTAGAACTAATAAATGATTCCAGTAAAGTCACAGGATATCAAATTAACATACATAAATTATATGCATGTCTATATTATAGTAATGAGCTATAGGAAGAGAAATTAAGGAAATAATCCCATTTACAATTGCACCAGAAGAACAAAATACCTAGGAATAAATTTAAACAAGAAGGTGAACTTAAAGATGACACAAATTAGTGGAAAGATATTCTAGGCTCATGAATTGGAAGATTAATATTGTTAAAATATCCATACTACCCAAGCCATCTACAGATTCAATACAATCCCCAGCAAAATACCAATGTCATCTCACAGAACTAGAACAAAGGATCCTAAAATCTGTATGGAACCACAAAAGACCCTGAATAGCCAAGGCAATCTTAAGAAAGAACAAAGCTGGAGGTATCATGCTCCCTGTTTTTTAACTATATTACAAAGCTATTGTAATCAAAACATTAGTGGCACAAAAATAGACATAGATGAATGGAATAGAATAGAGAGCCCAGAAATAAACCTATGCTTTTATGGTCAATTAATATATGATAAATTAGGTGGAATATACAATGAGAAGATGATCACTTCAATAAATAATGTTGGGAATGTTGGACAGCTATATGCAAAAGAATGACACTAGGTCACTATCTTACACAAAATAAATTATGCAAAAATAAATTAAAAATGTATTAAAGACTTGAATATAAGATCCTAAACCATAAAACTCCTAGAAGAAAATATAGTCAGTAAGCTCTTTGAAAGTGGTCTTAGCAATATTATTTTAGATCAGTCTTTTCAGGCAAGGTATCCAAAACTAAAAAAAAAAGTAGGATTACATGAAATTAAAAAGATTTTGCATGGTGAAGGAAACAACAAACAAAAGGCAACCTACTGAGTGGGAGAAGATATCTGCAAATCATACATCTGATAAGGGGTTAAAACTAAAATTTATAAAGACTTTACACAACCTAATATATAAAAAATTTAAAAATGGGCAGATGATTTGAATAGATATTTTTCCAAAGAAGACATACAGATGGTAACAGGCACATGAAAAAATGCTCAACATCACTAATAATCAGGCAAATGCAATCAAAACCACAAGGAGATATCATTTCACAAACTGGTTATTATAAAAGAGACAAAAAATAACAAGTGTTGGCAAAGAAGTGGAGAAAAGGAAACCCTTGTGCACTGTTAGTGGGAATGTAAATTGTCACAGACACTATGGAAAGCAATATGGAGGTTCCTCAAAAACTTAGATAGAACTGCCATAGGATCCAGCAATTCCACGTCGGGTATTTATCCAAAGGAAACAGAAACACCAATTCAAAGAGATATATGCTCCCCTGTGTTTATTTTAGCATTATTTTCAATTGCCAAGATATGAAAACAACTTATGCTGTCCATTGATAGATGAATGGATAAATAATATATGGTATATATAAACAATGGAATATTACTCAGCCATAAAAAGAATGAAATCTTGCCATTTGCAATATGGATGGACCTAGAGTGTATTATGATAAGTGAAATAAGACAAAGACAAATACTGCATGGTTTCACTTATATGTGGAATTTAAAAATTGAAAAAATGAGCAAACAAAACAAGAGAAGCAGACTCACAGAAACAGGAAACAAACTGTTGGTTACCAGAGAGGGAAGCAGTTGAGGGGTGGGTGAAATAGGTGAAGGGGATTAAGAGGTACAAACATGAAGTTATAAAACAATCATGGGGATGTAATGTGCACCATAGGGAATATAGTCAATAATACTGTAATAAATTTGTACAATGACAGATGGTAACCAGACTTATCATGGGGATTATTTCATAATGTATAACAATATTGAATCACTATGATGTATACTGAATCTAGTAGGATATTATATGTCAGTTAATCTTTAATCTGAAAATAAATGAATTAAAATAAAATAAAACTCATCTATAATTTTAAAGCAAGATACGCTTGCTATTTGAACCTTACATGTAGTATGAATTTGAGAAAATTTCCAACAATAATGTTCTGAATAATATTTTTCAGTGTACAGGCTAATGATTGCTCAACCTTAGCACTTTCTATTTCTCCAAGTTTAGATATTCACTGGGAAAACTTTAAGAAATGTCCTATCTATATACTTTAAAAATATTTTTCTGAAAGGTATACTGTAAGCTTCTTCCACTTTTCTTGGGAGAGGAGAGGGGCTCTTATTTTTTAATTTTCTGAACAGTTTAACTTTTTCAACCATGTATACATATAGCATGTATTTATTTAACTTTTTTCTGTCAAAAGTTGTTATCTGGGCACTGAGATTATGAATAACTTTTATTTTTCCTTTACATTTCTCTTAACTAACAATGAATACAGGTTATTTAAACATATCCAAAGCAATTATAAAGTAATGTAAAAACGCAATGCATTGTTTTGGTCATTAATAGAGATGGCAATTTTAGCTACAATGTTAATTTAAAATTTTTAATCCCTGATAGAATCAGTGAAGAGTGGTAGAATCTGGAAAAGATTACAGTATTCTCTGAAATACTCCAAATTAGCACAAATTCATTGGCATTAAGGATCTCTGAAAATACAAATGTCTTCTTTAAAAATTAAGTAAGATTTAGACCAAGAGCCAAGACTCAAAGGGTCGAGATTCTGGCTGACGTTGAGAGAGAAGAGAAACTTAAAGCTGTAGAAATACCTCACCAGGTTGAGAGATTTTGAAGTATTTAAGAGGGATTCTGGGAATCCCAAGCAACAAAGAGCAAGCAAACAAAAACTGGAAATGACATAGGGTTTTAGAAAGAAAGGTTAGTACTGGGTATATAAAAGTAAGCCAAAAAATACATTCTTTTTTTTTTCTTCTTATGAATTTACAATTTAATGAAGAATCATTAAATGGTTTGCATTTCCCTGATGATTAGAGATGTTGGGCATCTTTTCATATACCTGCTGAACATTCAAATATCTTCTTTGGAAAAATGCTTAGTTTTGCTTCCCAGTTTTAATCATATTGTTTATTTTGTTGTTATTGAGTTGTAATGACTTCCTTATATATTTTGGTTATTAACCCCTTATCTTATATATGGTTTGCAAAAATTTTCTTACACTATGTAGGCACCTTTTAATTTTGTTGATGGTTTCTTTTGCTGTGCAGAAGCTTTTAGTTTGATGTAGGTCCACTTGTCTATTTTTAGTTTTGTTGCCTTAGCTTTTGTTGTCAAATCCAAAAAATCACTGCCAAGAACAATGTCAAGGAACTTACCCATATTATGCTAAATAATAAGAAACAATGGAAGATCTTTAAGTAGAGAGGTGACATGATCTGATTTCTCCATATTGTTAGTATTTTCTAGGTTCAATGAGGACAGGTGTTATACAAATCCATAAATTGTGTTGGATTCTCTTGTTTGCAAGGAGTAAGGTTACTTTAATCATTATTTTGTTTTTGTTTTTGTTTTAAGACATACGGAAATATATAAAGCAAGTATCTTAAACCCAGTCATGGTCAACAGAAACTTAGATAAATTATATAATTAGGCCTCATCTGAAGGATACTTGAAAGAGATGGCAATTTGGAGAATGGTCAGTGTTTAAAGCAGACCTAGTTGCCAGGTTATCTACTTGATTGCCCTATCCTTAGCAGCCATGTTTTATTGATCTTCTACTCTTTTGTCCCTACCAATAAACTACCTTACTTTACTATCTATAAACCTTTTCTTCTACTTATTCATAGCTTTTACTTCCTTGTGACTTAAATGGCTTCATTATTTCCACCTACTTCTTTCATTCTTTTCTCTTTTTCTCTCCCTACCAGATAACCAACATTCTTTCTCCATCACATATAAACTCCATAGAAGTGATTCAGCTAGTTCATTTAAACACTACACCACAGCTAGACAAAGTTTTTTTAGGAGATTAAATCATATTCTGTAGACCAGGCAATTGCCTGTCTTAAGGAAAGGTAGCCATCTCTGTCTAAAAGCTGCGATTTTGTGGGTTTTCAAAGGCTTAGCCAATTCAACATAACATTATAAGCAGTAGTTCAGAAATTAGGACATGGTTTCCTCAAACAAGCTACTCCCACTCCAAGATAGTATAATTCAACCATTTTATCTAACTAATCACAGCCACTCTCCATTGAATGAAAAGAAACTTCTCATTCCTCATGTTGTTGATTTATTCATTCATTCATTTTTTCATATATTTTTCCAATGCATTGTGGTATTATCTGAATGTATTTCTCTCTTCATTGAAGCATTGAAAGAAGTAGTTTTATATGTTAACAACTCCAAAACCTGTGTCTTACAGCAAACGTTTATTTCTCCCTCATGTTTCATTCAGCTATGGGTCAGCTATAGTCTTGTTCCATATGCCTTTATTCAGGACCCATACAAAAGGGACAGCCCCTCTCTGAGACATGCTCTGGAACATGCTATACTTGTGACAAAGGGAAAAGAGCAAGAATCTGGCAGATGGTATTTAAAGTTTTTGTTCAGAAGTCAAATTGACTCACATTCCACTGGACAAAGCAAATCATATGGCTGATGACAACAGCAATGGGGTGGGAAATAGGAAGTACTGTAAGTCTAACGTCAACAGGTAGAAATGTATAAAACCTCTTACTGAAAAGAAGAGTGAATTGAACAGATGAGAAAATATATAATCTGTCACCCACTATTCCACCTACTTGGTCACAAATTTTCACTTTCCTTCCTCCTGAATGCAAAATAAACTCACTCTTTCCCAAGAAGACATTCAAAACACCTACTGTAATCATGGCATCAGAATGAAAGTGTAACACTGTAATAGTCTCTACATCAAGCTTTTTTCTAAATCCAGGAAACTAACTTAAAGACAAGTTTTCCAGTCTTACAAACACCCAACAGAAAATGATGGAACAGTGGCATTTACATTTGAAAGTGGGAAGGCGTAAATTGTAGACACTTCCTGGTCACGAGAATCCTTTTGGAAAAAGATTGTGGATGAGAATGGTTTCTTGATTACACTCTAGTTCTACTTTCTGAGAGAAGCTTTGTAGTCAGTTGCTCTCCATTGTTCTTAGTCTGTCCTATGGAAAGTGCTTCCTGTTCCATGATCCTCTTTAGCTGCATCTCAAGAGAACATGGAAAATATGTTTTCCTATTTCACTCTAGTAAGTTTCGTATGCCAGTATTTATATCAAAAATTCTTTTAGAAAGACGCCACTTTATTAGATTTACAGGTAATCTGAATTTATTAGGCTTTTGGGAAATTCCTCTGTTTTCCCTCAACTATTTAACCCAATTTAAAAGGTTTACTGAGAATCAACTAAATCTATTCAGAGGTTTCTAACAAAATATTACTGTGCCTGTCCTTGATTTGGTCCTTGATAGGAGTTGAGTCTTAATCAACTTAATTGACTTTTTTTTTGCTCAAATCATTTCTTAAATTTTTCATTTTCCAGCTTAATATCAGTAACAGTCCCATATTTCTTTCCTTTCACCCCTGCTTAAAAAGTACCTAGGGTTTTCTAAATTATTTCTTTCTTCTAGTACGTTGTCAAATTATAGCACCAAACAACTAAATCAAACATCCAATACTCTCTTTTCCATTGTTTTTTCTAAAAAAAGTTCATTAGACAATTATCTGCCTTCTAAGTTACACAGATGACACTTCTATAAAAATAGTGGTCATTGTATATATGAGCTGCTATTTTTCCATCCTCTGATAATAGTTTCTTTTCTACTCATGACCCATCCCCAAAGCCAATGACATGTACATTAGGTGTTCTGTTATATCAGCACCATAAATACTAATATGTATATTAATCAACTTTGCTGTGGTAACAAACAACCCAAAATTCTCAAGCATTGATCACACCAGAAGTTAATTTTTGTTCAGATTTTATGCTGGTTGTATGTCAGCAGTAGCTGTTTCCTATTTTTTTCTAACATTTAATCTATTGGAGCCACCCCCATCTGGAAAATGCTTTGACTGCATGTCATTATGGCAGGTGGAAAAAAAAGGAGTAGAACTGTCAAAAACATGCTCTTGAAGCAACTAGTTTTACAATGTCTGCTCACATTTCATTGGCCAAACATCAATGTGGTGAGGAAATATACTCATTCTTCAGCAGGCATTGCAGTACCCATTGTAATAGATATAGATCCTATAGACACTCTTACAAGAAGAGAGAGTAAATAGTTCAGAATAATAAAATCTACCATGGCTTTCTATAAAAGATTATGAAAACTAGAAAATTTTAATACAAAGAACAGTGAGTCAACATCTACTTTATAATTATTTCCATCTTCTTGAAGGTCCTTACTAACCTCTCATTTTGAATGCAAAGGAGTATCAATAGATGCAAGCAATACCTTTCTGGATTTTAGAAGACAGTGAATAAATTCAATAGGCTGTTGAGACCAATTACCAACTTTCCATGGTTATCGATGAAAACATATAACAGTAAAAACATTAAACCTCTGGGTGTAAATTAAGGTGCTCTTTCTAACTTAAAGTAATTGGAAAACAGTAACAATAGAATTCTAGAAGATCAATGAGATGGAGGAGAAGTGTATAAAGGAGAGAGATAAATGACAGTAAATGTATTTCAGGGAGCAAAACTGACAATTAGATCCTAGGGAAGGAAACCACCTAATATTGAATACCTTTAGTCTATGTAAGTCACTGTGCTTAGCATTTTGCATAATTCTCTTCTTCAATCATCACAATAATGTATTATTCCTTCCAGTTTCTCAATCAGGAAGTCATAATTAAAAAGTATAATTTGCCCAGTTTCAGAGCTACGTTTCAAACCCAGGCTTGTTTCTCCTTTCTGTATCGCCTGCTGTATATCTCAAGCATATTTGCATTGTGGTAGTACTTGTGATTTTATGGATATGGGAAGAATTTATTATGACACTTATGGTGATTCTGAGCCACACCTGCCTTAGTAATTTACTGGATCTAGAGTATGACAACCACCTCAGAGCTCTGAACTAGAGCTATCTTTCAAACCAGTAAGATGGATTTACTGTGAAGACTGACAATGGAATTCCAGCTTTCAGTTCAGTTTAGCAAGTATGTATTAAGAATCTGCTATGTTCTAGTCACTGATGAAATGAGTAAGACACAGTCTATGACCTCAAATTATTTAGAGACTTTGGAACAGGAAGAGAAATAATTCTTCCTGCATATAAGGGTGAACTTCCTAATACTTACATAAAGATAACAAAAGTATCTAGCACACAGATACATAATAGAAGCCTATTGAGTTAATCTACAATACTCAAAAACACTTGTGAAAGAAATACACACCTATTTCACACTTTACCAGAACCTAGGGAATGAATCAAGAAAGGAAGTCTAAAAAAGACATGAAAAGGCTAGTCTCACTTCATTTGTTTCAATAAAAAAGGAGAACTACTGATATATGCACCCTTGTACTTATGGACAAGTTAAATTTTAAGGAACTATAAGTTCATTTGTCTTTAGTCCAAAATGATAATAAATAAGGAAGCACTTGAATTAGCTATCAGTATCAGATATGGTTGACCTAATTTTGTTCTAATGTGCAACTTTTTCTATAAAATATTTCAGGTTAATATTTTTTTAGAGAAATTTCTGCATCAAATGAGACTGACAGGAATAAAAAAAAAGCACAAATCACAAAATTATTGTGTACTGGTAATAACCACAAAAAATCTTTTAAAAATTAAGGGAAATTTCTGTGCTTTTTTTCAGAATAAGTTCTGAAACTTTAGAACATTAAGTATTAGAAAACAACTGAGGAAGTTATAATCTGATGCTAAGCCTGCCTAAAAAAAGATATTGAAAGAGGCCATATGGAGTATGTGGTGGCTGATGGAACTTTCTCAAACCTGAAGAGAGAGACAAAACAACCAATTCGATAAACTTATTAGAAAGATAATGTGAGTGGGAAATGAGTAATTATGGTCCTAATCTAACACGTTGTAATTAATAGATGATATTTTGGCACAAGCCTAAATTACTAGAGATGTAGGAGTGATAAGACTCATTTCATTGATCTGAGTTCAGCATTCACAATGATTTAGTCAATGACTTCAGTCATTCCATTTCTCTATGGGTCATACACAGTGTCACTCTAAAACACCAATCATTAACTTAGATGCTATACAGAAAGTAGTTATTTCTTTAGTGTCACACCTAAACTACTTGTGGGTAAGTGATAGAGACCCTACAAGTCACTATTCTGATCAAAACTGTGTGACACATTTCATTACAAGAAGACTGTATAGGTTGCAATTTTGAATTTTAGTCAATCACTGAATCACAGAAAGGGAATTCACAGGATGTCTCATCTAAGCCACTGATAGAAATACATAATCTGCTCAGCTACATCTTGACTTTACATATATAATAAACAGTATTTACAAATATTTCATTATAAAAAATTCTCCCTTGGCTTTCATGTTAACACACTCTCCTGGTTTTCCTCTTTTGTTTATGGCCATTCCTTTAAGTTTCACTGTAGGCTCAAGCATTGCTATTTGGACAGTAAATGCTGCTATTCATTAAGTAAGTTTATGAACACTTCTTCTCATTCTGTATTTTCTCCCAAGAAAATCACATCCATGCTGTTTGCATAAATGACTATTCATGACTCCAAAATCACATCCCTAGCCCAGACCCCTTTTCTGAATACCAGACCCTTATCATTCAACTGCTTTTTGACACTTATGTGGATAACTAAAAAGAATCTGAAACTCCAATGACCCCAAATGGTACTCGTAAGCGAACCACCAACTGCCTAGGGAGCAAAACAGATTCTCTCCCAATGTTCCTTATCTTGGCAGATAGCACCACTATTAATCGAATTTGAAACCTAGCAGTAATTCTTGACACTTCCTTCTTCCTCTCTTCCTATATGTAATGTAGCAAGAAAATGATATTGATTTTACTTCCCATCTCTCATCTCTGTCAATTTTCTTATCAATAGTCACTGTCCTTTTTTTTTAAATTGGGAATTTCTTTCTTTTTTATTGTATTATTTTTTATAGCCACTGTCCTTTATATGAAGTTACCATGAAGAGATTCTTAACCCTCTTTTAAGCTGTATCAGATTCTAAAGCTAGCTAATCTTTTCAAAATGCAAATCTGTTCATGTCACCACCACCCATTACCATGCCCCTTTAAGTATTTCAGTGCTTTACAGCACTGAAATACTTTACATGTTATCTCAGCAGGAAGATGACTAAAATCTATAACATGCCTACAAACTTTGAATGTTCTAACCTCTGCCTATCTCTTCTGCTTCATCTTGAAGCATGACCACCCTCATCCTATATTTTCACTGCACTCACTTTCTTTCAGTTCTATCACCACACTCCTTCTTCTGAAGTACTTTTAATGTGCTCTTTTGCCTGGAAGGCTTAGGCTCTCCTGGCATACCTCAGGATTATTTGACTATTCTCCTTATGATCTCTGTTCAAAAGCCACCTACTCAGGGAAGCTCTCTCTGACCATTTAAGCTAGTAGACATCCTTCTGTTATATATTTTCCAAGCACTGTGTATCATTAATCCCCAGCAGTTAACATTTATAATTTAATATATGATTACTTCATTAATGTCTGCATCCTTTACTAAACTCTAAATTTCAAAACAACATAGATTTTTTTCCTCTGTTTTGTCCACAGCTGTATCCCTGGTACATAGGATAGTGCCTTGCAACCCAGGAATCATTCAATACAAACCTGTTGAATAGATGATTATAAAAAAGAGATAAGATGCTAAAGAGTTTCAGATTTGTAATATAAAGATGTTTTGTTTTATGTTGTTTTTCTAAAAGCTTTGTAACATCCTTTTTAAAATGACTACGAGGCTGTAGTTATAGAACCTTATCATCATTAAGCAAATCCAGCATTGAATACATCTAGCCTTTCCAGTCATTCCACAATATAAATATACAAAGTATAACCAGTAACATATTTCTTTCTTTTTTTATTAAGATGTCATTGATACACAACCTTATGAAGGTTTCACATAATCAATATTGTGGTTACAACATTCACCCATATTATCAAGTCCCTCCCAAACCCCAATGCAGTCACTGTCCGTCAGCATAGCAAGATGATATAGAGTCATTACTTGTCTTCTCCATGCTATACTGCCTTCTCCAAGACCTACTTATATTATGTGCGCTAATTATAATGCCCCTTAATGCCCTTCTCCCTCTCCCCCAATCCCCCCTTCCCTGCCCCTTCCATTTGGTAATCACTAGTCCCTTCTTGGAGTCTGTGAGTCTGCTGCTGGTTTGTTCCTTCTGTTTTGCTTTGCTGTTATACTCCACAAACAAGTGAATTCATTTGATACTTGTCTTTCTCCACCTGGCGTATATCACTGAGCATAATACCCTCTAGCTTCATCCATATTGTTGCAAATGGCAGGATTTGTTTTCTTCTTATGGATGAATAATATTCCATTGTGAATATGTACCACCTCTTCTTTATCTATTCATTACAGATCAACACTTAGGTTGCTTCCATATCTTGGCTGTTGTAAATAGTGTTGTGATAAACATAAGGCTGCGTATGTCTGTCTGAATCACGGATCTTGTTTTCTTCAGGTAAATTCCTAGGAGTGGAATTCCTGGGTCAAATGGTATTTCTATTTTTAGTTTTTTGAGGAACCTCCATATTGCTTTCCACAATGAAATTTGATATTGATATAGATATTTTTAGTTTTCTGAGGAACCTCCATATTGCTTTCCACAATGGTTGAACTAATTTACATTCCCACAAACAGTGTAGGAGGGTTCCACATTCTCAGCATCCTTGCCACCATTTGTTGTTGCTTGTCTTTTGGAAGTTGGCTATTCTAACTGGTGTAAGGTGATATCTCATTGTGGTTTTAATTTTCATTTCCCTGTAATTAGAGATGTGGAGCATCTTTTAATGTGCCTATTGGACATCTGAATTTCTTCTTTGGAGAAGTGTCTGTTCAGATCCTTTGCCCATTTTCTATTTGGGTTATTTGCTTTTTGGGCGTTGAGGCATGTGAGCTCTTTATATTTTTTGGATGTTAACCCCTTATTGGATATGTCATTTATGAACATATTCTCCCATATTGTAGGATGCCTTTTTGTTCTGCCGATGGTGTCCTTTGCTGTACAGAACGTTTTTAGCTTGATGCAGTTCCATTTGTTCATTTTTGCTTTTGTTTCCCTTGCCCAAGGAAATGCATTCAGGAAAAAGTTGCTCATGTTTATATTCAAGAGATTTTTGCCTATGTTTTTTTTCTAAGAGTTTTATGGTTTCATGACTTACATTCAGGTTTTTGATCCATTTTGAGTTTACTTTTGTCTATGGGGTTAGACAATAATCCAGTTTCATTCTCTTGCATGTAGCTGTCCAGGTTTGCCAACACCAGTTGTTGAAGAGGCTGTCATTTTGCCATTGTATATCCATGGCTCCTTTATCATATATTAATTGACCATATATGTGTAAGTTTATATCAGGGCTCTCTATTCTGTTCCATTTGTCTATGGGTCTGTTTTTGTGCCACGACCAAATTGTTTTGACTACTGTGGCTCTGTAGAAGAGTTTGAAGTTGATGAACTTAATTCCCCTGGCTTTATTCTTCCTCTCAGGGTTTCTTTGGCTATTTGGGGTCTTTTGTGGTTCCATATGAATTTTAGAACTATTTGTTCTAGTTTGTTGAAGAATGTTGTTGGTATATTGGTAGGGATTGCATTGACTATGTAGATTGCTTTAGGCCATTTTGACAATATTAATTCTTCCTATCCATGAGCACCAGTTGTATTTCCATTTACTGGTGTCTTTTTAAATTTCCCTCATGACTGTATTGTAGATTTCAGGGTATAGGTATTTAACCACCTTGGTTAGGTTTATTACTAGGTATTTTATTCTTTTGGTCATTAAGTATGAGATTGAGTGTGGGTTTGTCATATATGGCCTTTAATATGTTGAGGTACTTGCCCTCTATACCCACTTTGTTGAGAGTTTTTAACATGAATCGATGTTGAATGTTGTCAAATGCTTTTTCAGCATCTATGGAGATGATCATGTGATTATTGTCCTTTTTGTTGATATGGTGAATGATGTTGATAGATTTTTTAATATTGTACAATCCTTGCATCCCTGGAATAAATCCCACTTGATCAGGATGGATGATCATTTTGATGTATTTTTTAATTAGGTTTGCTAATATTTTGTTGAGTGCTTTTGCATCTATGGTCATCAGGGATATTGGTCTGTAATTTTCTTTTTTTATGGTGTCTGTGCCTGGGTTTGGTGTTAGAGTGATGCTGGCTTCGTGGAATGAGTTTGAAAGTATTCCCTCCTCTGCTAATTTTTGGACAACTTTAAGGATAGTGGTTATTAGTTCTTCTCTAAATATTTGATAAAATTCAGTGGTGAAGAAATCTGGGCCAGGGATTTGGTTCTTAGGTAGTTTTTTTATTACAAATTCAATTTCACTGCTGGTACATGATCTGTTCAGATTTTCTATTTCTTCATGGGTCAGTCCTGAAAGATTATATTTTTCTAAAAAGTTGTCCATTTCTTTGAGCTTATCCAATTTCTTAGCATATAATTTTCATAGCATTCTCTAATAATTCCTTGTATTTCTGTGGTATCCCTAGTGATTTTTCCTTTCTCATTTCTGATTCTGTTTATGTGTGTGCACTCTTTTTTTCTTGATAAGTCTGGCTAGGGGTTTATCTGTTTTGTTTATGAAAGAACCAGCTTCTGGTTCAATTGATTCTTTCTATTGTTTTATTCTTCTCAATATTATTTATTTCTTCTCTGATCTTTATTATGTCCCTCCTTCTACTGACTTTGGGCCTCATTTGTTCTTCCTTATCTAGTTTCATTAACTGTGAGTTTAGACTATTTATTTGGAAGTGTTCTTCTTTCTTGAGGTAAGCCTGTATTGCAATATATTTTACTCTTAGAACTGACTTTGCTGCATCCCACAGGTTTTAGGGTGTTGAGTTGTTGTTTTCATTTTTCTTCCTATATTGCTTGATCTCTGTTTTTATTTGGTCATTGATCCATTGATTATTTAGGAGCACGTTGTGAAGCCTCCATGTGTTTGTGGGCTTGGTTTCTTTCCATAATTCATTTCTAGTTTCATACCTTTGTGGTCTGAGAAGACAGTTGACACAATTTCAGTCTCTGAATTTACTGAGGCTCTTTTGGTGTCCTAGTATGTGATTTATTCTGGAAAATGTTCTATGTGCACTTGGGAAGAATGTGTATCCTGCTGCCTTTCGGTGTCGAGTTCTGTAGATGTCTGTTAAGTCCATCTTTTGTAATGTGTTGTTCAGTGTCTCTGTCTCCTTATTTATTTTCTGTCTGGTTGATCTGTCCTTTGGAGTGAGTGGTATGTTGAAGTCTCCTAAAATGAATGCATTGCATCCTATTTCCCTTTTATTTCTGTCGGTATTTTTTTCACATTTTTAGGTGCTCCTATATTGGGTGCATAGATATTTATAATGGTTATATTCTCTTTTTGGACTGACCCATTTAACATCATGTAATGTCCTTTGTCTCTTGTTACTTTCTTTGTTTTGAAATCTATTTTGTCTGATACAAGTACTGTAACTCCTGCTTTTTCCCCCTATTATTTGCATGAAATATATTTTTCTATCCCTTTGCTTTCAGTCTGTGTATGTCTTTGGGTTTGATGTGAGTCTCTTGTAGGCAGCATATAGATGGGTCTTGTTTTATTATCCATTCAGTAGCTCTATGTCTTTGGTTGGTGCATTCAGACCATTTACATTTAGGGTGATTATCGATAGGTATGTACTTATTGCCATTGCAGGCTTAAATTTGTGGTTACCAAAGGTTCAAGGGCAATTCCCTTACTATCTAACAGTCTAACTTAACTTATTTTGTGTACTATTACAAACTCAACCTAAAAGGTTCTTTTTTTTTTTCTCCTTTTTCCTCCTCCTCCATTCTTTCTATGTTATGAATCATATTCTGTACTCTTTGTCTTCCTTTGAATGTTATCAGTTTAGCCCTTGGAATACTTCCATCTATAGGAGTCTCTCCAAAATACTCTGTAGAAGTGGTTTGTGGGAGGTAAATTCTCTCAGCTTTTGCTTATCTGAAAATTGTTTAATCCCTCCTTCAAATTTAAATGATAACCTTGCTGGGTAAAGTATTCTTTGTTCAAGGCCCTTCTTCTTCATTGCATTAAATATATCACACCACTCTCCTCTGGCCTGTAAGGTTTCTGTTGAGAAGTTTTACGATAGCCTGATGGGTTTTCCTTTGTATGTGATCTTTTTTCTCTCTCCAGGTGCTTTTAAAAGTCTGTCTTTATCCTTGATCTTTGCCATTTTAATTATTATATGTCTTGATGTTCTATTCCTTGGGTCCCTTGTGTTGGGAGATCTGTGCACCTCCATGGCTTGAAAGACTATCTCCTTTCCCCGATTGGGGAAATTTTCAGCAATTATCTCCTCAATGACACTTTCTATCCCTTTTTCTCTCTCTTCTTCTTCTGGTACCCCTATAATGCAAATATTGTTCCATTTGGATAGGTCACACAGTTCTCTCAATATTCTTTCATTTTTAGAGATCCTTTTTTTCTTTCTGTGCTCAACTTCTTTGTATTCCTCTTCTCTAATTTCTATTCCACTTACTATCTCTTCTACTATATCTAAGCTGCTTTTAAATCCCTCCATTGTATTTTGCCTTTCAGATATGGTATTTCTTAATGATTGAATCTCCATCTTAAATTCATTCCTAAGGTCTTGAATATTTTTCTGTACCTCCATAAGCATGTTTATACAATTTTTATTTTGAACTCTCTTTCTGGAAGATTTGTGTGTTTCGTTTCATTTGACCCTCTTTCTGGGGTTGGTGAGATTTTGGTCTGAACCATGTCCTTTTGACATTTCATATTTCTGTGTGGTACCCACTAGTGTGCATAAACTCCAGTCTCTGGAGCTGCTCAGCCCCTAGAGTGAGGTTGGGGGATGTAGCGGGGCAGAGCTGGTGTCTTGGGGGAGAAAAGATGTGTTTCCTGCTTCCCGTCTGTGGTACCTGTCTCCAGTGTCAGAGGCAGTAGGCCAAGCACACACGGGTAATCTTCTGTGCTTATGTCTCTAGCTGTTGTAGGTGGGGCCTCCCTCTGGCTGGCCTGATGCCTGCGCAGTGACTGTGGGTTTGCGAGCATGTGCCTGCAGGCCAGTATGAAGGCTAGGCAGGCTGTGTGTCACAGCGGGGGGCCTCAGAGCTGAGTAGGCAGTCAAGGGGATGGAGCACCTGAAGCTCCTCAAAGTTCCCAACCATCTGGGCAGAGCATGCCAAGGCAACCTTGTCTAGCTCTCCCTTCTCCCGCACCTCAAGCTCCATGCAAACCCCTCCCATGCAGCAGCCCTCTCGCTGCTAGTAAGCCTCTCAGACTCTCTGCCTTTCCTCCAACACACAGTGGCCTGGTGTGGATCCCCTCCTCCACAAACGGCCAGAATGTCTATTCCGGAGAGCAAGCACTCCACCTGTCCGAGCTCCCCAATGACCAGGGCACCACACAATATAGGATTCTGCTCACAAAGCAGGTGTCAAGGGCTAGGTGTTCAGCAGTCCCAGGCTTTCACCCCATCCCACACTCTGTTTCTCCTCCTCCCGCCAGTGAGCTGGGGTGGGGGAAGGGCTTGGGTCCCGCTGGATTAAGGCTTTCATACGTTACCCTATTTCATGAGGTCTGCTCTGTTCATGAGGTCTATATGCAGTCTGGTTCAGCCTTCTTTCTTGTTGCTGTCTGAAGGTTAGTTGTATTTATTAACATATTTTTGTACTGTTTGTCATTTTGGGAGGAGCTCTCTATCTCACCTGTCTCGCCACCATCTTGAATCCTGTTTTCCTCTATGTCTTTTAATTGGTGCATTCTCTACATTTTTCTTTAGAGTGATTATAAATAGATAAATTCTTGCAATTGTAGGCTTTAGATTTGTGGTTGCCAAAGGTTCAAGGGCATCTTCTTCACTATCTAACCATCTAATTTAACCCACTTATTATGCTATTTCAACCACAATCTAAGGGTTCTTTGATTTTTGTTTCACCCTTCTTTTTCTTCCTCCTCCACTCTTTATATATTTGGTGTCATATTCGTACTTGTTGTATATCCCTTGACTGACTTTGTGGGTAGTTGATTTAATTTTTATTTGCTTAGTAATTAAATGGTCTACTTCCTTTTCTGTGGATTTATTTTCTCTGGTGACAGCTATTTATCTTTATGAGCACTTCCATCCTGAGCAGTCCCTTTAAAATACACTGTAGAGATGGTTTGTGGGAGGTAAATTCCTCAACTTTTGCTTATCTGGAAATTTAAATGATAATCTTTTTGGTTGGAGTATTCTTGGTTCAAGGCCCTTCTTTTTCATTGCATAAATATATCATGCCACTCGCTTCTGGCTTGTAAGTTTTCTGCTGAGAAGTCTGCTGATAGCCTGATCTGGTTTCCTTTATAAATGACCTTTTTTCTCTCTGGCTGCTTTCAATACTTTCTCCTTTTCCTTAATATTTGCCATTTTATTACATGTCTTGGTGTTTTCCTAGGGTCTCTTGTGTTGGGAGATCTCTGCACTTTCATGACCTGAGAGACTGTTTCCTTCCCTAGATTGGGGAAGTTTTCAGCACTTATTTCCTCAAAGAGACTTTCTACCCATGTTTCTCTCTCTTCTTCTTCTGGTATCCCTATAATGCCAATATTGTTCGGCTTGGATTGGTCACACAGTTCTCTTATTATTCTTTCATTCCTAGAGATCCTTTCTTCTCTGTGTGCCTCAGTTTCTTTGTTTTCCTGTTCTCTAATTTCTATTTCATTTTTCATTTCCTCTACCTCATCTAATCTGCTTTAAATCCCTCCATTGTATGTTTCATTTCAGATACTGTATTTTTCAGTTTCTATTGCTTTCTTTAAGTCCTCCCTTAGGTCTTGAATATTTTTCTGTAGCTCTGTGAGCATGTTTATGGTTTTTATTTTTAAATCTTTATTAAGAAGATTAGTGATTTCAATTTCTGGTGTTTTTTTATTCTTGTTTTTACAATTTTTTTTTGCTGTTACATGTTTCCAATAATTACTATGGAGTAATAACTTTGTGTAGGCTGTGCCCTCTAGTGCCCAGAAGCTCTACTCTCTGGAGCACCCCAGCACCTTGAATGACGGCCAGGGTCACAGGTGCAAGATGCCAGAACCTGTTGGGAGGAAAGAACTCTTTCCTGCTAACCGGCTTCAGTGCCTGCCTCCACTGCCAGGTCCAGTGGGCTGAGCACACAGGAAGGAGCCATTGATTTATTCCCCTGTAGCTGCTATAGGTGGTGTCACCCTCTGGGTGGCCTGGCACAATGGCAGGGGCAGCATGTGTGTAGACCATTGCCTGCCAGGAAGAAGGAGTGGCAGGGTATGTATCTCAGTGGGTGGCCTCAGCACTGTATTGCCAGCAAGGGGGATGGAGCATCTGAAGCTCCTGAAAGTTCCCAACCTACTGGGCTGAGTGTTCTGGGACAATTTCGTCCACCTGTTCTTTCTCCTGATCAGCAAACTCTTTGTAATCCTTACCTCTTTAGCACCCCTCTTGCTGTTGGGAAATATTTCAAAGTGCCCACCTGTCATTTATCCTGGAGCAGCTGGTTGTATATACCTGTTCTCCGCATGCAGCTGGAATCTGTCTCTCTGAGTATTCTGCCTGTTTTTGTTTTCCAATCACTGTAATTTCCAGGGCACCATGTAATGTGGGTTTGTGTTCCTGCAGCAGACCTCCAGGGCTGGGTGCTTAGCAGTCTTTGCCTTCTACTCCTTCCCTGCTCTGTTTCTCTTCCTCCCACCTGTGAGCTGCAGCGAGGAAGGACTTGGGTCCCACCATATCACGGGTTTGCTACTTTACCCTTTTCTGTGAGGTCTTCTGTTTTCCCCAGGTGTAGGCAATCTGTTCTGCAGTCTTTGGGTCACACTTTCAGAATTAGTTGTATTTGCTGTATTTTCCTGTTATATATGGTTTTGGGAGGAGGTTTCTGCATCATTCTCACACTGCCATCTACCTTCCACTCCCACCTCCTGGCTAGTAACATAATTATTTCTTTATTGTGACACCTGATCTACTTGTAAATGATAGATACATCCTATCTTGCCATATCACCACTAGAATTATCTTTAGCACTATTCCTCACACATTCTTATCACCTTTAAGACCTGTTATTGTGGTAAATAAAAGACAAAAAACATTCAAATTGTCTTTGTTGTCATTTCAACAACTTTAAATAAATGACTACAGTGGTAGCTCCCAAAGTCTCCTGTAAATGAAAAGTTTTCTAACACTTGTTTTATAAAAACAAAGATGATAATTCATAACTATTGTAGTAGATGTCAAGACTACCGCAATAGAGATGAGAGATTGAGGTCAACTAAAGTGCAGCAAAGACAGCTGGGGATTTATAGCCAAAAAGCAGAACAAGGGGGTCAGTGTTTGAAAAATTACTAAGGGGAACTTGATTAGTTGTCAAGAGTAGGGGAATTCTTGCTAAATTGGCCTAATATAATTCTTGTCAAAAGAAGGCCAAGGATTTAATATTAAAACATTAATGATGGGGAATGAAATCATTGCCAAAACCAATATCATGATGGTTTTTTCCTGTGTTCTTCTAATTTTACACTTTCAGGTCTTCCATTTAAGTCTTTAATCTTTATGAGTTGATTTTGTATATAGTATAAGATAATAATTTAATTCTTTTCGTGTGGATATCAAATTTTCACAACACCATTTGCTTAAGGGAGGCTATTATTTCCCCGTTTTATGTTATTGGTACTCTGTCAAAGATCAGTTGACTGTATATGCATGGATCAATTTCTGGGCTGTGTATTCTATTCTATTTCTATATGCCTGGCTTTTAGATGGTACCATATTATTTTAATTAATGCATCTTGGTAATTAATATGTTTTGAATTCAAGAAGCATGATGCCTCCAGCCTTGCTTTTCTTTCTCAAGATCACATTATTTATTCTGGGCCTTTGGTAGTTCCAAACGAATTTTAGGATTTTTTTCTATTTCTGTAAAATATTCCATAGGGGCCATGATATGAGTTATATTAAATATGTAGAATGTTTTGTGTAGTATACATATTTTAACAATATTGTCTCCCAATCCATGAACACAGGATGCCTTTCCATATGTGTCTTAAATTAATCCTTTTTTTGTAGTTTTCCTTGTACATGTCTTTCATCTCCTGCTTAAGTTTATTCTCAAGTGATTTATTCATTTTGGTGCTAATGTAAATGGGATTGTTTTACTAATTTCTTTTGCAGATATTTCATTGTTAGTGTGTAGGAATGTAAGATATTTTTGTATATTGGTTTACAAATACAACATATTTTCATGTAAATATTTGCAGTTATTTTTAATATCTTTGTATTTTGACTTTTATATTATGACTAAGTTATTTAATCACCACTGTTACAGCTGTAAAGAATTCTGTGTTTGTATGTATATTTACATTTCCCAAAGAATTTTATACTTTCTTACTCTATAGTGTCCTTTCATTCCAAATTGAAGAATTCTCTTTAGCATGTCTTGTAAGGTAGTTCTAGTGGTGCAGAACTCCCTCTGTTTTGTTTATCTAGAAAGTATCTCTCCTTCACATTTCAAGGGCAGTTTTTCTGGGAATATGATTCTTGGTTGGTAGGGTTTTATTTTCTTTTAGCACTTTGAATATATCATTCAACTCCCTTCTTGCCTGCAAAGCTTCTACTGGAAAATCTGCTGATAGTCTTATGGTGGACCTTTTTACATGATGTCACTTTTATTGCTTTCAAAATTCTCTTTGTCTTTCACTATTGATAATTTGATTATAATGTGTCTCTGTGTAAACCTATTTGACTCATCTGATTTTATATCATTTGGGTTTTCTGGATCTGGATGTTATTTCCTTCCCCAGATTTGAGAAATTATTATTATTTCTTTGAATGAACTTCCTGGTCTTTTCTCTCTCTCTTCTTCTGTGACTCCTATAACACATATTTTGGTCCACATATGGTGTTCCATAAGTCCCTTAAGCTCCCTTAACTCTTTTTCATTATTTGTTTCCTTTTTGCTTCTCTGACTAAATAATTTCCAATGACCACTTTTCCTATTTGCTGATTCTTTCTTCTGCTTCTTCTAATCTGATGTTAAGACCCTCCATTGAAGATTACAATTCAGTTAAAGTCTTTGGCTCCAAGATTTCTGTTTCATTTTTTTTAACTCTCTCCTTTTGAAACTCTCACTTTGTTCATGCATTTTTCTCATGATCTCATTGAGTATTTTTATAATGAATATTTCAAATTTTCTGTCATGTAATTCACATGTCTCCATTTCATTAGGGTTGGTTTCTTGAGTTTTACCTTATTCTTTTTTATGGGTTGTGTTTCCCCTTTTCATCATTTTTTGTTGACTCTGTGTTGGTATTTACACATTAGAAAAAAATGCCATTTCTCCCAGTTTACACAGATTGGCCTTGTACAGGAGAAAACCTCATCAATCAACCTGCCCAGAGCTTCTGAGGGCCCCTCAAACCTTCCTGCTAATCTGAACCACCATCTTTGTTCTTAGCCATCTCCAGAACTGTAAAATATGCCAGGTCCTGTCAGTGCTCCAAGACTGATGAGATAAATGCCAGACCTTTGGATAGTACTTGGAAAACTTGCAATGTTGGATATGTAGACAAAAACTTTCCTCCACAATGAGAATCTGAGAGTGGAGGTTCCTTCCAGCTTGTGCTGAGCTGCTAGAAGAGCTGTTGTGAGTGCCTGTGCACTAGTTCAAACCACCACTTCATTTCTTTGTAGCCACCAGGGTTCTAGCATATGCCAGGTCCCAGCCACACTCCACACATGTGAAACAGAAGTAATTCCCTCAGATGCCATTCAGAAAAGTTAGGACTTTACATATGTGATCCCACTCTTTCCCTCCTCAGAAAAAAGCTGGGGGTGGGGTTTCTTCTTCATCACATGGTGCTTTTCCAGGTATGAGGGTTATAGCCAGATGATGTTTTCCATTTTCCTACTGATTTTACCATGGCTAGTTTTGCATTTATTTGTGGTACAGGAACCTCACATCTAGTTTCTGGATTTCTTACAAAGTGAATTGATCTATGTTTTGCTGTAGCAATCAGTAAGTCCTTGGGTGGAAGGAGAATCCAAGACTTCCTCTTTCACTATCTTGCTGATCTCATTCCATAAATTATTGAACTATAAAGTTTATCAATATTTTTACCTTTTGTCCCACACAATCCAAGGACTATTCAACACTTTATCTTTTTTAACCCAACTATTCAACACTTTATCTTTTATAACCCATCTCTTGCATATATATTATTGCTGTTTTACCTTTTATATCTACCTAATTTTTACTCTTATTTTTAACTTCATGAGAGATTTCTGTTATTACTTTATAAAAGCACTTTCTGTTTAAATTTACCAATATATTAACCATTTTCTTTGTTCTTTATTCATCTTTATCATAGAATTTCTACCTGGGAACACTTTCTTTTTGCTCAAAGAACATGCTTTAAGACCATTTTTAGTAAGAGTTTGTTTTAGTGTTCCTTAAGATGTATTTCCCACTAATTCTTGAAGGATATTCTTTGTAGATATTTAGTTCTAGGCAATTTCTTTAGGGCATTAAAAATATTATTTTACTCTCTTCTGATTCTTCACTGAAAGTGTAGTCATCTTTCAGATTATTTTTTTGCCTTTGAAAATAATCTATTTTTAATTTCTTGTTGCTTTTAAGGTTTTGTATTTGGTTACCTACAGTTTTGCTATCACATATGTAGATGCAGATCATTTTTTATCTAACCTGCTTGGGATTCACTTTACTTCCTGAATCAGTGTACTGCTACCTTTCATAAATTCAATAACATTTTTTATACAAATAAAGGTTCTTCCCCATTATTATTGTCCTTGCATTTCAAACTTCCAAACTGATTAATCTTAGGGCTTTACACACTCTCGATCACATATCTTAAAATATTGCTTATAATTCACCTTTTTATTTCTCCATATTCTATTCTAGATGATTTCTTTAAATCAGTCTTCAAATTCACTTTTTCACTTATCAGCTCTATTAAGTTTTAACTCTTTCACTGTTTTTTGTAAATAAATTTTTTACTTTAGAATAGTTTTAGATTTATGGAAAATTTGAAAACATAGTATAATCTTCATATACCTCAGCCAATTTCCCCTAGTGTTATCATATCCACTGGGTTTTAAACTTTAATTATATTGTTATTTGTTCTTCGCTGCTTGGGTATCTCATTAAAATTCCTCACGTTGACAGAACTTCTGTCTTACCCCTCACTCCAAGAAAACATGAAAATCAAGTTCTTAGATTTTACAGATGCATTTAAGGAAAAAGTTACCTTTAATGCTCAGATATTCTCTCTGGGTTCTATTTTCACTTACTGTTTAATATCTGAGTATGTCTTACTTTCCATTTAATTGATGCATTAATTTTAATTTTAATTTGATCCATTATATTTAAGTGTTTTTAGTGGGAAGATTATTCAGGATATGGAATAAACTGTGCCACTGTAAAGAGTTTGAATCTAAGACTTCTTCCAAATAATTATATGTATCTTACTTACCTATCCTCAAAGCAAGAAATTCTTAGTTCTTACGTATAGAAATTACTGATAGCTCCCATAGTGATAACAGAAGCCAGCAGTTACAAATCTGTCACTGAAACTCATCTGTTCTAAATGGCACTCCTTGTATACTATTAAAGCAAAAACTTTTGATATGATAATTTTGATGGGCTGTGTATTTTAAATTAATACCCAGTATACGATATCAGCAGCAACAAAATGGTCCATTCCTTTACTATTTTAGGAAGAGAAAGGACACTGACTGACATTTATTCTAACTTATTTTTTAAATAAAACCTTGAATTAAAACTTGACAAGTTAGAAGGATTCAAATTTCGCCATATTTCCAAGCTAATAAAGTACTTTCACACAGTTCACTGCTGCTATCATTTAACCACAAGGTGGCATTGCAGGACTTCAAAATCAACCAATTTCATCCACTAGGACATAAGTGTGTGAGACGATTGGATTCTAAAGGGAGGGACAGATAGATATAAACAAAGGTCTACTTGCTTCTTCAAACACAGTTTTTCTTAGAAGTGATCAATTACAATAAATATAAGGGATTGAAACTGTAAATTGTTAAAACATCATAAGAACAGAAAGAACAGTAAGGCAGATCATTCCAAGTAATTTAGACAGCTTTTAATTTTAACGTTTAGAAGATCCTTTTATTGATTATAGTTGGCAAAGTGTTATGGGCATTTCCCGAATAGGTAGTAGTGGCAACTGATTACTAATACTATGATATAGCAAGGAGTTAGTGCGTCTGGGATTTTCAAATGTGCAGTGGATAATCCACAAATCCTGACTCTATAGGGTGTAATTATCAAGAAACCCTCAAGGGATTGTTGATAAATAAAAATCATTTTCTCATTTGCAATTAGTCTAGGGACTCAATTACTTTCCCTCCACTGAAAAGATGAGCAAAGCCTTAAAATCATAGGATTTTAGAATTCAAACATCCTTAAAGACTGTATAATCCAACACTCATTTTATAATTTATAAACTAAAACCAACATAGGTTAAGTAACTCCTTCAAAATAACATGTCCTACCAGGATTATAGACTTCTCCTCAGATGTGGTATTTAGTGAACACAGGTCCTTGAAAGCACAATGGTGATGTGAGACTTTTAAGAAAAATAATTAATTATGGCATCAAAGGAGAAAAAATAAAGCTATGTCTAAATTACACTAGAAAAATAAGTGGTTTTAATCTACCCAAATCATATAGCTATTAAGTGGTAGAACAGATACTCAGCAATGAAGCTGGTCATCTTAACCAAGCTGAGATAGCTTTTTTTTCCAATGCCTAAAAAAAGTCTTTGGTAATGAATAGTAGGCACACACTAAATATCCGTCAAACTAAAAAACAAAGCAGAATGGACAATATCTGCAAGAGATTTTGTGGAAGTGACTACAGCCAAGGTGAGGAACCAAATTTGTTTCCTCATACTTTCCCTCTAAGAAAAAAAAGCTATTGAGGGAAACTTGAGCTAGAAGGAGATTATCAGACATCAGATATGATGGATAGGCATATTATTATTATTATTGCTATTATACAAATAATACAAAGGTGGATTTTTTAAATGATTAAATATCTAATTATGTGAAAATACATAAAATGGGAATGTAAGATTCCTCCATAAATTTTCCACACAGAAGTAACCACAGATTGTGTTGATATCATAGATATTTGAGATCATTTCAGATTTTTCCTATGAATATATTTTTCTATGAATATATTTTCTATGAATCAGCATAATACTGTGCAAAACTTGGTTACCTGCTTTTTTCAATTGACAATATATAAACATCTTTCTACGTGAATAAGTATACCTCTGCATATGTTCAGTGTCTTTACTTCAACTTGTTCTCTATTGTTGTACATTAAGATTTATTTTTTGCTATTTTAAATGTTGTCATAAATCTTATGTTAAAAAATGAAAGAGAAATGCCTGAGGAAACAATGCAGGAAATGAAACTCCCACAGTGGGGAAAATCAAGCTTAGCATAGCATTATTTTGGCTTAGATACTGGTTGATTGATACAATTTGAAAAACTAATCTTTGGCATTACTTCTCACTGAAATAACACAGAATATCTATCTTTCACAGTTTCTACCTACTCTTTTGATGTGCTTGATTATGAATCTGTAACAGTCACACTGTGTATATTTCACTTGTTAATGTATCCATAGCATCTTAGCATATGCTAGCACATAGTAGGTGCGTTTCACATTATTAAATATGTATGTTGCCTATTTACTGATTTTGACCAAAATGTGTACATTACTAAAGAGCATAAACTATTAATTGTATCTGTTTTGTAGTTAGTGTAACTAGAAATAAAATATTGTATCATACAATGTTCAAATATACTAACATTTTATTTTTGCTTAATTGAAGCCTATGCCTTATAGAACCACTAATCTAATTAGACCTAAGAGAATTTTAAAATAATTCTTACCTCCTTCTTTCTCTATTATACCCAGTTATTCTGTCAAAAGAATTAATCCTGAAAAGTCAACAAATAAAGCAATATTTGTTTAACACCTTCAGTTGCAGGGTGAAAATCTGAAAATTTCGGAGACAATATCTTCCCCTTAAGAGTTTTACATTCTAACATGGGAAGCAGAAATAGCTAGCTTACACTGCAATACCAAACAAGTTTCAAAATCAGTGTGTTAACACTGTAAATGTTTATTGTTCATGTCACTTGTCTATTGGGTAGTAGTAACATGCCATTTATGGTCATACCCCAGAGACTCAAGCTGACAGAGTAACCTCCATTTTGAATTTTCTAGTAGCCATGCAAAAATGAAACATTTATTGAAGGTCTCACACTGGCAAATGGATACTCTGGCCTTAGGTGACACATATCACTTTAGTGCACAGAAATGTTTACTGAAGTTCTAATTTACATTAGCTAGTCACAGAGTTCCACTCAACCACAAGGTTGTCAGGAAAAGTTCAGGTGATAAGGGTACCAGGAATACTTGGCGATCAGCATGACTGCCACAACAGAAATTCATAAATTACACAGTTGCCATATGCTGAAGCAGAAAGTGACCTATGAAATCACCCTCAAATATCTTATTTTATGGATAAGAACTGAGACCCAGAAAGAGAGAAGTGATTAATAAGATATCATGTAGCTAGTAATCAACAAAACTAGGTCAAAACTCAGATCCCGATCCAGGGTGGTGCTCTTTCCACGAACTAAAATTCAAAGAGCCAATATGTACCATTAGTCAACTTTAATTTTCTGTTAATTCTCCTAGCAAAATCTACTTTAAATAGACATCTTCCTTCTTCAAGAATTGTAAAACTCCGTTTCCCCCTCTATTCAAACAGGTTTTATTTATCCAACACAAAATATTTAACTCCTTCAAATTTTTCTGTTCCAACCTATAATCCCCTTACTAATTCTACTCTTCTTTTAACTTCTATTAAGCTGTTAGAAAATAAGTGATCACTGATTTTTTCTCCCTCCCACTGAAGTAAAATATTAGAAACATCTTAAAGCAAAGGCAGTTCTCCACATGGAACAGAAATTCCTACAGTGACGTGCTGGCGACTTCATTTCCCTTACTGAACAACAGAAGCTACAAAGGCAAAAGGTCACATTGTATGGATTAGGAGGCTGAGCCCACAGCAGGAAAAGCCAGCTGGGGTCACAAGTAATAAGAGGGGAACTGTTGGGTGTGCAGTAGTTTGTCTGAATGTGAATATAATATCTTCACATCTCAGGGGTTGGCATTTGGGACTGAAAAAATTCAAAGGAACTCTTTGTTTTAATTTACCACTCATATGGAGAGATATAGAAAGGTAGATTCTCCTGCGGCCTGAAAGGTACTATTGGGCAGTTTATCAGGCAACCCATTTTCATGTTCCCAGGGTAGGACTTATTAAACAATCATGTCAGCAGAGTTTGAAGGCTTGAAGGAGTAAATGCTTAATGTACCGCTTACTTAGGGGTAGCTTAGGCTGTGGAAGAAGCTGGCTCAGTGTGTTTCAAGGCTGGGAATAAGAGTTGTTTCCCATCACCTGACTCTACCAAAAAATAAAATGGAACAAAGTAGGTTCAATAGACTCGTTACCCTTATAGGAAATCCTAGTCCCTGAAAAGTATAGGTTTTATTTTAGATTTTTTTCATTTATGTATATATATTATTGAAGTATTGGTTATATTTTCCACCTAAGAGACAGATAGTTGTCACACCAGTGTTCATTGTAGTTTCAGTGACATAGGATGTAAAGAGAAGTCAGTTGTTTTCATTCCACACATTCTTTTTGACTCTCACTGAAGAAACACACTTTGGGGCAGTTATGAGAGTCACTCCTCCCACTGCCTCTCTAAAGCTTGAAAGGATTTTGCTTTGGATTTAATGGGAAGGTCATAATTGAAAAAATGACACCCATAACAGGTACATTCATAGCATCTACTGCAAATTCTATCTTCTTATCACCAATGTAATTGTGTATTTGCACAAGTGTCAAAGGGACAGTCAGACTGAGTTGGCCTTGACTGCTTTTTGGTAATCAGAACTTGCATAGCACTCTTCAGGGAATATCCTTTTGATTGTGTTCCTGTGAAAGTGGATGCTAAAGTGGAGGCAGACAATATCTTTCTATCCCAGGCTGTCCTGATGAGGCATAGCAACCTGGCATAACTAGAGTGGGATCCCCAGGCTTAATCATAGCCAACTGGTTTCTTCGTGATTTGCTTCATTTTCATTTTGTTTGACAGTCTTGAAGCTGTGCTTTCATATAGCTGAGTGGCTTGTGGCAAGAGTAGTTTTAACTCACATAGAGACCACACACATATACACACAGTAAGAGAGAGAGAGGGAGAGGGAGGGAATATGTGAAAAATTGAAATGGCAAGAATGTGACAAAAAGAAAATGTGTGAAAAATTGAAATGACAAAAGACTGTTAGCAGCTTGTCTCACTGTCACAGACAAACTGAAATGGCTACTGGCAATCTGTGCACTTGAAAGGTAACAGGACAGAAGATGTGGCTATCAAGGTTCACTCTCCCCACTGGAATTCTATAAAGGTCAGATTCAAAGGAATTCTTGTTCACTTCTAAATCTATAGAGCTTAAGATATCATAGTAAGGATACTATGAAATAATATGTTTCTCACTGCTGGGCAAATTGAAAAATTTTTTTCAGAACTTTTTATAGCTACACGTTTGGGCACTGATGACAGTAGCTTCACAGATTTAGGAAACTTCTGGAATAATACTCAGAAAGAGTAGCTATTCAAGTTCTCATTGAGCAAAATTCAATGAAATAAATGTTTTCAGGAGTGGGGCTGTAATTCAGAATCTAAATGTGGTAACTGAAGTAAATCATATATAGAAAGTGGTGAATAAACAACAACAAATGGAGTGGAAGTTATAAGTGCTAATAATTGAAAAGGAGGGCATGTAAGTCTTCATAATTATCATACATCACAATAAAAACTCCACTCTGTTAGGATCAGAGATGAAGGAATTTCCTACCTAATGGACTGTAGCTCTGGGAGGGAGGAGTATTCCTGGCCCAGGGCGAGTTCTCTATGAATCCAGTAAAACCAAAGGAGTACAAGGGGAAGGGCAGGTTAAGAGAAAGAGATTTTATTGCTCACAGCTTGCTCAAGTTTGCTAGCCAGGCCTGGCTCCATCTGTCCCATCCAACTGTGGCTCACTGTCTCCTTCCCCTGCCCTCCCCTTCCAGCAGGAACTCCACAGACAGGGCCATGGTGACTGGAGAAAGCCACACCAATTAGGTACCAGGAACTGAGGAGAGGAGAGAATGACTGCTTTCTTTCCAACACTTGCCCCATATCAAATGAAGGCTTTACTATGATAAACGTCCATTAACACGTAAATGGACTAAGGCCAGGTGGGAAATTCTGGAAATTCTGAGCGAAAATTTCCATTTATCACACAGCTCACCCCTCCAGAATTCTCGCCTCACAATCTGTATGCCCCTGATCAACTGCAGTGGCCTGTGTGTGAGAAAGCTAGAGCACTGTAACCAGAATAACAACATACAATAATGACAGAAATACAGGTAGCAATAAAATCATGACAATCCTCAAGCTTATCTATCCAGCTGGGTTCAAAGTCCTACTCAGATTAAGTCCATAGAATATCCATTCCACAAGAGGCCCACAGCTGAACTGGTAGAGGGCTCTAGGCATATTCAGCAAGCAACAGCTATTGCTAGGGGATGGGCCCAATCTGCAAAGACTATAGAAGAAAATAACTTTAAGGGTGATAAGATACATGTTTTAATGACACCAGCATAGGCAAATCTTGTCCATAAGGTAGGATGCATGCAAGAGAGTGGTCCTGTGATAGGACAGTGGCAGAAATGGGGTCCTGTCCTGGTCTAGCATACCAGACCTTCACCCCTCTCCCTGTGGAAGTTACATGTGGGTTGACGTGGAAAGTACATGCACTGGCCATAACAACAAAACAAAACACCCCTGTAAGATGCTCTTACCTTCTGGCCATGTTGGGTATACTACCATGATCTTTGGGTGCCACTTTGCTATTTTACTCCAGGAACACATGGGAGGCCAGCATCCAGGCCTTGTTCCCAAGGTGCCAGAAGGGCCAGGCATCACTGCTCCATGTGTCAAAATGTCCAGGGCCACATCAAGTCAACAGAGTTTCCAGGGTTTAATGCAGTTGGGGCCAGAAATAGGATGTTGCTCTGCTGGCCATATCCTGGTTTCAATAATTCCTCATTGGTTTAAACGCATGTGTAGTTGTATGAGAGAGGCAGCAATGTGTGTTAACATGTCCACAGGGCTCAATGTCCCCTTCCAGGGCTTCTTATCCAAACACCATAGTACTGTCCACAAGTAGACTGACCAGCCCTATAGACTACTGGTGTCTGACTTTAGGCCACATTTTAAAAAATCACTGTGCCTCTCTATCATGCCTTTCCTGGTAGGAGTATATAGTATCTGAAATTTCCACCTTATCCCTAATTGTTCTATACCCATTCTTATAATTCATATCAAGTAAAGTGGGTGCCTTGATCACTCTCACTCTCAATCATGTGCAGTCAGCCATAGGCTGCAAAGAAATGTTCTAGGCCCCTTTTGGTTACTTTCTGATCTGCATGACATGCAGGAAAAGCAACCAACAGTCCAGTAGCTATGTCCACACAAATCATAGCATACAGAAACACTTCTGATATAGGCAGAGGCCCAATATAGTCTATTTGCCACCTGATAAGGGGTATTGGCCCGTTAACTATTGTCCATGTTGCTGAGGGACTTGATGAGAATTTCTCTTATAGCACATAAGACATTCCTGCCAGGCTCTGCTGACTTATTCAAAGATCAGTGTTAAGCCCCACTGACGGGCTTCAGCCCACATTGTCTTTTGCCCCACATGCAACAAATGCTAATGTAACCATTGGGCCACATCAGAGGCAGGATTTCCTTCTAGCCAATGCACCTGAGCCAATGTGTCTGCTTCATCATTCCCTGGGGATGCCAAAGGCAAATGGACAGTCATGATATATGGTAACTGTTTTAGTCTGAATAGAGGCCCATAGATATGGCCAAAGTTCTTGCACCCAAAGGGGCTGGTGACCAACCACCCAGTTGGCATGGTACCATGTCGGTAGTCACAGCGTCATGCCCCAGTAGACGGCCCAGCTGTCCATACAGACAATCATTGCAGAGAGCTTCTGGGTGATCATGAGCCAAATTACTCAGAACTATGACCATTGACTGCTCTTTCACTCTCTGTCCTCCATCCATATTGTCCCAGTCTTAGGATGGAAAGTTAGAGCCCCTCACTTTGGGGGTTTCCCATGAATGGAGCCATATGTATACCAAGTATCTTTGGGTATAGGGGCTCTTCCCTCCTGATAAGTGCTCTCTGTTACTAGTGGCTCCAAAGAAAGTCCTTCCCACTTTCCACTGGTGTATGTCACTGGCCCCAATAAGTGTTTGAGTTTTCCACTTAAGGGGCTAGTGGAGAGGGGACTATGCTGTTGTAAATATGTATCCCATTTGGCCAGTGTAGGCATCTGTGTCATGTCACTACATGGCTTTGGGTCCAGTCTAGCACCCATCTTGTGATGGGATAGATTGTTATTACCTTGGTTGGAGCTGTTTCAGTGATGGTTTCTGTAGCCAGCAAGGCATGTTACACAGCAGCTAGTTGCTTCTCTATCAAGTTGTACTGGACCTCTGCTACTTTCCAGAGTTCTGACCAGAATCCAATAGGTTGGTGGGTCAATTCATGCCACTACCAGAGGCTCCACCCATAACCATCAGCAGTTACATGAACCCGTAGCTCACAGGGCCTTGATAGGTCCCTTAAACTCAAGGCCTGCACTGCCTTGGTTGCTCACTTAGCAGGGGTAAATGTAGATGCATATGCTTCATCCTAGTCCCACCTGATGCCCTTTCATACCAACTGGTATAAGGACCTCAGAATTTATGCCCACTGTGGGATAGACACTCTCCAGTAGCCCCAAAGACCCCCAAATTCTTGTAATACTGCCACAGTTGTAGGGATAGGGAAAGCCTGGAATTTATCTATGACTGCTTCTGGGATAGCTTTAGTCTTACCTGACCAGACAACCCTCAAGAACTTAACTGACAAACCAGGACCCTGAACATCGGTGCTGTTCACAGCCCATCCTTTCTCCTGTAGATGTTGAAACAGTCTAGTCTTCACCTTCTAGATCTGCAAGAGGATCAGACATGAGCATAATGTCATCAGCATAATGATGCACCTGCACCATTGGCAGTTTTTCCAATGCTGCCACATCCTGGGCTACAAGTCTGTGAGAAATGGTGGGACTGTGGAGGTATCCCTATAGAAGGACAGTGAACATCCATTGCTGGCCTTCCCACATGAAGGAAACTGTTCTTGACTTTCCTGTGCTATGCCAATAGAGAAGAAAGCATTAGCAAGGTCCACAGCATAATGATACATCCTTAGTTCATGACCAAGGGTGTCCATGAGGGCTGCTATAGAGGGGACAGCAGCATGCAAATGGGTTGTGACTTTATTCAATTCCCTGTAATCCACAGTCATATGCCAGGAGCTGTCCAGCTTTTACACTGACCACACATTATAGGACACTGCTAATATCCCATTTTGTGTGTGTGTGTATATATATATATATATATATATATATATGAAATATTGAAATATACTTATACCACATCTTTATCCATTCATCTATTGGTGGACACTTAGGATGCTTCCATATGTTGGCTATTGTAAATGATACTGCAATAAACACAGGGTTGCATTTATCTTTTCAAATGAGTGAGTTTTTTTCTTCAGGTAAATACCAAGAAGTGGAATTACTGGGTCATACGGTAGTTCAAGTTTTAATTTTTTGAGGAACCTCCATATTGTTTTCTATAGTAGCTTCACCAACTTACCTTTCCACCAAGATTGCATGATGGTTCTCTTTTCTTCACATCCTCACCAACACTTGTTATTTCCCATGTTTTTATACTAATAACTATGACTGGTGTGAGGTGATATCTCACTGTCATTTTGATTTGTATTTCCTGGTGATTAGTGATGCTGAGCATCATTTCATTTGTCAGTTGGCCATCTGTATGTCTTCTTTGGAAAAATGTCTACTACCCATGTTCTGTGCACATTTTTTAACTGAATTTTTGTTTATTTGGTGTTGAGTTGTATGAGCTCTTTATACATTTTGATACTAAACCCTTTTTGGATATATCATTTGCAAATATTTTCACCCATTCAGTAGGTTGGCTTTTCATTTTGTGCTGGCTTATTTTCCTGCATGGAAGCTTCTACTTTGATGTGGTCCCACTTGCTTATTTTTGCTTTTGTTTCGCTTGCCTAGGGAGGCATATCCTAAAAAAAAAATGTTAATGCAGATGTTCAAGATTTTGCTACCTGTATTTTCATTCAGGTATTTTCTGATTTCAAGTCTTAAATTTAGGTATTTAATCCATGTCAAGTTTATTTGTGTATATAATGTAAGATGGTGGCTAAGCTTAATTCTTTTGCATGAAGCTGCCCAATTTTCCCACCATTTATTGAAGACACTTTCTTTTCACCATTGTATATTCTTGCCTCTTTTTCATAAATTAATAGACCATATAGGCATGAATTTGTTTCTGGGCTCTCCATTCTGTTACATTGATCTATACATCTATTTTTGTGCCAGTACCATACTGCTTTGATTACTATAGCTTTGTAGTGTAATTTGAAATCAGGGCATGTGATACCTCCATCTTTTTCTTCTTTCTCAAGATTGTTTTGGTTCTTTAGGATCTTTTGTTGTTCTATATGAATTTTAGGATTATTTGTTCTGGTTCATTGAAAAAATGCCACTGGTATTTTGATAGGGATTGCATGGAGTCTGTAAATTGTTTTGGGCAAAATCACCATTTTGACAATATTAATTCTTTCTAGCATGAGCATGGGGTAGATTTCCATGTATTTGTGTCTTTTTTAATTTCTCTTATCAGTCTTACACTTTTCAGAGTACAGGGCTTTCACCTCCTTGATTAGGTTTACTCCTAATTATTTTATTATTTTGATGCAATTGTAAATGGAGTTCTCTTTCTGCTTGATCATTTTAGTATATAAGAATACAACAGATTTCTGTGTATTAATTTCATTTCCTACAACTTTGCTGAATTCAGTTATTAGTTCTAATACTTTTTTGGGTGGATCCTTTAGGGTTTCCTCTACATGTACCATGTCATCTGCAAATAGTGACAGTTTACTTCTTCCTTACCAATTTGGATGCCTTTTATCTCTTTATCTTGTCTGATTGCCATAGCTAGGACTTCCAGTACTGTGTTGAATAAAAGTGGTGAGAATGGATATCCTTGTCTTGTTCCTGATCTTATAGGAAAAACTTTCAGCTTTTCACCATTGAGTATGATGTTAGCTTTGGGTTTGTCATATATATGCCTTTACCATATTGAAGTATGTTACCTCTATTACCATTTTGTTGAGAATTTTTATCACAAATGGATGTTGAATTTTTTCAAATGCTTTTTCTGAGTCTATTGAGCTATTGAAATGATCATATGATTCTTTTCCTTTTGTGAATGTAGTGTATCACATTGATTGATTTACAAATACTGTACCATCTTTGCATCTCTGGAATAAATTCTACTTGATTGTGATGGATGATCCTTTTGATGTGTTTTTTAATTTGGTTTGCTAATATTTTGTTGAGGATTTTTGTATCTATGTTCATCAGAGATATTGGCCTACAATTTTTTTGTAGTGTGTTTTTCTGATTTTGTTATCAGGACAATGCTGACCTCACAAAATGAATTTTGAAAATTCCTTCCTTTTTAATTTTTTGGAATATTTTTTGAGAAGAATAGGTATTAACTCTTCAAATGTTTGGTAGAATTCACCTGTAAAACTACTTAGTCCTAAATTTTTGTTTGTTGAGTGTTGTTTGATTACTGATTCAATTTTGCTACCAGTAATGAGTCTGTTCAGGTTTTCTATTTCTTCCTGGTTTGGTCTTGGAAGATTGCATATTTCTAAGAAATTACCCATTTCTTCTAGGTTGTCCAATTTGTTGATGTATAACTTTTCACAATAATCTCTTATAGTCCTTTGTATTTTTTGTGATGTCAATTGTAACTTCTCTTTCATTTATGATTTTGAGTGCTTTCTATTTTTATTGGTGTGTCCAGCTAAAGGTTTGTCAATTTTTTTCTCCTCAAAGAACCAGCTTTTAGGTTTATTGACCTTTTGGGGGTTTTTTTTAGTCTCTATTTCTGCTCTGATCTTTATTATTTCCTTCCTTCTATTAACTTTGGTCTTTGTTTGCTCTTCTTTATTCTAGTTCTTTCAGTTGTGAGATTAAATTGTTTATTCAACAATTTCTTGTTTCTTGAGGTAGACCTCTATCACTAGAGAAACTTCCCTCTTGGAATTTTCCCAAAGTTTTGCTGTGTTCTAAAGATATTGAACTATTGTGTTTGTATTTTCATTTAGTCTCCAGATACTTTTTTAAATTTCCTTTTTGATTCTTTATTGTCGCATTGATTGTTAGTAACATATTGTTTAGCCTCCACATGTTTTTGTTTTATCCAGTTTTGTAACTGATTGATTTTCATATCATTTTGGTCATAAAATATGTTTGATATGATGCCAATCTGCTTAAATTGATTGAGACCTGTTTTATGGCCTAATCTGTGGTCTATACTGGAGAATGTTGCAATGGCACTTAAAAACAATGTGTTTTCTGCTGTTTTTGTATGAAGGTTCTGTATATATCTGTTAAAATGTATATTGTCTAATGTGTCATTCAAAGTCTTACTGACTTTCTGTCTGGCTCATCTCTCTATTGATGTAAGTGGGGTAATTAAAGTTCCCTACTATTATTGTATTACTCTGAATTTCTCCCTTTATATCTGTTAAGGTTTACTTTATATATTTAGGTGCTACTCTTTTAGGTTCACAACTATTTACAACTGTTATGAACTTTTGCTGGATTGAACCCTATATC
Organism: Phataginus tricuspis; assembly: GCA_029783875.1. NCBI lineage: Eukaryota > Metazoa > Chordata > Mammalia > Pholidota > Manidae > Phataginus > Phataginus tricuspis. Next base: position 78,655,366 of record JAQQAC010016209.1, read on the forward strand.
ATTATATAATGTCCTTCTTTGTCTTGTTACATTTTTTTAACTCTATTTTGTCTGCTATAAGTAGAGTTACCTCAATTTGAAAAAGTTTTCCATTTGCATAAAATATCTTTTTCCATCCCTTCACCTTCAGTCAGTGTTGTCTTTAGGTCTGAATTGAGTTTCTTATTAACAGCATTTAGATAGGTCTTTTTTTAATCCATTCAGACAACTTATGTCTTTTGATTGAATCATGTAGTCAATTTAAATTTGCAGTTATTTTTGATAGGCATGTACTTATTGCCATTTTCTTAAACATTTTCTGGTTGTTAAGTAGTTCATCTCTGATCCTTCTTTTCTTGATTTCTTTCCTGTGCCTAATGACATTCTTTGATGTTAGACTTCTTTCTATGCTTTGTGCATTTATTATAGGTTTTGGTTTGTGGTTACTATGAGGTTGATACATGGCATCCTATATATATAGCAGACTATGTTAATCTGATGGTCTCTAGAGTTTGAACACATTCTAACAATACTACATCTTTACTCCTCTTCCTCCATGATTTATATATATAATTTTACACCTTTTTATTTATTGATCTATTTAATTTTTTAGATATAATTGATTTTACTACTGTGGTATCTTAAACTTCATAATAACTTAATTGACTGATATCCTACCTTTGGTATATATTTTTTTTTCTAGGAGTGAAATGTTTTTCCTTTCATAATTTTCTTGTTTCTTTATGGCATTTCTTTTTCTTCTTAACATAGTCCTTTAACATTTCTTGTAATGCTAGTTTAGTGGTGGTGAACTCCTTAACTTATGTTTATGTGGAAAGTCTATGTTTTTCAGTTCTCAATTATAACCTTGTTGGGTCAAATTTTTGCTGTAGATTTTTTCCTTTCAAGACTGAATATATCATGTCACTCCCTCCTGGTTTGTAAAGTTTCTGCTGAAAAATCAGCTGATAGCCTTATGGGGCTTCCCTGGTACATAACTCATTGCTTTTTTCTTTCTGCTTTTGAGATTCTTTATCTCTAAACTTTGACATTTTAATTACTATTTGTCTTGGTGTGGACCTCCTTGGGTTCATCTTATTTGGTAATCTCTGTGCTTCCTGTATCTGGATGTCTGTTTCCTTTTCCAAGTTAGGGAAGACTTTAGCTATTATTTCTTCAAATAAGTTTCCCACCCCCTTTCTCTTTCCCTTCTTCCTGTGGGACTCTTATAATGAATGTTATTACATTTGCTTTTTTTCCAAAGGTTCTTTAACCTATCCACATTTCTTTTTATTCTTTTTTCTTTCTGCTGTTTATCTTGAGTGCTTTCCATTTACTCACTATTCCAAATCACTCTTTCTTCTGTATCCTCTAATTTTCTGTTGATTCTCTCTGGTGTGTTTTTCATTTCTCTTGTTGTATTTTTCTTCTCTGGTTCTTTTTTTGTATTTGCTCTATATTTCTTGAAATCCTCACTAAGTGCATCCATTTTTCTCTCAAGTCTAGTGAACATCTTTACAACCATTACTTTGTACTCTTTATCAGGTAGATTGCTTAACTCTTTCATTTAGTTCTTTTTCTGAAGTTTTGTCATGTTCTTTCTTTTGGAGTATATTCCTCTGTCTCCTTATTTTTGTTGACTTCTGTATCTGTTTCTATGAATTAGGCAAAACAGCTATCTCTCCCAGTCTTGAAGGAGTGACCTTATGTGGGAATGTCTCCTGGGTATACTGTGCATACATGACAGCTTTAACTGTCTGGTGGTTGGGTGAGCACAGGCCATGGGGGTCCCAGTGTGCAGCTCTGAGTCAAGGGTGACCCTGGCTGGATGGCCAGGGCTGAAAGGGTGTAGATTATTATCTTCATGTTTGCCAGGCTAGTGGCACCCTGGAGGGATGTAAGGGGTAGAAGGGGCATGGACTTGGGAGTCCCAATGTGCACCAGACCAGGGGGAACTCTGGTGGGACCACTGGGTCCAAAGGGGCACAGAGTGGGTGTCCTAATATGCACCATACTTGTACCACCATGGTGGAACTGCTGGATCTCAGGTGGGCATGTTTGTGTGTGGGCAGAGGACTGCCTAGAGAGATATTTGGAGCTGCTGTGTATTTTCACACCTTTTTCCCAGTTGCGCTACCAAAATGCAGGTGGAACGTAAAGAATACCACTCATCAGCACATCTTATCCCAGAAAGAATTCTAGTAGTTGCCCTGCCCTTTGGTGGGTGCTCTAGTTTTATAATTCAGTTTCCTTTTCTTATAGCCTAATTGCCCTTTAAACTTCAGTGGTTTTTTTGTGTGTTTGTGCCCCAGAGCAGAGAAATATACACGTGGGACACTCAGTGATATCCTTCCTATGGCATGTTCCTTCCTCGGGGGTGGGGTTCCCACCATTACCATGTCTTTATCTCTCCTGCCATTTTTAATGTGTTCTCCCTATCCCTCATTGTGCAGAAGTTGTTCATTCAGCCCTCAGTTCTCCTTCATGAGGCATTGCTCTGTATTTAAGTGTTGATTCAGTGTGTCCACAGGAGGAGGTGAGTTCAGACTTTCTAGGCCAACACCTTGTACCTCCTCCTCAGTACCTTCTTCCAGTCAACTTATTGATAGAAGTTATTTAAAACATTTATAACTGATGATGGAGTAATATCTAAAGTAATTAATTGAACCACATGAAAAACAAGAAGAAAAATAAGACAATGGAAATGGGCAAGGATAAAGACAAGTTAGGGAAAGGAAAATTCAGTGAATAGTAAGTACAGAAAATAATGCTCAAAATACATAGTAAACAAAGAAATGTATATTTAAAATGCTATGACACTTTATATTCACATTTGTAAAAAATAGAAAATTTTACACTGTTGCCTATTGGCAGGGATAGGGAAAACATATCTCATTCATCACCAACAAACATGTAGACATGTGCAGCCATTCTGAAAATCAGTGTGACAGCAATCAAGTACACATATATACTATGATCCATAATACTTCTTCTGGCTGTGTAACCCAGGAAAATTCTCATATAGTACCAAACGGGAATATATAAGAGGATATTTATGATAGCATTTTTTACGGTAACTCAAAGTTAGAGATAATTTAGGGGTGGATCACTGGAAATATAGATAATCAAAATGCGGATACCGCCTCTGGTTTCTGCTCAGAGATATAGAGAGCAGAAAAGAGCATCACTCTCATGCTTACAATAAGGAAAATGCTAGAGAAACTGAAAATTAAGGAATTATTGAAACAATCAGAGAACTAAAGCAAAAGACTAAACAATTAATTTAAAATCTAAGGAGAGACTAGCACCCACAACAAGAAACCAGGATCTTGCACAGACTTAGCTGGAGAAAATGTCACTGGATTCCATATGAGACAGTATGAATTTTCAGTTAAAAGTATGAACAAATTTCTAAAGGCTGAGAGCATGGGCTAGAGTAAGAGTATAAAGATTTTAGGATTGGCAGATATATTAAGGTTAGTACCTCCTGAAAACTTTTTTCCATGAACACCACCAGGTACTCACAAGGAAAGTAGAAGGAATCATGATAAAATTTTCTTCATTTTGCTGGCTAGGGGAAAGGAATAGCAGCCTCAGATTCCACCTACATCTATCTCTTCTAATTCTCCTATGGAAGAAAAGTCTTAATCTGTAAGGCATGAACAACAAAAACTGTACCCGTAAGACATCAGAGCAAGAAATATTATCAAGTATAAACAAGAATATTAATAGTGATGAAAAAAATCAATTCACCAAGAAGTCACAGTGATCCTAACAATCATGCTTCTAACAAGACAGACTCAAAATATGTGAAACAAAACTTTATAGCACTGAAGAGAGAAAAATGTAAATCCACAATTAAAATCAAATACTTTAATTCTTTCTAAGGAATTTATAGAACTAATAGGCAGAAAATCACAGATAGACCATATTCTGGAACATTAATTTTAAAAAATTCAAAGAAACAGAAAGTATATTCTAGGACCAGAATTAAGCTAAAAATTGATAACAGAAAGAGGATTGTAATGTCCCCAAATACTTGGACATTAAACACCACACTAGTAAATATTCCACACATCAAAGAAGAAGGCTTTGACATTGAACATACTTTGATTGAAAATATTTTGAAATTAATGAAAATGAAAACAAGATATATAAAAATTTGCGGGATGCTGCTAAAGTTGTGCTTAGGAGAAATTTAAAGGAATTAATGCTTGTACTAGAAAGGAGAAAAAAATTATCTGAAATCAGTAAATACCTTAAATAGAAGAAAAAATTAACAAAGGTGAACAAAGTAAATAATAAAGGTAAGAGCATAAATCAATTGAAAACAGAAAAAACAGAAGGAAAATTAATGAACAGAAAAGATGTTTCTTTGAAAAGATCAGTAAAATTGACAAATCTCTAACCAGAGTGACCAAGATAAAGACACAATTACCACTGTCAGTAATGAAAGACTGAATACTACCTCTGATCACACAAACATTAAAGGATAATAAGAGAATATTGTGAGCAACTTTATAATAAAAAATTAGATAACCCAAATAAAATGGACTAATTACTCTAAATATACTGTGGTAGGTAGAATGGCCTCACAAAAAAAGTGTCCATTCAGTAATCTCCAGAACTCATGAATATGCTACATTACTGGACAAAAACAGTTTGAAAAAATAAAAGTTACAGAATTCTGAAAAAAACATGGTGGAGTAGGATGGCAAGGCAGAAACCTCCTCTTGTGAACATACCAACAAAGCAACTACAGCAAATACAACTAATAATGGAAACACCGTGAAGACTACATAACAGACCATTTACAACTGGTTAAGTAGAGAAGATCACAGTGAGAAGGGTAAAGTGGCAGAGCCATGATTGACCAGGACCCAAGTCGCTCACCTATCACAGTCCACAAGTGGAAGGGAGAGGAATGGAGTGAGGGGAGGATAAGTGCTCAGGAATCCAGCACACCTGGCCCTGGAGATATTCTCTGTGAACACAAGTCCACATTGCATGGTCTTTGGTGATTAATGTGGCTGGAAACCAGGGAGAGTTGGAGCACATTGGGAGGACAAAACTCCTGTTGCTTGTGGAGGATAGGCACGCTCCATCAGTCCCACTGAGATCCAAAACAGAGGTAGTAGTTTGAAAGAATTACTAGCAGCAGAAAGTGTGCCAGAAGGACCGGGATTGGAGGGAGTTCTATCCAGAGGACAAAGGACAGGTGGATGATACTTCCCCAGCCTTCTCTAAGCCCAATATGTCAGCTACTTAAGAGAGCCAGCTCCAAATGATCCATCTCCCTTGCTGGAGGCTCAGCCTCATGGAGGTACTCCCTTGTGTACCCACTGTACCCATCCCTTTCAGTCCAAAAATGATCTGACATTGCTGCCTGGCAGGTGGTGGGAGGACACTTTACCTGCTTTCCAAAGATTCCTTTCACCAAACAGGTGAGGCTCTTGTGGGAGGCACTTCTAAACTCTCCAGCTCCCTAACTGGTTGCTCAGGCCTGCAAGAGTACTCTTCTGCATATCCACCTGGCTTGATTTATCCAGCATAGAAAACCATTGCTGACTGGCAGGCAGATAGTGGCTCTGCCCACAATGAATCTCAGCAAAAGGCTTCACATCACACAAAGGACACACAGAGGAAAGTGGTCAGCCTCTGGTGATAGAGATCAGCCACTTCCAGCAAACAGACATAAAGGTGGCCCTGCCCACACCCCAAAAACAGCAGTGGTAGCTCTACCATAAAGGACAACCAGCATTTGTGAGCAAAGAGCCTTCTTTTAGCTTCTGGGCACCACAGGGCAGCAACATCATAAAGGCACTACTTTCTAGGCAAGGAGATATAGCTGATCTATCTAATGCAAAGAATGAACACAGAAAGACTGACAAAATGGGGACGCAGAGGAATATGTTGGAAAAACAAAGCAAAACAAGACACCAGAAAAAGAGCTAAATGAAATGAAGATTACCAATCTTCTTGATAAAGATTTCAAAGTAACAGTCATAAAGATGCTTCTTTACTTGGGGAAAAGAATTGATGGTCTCAGCAAGAACTTCAACAAAGAGATAGAAAATTTGAGAAAGAGCCACTCATTGCTGAAGAATACAATAACTAAAATGAAAAATACAATGGAGGGAATGGATGGTACACTGCTGAAAGTAAAGGAGAGAAACAATGAAATGGAAATTAGAGAACAGGAAAATAATGAAGCTGAGGAACAGGGAGATAAAAGAATTTATAAAAGTGAGAAGATGCTGAGAGCTGAGGGACAACTTGAAATGAAACAATATTTGCATAATAAGGGTCCCAGAAGGAGAAAAGAGAGAAAAAGAAGTAGGACATCTCTTTGAAGAAATAATTGCTGGAAATTTCCCCAATCTGGGTCAGGAAATAAACGCCCAGGTCCTGAAAGCACTGACAGCCCCTAACAAAAGGAGGCCCAGGGAGACAACACCAGACATATGGTAATTAAAATGGCAAACATTAAAGATAAAGAGAAAACCTTAAAAGCAGCACGAGAGAGGTAGACAGTTACCTGTGAGGGAAACTTCATAAGGTTATCAGCAGATTTCTCAACAAACTTTATGGGAAAGAAGGGAGTGGCATGAAAAAGTTAATGTATTAAAAGGTAAAAACCTACAACCAAGAATCCTCTACTCAGTAAGGTTTTAATACAGAACTGAAGTATAAATTAAAAATTTTCCATATAAATGTAAGTTAAAAGGAATCACCACCTATACTTGGAAAAAAGATGGCAGCATGAGAACTAAGGCAGGGTTCTCCTCCCAAAACCACATATAATATGAAAATACAGCAAATAAAACTATTCCTAAAAGAGTGACCAGAAATTATTGCACATGCCAGTCTACATCTGGGAAAAGAGAACGGAATATCTACATCACAGAAAATCTACACCACAGAAAAGGGTAAAGTAACAAAACTGTGACCCAATGGGACCCGAGTACTCCCACAAACCCAGCTCACTTGTGGGAGGAAAAGAAACAGAGCAGGGAGGGAGTAGAAGCCCAGGACTGCTAAATACCCAGCCTTAGAAATCTACTCCAGGAGCACAAACCCACATTGCATGGTGCTCTGGAGATTAGAGGGGTTGAAAAACAAAGTCAGAGACTGAGATTCCAGCCACTCATAAACAGCAGGTTCCTACAGCCAGCTGCTCTGAGACAAAAGAAAGGTGGGCACTTTGAAAGACTTCCCAACAGTGAGAGGGCTGCTAAAGGGGCAAGGATTACACAAAGCTTGATGCTCAGGAGAAGGAACAGGTGGACAAAAATCATTCTGGCACACACAGCTCAGCAGGTTGAGAACTTTCAGGAGTTCCAGGTGCTCCATCCCCCAGCTGGCAACGCAGCACTGAGGCACCCCACTGTGATAAGCAGCCTGCTGCATCTTCCTCCCTGCTGGCACCTAGACATAAACCTGCTGCACCCACCATCACATCAGGCCAGCCAGAGGGCAGTCCTGCCTAAGGCAACTACACAGGCCTAACACAGAGGCTGCTCCTTGCACCTATGGCTAACTGGCCCTGACAGCAGAGGCAGGCACCACAGCCGGGAAGCAGGAAAGGGCTCTGTCCTCCAGACAGGCACTAGTGCCGCTCATCTGCAACCCCCGCCATTGTTGCAGGCCATCCAGAGGGCAGCCCCTCTTATGTCAGCTAAAGGCGTTAATGCAGAGGTTGCTCCCTGCATGTGCAGCTAACTGGCCTGACAGCGGAGGCAGGCACCATAGCCAGGAAGCACGAATGAGCTCACTCTTTAGGGTAGGCTCCAAAACCTCTTGCCCGTGACCACTACCATCACCCCAGGTGCTGGGCAGCTCCAAAGAGCAGGGCTTCTGGGCACTAGAGGATGCTGCCTACAGAAACCTAATATTTCTTATTATCTAATAGGATTATGAAAAAGCAGAAGAATCTTGTTCAATACAAAATACCTCAAACACCAGAAAGAGGGCACAATGAAACTGAAATCACCAATCTTCCTCAAAAAAAGAACCTTTAGATTGTGTTTGTAATAGAATACTAAGTGAGTTAAATTAGACTGTTAGATAGTAAGGGAACTACCCTTGAACCTTTGGTAACCACGATTCTAAAGCCTGCAATGGCAATAAGTACATACCTATCGATAATCACCCTAAATGTAAAGGGTCTGAATGCACCAATCAAAAGACATAGAGTCACTGAAAGGATTAGAAAAACAAGACTCATCTATATGCTACCTATAAGAGACTTACTTCAAACGCAAAGACATACACAGACTAAAACTGAAGGGATGGAAAAAGATATTTCATGCAACTAATGGGGAGAAAAAAGCAGGAGTTGCAGTACTTGTATCAGACAAAATAGACCTCAAAACAAAGAAAGTCACAATAGACAAAGAAGGACATTACATAAAGATAAAGGGGTCAGTCCAACAAGCAGATATAATCATTATTAATATCTATGCATCCAACACAGGAGCTCCCAAATATGTGAAACAAACACTAACAGAATTAAAGGGGAAAATAGAATGTCATGCATTCATTTTAGGAGACTTCAACATACCACTCACTGAAAAGCACAGATCAACCAGACAGAAAATAAGTACAGAGACAGAGGCACTGAACAACACAATAGAACAGATGGACCTAACAGACATCTATAGAACACTCCATCCAAAAACAACAGGATACACATTCTTCTCAAGTGCACATGGAACATTTTTCACAATAGATCATGTACTAGGCCACAAAAAGAGCCTCAGTAAATTCACAAAGATAGAAATTATATTAACCAACTTCTCAGATCATAAAGGTATGAATCTAGAAATAAACTGTGCAAAGAAAACAAAAAGACCCACAAACACATGAGGCTTAACAACATGCTCCTAATCAATGGATCAATGACTAAATTAAAACAGAGATCAAGCAATATATGGAGACAAATGAAAACAGCAGCTCAATGCCCCAACTTCTGTGCAACTCAGCAAAGGCAGTTCTAAGAGGAAAGTATATAGCAATTCAAGGCCTTTCTAAAGAAGGAAGAACAATCCCAAATGAACAGTCTAAATTCACAATTAATGAAATTGGAAAAGAAGAACAAATGAGGCCCAAAGTCAGTAGAAGGAGGGACATAATAAAGATCAGAGAAGAAATAAATAAAATTGAGAAGAATAAAACAATAGAAAGAATTAATAAAACCAAGAGCTGGTTCTTTGAGAAAATAAACAAAACACATAAACTCCTAGCCAGATTTATCAAGAAGAAGTAGGACTCAAATAAAATGAGACAAAAAAGGAATAGTTCTGTCACCAAAGATATACAAAGAACTATTAGAGAATTCTATGAAAAATTGTGTGCCAATAAATGGAACAACCTAAAAGAAATAAGAAAACTTCTAGTAAAGTACAACCTTTCAATATTGACCCAGAAAGAAACAGAAAATTTGAACAGACCAGTTACCAGTAATGAAATTTAATTTGTAATAAAAAAGAAAACCTCCCAGAAAACAACAACCTAGGACCAGATGACGTCACAGCTGAATTCTACCAAACATTTTAAAAAGAGTTAATACCCATCCTTCCTAAAATATTCCAAAAAGTAGAATGGAAGGAAGAATACTTGCAAACTCATTCCATGAGGTCAGCATCACTTTAATACCAAAACCAGACAAAGACATTACAAAAGAGAAAATTACGTACCAATATTCCAGATGAACATAGATACAAAACTCATCAACAAAATATTAGCAAGCCAAATTAAAAAATACATCAAAAGGTTCATCCATCACAACCAAGTGGCATGTATTCCAGAGATGCAAAGATGGTACAGTATTCATAAATCAATCATTGTTATACACCACATTGACAAAAGGAAGGATAAAAATCATATGATCATCTCAATAGATGCTGTAAAAGCATTTTAAAAAATTCAACATCCATTTATGATAAAAATTCTCAAGAAATTAAAATAGAGGTAACATACTTCAATATGGTAAAGGCCATATGATACAAACCCAAAGCTAATATCATATTCAATGGTGAAAAGCTCAAACCATTTCCTCTATGATCAGGAACAAAACAAGGATGTCCATTCTCGCCACTTTTATTCAACACAATACTGGAAGTCCTAGCTATGGCAATCAGACAAGGTAAAGAGATAAAAGGCATCCAAATTGGTAAGGAAGAAGTCAACTGTCACTATTTGCAGATAATATGGTACATATAGAGGAAACCCTAAAGGATCCACCCAAAAAAGTATTAGAACTAATAACTGAATTCAGCAAATTTGTAGTATATGAAATTAATACACAAAAATCTGTTGTGTTCTTATATACTGACAACAGTCTAGCAGAAAGAGAAATATGGAAAGCAACTCCATTTACCATTGTATTAAAAAGGATAAAATACTTATAAATCAACCTAATCAAGGTAGTGAAAGACCTATACTCTGAAAACTATAAGACACTAATGAGAGAAATTAAAGAAGGCACAAATAAATGGAAATATACCCCATGCTCATGCTAGGAATAACTAATATTGTCAAACTGGTGATTTTGCCCAAAGCAATTTTCAGACTCAGTGCAATCCCTATAAAGCTACCAGTGGCATTTTTCAATGAACCAGAGAAAATAATCCTAAAATTCATATGGAATAGCAAAAGATCCTGAAGAGCCAAAAAATCTTGAGAAAGAAGAAAAAGATAGAGGTATCACATGGCCTGACTTCAAACTATAACACAAAGCTATAGTAATTAAAGCAGTTTAGTATGGGTACAGGAACAGATCTATAGTTCAATGGAACAGAATAGAAAGCCCAGATATAAACCCATGCACATATGGTCAATTAATAAATGATAAAAGAGCCATGAATATACTATGAGGAAAAGACAGCCTCTCCAATAACTGGTGTTACAAAAACTGGATATGAACATGCAAGAGAATTAAACTATTACTGTCTAATTCCATACACAAATTTAATTTGAAATAAATTAAAGGTCTGAACCTAAGACATGAAACCATAAATCTCTTAGAAGAAAACATAGGCTAAAATCTCTTGAGCATAAACATGAGTAACTTTTTTCTCGACACATCTCCCCAGGCAAGGGAAAGAAAACCAAAAATGAATAAGTGGAACTACATCAAACGAAAAAGCTTTTGTAGAGCACAGCACAGCATCAACTAAACAAAATGACAACCAACAGTATGGAAGACTATATTCATAAATAATTTATCCACTAAGGGGTTAACATCCAAAATATATAAAGAATTCATATGACTCAACACCAAAAATATAAATAACCTGATTAAGAAATGGACAGAGGACCTGAATAGAAAGTTTTCCAAAGAAGACATATAGACGGCCAATAGGCACATGAAAAGATACTCCACATCACTAATCATCAGGGAAATGCAAATCAAACCACAACGAGAATTCACTTCACATCAGTCAGAATGGCCACTATAAAAAACAAAGCATAACAAGTATTGGTGAAGACGTGGAGAAAAGGGAACCCTCCTGCACCATTGGTGGAAATGTGCAACCACTAGGCTATATATCCAGATAGGCTATAAAAATTGGTGCAGCCAGTGTGGAGAGCAGTATGGATGTTCCTCAAAAAACTAATATAAAAATACCACACAAATCAGTAACTCCACTTCTAGGAATTTACCCCCAAAAAAGAAAATCTCTATTTCAAGAAGATATATGTACCCCTATGTTTATTGCCTCATTTATTTACATAGCCTAGATATGGAAGCAACCAAAGCATACATTAATAAAAGTGTCTACCAATAGATGAACAGATAAAGAAAATGTGGTACATATACACAATGGAATATTATTTTGTCCTAAAAAAAATAAGAAATCCTTCCATTTGTGACAACATGGATGGACCTAAAGGATACTATGCTAAGTGAATTAAGCCAGGTGGATAAAGACAAATACCATATGATTTCACTTACATATGGAATCTAAAACCAAAACAAAATGAACAAAATAGGAACACTCATAGACACTGAGCAGCGACTGGTGGTCACATAGTGGGTGGTTGAAATAGGTGAAGGAGACTAAGAGGCACAAAATCTTAATAATATAAATTAGAGATGAAAGTACAGCATTGAGAGTGTAGTCAATAGTTCTGTGCCATCTTTCTATGTTGACAGAAAATAACTACACTAGTTGAGGTTAGGATTTAATGTATATAACTGTAGAATCACTATATTGTATACCTGAAATCAATATAATATTGCATATCAACTATTCTTCAATTTTTAAAATTTTTCAAAATAAAGTTACAGATTCAGTTCAATCTCTTTCAAAATATCAAGGTCCTCAACCAAGGGGGAAAAGAGTAGAAGTAGACCTTGATGTGGGGAGATTATGCTGGATTATATGGGAGGCCCAACCTTATTATGTGGTTCCTTAAAAGCAGAGAACTTTTCCTAGTTAAGTCAGAAAAAACATGTAATAGGCATTTGATCATTCAATTAATGCACAAAAAGCATTTAACAAACTAGCTCCTTTTCATAATAAAATACTCAACAAATTAGTAATAAAAATAAACTATGTTAATAAAGTCCATATAAGGAAAACTGACAGCTAATATCTTAGTGGTAAAAGACTAAGAGCTCTTCCTCTAAAATCAGGCACAAGACAATTAAGACTCCTATTGCCACTTCTATTCTATAAAGTACTAGAAGTCCTAGCCAGAGCAACTAAGCAAGAGAAACATCAGACATCCTTTTCAAAGGTCTATTGACCATACAGGTGTGGATGTATTTCTGGGTACTCTGTTCTGTTCTACTGGTCTATATGTCTGTCTTTATATGAGTAGAATACAATACTGTTTTGATTATTGATGCTGTGTAACATTGGAAGCTTTTCCATTTGTTTTGTCTTGTTTAATTTATTTCATCAATATTTTATAGTTCTCAAAATACAAGTCTTTCACCTCCTTAGTTGAGTTTCTTCTTAAATATGTCATTCTTCTTAGATGCTATTGTAATGAAATTGTTTTCCTACTTTCCTTTCCAGATAGTTCATATTTAGGCTATATAAATGCAACTTATTTTCATAAGTTGATTGTGTATCCTTCAACTTTACTGGATTTATTAGTTCTAATAATTTTCTGGATTGTTAAACAGTCTTTAGGATTTTGAGGAACTTCTATTGGGTTGCCCATAATGGCACCATTTTGCATTTTCATCAGTAAACAGGAAAAATTATACTTCTTTTTTTCTGATTTGGGCACCTTTTGTTTCTTTCTCTTGCCAAATTGCTCTGGCTAGGATATCCAGTATGATGTTTAATAGAATATGTAAGAGTGAGCTTTCCAAAATATATAAGGAACTTCTGTAAAAAAAGGCAAGAAAAAAAATAATGTGGTTTAAAAATGAGCTAGACTTTAACAGACATTTTTCAAAAGAAGACATGAAACGGGCAACAGTAATATGAAAAACTGCTCAAGGTCACTAATCATCAAGGAAATGCAAGTCAAAAACACAGTGAGATATCACCTCACACCTGTCAGGGTATCTATTATTTAAAAAAAAAAAGTAAGAATTGGTGAGAACATGGAAAATTTAAATCATTGCATACTGTTGATGGGAATGCAAAATGGTGCAGCCACTATGGGCAATGCTATGAAATTTCCTCAAAAATTAAATAGAATTATCATATGATCCAGTAGTCCTACTTCTGAGTATATGTACAAAAGAATTGAAATTGGGATAACAAATAAATATTACAAATCCCATGTTCATTAGAGCACTATTTACAATAGCCAAGATGTAGAAACTACCTAAATGTCCATCAAAGATATATATATATAAAGTGGTATATACTAAAATGAATACTCTTCAACCTTTAAAAAAAAAGATAATTCTACAACCACATGGATGAACCTTGAGGACATAATTCTGTTAATTAAGCCAGCCACAGAAGGGCAAATATTCCATGATACTAATTATATAAAGTATCTGAAATAATAAAATTCCTAGAATCAAAAAATAGAAAGGAGGTTGTTAAGGACTTCATAAAGAGGCAAATTGGGAGTTACTAATCAACAGGCATAATGTTTCAGTTAAGCAAGATGAATAAGCTCTAGAGATCTCTTTTACAAAATTGTACCTACAGTCAACAATAATGTACACTTAAAAGTGTTTCATGAGGGTAAACCTCATGTTAAGTACTCATGACAAAAAAATAAAAATTTTAAAAGAAACCAAAGGTATCTAATGAGAGTGATATGAGCATCATGGTGGCATTAAGATGTTCCTCCTTTTTATACCCCTTTCAAACAATGATTGGGTATCCATACATGAACAAAAGTACTTTTATAGGTGATGTGCGATCCAGCACTGTACACCAAGGGACCCAGGAGGAGTCTCACCTACCTATGGATCTGGTAATATGCAGACAGACCTTGGTATGGGCTGAAGAGCCAATGTAGTCATAGAACCTGCCTAGATCCCTCTTGCAATGGTCAGGAAACAACCTGGGGAGAGCTGACCTGAGAAGATCCAAACTGGAAAGGAAGAAATAAAATCATCTCTGTTTACACACATTATCTTATTTGTAGAATATTTTAAAGATTCCACAAAAAAATCTGTTATAACTAATAAATTAAGCTAAGAAGCAAATGAAGCAAGGATACAAAATCAGTGCATAAAAATCAAGTACATTTCTGTACAATAACAGTGAGTGTCATGAGTTAGCAATTTTACTCCACAGTACTGCTGCTTCAACATTTCATTTTTTTTTTTAGCTAACCAGCTTGCAGAGACCTTAAACTGATACTAGCCTCTTCATGTAAGCACAAGGCCTAGATAACAGCATACAGAGCCACAAGCAAATGCAAGTTCCTGTTATGGCTTCCCAATATCCCTTGTGATCAACAGTCCTTCATGCCTCCCAGCCTCTTACTCTTGTGCACTCTTTAGATAAGACCTTCATGGGACTTACCGAAACCCCACTCTTTTGGTTTGAATTGACCAATCCAGCCTTAGCCTAAGAACACTGAAGTACTTTACTTATGGGCTCTAATAAAGGCATATGGCCCAGCTTCTATTTCTCTTTGCACTCTGCCTTCAACTCCTCTGTATAGCTCCTTAGGTATGCCAGGTACTTAACCCAGGACCTGTGACTAATAAACTTCTCTAGTTCAATTTCTCTGTGTTCTGTTGAACTGGCTCACCATCTGGCCCAATAATCCACTTAATATGTGTTAATTTGACAGATTCATAACAATTGAGGTTGAAAACAGTATAGAATTCTGCTAGCAATTGTAGTGGGGGGGTACCTTTTAGCTGCAAATGACTGACTGGCTTTCCCAGGTTGGTAATTCTATCTGCAAGGTAATTCTTTCTGACATTCTTTTGCATAGCTTTGGGCTGCAGCACACTGCTTATGCAAAGTACTGCTCAAGCTTCCCACCTGTGGGTAAAATTGCAATATTTCCAAAATCTTTCGCTTGGCTTTAGTGCATCTCCAAATCAATAGGTGTTTCCAAGGGGTGTAGAGAAGTAGTCCATCTCCATATCAATAGGTGATTAAAAGGGTGGGGGGAGCGAGGGCATTTCTGGACCTGAGAGGTTAGGTGTGGTCACTTTTGCAGTTGGGTCATGAAAGACAGGGATGAGCAGAACTGGACGACTGCTTGTAAGCAATAAATGGGTTTCTCCCACTTTATTTCTCCCTGTGACTGATTTTTACTTCAAAGGTTATTTACCCCTGGGGTGAGTTACCCCTAGCATGTGTTAGATCCTGCATGTATTTTTTGCCTCTAAACATGGACACTGCTGACTGTTAGGTGAATTGGCTAACATATTCTCAAGGTCCTGTTGCATTTGTTAACAGCCAGGATAATGAGTGACAACCCCCACACAAATGCTTTCATTTGGGTACTGGATAAAGGTGCCAGGCAGTGCCCTTAGAAGGAAGAAAGATAGACTCCCCTTCTCTGACCACTGTGTTTGTGGACAGCTCTGGGACTCCAATTCCTAACCAATATGATAGGGATACCCTTGATAAAGAAGATATGGCTCCTTACAAAGACAAGTGCAGACAGAGCCTATAGTCCCTTTCTTGCCCTATACCTACTGCCACCACACCTCATCCCCCAACCCTATGGGATATTGTGGGTCACACACCTGGCACATAGTGGCACAAAACTTAATGGCCCAATATAAACAGCCTGAGCACCCAGTGCTGGTACTACTTAAAATGCTTGAGAAAGTTAGCAAGCTACTCACAAAATGAAAAACACCCATAAAAGCAGCCTGGGCTGCTCAGCATTGCAGGATACCAACATGCCAAAGCCCTGGTTCCATACTCATGGGGTCTAGGTGCCAGCCCCAGCGATCCTGCCACTGTTGTGCTAGTGGAGGCTAACTCCAATCCTAGTGAGGTCTATTAAGACATCCTGAAGAAGAAAGTAGCCTCTTATGAGCCTGACTGCTGAGAATATCCACTGCAGATTTTTCTGGTAATACTCTGAAGGTCAAATCAGTAGGAGATAATAGAGAATTAAAAACTAAAACTTGAAATTTTATGTCTCAAGATACAAAATATTTTAAAATACTTTATAGAACAGGAGGGAGAAAAGGGTTTGACTGGCTGTTCAGTGTTTAATACTGGCTCTGAGCTATTACTCAGTGCCACAGAAATGGTTTTTGGAATGGAGATAACAATGAACTAACAACACTAAATTGCACAGGTTCCTGCCATTAAGGCTTCTATTCTGAATGTTACAGAGGTGATAGATGATATCTAAAAGGCTCAAGGCTCCTATTTTGCTGTCCCAGATTTAGTCAACATGTTCCACTCAGCCCCAATAACTGAAAACTTACTGAGTCCTGATAACAGAAAATTCACTTCAAATTCAGTGAGTTTGTTTTCACTTTTGAGGGCATTCTACTTGTTGCCAGTGGGTTATCTAAATAGTCCTGTCATCACATATCACCAATGCATGCAAGATCTAAATTCATTCAAACTAACCTGCTGACATCTTTGATATTATATAGATGACATTCTAATTTGGAGGGGCTGTTTAAGCATGCTATCCAGGAAGTCTTGCACCTATTAACATAACATGTATAGCAGAGATGATAGGCCATTGTCCTGCATAAGAGCCAGTGACCAGCACTTTTGTCAAGTTTCGTGGCATGGCCATTCTTAAGGCCAAAAAATTCTTCTAGCTGTAAAATATCAACTCTTCAAATTCAACTCTCCCACTACACTATGGAAGACACAAAATTTATTAGGTCTTTTGAACTTTTGGAGGTAACACATTCAGCATTTTTCCACTTTACTTGGGCCTACTTAATGCCAATGCATACAAATTGGGGAGAACCACAAAAAGCTACCTTATGATAGCTGGACCATCAAGCAGTAGTTTAGGCCCTGCCCTTAGTCCCTCTGGGCTCATATTTCCAAGTTAAATCATTGGTGACACCTGTGTACACCTTGTGGAGTATCTAGACTAAGCATGGCTCTACCTGGCTTCCCATGGGTTTCTGGACCAAATGACTACCCCAGACATGTCTGGAACATGCCACACAAGTCCCAAATCTTGGTACCCTACTGGACCCTTTTAGAGACAGAGACATTAACAGTACCTAGCTTACTGCTTCATACACAGATCCCTATCCTGCCTTGAATCAGGAATTCAACCCAGCAAAGGCTATATGTGACTACTGAGACACTACGGTTAAAGTGAAATTAGTACCTTCAGGAAAAGGCTAAACCTGATGTCAAGGGTTTTCCAAATTACAGGAGGATG
The DNA here is from genome assembly GCA_029783875.1 of Phataginus tricuspis. Lineage (NCBI taxonomy): Eukaryota > Metazoa > Chordata > Mammalia > Pholidota > Manidae > Phataginus > Phataginus tricuspis. The sequence continues at coordinate 78,673,123 of JAQQAC010016209.1, forward strand.
TGGCTTCCCCCTTGCTTATCCCCTTGACCACTTACATGGAGGTACACCTAGTGGCACCTCCACTACCAGCCCCTCTAGCACTTTGGAAAGTCCCTTGAGATAAACTGTCTTAAATGGAAAGGAAGTTGATATTCTTCACCAAAAGCAGTGCCACCATTGTACACAATACAGCCTACTGGAAGATCACAGAGCATCATCATATCATCCTGCCAGAAGCATATCTCTAGTTGAGGAGGGCTCTCCTGGCTCTGCCCAACTGGAAAAATTGGTGATGGTGCACCTGGCTCTACAACAGGTCATAAAAATGAAACACCCAAAAAAGGCACACATTTCTTGACTCTTGAGCAGTAGCCAGCGGGCTTATAGTCTGGTTTGAACAATGACAAAGGGATAATTTTATGATTCAAGGAAAGCCTATCTGGTATGCCTCCATTAGGAAAGAAATAGCCAACTCATACATACTGATTATTGTCACTCATATCTGTGTGCACACATACTAACAAACAGCAGAAGCACATTATAATAGCATTGTAGACTCATTATCCAAATTACATGCCTGTTCCAAGGCCTCACATGAGCAACTTTGCAAGACACTAAACACAGACTCAGATAAAACTATCTTCCAGAGATGCTGTATCCACTAGTAAAGTGGGGCCTTATTACATTAGCTCATAGGGGAGTGACAGCACTCACTGATTGGGCATACATCTCCAATCACCCCAGTTCTAACCAGAGATGTGGTAGATAATTGCCCCCTTTGCTCCCAAATTGAACTCTGGAAGGATCCTAACTGGGCATCTGTGTCCTGGGGTGACAGACCCTAATTTTAATGGCAAAATTATTGTATTGGGCCACTGCCACACTCCCTGGTATGCAGTTATCATTATCAATACCTTCACTGGACTCCTACTGGTTACTCCCTCTTAAAAACATTGCTTTCTGTCATGTAATCTCCCTCTTAACCAAGTATGTGCTTGTTTCCTTTGGTTAACCAGACATCATAAATTCAGATCAAGGTACCCATTTCACTTACCAAATTTTTAAGCCATTGGCTCTAGAATATGGAATCTTATGGAATTTCCCAAAGGAACAAACACCTATCAAATTGTTTAAAGATAACGATCATACAAATTTTATTGACCCAGATAATGGCCAGGTATGAGCCTTGAAAAAAAGGCAACTGGCTTTACCTCACTATTCAGTTTAAAAAGGCTGATTTTCAGGTTAATTAAACTAAATTCATCAACCACTTTGCAGGAGATTGACATTATAACTCCAAGACCCAGAAACTGAACCATGTGGATCTCAGAGAGAGGAAAAAAAGGCCCTCCACCTAGTGGATGACAGCCACATTAGAAAATCACATACAAAAAAAGAACTCCAGGATCTGACACCCACTATCTGCCTCCAAACAAAGAAAATTCCAGTACCAAGTAGCTTCTCTGGTAAATTCTACCAAACATTTAAAGAATTAATGCCAATCCTTTTCAATCTCTTTCAACAAATTAAAGAAGTTGGAATACCTCCTAACTAGCATTATCCTGATACTAAAGCCAGACTAACACAAGAAAAGAAAATTATAGGCTAATATCCATAATGAACATAGATTCAAAATCCTTAACTAAATATTACAAATTTGAATTAAATAGTGCATTAAGAGGATCAGCCATGATGATCAAGTGGGATATATCCCTGAGGTGCCAGAATGATTCCACATATGCAAATCAGTAAATGTGATTCATCACAATAATACAGTAAAGGATAAAAATTGCATGATTATTTCAATGAATGCAGAAAAACATTTGACAAAATTGAAACATTTTCATGATAAAAATGCTCAAAAAAGTATAAAATGAATGTACCTCAATAGTAAAAGTTTTATGTGACAATCCCACAGTTAATATCATACTCAATGGAAAAAAAACTGAAAAATTCTTCTCTAGGATGAGGAGCAAGACAAGTATGTCCATTCTAGTCACTTCATTCCAGCATAGTACTGGAGTCCTAGCCAGAGCAATTGGGGGGAAAGAAAGGAATCCAAATCAGAAAGGAAGAAGTCAAATTATCTCTATTTTCAGATTACATGATTCTATATGCAGAAACTCATACAGAATCTATAAGACAGACTGTTAGAATAAGCAAAATCAGTACAGTGAAAGAATAAAAAGTAAGCATTCAAAAATCACTTGCATTTCTACACACTGATGACAAACTATCCAAAAAGGAAATTGAGGAAAAAACCCTATTTATAAGAACATTAAAAATAATAAAGCATTTAGGAGTAGACTAAACAAAGGGGGTAACATACCTGTACACTGAAAAGTAACTAAGATTGGAAGATTTAATATTGTTAAAATGTCCCTGCTACTCAAACCAATCTATAGATTCAATGCTATTCACATGAAAATCCAATGGCATTTTTTACAGAAATACAAAAAACAATCCTAAAATTCATATGGAACCAAAAAAGACCCAGAACAGCCAATGCATTCTTGAGAAAGAACAAGTTTGATCATTCTAATTTCATAACACAAAGCTAGTGTTACTAAAACAGTATGGTACTAGCATAAGTACAAACATATAGACCCATGGAACAAAATAAACCCGGAAATAAACCCATGAATGTATGATCAAATGATCTTTGACAAGGGTGCCAATAATACCCAATGAAGAAAGGATAGTCTCTTTGACCAATGGTAAAGCTGAATATGCAAATGTAAAATAATGAAATTGGACTCCCATCTATACCACACACAAAAATCAACTCAAAATGGAATAAAGACTTAGCACAAGATATGAAACTGTAAAATTCATAGGTGAAAACAGAAAAATCCTCTCGACATTGGTCTTGACAAAAATTTCTTGCATATGATAACAAAAGTATAGTCAATAAAACAAATATAGACAAGTGGGATTATATTAAACTAAAAACCTTCTGCAAAGGAAAGAAAACAAAAGAATGAAAAGGCAGCTTACAGAATGGGAGGAAATATTTTCAAACTGTATATCTAATAAGAGGTTAATTTCCAAAATATACAAGGAACTCCTACTACTCAATAGCAACAGAAATAAATAACTCAATTTAAAAATATTCACTAAGTGTAAGACATGAAGCCATGAGACTCTTAGAAGATAACATAGGGAAAAATCTCTTGAACATAAGGATGAGCAATTTTTTGGGGGGGCAGAACTCCCCAGGCAAGGGAAACAAAATAAAAAGTAAACAAGTGGGTACATCAAACTAAAAAGCTTCTGTACAACAAAGGACACCATCAACAGAATAAAAAGGCAGCCTACAGTATGAGAGAATATATTCATGAATGATTTATTCAATAAGGGTTCAACATCCAAAATATATAAGGAACTCATATGACTCAACACTAAAAAAAAAACAATAACCTGAATAATAAATGGTCAGAGGAGCTGAACAGACATTTTTCCAAAGAATAAATACAGATGGCCAACAGGCACATGAAAACATGCTCCACGTTGCTAATCATCAGGAAAATGCAAATCAAACCACAGTGAGATATCACCTCACACTAGTTAGGGTGACCACTATCCAAAAGACAAGAAATAACAAATGTTGAAGAGGATGTGGATAAATGGGAACTATCCTATACTGTTGGTGGGAATGTAAATTGGTGCAGCTACTGTGGAGAGCAGTATGGTGGTTCCTCAAAAAACTAAAAATAGAAATACCATATGACTCAGTGACTCCACTTCTAGGAATTTAGCAAAAGAAAACAAAATCCCTGATTTGAAAAGATACATGTAGCACTGTGTTTACTGCTGCATTATTTACAATAGCCAAGATATGGAAGCTACCAAACTATCCATCAATAGATGAATGGATAAAAAACATACAGTACATATATACAATGGAATATTATTCAGCCATAAAAAGAAAGGAATCCTGCATTTGTAACAACATGGATGGACTCAAAAAGGGTATTATTCCCAGTAAAATAAGCCACATGGAGAAAGATAAATACCATATGATTTCACTTACTTTTGGAATCTAAAAACAAAACAAAACAAAATGAGCAAAAGAGCAGTAGACTCATAGATGCTGAGAAGTGACTGGTGGTTATCATGTTGAAGGGTTGGATGGGTGGACAGGGAAGGGGAGGGGATACAGGGGTGCAAAAATTCTCAATCATAAGTTGGTCACAGGGATGGTACTACAACATGGAGAATATAGCCAATGATTCTGCAATATCTTCCTGTGTTGGCAAATAGTAACTGCACTAGTGTGGATGATTTAATGTGGGTAACCAATGAACCACTGTGTTGTCTAGTTGAAACTGATATAAGATTGTTTATCAACTATACTTCAATAAAAATTGTTTTACGTGGTAAAAAATCTTGAATAGACATCAAAGACAACCGCTTTATGCAGAGATGCTCCACACCATTAATTATCAAGGAAATGCAAATTAAAAAATAATGAGATAATCACCACGCAACTGTTAGGATGTCTATTAACAACAAGAAAAAAAAACTAAAGATAACAGGTGTTAGCAAAGATGTGGAGCAATTTGAAGCCTTGCACACTATGGGGATATAAAATGGTGTAGTATCTATGGAAAACACTAAGTTCCTAAAAATTATGAAAATAGAACTCCTGTATGATCAAGCAATCCCATTTCTGAATATATAACCAAAAGAATTAAAATTAGGATCTTGAAGAGATGTCTGCACTCCCATGTTAACTGCAATATTATTCATAATAACAAAAATATGGAAATAACTCAAATGTCCTTCAACAGATGACTTGATAAAGAAAATATGGGACTTCTATCTTCTAGTTCCACACTTAAGGTGCTTAGAAGTCACCATTCCATCCTAACAACAAGTAAAAAGCTGAACAGACTGAAAGATCAACAAATCTTGTTTCTGTAAGAGTTGAGAAGACACAGGGAAAGCTGCTGTCCTCAAGATTGGACAGACAGACTACAGAGTCATAGATTACCAGAGCAGAAACTCCCAAGAGGAAAGTCATAGGGGAAGCTGTACCTGGATAGGAAAATCTGAGCTGCAATTGACCAATTACTGGAGGCTCAGTGCAGACAACCCGAGAATAAAAATTTCTAGGGGGACCCAGTCACTGGAGGAGTGCATAAAATATTGTGAGATTTACCTCTAAGAACTCAACCATATTTCTACAATAAACACAGGAGAAAAATCCACTTTGGATTCTGGCAGGGGAAAAGGAACCACTTTGAATTATGCCAGAACACTCCATTAGTCTTAATAAGGCCTTCCCTCAGGGGAGACTAGTTAACAAAAGCTTAACCTAAGGCAGTAATTATAACAGCCTAACTGACAAAGGGGAAAAGAAATACCCAACTCCAGGCCAATCTAGCCATTCTGTCCCACCTAAAGAGGGAGGAAAAAACTGAAACACTTGTGAAGTTCACAGTCCAGAAGCTTAGGCTCACTAAAGGACTGAGATATAATCATAAGATAGTAGAAAACCTCCCTTCACCCACACCTCACCACCACATTACTAAAGCCTATTTATTTACAGCAGATCCTTTTACCAAATACATCATATCCAACTATCAAGATAAATTACAATACATACCAAAAGACAAAAGCACAACTTGAAAAGGCAGAACAAGCATCAAGCCCAACATTAAAAAGATATTGAAATAATTAGACAGGAAATTTCAAACAATGATGGTTAATGTGCTAAGGACTCTAATGGATAAAGTAGTCAAAATGCAAGAAAGATGGTCAATGTAAGCAGAAATATGTAAATCCTTTAAAAGTGCAAAAAGAAATGTTGGAAGAAAAAAAACATTGAACAGAAATTAAGAATTTCATTGATGGGTGTAACTCCAGGGGGAAAATCCCAGGCAAATACCTTTGGAAACGAAATCAGTCAAAGGGAGAAATAAGGTTTATTTCTTACAAGTAGTCGTCCACTTCTGCTCCCCCAGGTCTCTCGTGACCAGGCTGCAGAAGAAGAGCCCCCATCACAACCTCTCTGGTCCAGCTAAGCCCTCAGCTTGCCCTTGTAATTGCCTATTCATATGGAGATGGACTACTCCTCTCCACACCCTGGAAACACATACTGTATGGAGATGCACTAAAGCCATGCAGGGATTCTGGAAATATTGCAATTTTACCCACAGCCCACTCATCCAGAAATCTCGACTCACAATCTACTTGTGGGTAAAATTGCAATATTTCCAGAATCTCTCACCTGGCCATAGTGCATCTGCATATCAAGAATTCTAGATCAGGTCAAATGAATGCCAGCAAGAAAGGAATTCATTAAAGTGAAAGTAGGAGTGTCAGCAGCTATACAGTAGAGAACAAGGAAAAACAAAGGGAAAAAAAGAAAGTCCATTGAACTGCAGCTTGATGTAGGAGTCTTTTTCCAAATCCCTAAAGCCAGGCCTACCTGGCATCCAATGTCTGCTTGAATCTGCACAGCATGGGAACTATGCCTCTACCATTGCAGAATGTTGGGGAGATGTAGAGCACTGGATGGAGGGAGTTTTATGTTCTGAGAACTTCCCAAAACAAAGAAAGGAGACTTTCTGGGCAGTTTTCCAAAGAATGAGATTGAATATCTACAGCTCCATCTGGGTCACCCAGGACATGGGAATTATGCAAGCCCCTCCCTACTCAGATGTTGCCACAGATGCTTCCCTACTGGTATGAAATAAAACAGGGAGAGAGGAAATGGACTGTGCTTAAGACAAGAACACTGAATGAAATAGCAAAGTGACAAAGACACTTGTCACTGGAGGTGGAGGTTGGTGAGTTCTTGTCTTTATTGTGAAAATGTGTTCAGAGACAAAATGCAGTAGGCTTATGCAGCAAGAAAGTTTATTTTCTAAGACAGTACACACTCAGAAGGGAGTATGGTTGACCTCAGAAAGGAGGTGTGCTCAAAGGATTAGGGTTTGGGATTTTATAGTGCCTTTTGGGTAGGGTTTGGTATAAGGCATGATGTACATGGGTGATTAATAATTCCATTGAAGTTTTGTTTTAAGTACAGGGTTATTTAGGTGACTGTGTTGATCCAGATCTTGACATTCTTTACCCACATAGGTTTATTTACAATTGGAGGTATGTCTTTTGTCCTGATTACAAAGTTATTAAATTGATTAAGGGACTGGAAGAAGAAGAAGAACAACATATAAACTAAATTAAAGAATAAGCTGGGCCTTTTTTACAGTAGATTTTACAATGGCATGACCCTTGTCCCATTTCCCTTTTCTATCTCACAAGTAGCCAAAATGAAAAAAAAAAAAAAACCTTATGTGTAGTTGAACACATATGCTGTGACAATGTAAGGGATATTGGAAGGTTTTTAAAGAAGGATAACAAAAATATTCATGGTCATGTTTTAGGGGGAAAATAGTAGCAGTGACATAACAATGAATTGTTGCAGGGAGGACTGGATTCAAAGAAACTGGTCAGAGGTCTCTTGCATTGTCCAGGCAAAAGGCTGTAAGTGCCAAAAGTACGGAAGTTCTCCAGTTAAAGACAATTTCCATCTCTCATTTTTCTGGTGTAACATAGCATACTCTTTCTAAAGTATATCAAATATTTGTATGTTAAAGTTTTCCTCTATAGTCCATAAATTCACCTGAGATCATGTGTGTGTGTTTATGTATATATGTATTGCATATTGTGGGAAAACTTGAAGTTCCTATGGCCAGGATCCTCACCTGAACCTAAACTACTTGATGATAATTGGCCTACTGCTAGCCTACTGCTTCCACACCCATAGGCAATGATATTATTGACTTCCTATATATAAAGAGCCCAGAGGTCTGGGTGGAGGCAGAGACAGAGGTGAATTACAGCCCTGCAGAGGCAGAGACAGAGGTGGATTACAGCCCTGCAGAGGCAGAGACAGAGGTGGATTACAGTCCTGCAGACTGTTGGATGCAGATATGATTCTAGTTCTTGACCTATTGCTGGGAGAATAAAGCTGGGTAATAAACCATTTTACCAAGAATGTTCCATTGTCATTCCTCGGTCTCAATGAATCCATAGTGAACTTACCTGGGGCTAAAACCCATTGGCAAGTCACATATATTATGTATATACAATATATGTAATACATATATATTGGCATATATATTATATAAATACAAATGTGTGTGTATACATATGTACACATATACATATATATAAAGCAGTTTTAAAAGACAATTACTTTTCCATTCAGATCATATTTGCTATACTAGGAAGTCTGAAATTTCATACCAAGATATGACTGCATCCATCTTTATTGTGCCTTTTTGGGGGGGATGGTGGTAGACTCAGCATATCAATTAAGAATTAAGATAACTTGTAAAAATGTTATGTTAATGTCATGCCTACTATAATAATGCATAGTTTTGCATATTATCAAGCTGTGTCTATTTCAATTAGCTATATTTGTATAGGTGATTCTTATTGATCATAATCAAGCCATAGATTTTCTAATTCACCTCCTATTTCAATGCCATGCCATTTCTAATTATGAATGTCATATCCTTAAAACCCACAAACAATTATGTGGAAACTTCTCTCCTGTTGGAATAAAATGATTAATGCTTAAAAAAAGAAAATTAGTTTTAAGACACATTTTCAAAATATTTAAATCATTAAGTTTAACAAATTTTCACAGAAATTTACTTTTGGGCATTAATTGATAATCTGTTAGTCTTGGTCATTAATCTTCTGTCTTTTGAGGGAGGCAACAATTACATATTGATCTCTAGAATCATGTTTTCATGACATAAGTGTAAATGATCTTATAACATCAACTACAATAAATTTTTAATATTTCTTAATTGTTAGTATCCAATAACTGTCATGAATAAAAGAACTGTTTAATATATTTTCTTAATATATACCTACTTATGTATTATATCCCCCTTACTTCCTAAGTACAGCTCTTAAGAGATTTAAAATAGTTATCTATTTATAAACTATTCTAAAGAGCGTTTATTTGAAAGCTCTAAGGGAAGAGGTGCTTCTCCACAGTCTCCCAAGGTAACTTCTATTGTAAACTCATAGGCATATACAAAAATCTCTGGAAAATACAACTTTATCCTGAGATTTTCCACCTAGGAATGTCTGATGTTTTTAATCCATGTTCCATTCTCTTCTATATAATCATGATCACCTAATTCTCACCTCTTGTGATTTTATCACATTAAATTTGATACAGTCTATCCATGTTGCCTGACTTTTGAAGATCATTTATTTTAAATCCTTGATTCTACAAGCAGTATTTATATAAAAATCTCCACCATAGAGGCTAGCATGTCTTGACTTAAGATATTCTAGAGAAAATGTCTATGACAAGAGTTCTCTGTTGAGATATGATATTGCCTTTTACTAAAATCTATTTCTTTAAAGTCTGTAATATGTATTGAGATAGCTTCATTGATTAAGCATCACTTTTCCCTTGGGCATTTAGAAATGCCAAATTTAGTTCAATCAGATGATGCCACAAAAATAAAAATAAGTTGACTTTTTTTTAATATGTAGAGGTTGGGAAAAGGGATTTTAGGCACAGAGAATATATATTTTGGAATTGGTGAGTAATTTGGTGTGGCTCAAGCATAAGATGTATGAGGAATTGTTGCAGGAGATAAAATTAGTAAGTTAAAAATTATAATTGGTAGGCAATAAGAGATATTTTAAAGAGCCTGTCATGATCAGATATGTATTGAGAATCCAGCAAGATACTATTATAAGACAGATGAAGCATCTCTGCAACATGAGTTGTGATAGCCACAACAGACTGTTAACTTAATTTGTGAAATTGAAATCTCTGGACAGTGACTGATATGTTTCTGAGTATAACTTCAATAATTCAATTCAAAGTGCTAGAGTGAGGTGAAGCAGGGATGGTGAGAGACTTTATCATAACATAGATAGCAATCTTAGTTCTATTCATGAATACAAATACTCCCTTGAAACCCTAAAGTTCAACAAAGAAGTTAGAATATATTTCTTAACTTAAGAAATATAAAAGTAAGGATGAAAAGTTGTATTCCACAACACTAAAATAACCCCAAAATGACTCCTTTAGTACAAATAATTATAAGTAGCACCAACTCTTACTAAGACTGCTAGAATGAGAAGGCATCAAAACCAAAAATCTTACCTTACTAGATGTATTTGCTTACAATCATCTATACAATAGCAGGTTTTTACTCAGTTACTTTGAATTTTGTAAAACTGATATTAAACTGTTTTTTTTCTGGTAATAATTAGACATGGGTATGGTTGCTTTCCTAATAATAAACCAGTTTATGATTTTAAAAAAAGAAAATAAACTAAAATCTTTATAGGATTATTTAAGAAAGAGTTTATAACAAGCATTAGGGTTCCACATATTATTTTAGGTCTTTTTCTCTACTTTGCTTCAAAATAGAATGAAAGTTTCTCAGCATATGAATCTCTTCCATAAATTATTTCTAAAGACTCTCAAAGCATTTATTTGTAATCAGGAAAACTACTCAGTTTTTAGGATAAAATCTGTTACATTGTTTCACTCTAGTACTGAAACATGGATTCTCTGGTCTTATACAATTGTCAACACCTTAGCCAATACTAGAAGATGACATATTTAGAGGAAAAAAACCGAACACCTTGTTTTTCACTAATTCCTACTGAGGCAAAAAAAAAAAATATTTTGAGTAAATTTTACCCAGAATCTCTGAAGCATGCAGATGCAAGAATTTAAAAGTAGTAAAAGGACAGCACTCAACCACAGTGCCCCCTAGCACACTGAACAGCACCCTAAGAATATCAAGTAATTTACTCCATTGATATTTAAACTATAGTATCTCTAAATGTAGAAAGAGAATCATCTTTTGAATCATAAAAGCCTAGGTCTGATCTTGGCACCACCACGTGTTAGCTATATTATACCAGACTATTTTAAATTTGGTTTCATTTTTCGTGCATAGAATTCCATAAAATCTATTTCACATAGTTTGAGGATTAATTGAGTTACTTTTTGTAACAAATGCAAGTCCTGGCCCTCAATAAATGATGAAGCTCATAAAAGATGTTTTCCCATGTTTTCTTTTTTTACTGTTTATAGGGTGCTTATTATCTTCTTTAAAAACTAATGAAGAAAAATAAAAAGTTGCAAATTTTATAGGAAGAAGTTAAGGAAAGAAAAAAACTAGTACCATTAATTCACTTTTAAGTCTAGTTTCCTGTATGTAAAGACCCTAATACAATAATTTGCTTTATTTTATAATGACCAAACCACGGTACACATAAGAGCCAATGAGGAAAAATTCTCAATATATCATCAAGAAAAATATTAACTACCTTATCCCAGAGAGGACCGCCTAATATCTGTACTGCATGACTCCTTACCAATGATTTCAACACTCTACAAATGCAAAAGCTGGTAGGTCCCTATTTCCTGGGGTGGTGTGATGAGAACTTTGTATTGTGATGAGTAGAAGATTGAATAACATCTTTCTTTTATAATAAGTAGTGATAATTTTATAATAGGAGCATTCAGCCATGATGTGTTCCCTTCAAACAAAAAAATTCACATCGATTTCCTTAAGTATACTTTTATATATTTTTATATTTAAAATTAAACAATTTACTTAAATATGTTTTTATCCATATTTTATCTATACTTCTTATCCATCAGACTTGAAATACAATTCCTGACAAGTTACAAAGTCACTTTTAGCAAACTTTTGGCCCCTGTTTTACTATAAAAGCAATGCAGTGCTTTCATATTTTCTATTATATCATGATTTTATATGCATGAGTTTCAATGAGGCCATTTTAGAAATGTCACAGAAATGAATCAAGTGAGGTTTGAAAGGTAAAAACAGTGGTGTAGAATTAAGATGAATACTAAAATTACAAATATCTTGGGTTTTTATAATATTATCACCAAAGAACCAACTTTTCCAAAGGATATCCTTCTTCTGGAATCAGCTTCTACTATAGTTTACTGACAATTTGCCAAGTGCCAATAAATTTCTTAACGAGTACCTAAAGCCAAAGTCTCTTTATTTTACTACACTGTGCCTTTTACTAAGCAAATTCTAAGGTAGGAAATATTTCTACTATAACCCCATCTTTTATGCAACATCATCCTCCCATTTAGAATGGTGTATAAGATCCGTATCTTCCTCAAAGTTTTTCAAGACTAACACCATTTATTCTAGAAACTGCCAAGAAATAAAACCATTGCCCTATTCAAAATATTTATATTATTGGACTCATCTTTCTCTACTGATATAGATTGAATATTCAGCAGTCTTCTCTAACAGGATTACAAAAAATCCTGATGGAAGCATTAAGTCATAAAATCACATGGGAGCTGCTTTTTTTTGAGAGACTATCTGAATATTTTCAAAGATAAAGCCTTATAAAATGAATGAATTTAGTAGACAATACCACAACCCAATACAAATCAAAGCAATATTTGATGTACCAATTGACATATTTCACGGATGTATTATATTCTGCCTTTGATGGTTTACAAAGAGTAGCATATTTAGTTGTAAGATATTTTTGAAGAGCAATTAAAAAATACAAACTTCTGAGGGGAGTTCGAAAAGGATGGTGACATGAGAAGTGAGGAAGAAACGTCCTCCTAAAACCACATAAAACACAAACTACAGCAAATAGAATTAATCCTATAAGAGAGACCTGAAGACTGCAGAACAGACTGCCTACATCTGGGGAAAAGAGAAGACCTCAGAGAAAAAGGTAACGTATCAAAACCACAATCCAGTAGGAAACAAGCCCTCCCCCAACCCTAGCCCATAGGCAGGAGGAAAAGAAATGGAGCAAGGAGGGAGTATAAGCCCAGGACTGCTGAAGAACAAGCCCTGGAGATCCGTTTTGGGAACATGTATCCACATTATATGGTGATCTGGAGATTAGTGGGAATTAAAAGCAAAGACAGGCAGAATACTGGGAGAGACTGAGATTCCAGCCACTTGTGGAGAACAGGTATGCACAACTGGCCCCCCTGGGACAAAAGAAATGTGGGCACTTTGAAAGACATCCCAGCAGTGAGGGTACACCAAAGGGGCAAAGATTACACAGAGATCACTGCTTATGAGAAAGGGAAGGTGGACAAAATCATCTCAACACACTAAGCCCAGGAGGTTGGGAACTCTCTGGAGCTTCAGATCTCCATCCCCGTGGAGGACAACAGAGTCTTGAGGCCTCCCACTGCAGGGGTCACCATTTCCATACACCTGATATCCCTGCCATTGAGCCAGGCCAGCCAGAGTGTGGCCCTGCCTATGGCAGGTACAGGGACATAGCACAGCGGCCCCTCCCTGTGCACTTGGTCCACTGAAGCTGGCAGTGGAGGCAGGCATTATAGCTGGGAAAGCAGGAAAGAGCTCTTTTCTTCTGGCAAGTACTGACTCCACTCTCCCGCAAGTCCTGCCATTGCAACAGGTGCTTGGCAGCTCCAGAGAGTACAGCTTCTAGGCATGAGAGGGCACTGCCTCCACAGTTATTAATCCACAGGAATCACTAAAAAGTGAAATGAACAAAATAATTTTGACCAAACAAAACTACAGGAAAAGATGCCAGAAAGAGGGCTAAATGAAACTGAAATCACCAATCTTCTTGATAATTATTTCAAAATAAAAGTCACAGACATCCTCATGGAGCTACAGAAAAATATTCAAGATCTCAGGGGGGACTTCAAGAAACAAATAGAAACTTTGAAAAATACAGTATCTGAATGAAACAAACAATGGAGGGATTTAAGAGATGACTAGATGAGGTAGAGGAGACCATAAATGAAATAGAAATTAGATAACAAGTAAACAAAGAAGTTGAGGCACAGAGAGAAAAAAGGATTTCTAGGAATCAAAAATAATAAGAGAACTGTATGACCAAAGTAAATGGAACAATATTCACATTATAGGGGTACCAGAAGAGAAGAGAGATAAAAAGGGATAGAAAGCCTCTTTGAGGAAATAATTGCTGAAAACTTCCCCAATTTTGGGAAATAAATAGTCTTTCAGGTCATGAAAGTGTAGAGATCTCCCAACACAAGGTACACTAGGAAGAAAACACCAAGCATATGATAATTAAAATGGCAAAGATCAAGGACAAGAAAAATGTATTGAAAGCAGCCAGAGTGAGAAAAAAACATCAGATATAAAGGTAATCTCATCAGGCTATCATCAAACTTCTCAGCAGAAACCTCACAGGCCAGAAGAGTTGATATATTTAATGAAATCAAATGGAAGGTCATACAACCAAGAATACTCTACCTTGAAAAATTATCATTTAAATTTGAAGCAGGGATTAAACAATTTCCAGATGAGCAAAAGTTGCAGGAATTCACCATCCACAAACCATGACTACACTGTATCTTAAAGGGACAGCTCTAGATGAAAGTGCTCATAAGGATAAATCACTGTCACCAGGGAAAATGAAACCATAGTAAAAGAAATAGACAATTAATTACTAAGCAAATGCAAAATTAAATCAACTACCCACAAAGTCAGTCAAGGGATACACAGACAGTACAGAATATGACACCTAATATATAACGAGTGGATGAGGAAGAAAATAAAGGAGGAAAAAAAAGAACACTTAGATTGTGTTTAAAATAGCATAATAAGTGAGTTAAGTTAGACTGTTAGATCGTAAAGAAGCTGCCCTTGAAACTTTGGTAACCATGATTCTAAAGCCTGCAATGGCAATAAGTATATACCTATCGATAATCAACCTAAATGAAAATGGACTGAATGCACCCATCAAAAGACACAGTTACATGATGGATAAAAAAACAAGACCCATCTATATTCTGCCTACAAGAGACCCACTTCAAACCCAAAGACATTCACAGACTAAAAGTAAAGGGATGGAAAAAAATATATTTCATGCAAATAACAGGGAGAACAAAGCAGGAGTAGCAGTAATTTTATCAGCAAAAATAGATTTCAAAACAAAGAAAATAACAAGAGACAAAGAAGTACATTACATAATGATAAAGGGGTCAGTCCAACAAGAGGATATAACTATTATAAATATCGGTACACCCAATATAGGAGCACCTAAATATGTGAAACAAATAGTAACCAAATTAAAAGGGGAAATAGAATGCAATGAATTCATTTTAGGAGACTTCAACCCACCACTCACACCAAAAGACTGATGAACCAGACAGAAAATAAGGAGACAGGGCCACTAAACAATACATTAGAACACATGGATATAACAGACATACGGGACATGTCACCCAAAAGCAGCAGGGTACACATCCCTCTCAAGTATAAATGGAACATTTTCCAGAATAGATACTAGGCCACATAAAGAGCCTCAGTAAATTCTGAAAGATTGAAATTGTGCCAACCAGCTTCTCAGACCACAAAGGTATAAAACTAGAAATAACTTATGCAAAGAAAAAAAAAAGCCCACAAACACATGGAGGCTTAACAACATATTCCTAAATAATCAATGGGTCAATGACCAAATTAAAAAAGAGATCAAGCAATATATGGAGACAAATGAAAACTACTCAACACCCTAAAACCTGCGGGATGTAGTGAAGGCAGTTCTAAGAGGAAAGTATATAGCAATACAGGTTTACCTAAAGAAAGGAGAACAATTCTAAAAGAATAGTATAAATTCACAACTAATGAAACTAGAAACAGAAGAACAAATGGGGCCCAAAGTCAGTAGAAGGTGGGACATAATAAAGATCATAGCAGAAATAAATAAAATTGAGAAGAATAAACAACAGAAAGAATCAATGCAGCCAGGAGCTGGTTGTTTGAGAAAATTAAAAAAACAGATATATCCCTAGGCCTACATGTCAAGAAAATGAGAGGGTACACACGGAAATAGAATTAGAAATGAGAAAGGAAAAATCACTACAGACACCACAGAAATACAAATAATTTTTAGGGAATACTATGAAAAATTATGTGCTAACAAATTGGATAACCTAGAAGAAATGTTCAACTTTCTAGAAAAATACATCCTTCCAAGATTGACCCAGGAAAAAATAGAAAATCTGAACAGACCAATTACCAGCACAAAATTGAATTGGAAATCAAAAAACTACCTAAGAGGCTTCTGGGAAGATGGGGGCATGAGCAGGGTGGTGGAAATCTCCTCCCAAAACCATATGTATTTGTGAAAATACAACAAATACAACTATTCCTAAAAGAGAGACCAGAAGATACAGTACAACAGCCAGGCTACAGCTACATTTGAGAGAACTAAGCGCCTCATTAAGCGGGTAAAATACAAAGCCGTGACTTAGTGGGACCGAGCACTCCCCCACCCCAGCGCACTGGCGGGAGGAAAAGAATCAGAGTGGGGAGGGAGTGGAAGCACAGGACTGCTAAATAACCAGCCCTGGTGATCTGCACTGGGAGCACAGACACACATCGCAGGGAGTATCAGAGATTAGAGAAACAGAAGGGCAGGATCCGAGATGGAGACTGCAAGTGGGTCCCCACAGCCAGCTCCCCGGAACAAAAGAAAAGCAGGCGCTTTTTTAAAAGTCTTAAAGAGACAAGGGCACAGCATTGGAAAAAAATCATCCCAGCACACTCAGCTCAGCAGGCTGGGAGTCTTGGGGAATTTCAGACCCCCAGGCTGGCAGCCAGGCAAAGGAGCCGCTCCAAGGCTTTCCACAGAAATCAATGGCCTGCTATTCATTCCACCCCCAGCCAGCACCACAAAGGGTATGGCAGATCTGCCACAGCTCCAGAAAGGCAGAGGAGTGGCCCTGCCCACAGCAACCTCACAGAAGGGCTCGAGAACCCAGAATAAGGTCTGGAAGGCACCAAGGGGACCAGAACGCACCCAGCAAGACTGCAAACCCCCATAGGCTAGGCTGAGGGTGACCCTGCACACAGGCAGCTCAGAGGATTATCCCAGAGACTGCCTCCCAGTGTGCGGGAAACCAGCTCAGGCCCCAGAGAAGGGCAAGGGGAACAACAACCAGGAAGGGACTTTGTTCTCCCAGCTGACACACGTGGCACCTACCAGCGACCACTTCTATCACCATGAAAAGACAGAGGAATATGGTCCAGACAAGGATCACACAGACAACCCCAGAGAAAGGGCCTGAGGGGATAGATTTAAACAATCTTCCTGAAAAAGAATTCAGAATGAAAGTCATAACCATGCTGATGGATCTACAGAGAAATATGCAAGAGCTCTGGGAGGAAGTGAGGAGAGACAATGCAGAAATGACACAAGCGATTGATGGGCTTAGCAGCAGACTAGACAAGATGCAAGAGACAGTTAATGGAATAGAAATCAGAGAACAGAAAAACAGAGAAGCTGAGGCAGAGAGAGATAAAAGGATCTCTAGGAATGAAAGAATATTGAGAGAAATGGGTGACCAATCCAAATGGAATAATATTCGCATTACAGGAGTACCAGAAGAAGAAGAAGAGATAAAAAGGGATAGAAAGTGTCTTTGAAGAAATAATTGCTGAAAATTTCCCCAAGCTGCGGAAGGAAATAGTTTCTCACAAAATGGAAGCCCACAGACCTCATAACACAAGGGACCCAAGGAAGACAACACCAAGACACATAATAATTAAAATGGCAAAGATCAAACATAAAGACAGAGTATTAAAGGCAGCTAGAGAGAGAAAAAAGATCACCTACAAAGGAAAACCCATCAGACTATCATCAGACTTCTCAACAGAAACCTTACAGGCCAGAAGAGAATGGCATGATATATTTAACGTAATGAGACAGAAGGGCCTTGAACCAAGAATACTGCATCCAGCATTTTATCATTTAAATTTGAGGAAGGGATTAAACAATTCCAAGACAAGCAAAAGCTGAGGGAATTTGCCTCCCACAAATCACCTCTACAGGATATCTTAAAGGGATTGCTCTAGATGGAAGCACACCTAAGGCTAAAAAGATGTCACCAGAGAAAATAAAATCATAGCAAAGAAAGAAGACCATCCAAATACTAACTAAAGGCAAAAAGTACAATCAACTATCCACAAAAAGAGTCAAAGGAAAAGTAAAAGAGTACAGAACAGAACACCGAATATATAAACAATGGAGGAGGAAGAACAAGAAGGGAGAGAAGAATCATCAGACTGTGTTTATAACAGCTTAACAAGAGAGTTAAGTTAGACTGTTAGATAGTAAAGAAGCTACCCTTGAACCTTTGGTAACCACGAATCTAAAACCAGCAATGCCAATAAGTACACATCTATCCATAATCACCCTAAATGTAAATGGACTGAATGCAAGAATCAAAAGACACAGAATAACAGAATGGATAAAAAAGCAAGACCCATCTATATGCTGCTAATAAGAGACTCACCTCAAACCCAGAAATATACACAGACTAAAGGTGAAGGGATGGAAAAAGATATTGCATGCAAAAAACGAGGAGAAAAAAGCAGGTGTTGCAGTACTTGTATCAGACAAAATAGACTTCAAAATGAAGAAACTAGCAAGAGATAAAGAAGGACATTACATCATGATAAAGGGGTCAGTCCAACAAGAAGATATAACCATTATAAATATATATGCACCCAACACAGGAGCGTCAGCATATGTGAAACAAATACTAACAGAATTGAAGGAGGCAATAGACAGCAATGCATTCATTTTAGGAGACTTCAACACACCACTCACTCCAAAGGATAGATCAACCAGACAGAAAATAAGTAAGGACACAGAGGCACTGAACAACACACTAGAACAGATGGACCTAACAGACATCTACAGAACTCTACACCCCAAAAGCAGCAGGATACACATTCTTCCCAAGTGCAAATGGAACATTTTCCAGAATAGATCATATACTAGGCCACAAAAAGGACCTCAATAAATTCAAAAATATTGAAATTCTACCAACCAACTTCTCAGATCACAAAGGTATTAAACTAGAAATAAATTTTAGAGAGAAATCAAAAAGGCTCACAAATACATGGAGACTTAACAACATTCTCCTAATTAATCAATGGGTTAACGACCAAATCAAAACAGAAATCAAAGAATATATAGAGACTAATGACAACAACAACACAAAGCCACAACTTCTGTGGGACACAGCAAAGGCAGTTCTAAGAGGAAAGTATATTGTAATCCAGGCCTATTTAAAGAAGGAAGAACATTGCCAAAAGAATAGTCTAAAGACACAATTACTGAAATTGGAAAAAGAAGAACAAATGAGGCCCAAAGTCATCAGAAGGAGGGACATAATAAAGATTAGAGAAGAAATAAATAAAATTGAGAAGAACAAAACAATAGAAAAAATCAATGATACCAAGAACTGGTTCTTTGAAAAAATAAACAAAATAGATAACCCCCTAGCCAGACTTATTAAGAGAAAAGTAATCTACACACATAAACAGAATCAGAAATGAGAAAGGAAAAATCACGATGGACCTCACAGAAATACAAAGAATTATTAGAGAATACTATGAAAATCTATATGCTAACAAGCTGAAAAACATAGAAGAAATGGACAACTTCTTAGAAAAATACCACCTTCCAAGACTGAGCAAGGAAGAAACAGAAAACCTAAACAGACCAATTACCAGCAACGAAATTGAAATGGTAATCAGAAAAAAACCCCGGGCCAGATGGATTCACCTCTGAATTTTGCCAGACATATAGAGAAGAAATAATACCCATTCTCCTTAAAGTGTTCCAAAAAATAGAAGAGGAGGGAATACTTCCAAACTCATTCTATGAAGCCAGCATCACTCTAATACCAAAATCTGGCAAAGACCTCACCAAAAAAGAAAATTACAGACCAATATCCCTGATGAACATAGATGCAAAAATACTCAACAAAATATTAGCAAACCTAATTCAAAAATACATCAAGAGGATCATACACCACGATTTAGTGGGATTCATCTCAGGGATGCAAGGATGGTACAACACTCGAAAATCCATCAACATCATCCACCACATCAACAAAAAGAAGACCAAAAACCACATGATCATCTCCATAGATGCTGAAAAAGCATACCATAAAATTCAACATCCATTCATGATAAAAACTCTCAACAAAATGGTTATAGAGGGCAAGTACCTCAACATAATAAAGGCCATATATGACAAACCCTCAGCCAACATCATATTTACAGTGAAAGGCTTAAAGCTTTTCCTCTAATATTGTGAACAAGACAAGGATGCCCACTCTCATCATTTGTATTCAACAAAGTACTGGAGGTCCAAGCCATTGGAATCAGAGAACACAAAGAAATAAAAGGCATCCAGATTGTAAAGAAGTTAAACTGTCACTATTTGCAGATGACATGATATTGTACACAAAAAGCCCTAAAGAATCCACCCAGAAACTACTAGAACTAATAAATGAATTCAGAAACTACTAGAACTAATACGTAAATTCAGCAAAGTTGCAGGACACAAAATTAATTCACAGAAATCTGTCACATTCCTATATACTAATGATGAACTAGCAGAAAGAGAAATCAGGAAAACAACTCCATTTAAAACTGCATCAAAAAGAATAAAATATCTAGGAATAAACCTAACCAAGGAGGTGAAAGACCAATACTCTGAAAACTACAAGACACTCATTAGAGAAATTAAAGAAGACACCAATAAATGAAAATACATTATGTGCTCATGGATGGGAAGAATTTATGTTGTAAAAATCACCATCCTGCCTAAAGCAATCAACAGATTCCATACAATCCTAATCAAAATACCAAATATCATTCTTTAATGAACTAGAACAAATACTTCTAAAATTCATATGGAACCAGAAAAGACTGTGAATACCCAAAGCAATCCTGAGAAGGAAGAACAAAGCTGGGGGGATTTTGCTCGCTAACAACAAGCTCTAGTACAAAGCCACAGTAATCAAAACAATTTGGTACTAGCACAAGAACAGACTTATAAATCAATGGATCAGAATAGAGAACCCAGGTGTAAACCCACACATATATGGCCAATTAATATACAATAAAGGCGTCATGGATATTCAATGGGGGAAAGACAGCCTCTTATCAACTGGTGTGGACAAAACTGGACAGCTACATGTAAGAAAATTAAACTGAATTGTTGTCTAACCCCATACAAATAATAAATTGAAAATGGATCAAAGACTTGAATGTAGGTCTTGAAACCATAGATCTCAAAGAAGAAAACATAGACAAGAATCTCTTGAATATAAACATGAGCGAATTTTCCTGAACACATCTCCTCAGACAAGGAAAACAAAAGCAAAAATGAACAAATTGGACTACATCAAACTAAAAACTTCTGTACAGCAAGAGACACCATCAGCAGAAAAAAAGGTATCTTACAGTATGGGAGAATATATTCATAAACTACTTATCTGATAAGGGGTTAACATCCAAAATATATAAATACTCAGATGTGTCAACATGCAAAAAACAAATAACCTGTTTAAGAAATGGGTGGAGAATCTGAACAGACACTTCTCCAAAGAATTAATTCAAATGGCCAACAGGTGCATGAAAATATGCTCCACATTTCTAATTATCAGGGAAATGCAAATTAAAACCACAATGTGATATCACCTCACACTAGTTAGGATGGCCAACATCCAACAGTCAAGAAACAACAAATGCTGGTGAAGATGCAGAAAAAGGGGAACCCTCCTACACTGTTGGTAGGAATGTAAATTAGTTCAACCATTGTGGAAAGCAATATGGAGGTTCCTCCAAAATCTAAAAATAAAAATAGCATTTGATCCAGGAATTCCACTCCTAGAATTTGCCCAAAGAAAACAATATCCCAGACTCAAAAAGACATATGCGCCCCTATGTTTATCGCAACGCCATTTACAATAGCCAAGATATGGAAGCAACCTAAATGTCCATCATAGAAGAATGGATAGAGAAATGGCATTACATATACACAATGAAATATTATTCAGCCATAAAAAACAAATAAATCCTACCATTTGCAACATGGATGGAGCTGGAGGGTATTATGCTCATTGAAATAAGCCAGGTGAAGAAAGACAAGTACCAGTTGAATTCACTCATTGGTGGAGTATAACAACAAAGCAAAACTGAAGGAACAAAATAGAAGCAGACTCACAAACTCCAAGAAGGGACTAGAGGTTACCAGAGAGAAGTGGCTGGGGAGGTTGGGTGAGGAGAGAGAAAGAAGGGGATTAAGGGGCACTATTATTAGCATTCACATATATGTAGGTCATCGGGAAGGCAGTAAAGCATGAGAAGGCAAGAAATGACTCTATAGCATCTTACTATGCTGATAGACAATTACTGCAGTGGTGTGGGGGGGGAAATTGATAGTATGGGTGAATGTTGAAACCACAACATTGTTCATGTGAAGCCTTGATACCATTGTATAGCATGATACCTTAGTTAAAAAAAAGATATAAACTTCTTTGATGGTGTTTAGGAAATTTTTATGATTTTCCCATAATTTCCAGCTTATGAGACAATGAATGCATTTATACCAACCTAATTTTGTGTTTCTTACCCTTAAAATAACGTTTCTCTTTTGTATGCTTAAAGAGATATCTCTTTCAAATTTGGAAAATTCTACCACTCATACAGATTTAGGGATCACATTGGACATTGGTCAGATATGTTCCTATAGTATAAATAGGGCCAAGACATGATGAGAAGAACCAGAGTTTTTTTATTTAAAAATATATAAAGCTTCCCCCTCCTACCATACCAATTAATCTCCAGTTACAACAAGATATGCTGTTTTAATTATATGTCTGCATTCAAAACATGATGTTATGACATGGGACCAGGGAAGCTAAAAGCATCAAGTGTATTGCATACACATAAGAACAAACATGGTATTGGTACTGTTTTTCTTGAAAATACTCAATAATAATTTCTTAAATTGGAGGTTATAAAGTCACAGAGTTTTGAATATGGTGAACAAGCCAAGAATAGGAAAAATTAATCCATGGTGATATCAAAAGAGTGGTTGCTTTTGTGGAGAAAGATATTAACTGGAAAGGGGCACAGGAAAATTTGGGGAATAAAGGAAATATTTTGGTAGGGTATTGGTAATGTAGGTATATACATTAACATTATAGAAGTCCCTCAAAAAAATAAAGTAGAAATAACATACAGAACCAAGTAATTCCACTTCTGGGTATTTACCTGAAAACAACAAAATCACTAACTCAAAAACATATATGCACCTCTATGTTTATTGCGGCATTATTTACAATAGCCAGGATATGGAAGCAACCTAAGTGTCCACTGATAGATGAATAAAGATATATTTTATATATATACAATGGAATATTACCTGGCCATAAAAAAGAATGAAGTCTTGCCATTTCTGACAACATGGATGGACCTAGATCTTATTATGATAGTTGAAATAAGTCAGATAGAGAAAGACAAATATCATATAATTTCTCTTACATATGCAATCTAAAAAATAGAACAAAACAAAACAAAAACCAGAAATAGACTCATAAATACATAGAACAAACCGATGGTTGTCATAGGGAAGGGGAATGTTTGAAATAGGTGAAGAAAACAATGAGGTACAATGTTCCAATTATAAAATAAATAAGCTGTGGTAATAAAAAGTACAGATAGGGAATATAATCAATAAATTTGTAATATCTTTGTATGGTGTCAGATGGTAACTATACTTACGGTGAGCATTTCATAATGTATATAATTGTTGAATTGTTATGTTGTACCCTGAAACCAATATAATATTGTATATCAACTATACTTCAATAAAAAGACTTGTTGAGCATAAAATCTATGCATTTTTCTGTATATAATTTGACTTCACTAAAGAAAGAAAAAGAAAAACGAAATAGGCTGAATGCATACTTATTTACTAAATATAAATGTCCCAGGACATTGGATTATTCTCTTGAAATTTTATTAAACAACTTTCACCACAAATAAAAGAAAGCACTCCTATATATGGAGTACCCCTATCACCCTGAAACTATTATGAAACTAATCCTATTTCCTTTTACTCTAAGATTTAAAAACAGTTTTACATTCTAAATTTTTCATCATACACAGTCCATCTACCTATAAACAATAAATGCCCTCATTAATTCTTATAAATACTATCTATTTTTAAGAATTAGAATTAATTGTGTAACTTGATATCTTCATTTATGTTTTAATCAAATGATTCTAAAACATATTTAAAATAGGTCACATGGGCTAATGATACATAAATTAACCTTAAGTTTTCAGAGACAACCAAAAAGCAGAAAGAAAAATAGGGAAAAAGTAAATACACAATTCACACAAAAAGATGTAAAATTTTTCTTCAACATACGAAAATATGTTCAACTTCACTCATATTTAGATAAATACAAATTAAAACAACCCTGAAATATCATGTATTACATATCAGATTGGTGACAATTTAAAATCATTAAAACATATTCTGCTGGTGAGGCTCTGGGGAGACAGCACCTTTCATATGCTGTTAGTAGGAAAGGAAACAAATACAGAATTTCAGGAGGGGAATTTGTCAATACTAAGAATATTTTACATGCAATGCAATTACTGTGGGGACAACCACTACCTGCTTGTAATCTTTTATTCCAGAATAACCATTTGTCCACTTGGCCCCCTCCTTTGGGGGTATGCTAAGTATATGGTATGTTGATGGCTTGGGGCTGGCCAAATCCAGGTCTTCTTCAACATTGGAAACATCTTATTAGGAGGCAAACCACTCTGACCAAAGTTTTGCTCCTCGGGGCCCAGGTCACACAAGAATAATCCCTTCTAGCAAAGCACATAGTCTTTATTCCCTCACTCCTGGCACACATGCAGTCTCTGTCTCCTCACCCCATAAATCAGTTCCCTTCCTGTCCATGATACCAGTGTGCAAGCTCATCTAGTCAGCCACTCCTGGACTCCCTGTATGTAAATACCAATAAACTATTATGTCTTGTATGCCATCTCTGGTTTTTCCTTTGGTCTTTTGAACACTTACCCATTGCAACTTGCCCACCTGGGCATGCAATCAGACTTGCTATAACACACTTACCCTTGCAGCCAGCAATTTCAGTTATAGGAATTCTCCCTGAAACATACATCCAATGTTATAAATATACATAAGCACAAAGTTATTGTTTGCAACATCGTAATTCTATAATATGAGGAAAAAATACATGGAAGAGTGGTTGAGTGAGCCTTGGTAAATCTTCAAAACAGATTACTATGCAGGGAAGACTAGCCAATGGGCAGAGTTGCAGGCAGTATAGCTCGTGATCACCAGGAGCCCTCCCCTATAGTTGTCTGCACTGAGATCTGAGCCATATATTGGGGCTTGACCTGTGGCTGCTGACATGGTACCATGATAACTGGATGGTTGTTCACTGGCCCCTTTGGGTTCTAGTGTTGTGCCAAGGGTTATGGGCCTCTTGTCAGACTAATAATGCTGCCATATAACATGTAACTTGTCATTTGCCTTTGGCATCCCCAGGGAATGATGAAGCAGACACATTGGCCCAGTGTATTGGCTAGAAAGAAAGCCTGCCTCTGATGTAGCCCAATGGTTACATCAGCATTTGTTGTACATGGGGCAAAAGACAATGTGGGCTGTAGCCCATTGATGGGGCTTACCATTGGCATTTGAAGAAGTCAGCAGAGCCCGGAAGGAATGTCTGTTGTGCACTAAGAGAGACTTACACTGAGTCGTGCAACAATATGGGACAATAGTAAAGGAGATTATACCCTTTGTCAGGTGGCAGATAGACTAAATTGGGCCTCTCCCATATCAGAAGAATATCAGTATGCCATGACTTGTGTGGACACAGGTACTGGCCTGTTGGATGATTTTCTTACATGTTGTGCAGATCAGCAAACCACTAAGAGTGGCCTAGAGTGTATCTTTGCAGACTTTGGCTGGCCACAGGTGATTGAGAGTGATCAAGGCACCCACTTTACTGTACATGCATTACAAGAATGGGTGCAGCAATTAGGAATAAAGTAGAAATTTCATGTACCTACTGGGTCATGCATAATAGAGAGGTAAAATGGTTTGTTGAAATCTGGCCTGAAGTCAGACACCAATAGTCTTCAGGTCTGGTCAGTTCGCTTATGGACAGTGCTACAGCATTTGAATGAGAAGCCTCAAAAATGAGCGTTGAGCCCTGTGGATATGCTAACACACATTGCTACCTAACCTATACAACTTTATGTGCAAACCAAAGAGGAGTTATTGAAGCCAGGATATGGCCAGCAGAGCAACATCCTGCTGCCAGCCCCTACTGCATTAAGGACTGGAAGCTGGCCTTGTGTGTATTTCTGGAGTAACAGCAGAGTGGCCCCCAAAGATCATGGTAGTGTACCCAAAACATCCGGGAGGTAAAAGCATCTTATGGGGAATTTTTTTGATCTTTATTGCCAGCTAATGTACCTCCCATAGCCCTATATATTGACCCATCTGTAACTCCCACAGGGAGGGGTGTGAAAGTCTGTTATACTAGACCAGGACAAGTTCCTATTCCTGCCACTGCCCTATCACAGGAATACTCTCTTGCATGTATCTTACCTGATGGACAGGATAATCCTATGCTGGTGTCATTAAAACATGTGTCTTATTGCCCTTAAGGTTATTTTCTTCTACAGTCCTTGTGGTTTGGATGCATCCCCTGGCTGCAGCTGCCGCGTCATGATTTTTCTGAACTCCCTACCTGTTCAGCTACTGACTGCCCATAGAATGGGTGAACTATGGACTTAATCTGTCTAGGACTTTGAATCTAGCTGAAGCCTGCAGCATGAGGATTATCATGGTTTCATCATAATAAAATAGCCTTCTTACAAGGCTCCAGTTTTCTCACATAGGGGCCATTGTGGAATATGTGAAACATGTAGATTGTGAGGTGAGATTTCTGGAGGGGTGGGCTGTAAGTAAAATTGCAATATTTCCAGAATCTCGTGCCTGCTTTAGTACATCAGGATATCAATAGGTGTTTCCAAGGTGTGGAGAGAAGTAGTCCATCTCCATATCAATAGGTAATTACATGGGTGAGCGAGGGTTTATCTGGACTGAAAGGTTGGGTGGAGCTTTCTTCTGCTGCAGCCTGGTCATGAGAGAGACGGGATAACTGCTTGTAAGAAATAAATGGGTTTTTTAAACTTTATTTATCCCTTTGACTGATTTTGGCTTCAAAGGTATTTTGCCCCAGGATTTCCCCCCAAGAGTTACAGTGCAGCAATTAGGAATAAAGTGGAAGTTTCATGTACCATATAACACTACCAGTGTAGGTATGAGAGAGAGGTATAATGGTTTGTTGAAATCTTTCCTGAAATTGGACACCAATAGTCTATGGGGCTGGTCAGTTTACTTATGGACAGTGCTATGGCATTTGAATGAGAAGTCCTGAAAAGGAGCCTTAAGCCCTGTGGACATGCTAACATACATTGCTGCCTTTCCTATACAACTGTATGTGCTAATGAAAGAGGAGTTATTGAAGCCAGGTTATGGCCTGCAGAGCAACATCCTCCTGGCAGCCCTAACTGTGTTAAACCCTGGACACTCTGTTGAATGGACTTGGCCCTGGATATTTGACACATGGTCCAGCAATGGCTGACCCTTCTGGTACCTTGGGGAAAATGCCTGTAAGCTGGCCTCCTGTGTGTTCCTGGAGTAACAGCAGAGTGGCCCCCAAAGATCACAGTAGTGTACCCAAAACGTCTGGGAGGTAATAGCATCTTATAGGGAAGTTGTTTTATCTTTATGGCCAGTGCATGTACCTCCCATAACCCTATATATTGACCCTTATGTTACTCCACAGGGAGGGAGGTGAGGCCTGGCATACTAGAGCAGGATGAGATCCCATTCCTGTCACTCTCCTCTTGCAGGATGACTCTGTTGCATGCATCTTACCTGATGTACAAGATTTGCCTATGCTGGTGTCATTAAAACATGTATCTTATTGTCCTTAAGTATATTTTCTTCTACAGTCCTTGTGGCCTGGACCCACTACCTGACTCAGCTGCCACTTGATGATTGCTCTGAACTCCCTACCCATTCAGCTACTGATTGCCTGTGGAATAGGTGAGCTATAGACTTTAGATAGGACTCAAACCTAGCTGAATCCTCTGGCTTGAGGATTATCATGATTTTATTGATGCTGCTATTGTATTTTAGTAGTCTGGTTATAATGCTCCAGTTTTCTCACACAGGGGCCATTGCAGAAGGTGGGAAATGAGTAGATTGTGAGGCGAGATTTCTGGAGGGTGGGCTATGGGTGAAATTGCCATGTTTCCAGAATCTCTTTTCTAGCCTTAGTGCATCTCCATATCAATTGGTGTTTCCAAGTAATGGAGAGAATTAGGCTATCTCCATATCAACATGTAATTACAAGGGACTGGAGAGGTTGGGTGGGGGACCCTTTTTGCAGCTGGTTTGGGAGAGACATGGATGAGCAGAAATGGATGACTGCTTGCAAGCAATAAATGGGTTTCTCCCACTTTATTTCTCTATTTGGCTGATTTCAGTATTTTGCCTCAGGCTGGGAAAATATTTTCCCCTGGAGTTACATTCAGTAAAACTAAACATTTATTCTCCGTGAAGCACAAAGACGAGAGAGTAAAAAGCGAACCACATATCTGATAATGGACTGTTTTCCAAAGCATTCAAAGAATCCTTAAAACTCAACAATAAGAAAACAAGCAACCTTATTAAAAAGGTGGCCAAAGACCTTTATAGACGCTTCACCAGAGAAGATACAAATGCGAAACGAGCATATGAAAATGTGCTAAACATCATATGTCAAAAGTTAAATGCAAACTAAAACAAAGAGATACCATATACTCCTATGAATAATGTTAATTCCAAAATACTGACAATACCAAATACTGAGAGAATGTAGAATAACAAATTCTCATTCATTACTCATTACAATGCAAAATGGTATAGCCACTTTGGAAGACAGTTTGGTGATTTCTTAAAAAACTAAACATAGTATATGTCACCCACTGAGGTAAAGGCAGACCTTTAGATGTGTGCTTAGCATGTCACCTCAGAACTACCTTTACCACATGTACCCTTAGACCGAACTCATCTGCAGTGGTCTGTAACAACAGGCTCTCCAGGATATCAACCCCCAAAATATAGTCAGTTATTGGAAAAATGTACACAGTATACTCTTTTGGGGGTAAACACCCTATCCCTGCTGGGATTTAGGCTTTCCTCAATCTAATCACCTTATCCCCATAGCCATCTATCACAGCAGAGGTTCCAGGAAAATGCTCAGGGTTGCCATACATCAGAGTACATTCAGCTCCCATGTCCACCAGTGCTAGAACACAGTGTACATTCGTGGGGGAAAAATTAAATGCTAATTCTACATGTGGCCTCTGGTCCCTGCCATGACCAATGTAGGGGCCTTGAAACCCCTTCAGTCTAAACACAACACCTAGTTTACCTCCTGTGGGTGTGAGGGCCCAGTCAGAGCCCGAGTACTGTCCCCCAGCAAGTCTTGCAGGGACACAGGGCAGACATGGGGCTTTGCCTCTGACTTCGTGTCCTGGACCTCGGTGGCTAGAACTGCTGCTCTGGCTTTAATTGGTGCCACAGTTCCAACAAGATCCTATTGGGCTGCCTATCAAGTTTTTCTTCCACTACCCTGGCCTTTATCAAATCAAGCCACTTTTGGGTCCTTGAGACCTTCATGGGGCCCTTTCCTGCCCTCCTTTCAGTTGTAGCCTGTAATTCCTTCCATGCTCTTATTGTTTCAACCTCCCCCAGATCTACTAAAGTACGAGTAGCCTCAGTTATGGATTGTCCTATGTGGGGGGCAAGAATAGTCACTAGGGACCCAAAAGGAGATGGGGGAGTTCTATGGAACACAAGAATTCTCATTCCTATGGTTAAAGTCTCCTCACTGGGGTCCTGGGGGGTCCATATTATAAATGATATTTTTCATGCCCAGCTCCCATAACACCTGCTGGAGCTCTGCATAGATTTTCAGCTAGTGAGTAAGTATGGTAAATCACCTTAATAAGGCCAAACTGCCCTGATGGCTGTTGTCAGCCAATACAGAAGCACCTGATTCCCTGAGTTCTGACAGGTACTTTGCAACCACTGCTGGAGGGAAGGGTGAGTCATCAGGGAAGCCAGTCTACCCATTTCAGAACCCAACATAATAATATTTTCCACCTCCATATCCTAAAGGCACAAAAGCCATGTAGGCAAAAGTTCCAATGGCTTCTGCCAAAGCCAGATGCTCATGTCCACCAGCTCATCCTGGGTATAGGGGTGGATCAAGGAGTGTTCCACAACCTGGGGAGGGGGAAGCTCCTCTCCCTGAGGAGCCCATGGTTGTTGCATTTTTATTTTCATATTTACACCTGAGTGGGCTTTTAATATGGGAGGAGATTGTGCCTCAGGTGTTGGCCTCAGCAACAGTTTGGCCCTTGGCCCCATCCCCTTATATTCCCCTGACATCTCCTCTACCATCTCTGGGACTGAAGACACTGCTCTTTCCTCACCCTCCTCCATGGCCTCCTGCAACATGGATTCTTCTGCTGCCTCCTTCCTTGCTGCTAGCATATCTTCCAGGAGTGGGACCTGTCTTCTCAATAATTGTCTCTTTTTCTTAAGGGCATCTGATAGGTCATTTCCCAGTTCCTCTCTCTCCTCACTAACCCTTTCCACTATCTTGCAAAACAAACATCCCACAATCCCAGCTGATACATGGCCCTCAGGGCCTGTAAGCAGTCTTCTATCTCAAGGGGGGCTAATTCCACAGCTTCCGGTGTCTCCACAGTTTCCCAATTCTGGGAATGGGCCCACCCATCTAGGAGGTACTTTACCCTAGACCAGTTCCCCACTATGGGCTCCCCAAGTGGAAACCCCATGAATAATGGGTTCCTAGGTGAAGCTGCACCCTCTACCTTTGCCGAGGTAAGGGTGAGTCATCATCCCTCAGTGCAGCAACCAATGGGGTATCCTCACCACCCACTGGGGTGCTTCTAGGTATCTCCTCACCATCTCTAGTGGCAGTGTGCCCACAAGTCACACCCATGAATACAGATTTTGGGTTCAGTTGTCCTGCTGCGTACCTCCAGGTGTAACTCTGGTGGGAAAAATATGTTTCCAGCCCCGGGGTAAATTACCTTTGAAGCCAAAATCAGTCACAGGGAGAAATAAAGTGGCAGAAACCCATTTATTTCTTACAAGCAAGAAATTACAAGCAGTTGTACACTTCCTACTGCCAGTGTCTCTCACAACCTGAGTTCAAAAAGGGACCTCCCCCAACCATTTCAGTCCAGATATGGCCCCGATTCATGATGTAATCACCTACTGATATGTAGATGGACTACTTCTCTCCACCTCTTGGAAACACCTATTGATATGAAGATTGACTAACACCAGGTGAGAGATTCTGGAAATATTGCAATTATACCAGCACTGGTCCCACATGTAAGAAGCTTGGAAATCACCTGTCTATCCTAACAATAAGTGAAAAGCTAAAAAGACTTAAAAATTAACAACAGTTTTTAACCTGTAGGGGAGGGAAGGACATGAGGCAAACCACTGCACCCAAGATTGGAAAGAAACAAGATTGAAGAGAGAAATACAAGGAGGCATAGCTTACCACTGAAGAGACACAAAAACAGAAACCTCAACAAAAACCAGTGCTATGGTAGGAAAACCTGAACTGTAATTGACAATTTTCTGGAAGCTCAGTGCGGACAATTTTTAGTTTAACATTGAAGAGGGACTCAGTCATAATGGAGCCTATACAATATTATGAAATTTACCTCCTGAAGCTTATTTAGGTTTCCATGGTAAATATCACTAAAAATGCTGTCATATTTCCACTAAATGGAGGAGAAATTATCATTTTGAAATATGCCAGAGGACTCTGTACTTGACAAGACCTGCCCCCAGGCAAACCTACTTAACCAGAGAGTAAATTTCTGGGATATTATCAGAGCATAATTCACCTGAATGAAGAGAAATAACAACTTCAGCCATCTCCAGCCTTCCACATGGTTGAAGGGAAATACCAAACTCCAGCCCACTCTAGACATCCTGTCCCACTAAAAGAGGGAGATAAACTGACACTTATGAAGCATATGCTCACTAATCATAGGATTATAGAATACTTCCCTTTCCTCTAACACCTCACCACTGTATTACTAAAGACCTATTTATAGCAGGTCCTTTTACTCAAAATGTTATGTTTAATTATCAAGAAAAATGATAAGGCATACCAAAAGGACCATAAGGACCATAATTTTAAGAGGACAAACATCTGAACCAGACATGGCAGAGATGTTGAAATTATAAGACAATGAATTTAAAACAACTATGATTAAGATGCTATGTGGTCTAATAAATAAAGTAGACATCATGCAAGAACATATGTGCAATGTTAAAAGAAAAGGAAATTATAAGAAAGTGTCATGGTTCATAGCTGCTCCTTAGTTTTTGTCCCCACCAAGAAAAATAACTGAAAGGCAGAGATGATATTAGTAAAGCAAAGTGAAAGTTAATTTAAGTACACGCTAAGAGAGGAGTGGGCCAGAGTCAGCATTGACTGAGGCCCTAATCCCTTAGGCTAAGTTCTCTTTTATTAAGCCCTAGTCAGGAGACTCCCCTTTGAATGTCAGGGTGAGGTCATTTGATTGACAATTTTAGTCATATAACTATTTCTCTTAATACTTAAGTCTTTTCCCAAAATGTACACAGAAAGACCCATGGGTGTGTGTGTGTAAGGGGCAAAGTTCAGGGACTGAGTTTCAATGCTTGCTATCTGTCAGCTGAAGCCAGGGATTTCAGGTTGGGCCCAAGGTGTCCAGTGTCCTTCTAGAGGACCATGGTTGGTATAAGCCCCAGAAGGTTCAGGGTCTGGAAGATCTTGCCCAAGGGGAGGTTCTGGCCAGTCCAGGGATCTCAGACACTGTAATGTACTCGTGGAGTGGAATGGCTGGTATCCCTCCTGAAGGACCATCTGAAGGTGGATGGAATGGAGTCTGTAAGAGATAATTCTTAATAGTACGTTGAGAATCCATGGGCCAAACAGGAGCAGACTGATGACAATAACAAGGGGTATTATTAATGGGGACAAGAGCAACCATAACAATGTTCCTCAAGATGAGGAGCTTGATACTTGTCATCCCTCGTAATAGCTGAGCATTTCTAAGTTCTTTTAGCCATGTGGCATCATGTGGAGAATTTCAGAGACCCTGGTTTCTACTTTTGCTGAGTTATTAATGGAGGTACCACAGGTAGTATTAAGAATTGCACATACTCCTTCTGAGGCCAATATGTAGTCCAAGACAACTTGGTTGTCTATAACTACATTGGCTAATGAATCTAGGGAGTCAGATTTCTCACAGAGCTCCCCCCATTTTGTTAGCTAGTTTTTCTAATTCTTCTTTAAGATTGGAGAGTATAATTTCATCTTCAACATATGCTGCCCACAGGACAATATAGCAAAAATATTTCTCCCCTAAATAAAAACATTATCCAGAATGCTTCTGTGTTTGCAGGAAGGGCTGTTTCATTGTATATTTTCAGATCAAGTGTCATGTATCACAGGGAGAACATTCCATATATAAGATACGGGCTAAGACATTGAGTGGCCATAGTATGTGTGGCATTAGCACAAACTGACTGGTTCAAGCAGGGAGCAGTTGTAGAGCCACATAAGGCCATACATGTAGGGGCACAGATAGTAGCAGAATTATTGCCCCCATAGGGCTTGGGTTTAGCACAAGATATGAAGTTTGCAGGCCCCCAGGATTTAAAATTTAGCTTCCAAAGCTTGCATAGCATAGACAGTTCTCTGGTACAATTCTTAAATATGATACCATTAGAGTTGAAGGGTTTATGTTTGAGGGTAGCAGTATACAAGAAAGGCAGGGGGTGATTGGTAGGGTTTACAAGAGTAAATGGAGTGGCCATGGTAGGGAGCAAAAGGGGAAAAATTAGACAACTGTGCCAGGAGTCATTTGATGGCCGAGACTCAAAATATGTGGAGGGTAGTGATCTACTGCCTTCCTGAGGCTGTTTATAGCATTCCCAACATTCTTTAATCCACCCCCATCATGAGAGCTTGGGTTATTTGTATTAGAGATTTTTTGGTCCATAGCTTTTGCTTGGGCATTATGATTAGTGAAGAGTCAGTTAGGTTTATGAAAAAAAGAGGAAAAGTGAGTCATGGTAATGTGTTGGATTCAATAGTGAGTGAAGGGGCAAAGTAAAACATCCACTTATCTATGATTGGTTCCTTCTGAAGGGAATATTTATCTTCCACCACTTCACAGGTATAAACTGCCTATTTTTCCTTAGGTTCAGACGGGATGCACAGCTTGACCCATGAGTGATGAATCCAGCTAGAGATCCCAGGCAATGGAAGTAGAAGAAGATAAGAGTACTGGATAAGATCCTTTCCAGGTTGATTGTAATAGGGAAGCTGGAGAGCCATCCTTCCATACTTCGATTAGGACCTGGGTTCCTGGTGGATATGAAACATTAATAGGGCTCATTTGAGGGGCCCATGACAGTCCATACTCCCATAAGGCCTGTTGGAATTGACTTAATGAGCTTGCATATGAATGTAGGGCTAGGGTCCCTGAGTCAAGGATAATCTCTGATTGAATGAAGGGGTGCTAGTACAGTGCCTTAAGTGGTCCAAACTCTGATGATAACTAAGGCACTACCCTAGTTCTTAGGAGAGCTATTAGGAGCACTTCTGGCCATTTAATGGCTGTCTCCTGGGTGATTTTCCTTATGGCTGATTTTAAAAATTGGTTGGCATATTCCTCTTTCCCCGAAAATTGGGGTCACCAGAAACAATGTAAGTCATATTTAATTCCCAGAGCTTTAGACACATTTTGGACAATGGAGGCCATGAAAGCAGAGCCATAGTCTCTCTGAAGGGAGAGTGGAATCCCAAATCTGGGAATAATTTTGTATAATAGCTTGTTGGCTACACCAGTGGCCTTCTTAGTCTAAGTTGAGAAGGCTACCATCCATCCTGTGGAGGTGTCTACAAACACCAGTAGGAACTTAAACTGCTGGGAAAGGCATTTGTGTAAAATCTATTTGCCAGTCTTCCAGGGGTATGTCCCCATT
Organism: Phataginus tricuspis; assembly: GCA_029783875.1. NCBI lineage: Eukaryota > Metazoa > Chordata > Mammalia > Pholidota > Manidae > Phataginus > Phataginus tricuspis. The sequence continues at coordinate 78,708,157 of JAQQAC010016209.1, forward strand.
CACTGAGTGGCCTGGAACAGGGGGAGCTTTTGCATCCCCTGGATGTTGTCAAGGGTGTATGTGGGGCAGGCTCTGGACACCTATTCAGTGATCTTTGATAAGTTCTTCCCTGAAAACCCCTGAGATTTTGGAGTAGCAAGGGAATTGTTTCCTAGTTGGGTCACATCATGTAAGGATTTTAGGACTTCCCAGTGGAGGTTTTGGGGGAAGAAAAAGAACGTTTTCTGTTTGAAGTCATCTTGAAGGCAGGGGCTCAAACCCCTTTTGCTGTGTCCAGGTCCCTTCCTGTCTATGTAGGTAGGTGTGGGCAGGGGTCCTGGGTCTGGTACTAGAGTGGCCAGAAAAGACTCTTGTAATGGCTGCCTGTTTGGCTGCTATATCTGCATTCCACTTCCCTTTGGCTACTACAGTATTTTCCTTTTGGTGGCCTCTGTAATATACAATGAACACTGACTTAGGCAGCAAAACTGCCCCTAAAAAGTGGTTGATCTGGTCAGCATATTTGATGGGGTAGTCTCAGAGTGTTAGAAATCCCTGTTCTTGACATATGACAGCATATGCATGGAGGACAAGGAAGGTGTACTTGGAGCCAGTGTAAATAGTTATTCTTATTCCCTGAGCTAGCTCAAGGGATCAGGTTACAATAACAAGTCAGGCCAATAGGACAGAAGTACTGGGGGTAGGGACCTGGCTTCTACTGTCCTGGAGCCAGAGACTATAGAATATCCTGCTACATAAAACTGCTTCTGTCAGTTAACCAGAGATAATCGAGACTGCTCAGGGGCTGATCAGTCAGATATTGACAGGGATAAGTGGATACAGAGAGTATTTCTTCAAAATAATGGAGTGGGAGGGTATCCTTTGAAGAGGGAAGCATGGAAGCAGGGTTTAGGACACTATAGGTAGAGACCATAATCTCTGGATTGTCTAACAGGATGGTCTGATATCAGAGTATTTGACTGTCAGACAACGAAATGTGGCTCTTGTTCTATAACAGGGGAGCTACCTGATGGTTGGTGAAGACTTGAAGGGGGCTTCCAAAGTGAAATTTAGAGTTTCCTCTACAGGCAGGGCAAGAGTGGCCAGAATTCTCAGGCAGCCTGGCCATTCTTGGGTTACTGCATCAAGTCTCCTGGACAGGTATCCCAGGGGCCCTTGTACAGAACCTAGTGTCTGAGTTATTACTCCTAGAGCCATGACTTCTCTTTCATGAATATATAAGTGGAAATATTAGGAAGGGTCCAGAAACCTCAGAGTGGGTCACTGAAGCAGGAGATCTTTTAATCACTGTATTGAGTTTCACTGTACAGGTCCCCATGTACGGGGTTCCTGATCATCCTTCCCCTTTAAGCAATCATTTAAGGGCTTGGTTATCAAGCCATAATTTGATATCCAAATTCAATAGTACCCTGTGAGCCCCAGGAAAGCCTTTAGCTGTTTGTGGGTGGTTGGCTCAAGCAGCTGGATAATGCCTTGGATCCAGTCAGAGGACAGACTTCAGCTACCAGGCATCAATTAGATTCCCAAATAGGAGACCTCTTGAACTAATTGAGCCTTAGTTTTGAATACTTTGTACCCATGGTTTGCCAAAGAATTTAGAACCCGGATGATGTGCTCTTGGGCCTTAGCTCAAGTGGGTGAGCAAATAAGGAGATCATCTATGTATTGCAGGATGGTGCTACCCTCAAGATGGAAATCTTTTAGATACTGAGATAAGGCCTGCCCAAATTGTGGTGGCTGTCCCAATAACCTTGTGGTAATATAGTCCAGATTGTCTGTGGAGAGTACCTGGAGTATCCCATTCAAAGGCAGAAAGATATTGTGTGTGGGGACTTAGTGGTATACATAAAAAGTCATCTTTGAGATCTAAGATGCTAAACCAGGAGGTCTCTGGAGGGTTGGTTCCTAGCATAGCATAATATAGGGGTTTGGAACCACCACATCAAGGAGAATAACTACCTCCTTTATTATCCTTAAGTCCTATACTAGATGGTAAGAGCCATCTTTCTTTCTTATAGGCAGAATTTGGGTGTTGCAGGGAATGCTACTTGGTATTAAGAGTCCATGTTGGATAAACTGGGATATTAAGGGCTGGAGACCCCTGTGGGCCTTGGGCGTGATGGATACTGTTTTCAGTTTGGGAACCTGGTTGGGTATTTTAGTCCAATTACTACAGGGGAGGCCATAATGGCTCCCCCAGGGATGCCTTGGCCCCAGACATTAGTGTTGATAGTGTTTTCCCAAGTCCCTGGGTTCCGCCTTGGATCATCTTTATTAGTAAGTGCAAGCATTTGCGAAGGAGTCTGATGGGAGGGCTACTTTCCCAGAGTGACCCGAGTTCCCAGTTTCTGTAGAATGTCTCAGCCTAGCAATAAGCATTGCTAAGGGTGCTCAGGAATTACTAGGAAGCTATGGGAAAAGGTATGGCCCTCTCACAGACAGTACAAAATGGGAGTAAATCATAGGGAGGTCAGCATACTGGTAAGTCCCAAGACTGTGCAAGCTCTTGAGGTGAAGGGTCTGGACAAGGAAGTCAGAGCAGAGTAGATAGCCCCAGTATCTAAAAAGAAAGATACTGTCCTACCTGCTATATCCATTGGTACCCCTGGTGCTAGTCTAGTGATGATCGCCTTCTGCAGTGGGGTCAGCTGGAGAGGGCTATATCGGCCTTGTTTGAACAGCTGCAGGCCTGCTGCTGCCTCATCCTCTCAGTCTCTTTGCTTCCAGGGACAGAGTGTGGCCCACTGTCCTGTCTTTCCACATTTTGTGCAGGCAGTGACAGGCAGCCTGCCCCTTCAGGGACATTATTTGGCCCAATGCCCTGCTTGACAGCAAATGTATCACTTAGTGGAGCTATCTTTGGTTGTGGTTTGGGTACCAGTGGGTTGCCCTCAAACCTGTAGGACCACCATCATCTGGGCATGTCTTGCCTCTTTCTTCCCCTATCTTATAATGACAGTAAAGCAAAGTGAAAGTTTATTTACATACACTCTGAGAGAGGAGTGGGCAAGAGTCAGCACTGACTAAGTTCCCACTCCTTCAGTGGGGAAGGGGTTCTCTTTTATTAAGCCCTAGTCAGGAGGTGCCTCTTTCATTGATAGGGTGAAGTCATTTGACTGACAATTTTAGTCATATAATTATTTCTCTTAATGTGAACATCTTTTCCCGAATGCATACAGAAGAGTCCGCACTGGGGAGCAGGTGTGTAAAACCACCATGTAAATTTTATACTAATGAGATTTAAATTAGGTATGGTTAAGTGGTGGTCAAGTTATTGTCTAACTGTGCCTACATGGTGATCTGGTTTGGACCACGTAGCCCTGGAATTCTCAGAAAGGAAGTTGTCCCCCCACAAAGTACTGTTTTTCTTCAAGTGGGGCCTCTAATAGAGGATGAACTGGGCAGTTCTTCATTTTTCCCTCCAAAACCTATCTTATTCTATGACTGCTCATATCTATCTTCCTACCTAACAAAAGTACCAAAAGAAATGTTAGAGATAAAAAGCACTGTAGCAGAAATGAAGACTGTCTTGGATTGATTCATTAGTAGATGGGACATAGACGGGACAGAAAGAATCCCTCCACTACAGGATATATCAAAAGAATCTTGAAGACTGAAAAGCAAAGAGAACAAAGACTGAAAAAAAAATGCAGAATAGAATGTCCAAGGTCAGTGGAACAACTACAAAAGCTGTAACTTAAACATAATGATACTACCAGAAGGAGAAGAAAGAGAAAGGTGCAGAAAAAATATTTGAGAGAAAAAGACTGAGATTATCTACAAATTAATGTCAGACACCAACCTTCAGGTCCAGTAAGCTCAGAGAACACACACAGGATAAATGTCTAAATCCTTTATCTAAGCAGAATATTTTAAAACAACAGAAAATCAAAGATAAAGAAAATTTCTGAAAGAAACCAGAGAAAGAAAATACCTTACATATAGAGGAATACAGATAAAATTTCTCCTCAGAAATCATTCAAGCACGGACAGAGTGAAACATTTTAAATGTTGGGATATTTAAGCCACCAACCTAGAATTCTGTACCCTGTGAAATTATCCTTCAAAAATGAAGGAGAAATAAAACTTTCCTGGACAAACAAAAATCAAAGGAATTTTTGGACAGTTGACCAGCCTTGCACAGAATATTTTAAAAGTTCTTTAGAGAGAAGGAAAGTCATATAGGTCAGAACTTAGATCTACACAGAATAAAGAAGATTATCTTCTACAAGAAACACTTTTTATTGGAATACAGTTGATATACAATATTATACTAGTTTCAGATGTACAACATAGTGACTTGATAATTATACACTTTACCAAATGCTCACCACAGTAAGTGTAGTTACCCCATTACCATACCAACATATTCCAATATTATTGGTTATATTCTCCATGTTATACTTATGTACCTACAACTAATTATTTCATCCTCTTTATCCACTTTACCAATTTCACCCATCACCCCAAAACCCTCTCTTATGGTAACAAACAGTCTATTCAGTATTTATGGGTCTATTATTTCCTTTGTTTGTTTTGTTTTTTAAATTCCACATTTAAGTGAAATCCTATGGTATTTTCTTTCACTGTCTGACTTATTTCACTTAGCATGATACCCTGTAGGTCCATCCTCATTGTTGCAATTGTCAACAATTCCTTCTTTTTATGGCTGAGTAATATTCCATTGTGTATATGTACCACATATTATTTATGCATTATTCTATTGACGGGCATATGGGTTGCTTCCATATCTTTGCTATTATAAATAATGCTGCAATAAACATAGTTGTGCATAATAAGAAACATACTTTAAATATAAAGACAGATATATGTTAAAAGTAAGTGGATGATAAAAATTTACCATGTTAACACCAATCAACACAGAGCAAGGTTAACTATATTAATTTCATACACAGTAGACTTCTATGTAAGGAAAGTTGCCAGGGAAGAAAAAGGACATTACATAATGATAAAGTGCTCAATTTCACAATCAGGACATAACTATAAGGACATAAAAATCCTTAATGTACATAAACCTAATGACAGAATATCAAACTAGGTGATTCAAAAACTTAGAACTGCAAGAGAAATAGATGAATCCACATCATAGTTGGAGACCTCAACATCTCTATCAGAGATAAAGAGATCCAACATTAAAATTAACTAAAAATGATCACAGACCTAAATGTAAGCTCGAAAGTATAAAAGTCTCAGATAATAATAGAAGAAAATATTAGATAGATAATGTGAAATTCACTGCGGGTAAAATTGCAACATTTCCAGAATCTTTCACCTGGCCTTAGTGCATCTCCATATCAATAGGTGTTTCCAAGGGGTGGAGAGAAGTAGTCCATCTCCATATCAATAGGTAATTACAAGGGTGAGTGAGGGTTTATCTGGACCAGAGACATTGAGTGGAGTTCTCTTCTGCTGCAGCCTGGTCAAGAGAGAGGTGGGACAACTGCTTGTAATAAATGGGTTTCTCCCTCTATTTTTCCCTTTGACTGATTTCAGTTTCAAAGTTATTTTGCCCTGGAGATACATCTGGTGGTAGTTGGCAGGAGCTCTGAACCCAAAATTTGTCTAAATGGGTGCAACACTTGGGCAGGCTACCTCTAGGGATGATGTGGAGGTCCCAACGGCTACAGCAGTAGAGGGTGCAGCTTCATTCAGGAGTCCCTTATCTGTGGGGCATCCAACTGGGGAGGCCCTAGAGGGGAACTGGTCAAGGGTAAAGCAACTCCTAGAGGTGTGGAGCTTTCCACGGAATTTCCACAGAGTGGAGACAACAGAAGCTGCAGAATTAGATCTCCATCAGATAGAAGACTAATTAGAGGCCCTGAGTGGCCATGTAGCAGCTGGCATGGTCAGATCTCTTTTTGTTGAGATAGTGGAAATGTTAATGAGGAGAGGGAGAGGGTTCTCAAGGAGAGAGAGGTCTTCAGCAGGAAATAGACACACTTCAGCATCACTTGGAGAAGCTGGGTGATGACCTATGGGATGCCCTTAGAGATAAAGTTATTGAGAGGACAGATCACATTACTGGAAAATTCCTTAGCAGCAGCAAGGGGAAAGGCAGCAGGAGAGTCCACATTGCAGAAAGTCATGAGGGAGGGTGTCTTGCCAATGGGTTCAGCCCCATGCAAGTTTGCTATGGATTCAATGTGAACAAAGAAATTGACAGGAAAACGTTCTTTGGGGTGAAAGGGCTTATTACCCAGCTTGTTCTCCTGGTCAAGCACTAGTATCTTTACCTCCGCCCAGAGCACTGGGCCGAGCTCTGTATATAGCACAATAATAGTTTATTGCCTAAAGGTATGGAAGTGATAGCCTAGCAACAGGCCAGTTACATCATCAGGTGGTTTTAAGTTCAGTGAGGATCCTGGCCGAAGGAACCCCAACTTTCCCACACTCCAACCCTCCAGGATTCTCACCTTACAATCTACACACTTTCAATCTTCCACAGTGGTCCCTGTGCGAGAAAGCTAGAGCACTGTAACCAGATACCACAACAGCAACAGAGGATAACAACAACTTAGAGATAATACCAAAAACTAAGATACAACAAGATTTTGATACGGGTAACAAAAATTATAATAATCCTCAAGCCAGAGGAAGTTCCCAATCCACAAAGACCTTAGGGGGGATAAGACACATGTTTTAATGCCACCAGCATAGGCAAATCTTGTCCATCAGGTAGGATGCATGCAAGAGAGTGGTCCTGTGATTGGACTGTAGCAGGGAGGGGGTCCCTTCCAGGTCTAGTATACCATACTTTTACTCCTTTCCCTGTGGGGGTTACTGAAGGGTCTATAAATAGTGCAACTGGAGGTGCATGAACTGGCCATAATGATAAAACAAAACTCCCCGGTAAGATGCTCTTACCTTCTGGCTGTTCAGTATGTAATACTATGTGACCTTTGGGGACCACTCTGCTGTTATTCCAGGACTACACATGAGACCAGCTTCCAGGTCTTGTTCCCAAGGTGCCAGGAGAGCCACCCATCGTTGGTCCATGTGTCAAAAGGTCCAAGGCCACATCCACTCAATGGAGTCTCCAGGATTCAGTGCAGTTGGTGCTGGCAGCAAGATGTTATTCTGGTGGCCGAACCTCAGCTTCAGTGATTCTCCCTTGGTTTGTACTTGCAGTTGTATAGGGGAGGCATACATATGTTTTAACATGTCTACGGGGCTCAGGGGTCCCTTTTGGGGTCTCTCGTTCAAACACAGTAGCATGGTTCACAAGCGGACTGACCATCGCTGCAGACTATTGGTACCTGACATCAGTCTGGATTTTAACAAGCTATTGTGCCTCTCTATCATGCCTGCTGTGGTAGGATTGTATGGTACATGAAACTTCCATTTGATTCTCAGCTGTCGAACCCATACTTACATTGTATTTCCAGTAAAATAGGTGCCCTGATCACTCTCAATTACCTGTGGTCAGCCATAGGCAGCAAAGAGATGCTCCAGGTCTCTTTCAGTCATCAGCTGGTCTGCACAATGGGTAGGAAAAGCAACCAGAAGTCCAGTAACTGTGTCCACACAAGTCATCGCATACCGATATCCTTCTGACACAGGTAGAGGCCGAATATAGTCTATCTGCCACATGACAAGAGGTATAGGCCCCTTAGCTATTGTCCCATGTTGCTGTGGAACTCAGTGTAAGTCCCTTTTGGAGCACACGACACACTCCTGACGGGCTCTACTAACTTCTTCGTAGGTCAAAGGCAAGCCCCACCGAAGGGCTACAGCCCACATTGTCTTTTGCCCCGCATGCAACAAATGCTGATGTAACCATTGGGCTACATCAGAGGCAGTCTTTCCTTCTAACCAACGTATCTGGGCCAATTTATCTGCTTCATCATTTCCTGGGGATACCAGTGGCAAATGACCTGTCATATGATATACTGTAATTATTTTAGTCTGACCACAGTCCCATAAGTCTTGCCACAATTTTTGCCTCCAAAAGGGGTCAGTGACCAATCAGCCAGTTAGCATGGTACCAGGTTGGTAGCCACAGGGTCAAGCCCCAATAGACAGCCCAGCTGTCAGTGCAGACAACTATAGGGGAGGGCTCCTGGCTGATCACAAGCCACACGGCCTGCAACTCTGCCCATTGGCTGCTCTTCCCCTCACTATCTTCCATCCATATTGTCTCAGTCTTAGGATGGAAAGCTGTGGCCCTTCATTTTGGGGGCTGCCCACGGCTGGAGCCATCTGTGTACCATGCATCTTTGGGTATAGAAGCTCTTCCCTCCCAATAGGGACTCTCTGCTACTAACGGTTCCAAAGCAAGTTCTTCCTGCTTTTCACTAGTGTATGTCACCAGCCCCAATAAGCATTGGAGTTCTTCACTTAAGGGGATACTAGAGAGGGCACTACACTGCTATAGGTAAGCACCCCACTTGGCCAGTGTGGGTGTTTGTGCCACACCACTCCTTGGGTTTTGGGTCCAGTCTCGTACCCACCCCAAGATGGAAAAGATGGTTATTACCTTTATCAGGGCCATTCCAGTGATGGGTTCTGTAGCCAGCAAGGCATGATACATGGCAGCCAGTTGTTTCCTATCAAAGTGTATCATACCTCTGCCACTTTCCAGAGTTGTGACAAGAATCCAATAGGTTGGCGAGTTCTTTCAAGCCGCTGCCAGAGACCCCAGCCATAACCATCTTAAGTCACATGAACGTCCAGCTCACAGGGCCTTGATTGGTCTATCACACTCAAGGCCTGCACAGTCTTGACTGCCCGTTTTGCTGTAGTAAAGGCAGATGCACATGTCTCATCCCAGTCCCACCTGACACCCTTTCATACCAACCAGTATAAGGGCTTCAGAATTTGTACCAAGTGCGGGATAAACACTCTCCAGTGGCCTAGAAGACCTAAAAACTCTTGTAGAAATGCTTTAGTTATTGGGGTAGGAAAGGCCTGGACTTTATCTATAACTGCTTTTGGTATAACTTTGCTCTTACCTGACCATACGACACCTAGGAATTTGACAGACAAACCTTGGTGAGGTCCCTGAACCTTGGTAGTGTTCACAGCCCACCCTTTCTTCTGTAAATGTTATAGCAGTCTAGGTGCTGCACCTTCTAGATCTGAAAGAGAATCAGATGTGAGCATGACATCATCAATATAATGGTACAGCCGCACCGTTGGTGGTTTTCCCTATGTAGCCAAGTCCTGGGCTACAAGTCCATGACAATTGGTGGAGTTGTGGAGGTATCCCTGTGGGAGGATGGTGAAAGTCTATTGCCATCCTTCCCATGTGAAGGCAAACTGTTCCTGACTTTCCTGCTCAATGTCAATGTAAAAGAAGGCATTAGCAAATCTACCACATAATGGTATGTTCCTAGTTCATGGCTGAGGGTATCCATCAAGCCTGCAATAGAGAGGACAGCAGCATGCATAGGGGTTATGACTTTATTCAGTTCTCTGTAGTCTACAGTCATACACCAGGAGCCATCTGGCTTTTTTCCTGGTCACACTGGGGAATTGAAAGGACTGTGGGTGGGCTTTATAATACCCACCTTTTCCAGCTCCTGGAGAGTTTCTCAATCTCTGTATACCCTGCCAGCTGTTTGTATTGTTTGGTATTAGTCACCTGCCGAAGTACAGGCCAAGCTATGGGTGAGTGCCTAGCATATCCCCTCAGAACTACCTTCACCACACGTACTCTCAGTCTGAACTCACCTCCAGTGGCCTGCAACCATAGACCCTGCAGGATATCAATCCCCCAAATATACTCAGGGATAGGAGATATATACACAGTACACTCTTCTGGGGGTAGATGCCCTATTCCCAAAGGCATATGAGCTTGTTTCACTCTGATAGCCTTACCCCTTTTCCATATATGATAATGGGGGTCCTGGGGAACTGCTCAGGGTTACCATGAAACAGTGAACATTCAGCCCCTGTGTCCGCCAGAGCTAGGAAACATTGTATGTTCACTGAGGACCAACGGATAGCTATTCCAACATGTGGCCCCAGTCCCCCCCTGGTCCTTGAGGGCAGATACCTTGACCTTACCCTTAGTCAAGCCATGTTCCCCAATTATCTTCCTGAGTGGGTTCAAGTGAGGTTGGCTCGCTCTCAAGCAGGATGTCTTGCAAAAACACAGGCCAGACTTGTGGCTCTGTCTCTGAACTCTGCCTCTTTGGTCTTAATGGCTGGAACTGCTGTTCTGTCTTCAGTTGTTGACATAGCTCTACTAAGATCCTATTTGACTTCCCATCTAATTACCTTCCATCTTCTCCTGCCCGTATTAAATCAACCCACATCTGGGTCCTCGAAACCTTCATGGGGATCTTTAAATACTTCTTGTGAGTAGTAGATCTTATTTTTTTTCATTTTCTCATTGTTTTAGCCTCTCCTAAGTCTGCTTAGGTACGTGTTACCTCGCTTATGGGATGCCCTAAGTGAGGGGAAAGAATGGCCACTAGAGACACAAAGAAGGAGTTGGGAGCCATTTGAAGCACTATATTTCTCATCCCAGTATTGAAAATCTCTTCATCTGGGCCATAATTATCTTGACTGTAGATGGCATTTCTCATGCCTAGCTCTTGTAACACCTGTTGGAGCTCACCATACATCTGCCATCTAACAGGAGAGGGTGGTAGATCACCCTGATTGGGCCACACAGCACAAAGTGCAGCCATAAGCCAATTGAGGAGGGAGTGACTCCCTGGAGTCTGATTTGCATTTTGTAATTGCTGCCTCAAGGCAGGCTGCACTGTCAGGGAAGCCAGCTTTCCCATCTCTGATCCTGACAGAACAATTCCATTCACCCATAAGACCCACAGACACAGGAGCCAAGCTGATATTGACTCTGAGGGCTTCTACCTAAACCAGGAGTCGAAATCCACCAGCTCAGCCTGAGTATAGGGGCGGACCATAGAGTGCTTCACGACCTGGGGTGGGGGCTGCTCCTCTCCTTGGGGAACTTTCAGCTGCTGGGTCTTTATTTTCTTTACAACCACTGGGCATGATTTCAATACAGGAGGGGTCAGTGCCTTTGGTACCACCCCTTCATCCTTCCCCAGCTCCTCAATTTCCAGGGACTATGGCACCTTTCTCTCCCCTTCCCCTAGTGCCTCTGCTGCTACAACCTTTACTTTGTCTACTGTGCCTCACAGCAATGCTAGCTCAGTCTTCAGCTGCACTCTTACCTTCAGCTCAATGCTTTGCAGCTGGTGTTCTCATGCCACCTCTGCCTGTCCTTCCCTCAGGAGTTCATCTTTTTCCTTGATGGCCTTTTCCTCCTTCAGAGCACTTGGCAGCACTGACACCTCGTTCTGTAAGGAATCTTGTACCTCTTCAATGGCATCTTGTTGCTGGTGTTCTTGTGCTGCCTCCTCTCTCATCAATGCCATTTCCTTCTTCAGGGAATCTACAGAAGTTTTCAGCTCATGTTCTTGTGCCGCCATTTCTTGGGTCTTTTTCAGGAGCAAGTCTTTCTCTTCTGTAGACTTTTTTAATAGTGTGAGAAGCAGCCAACCTACAGTCCCCACTGCCTCACGGGCACTCTGTCTCTCAAAAGACCTACTTACTATACCAAGGGCTATCCCTACTGCCTCAGGTGTCACCTCCACTTGCCTCCAGTCCTGGTGTGAGGCCCAGTCCTCTAGGAGACAAGCCACCTCCAACAACAAACCATTGGGGGACAATCCACTGTCTCCCCATTCACAGGGACAACATGCTGAAGCAACCCTCCCATAAGGGCAGCCTATCTTTTTCCTTGGTCAACAATGAATCCTGCCAACTATGCCTATTGTCTTTCCAATGGGTTTCAGCCCCCGGCAAGTTTGCTATGGATTCAGTGTGACCAAAGAAAATGACAGCAAACGTTCTTTGGGGTGAAAGGGTTTATTGCCTGGCTTGTTCTCCCGGCAGTAGGTCATGCACTAGTGTCTCTGCCTCCACCCAGAGCACTGGGCCAAGCTCTCTATATAGCGCAATAATAGCTTATTGCCTAAAGGTGTGGAAGCGATAGCCTAGCAACAGGCCAGTTACATCATCAGGTGGTTTAAGTTCAGTGAGGATCCTGGCCATAGCAACCCCAACTTCCCCACAGAGGGGGCGGAAATAGCATTGCCTTCAGCTACCGAGATTTTGGAGGAGGTGTTGGGAGAGCATAAGGGGGAAAGGTCAAGGGCCAATCTGTTGCTGAGGCTACGTCCGGAGACACCAGACTCTCCTGTATTAAAGGCCCATCTGGTTGTAATTAAGAAAGTAAAAACACAACAACAGTGGCTCCTGAGGGAGAGGAGCAGCCCCTCCCCCAGCTGTGGAGCACTCCATGGTCCACCCCTTTACCCAGGATGAGTTGGTGGACATGAGCATCCAGTATGGGAAGAAGCCATTGGAAACTCTGCCCAAACGGCTTTTGCGTCTCTGGGATATGGGGGTGGTAAATATTGTTATTTGGGGTTCTGAAATAACTAGACTGGCTTCCGTGATGACTCACCTGACTTTCCTGTAGCGGTTGCAAAGTGCATGTCACAGCTTAGGGAATCGGGTGCTTCTGGTTTGGTTGACAGCTGCCATCAGGACAGTTTGTTCTAAACAGGGTGATTTACTATACTTACTCATGAGCTGGAAAACATATGCAGAGCTCCAAAAGGCATTATGGGAGTTGGGCATGAAAAATATCATCTATAATATGAAATGCCCAGGGCCCCAGTGAGGAGTTCTTCAGGTAGGAATGAAAAATATGGTGCTCTATACAGCTCCCCCATCTCTCTTTGGGTGCCTAGTGACTATTCGTGCCACCCACATAGGGCTACCCATAAGTAAGGCTACTCATACTTTACCAGATCTGGAGGAGGTTGAAACAATAAGAGACAGAAGGAAGTATGGACTATGACTGAAAGAGAGGTGCAAAAGTCCCTGTGAATGACTTGAGTACCCAGATGTGGGTTGATTTGATAAAATCTTGGGTAGTGAAAGAAAAACTTGTTGGGCAGCCCAGTGTAATCTTATTAGAAGAACTGTGAAACCCATTAAAGTCAAAGAAGCAGCTCCACCTGTTGAGCTCCAAGGCACAGAAGCTGGAGTGAAAGCACAATGTCCAGCATGTGTTCCTGCAAGACTTTCTGGGGACACTACTTAGACTCTGCCTGGGCCCTCACCTCCATAGGACAATGATTGGGCATCGTGGTTTGACTAAGGGAAGGGTCAAGGCCCCCCCCTTAGGGGACATGGTGGGAACCAGAGGCCACATCTATAATTAACAATTCATTGGTCACCTGTGAATGTACAACATGTCTTGGCACTGGTGGACACAGGAGCTGAATATTCTCTAATTTATGGCAACCCTGAGCATTTGCTTGGGACCCCTGCTCTGATAGATGGCTATGGGGATAAGGCAATTAAAGTGAAGAAAGCTCAAATCACACTGGAGATAGAGTGTTTACCCCAAAGTTGAGTACACTGTGTACATTTCTCCCATCCATGAATATATTTTGGGAGTGGATATCCAGCAGGGCCTGTGGTTACAGACCACTGCAGGTGAGTTCAGTCCGAGGGTATGTGTGGTAAAGGCAGTATTGAAGGGAAATGCTAAGCACCTGTCTGTAGCTCTGCCTGTAACTAGGTAAAGTGACAAATAGCAGTATAAATTGCCTGGGGGTCACAAGGAAATTAGAGAAACTCTACAGGAGTTGGAAAAGGTGGACACCATGAAGCCCACTCATAGTCCTTTTAATTCCCCTGTGTGGCCAGTGAAAGAGCCAGAAGACTCCTGGCATGTAACCATGGACTATAGGGAATTGAATAAAGGCACACCCTCTTTGTATGCTGCTGTCTCCTCAATAGCAGCCCTTATGGACACACTAAGTCATGAACTGGGGTCACAACATTATGTTGTGGACCTAGCCAATGCTTTCTTCTCTACTGACATAGCACAGAAAAGTAAGAACAGTTTGCCTTCATGTGGGAAGGCAGACAGTGGGCATTCACTATCCTTCCACAGGGATACTTCCACAGTCCCACCATTTGTTATGGACTTGTAGCCCAGGACTTGGCCACATGGAAGAAACTGCAAATGGTTTGGCTACATTGATGATATTATGCTCATGTCTGATTCTATTGCAGATTTAGAAGGGGTAGTTCCTAGATTTGCTGCAACAGCTATGGGAGAAAGGATGGGCTTTGAACAGCACCAAGGTTCAGGGATGTGGTTTGTCTGTAAAATTCTTGAGGGTCGTCTCATCGGATAAAAGTAAAGGTATTCCAGAAGCAGTCATTGATAAGGTCCAGGCTTTCCCTACCCATACAACTATGGCAATAATACAGGGGTTTGGGGGACTTTTGGGCTACTGGAGAGTGTATCTCACACTTGGCACAAATTCTGAAGACTTTATATCAGTTGATATGAGAGGGCATCAGGTGGGACTTGGATTAAATATATGCAGCGTTTTTTTACTGCTGATAAGGGAGCAGTCATGGCCAAACATGCCTCGAGTGTAAAGAACCCATCAAGGCTCTGTGAGCTAGGTGTTCATGTAACCAAACATGGCTATGGATTGGGCTTTGGACAGCAACATGACTGGACATGCCAAACTATTGGATTTTGGTCAGAACAATGGAAAGCAACAGAGGTCCAGTACATCTTGATAGAAAAGAAACTGGCTGATGTTTACCATGTTTGCTGGCTATGGAGTCCGTCACGAGAATAGCACTGAACAAGGTAATAACCACCATACCATCGTGGGATGGGTGCAAGACTGGACCCAAAGTACATGGAGTGGCATGGAACAGATGCCTACACTGGCCAAATGGGGCTCATATTTACTGGAGTATAGCCCCCTTTCCAACTGCCCCTCAAGTGGAGAACCCCAATACTTATTGGGGCCTGGTATGTATACCAGTGGAAAGCAGGAAGAAGTTGCCTTTGGGCCATTGGTAGCCGAGAGTCCTTATCAGGAGGGAAAAGCCCCTATACCTGAAGATTTTTGGTATACAGAGAGCTCCAATCATGGGCAGCCCCAAAGTGGTGGGCAGTGGCTTTCCATCCTAAGACTGAAACAATATGAATGGAGGATAGAGAGGGGAAGAGCAGTCACTGGGCTGAGTTGTGTGCAATATTGCTCATGGTAATCCAGGATCCCTCCTTTAGAGTTGTCTGCACTGACGGCTAGGCTGTTTATCAGGGCTTGACCCTGTGGCTATGGACATGGTATCACGCCAACTGGATGGTTGGTCACCTGCCCTTTTGGGGGCAAGAGTTGTGGCAATACCTATGGGCCTCCGGTCAGACTAAGACAGTCACCATATATTGTGTGACTGCCCATTTGCCCTTGGCATCCCCAGGGAATGATGAAGCAGACATACTGGCCCAGGTATGTTGGCTGTAGGAAATCCTGCCTCTGATGTAGCCCAATGGTTACATCAGCTTTTGTTACATGCGGGGCAAAAGACAATGTGGGTTGTAGCTCATTGGTGGGGCTTGCTGTTGACCTTTGAAGAAGTCAGCAGGCCTGGAAGGAGTGTCTTGTGTGCTCTAAGAGGGACTTACACCCAGACCCACAGCAACATTTGACACTAGTAAAGGGACCAATACCCTTGTCAGGTGGCAGATAGACTATATTGGGCTTCTGCCCATATCAGACGGATATTGGTATGCCATGACTTGTGTGGACACAGCTACTGGACTGTTGGTTGCTTTTTCTGCACATCATGCATATCAGCAAACCACCAAAAAGGGCCAAGAGCATCTATTTGCAGCCTGTGGCTAGCCGCAGGTGATTGAGAGCAATCAAGGCACCCACATTACTGGACATGAATAACAAGAATGGGTGCAGCAGTTATGAATAAAGTGGGCATTTCATGTACCATATAATCCTTCGAGGGCAGGCATGACAGAGAAGTACAATGGTTTGTAGAAATTTGGCCTGACGTTGGACGCTAAGACTATGGAGCTCCTCAGTTTGCTCATGAGCAGTGCTATAGCATTTGAATTAGAAGCTCCAAAAAAGAGCCTTGAGTCCTGTAGACATCCTAACACACATTACTGCCTGTCTTATACAACTGTATGTGCAAACCAAAGAGGAGTTTTTGAAGCTAGGATATGGCCAGCAAAGCAAGATCCTCCTGCCATTCCCAGTTGAATTAAACCCTGGATATTGTTGAGTGGGCATCACCCTGGACATTTCAACACATGGACCAGTGATGGCTGGCCCTTCTGGCACCTTGGGGAAAGGCCTGAAAGCTGGCCACCTGTGTGTTCCTGGAGTAACAGCAGAATGACCCCCAAAGATCATAGTAATGTACCCAAAACATCCAGTTGGTAAGAGCATCCTGCAAGAACTTTAGTTTTTAATCTTTATGGCTAGTGCATGTACCCCCATAGCCCTATATATTGACCCTTCTGTGACTCCAACAAGATGGGGGTGAAGATCTGATATACTAAACCAGGATGAGATCCTATTACTGCCACTGTCCTATCACAGGACCAGTCTCTTTTATGCATCCTACCAGATGGACAAGATTTGCCTATGCTAGTGTCATTAAAACATATATATTATCACCCTTAAAGTTATTTTTTTATACAGTCCCTGTGGCCTGGACCTGACCCCTGGCTGAAGCTGGTGTTTTATCATTTCTGTGAACTCCCTACCTGTTCAGCTACTGATCGCCTGTGGAATGGGCAAGCTATGGACTTAATGTGCATAGGATTTTGAACCTAGCTGAATCCTCTGGCTTGTGGATTCATTATTTTATTGCTGTTGTTATTGTATCTTATTAGTCTGGTTACAGTGCTCCAGTTTTCTTGCATAAGGGACATTGCAGAAGATGAGGAGTGAGTAGATTGTGAGGCAAGGTTTCTGTAAGAGAGGCCCGTGAGTAAAATTGCAATATTTCCATAATCTCTTGCCTGGCCTAGTGCATTTCCATATCAACAGGTGTTTCCAAGGGGTGGAGAGGAATAGTCCATCTCTGTATCAATAGGTGATTATATGGAGGAGTGAGGACATATCTGGACCAGAGGATTGGGTGGGGTCCTTTTTGCAGCTGGGTCAGGAGAGACATAGGCGAGCAGAAATGGACCACTGGTTGTAAACAATAAATGGGTTTCTCCCACTTTATTTCTCCCTTTGACTGATTTCACCTTCAAAGATATTTTGCCCCTGACTGGGAATACATTTTTTCTCCCAGAGTCACAACCAGAAACTGAATGTCCTGAGTTAGCCTTTACTCTTTCATAGTGTCTTTTGAGGCAAAATGTTTTAAATTGTCGTGAAGTTCAACTTGTGTATTTTTTTGCCTGTGTTTGTCATAGCTAGAAAATATTGCCAAATCCAATGCCGTAAAGATTTCTCCTGAAAATTTCATAGTTTTAGGTCATACATTTACATTGTGAATCCATTATTTAAAGTGAGTAATTGAAGTTTCATCTATTATTTTATGGCTGTTCATTTCTGCCATGACTTCTGTCGATATTGGATTTATATATTTAGGTGTTATGATGTGTATGCATATATATAATTGTTATATCTTTCAGGTAATTTGGCCCTTTTATCATTGTATAATCTCCATCTGTAACTGAACAAGGGTCTGATGCCTGACACATACCATAAACCAAATAGCCGATAGCTTTTTCAAAAGGGAAGAGCTTTATTGCAAGGTGGCTGATCAAGGAGCCATGAGGCTAGCTCAAACCCATCTCCTTGCTCATCAGCAAGAGAGGCTTTTTAAGGAACCCAGTGAAGAGGGATTGGCTTGAGGGTTTGGAAATTCTGATTCTACTTTCTCCATCCCACAGTGATTTCCACATCCTCTAGTCCCTGTGATGGCCATGTTTTATGTGTTAGGTAATTACGCATGCTGATTTGGGACACATTTTCTCATCAGGAAGGTGAATGATCAGGTGAATGAATGTACCCGGCACATGCTCTAGATGGCTTGGCCAGTTTCACCTGGATCTAATAGGCTTCTTGGGAGGGCCTGACAGGGTCTTGGAGGTTTCTGGTCATTCTCTAAAAAACAAGAATCATCTGTGACTGTTACCCTGCAGTAACAGCCCCATCTTATGATAATTCCTCAATCCAGAGGGATTAGGAGTGATGACCACTTTCCTGCTTCCTGCTGAACTGGAGCACAGATCAGGATACTCAAATTGGATTGTTTGAAGGGTTGGTATCCTCCTAGTCCAGGGTCAAAATGGGATACAACATCCCAGTGGTCTGTAACCTTTGAGAAGAATCACAGTCCCAAACAGGAGCTCAGTCCTCGTGGGTTTTCTTACCTGGTTTCCATTCCCAGTCATGTTTTGGTGAATTGCGATGATCTTGAACAGGGAGTGGTGGATCCATGGCTTGACCCCTTTCAATTTAACAGAGGAATGAGTTACTACGAGTATTTTATATAGTCCTGACCACCATGGATGTAGCTGGTCGTCAGGGTGTTTAGAGGCACATTAACCAGTTAGAAGCAGAATTGTGGGTAGCCATTAGAGTGGCCCCTAGGGATTTAACACATTTCATAACATCTAGTTCTTTAACCCTTTGTCCCTCTGGATTCCGTAGACCAAACTTATTGCCCCAGTGTCCACTAGGAAATCCATAAATCTTCTTCCCACTGTTAGACAGTAAGGGCCTCCCCTGTAGCATTTCATAAGGCCTAGCATTTCAAAAGCAAGCAATTGGAGCTTGCTTTGGGAGGACCACCTGGTTCTAAGCAGTGCAACCAGCAGTACCATATCCCAAACCAAGTAAGTTTCCTGACAAATTTTGGACAGAGTTTCTTTAAAGTGAGTTTCATTTTTTTTCCAGTTTTCTCCATCTACTGGGGCTCCATAAAGCATGAAGTTTCCATTGTATTATGAGAACTCTGGAGATTTCCTGAGTAACTTTGGATAATATCCAGGACAATGTCATGTCCTTTGGTCCTATTACTACTTCCAACAGATCTAGAACCTCTTCAGCCTGCTTAGTTTCCTCTTTCCCCATGTTAAGGACCCTCTTTACTTCCAAATGACCTCATGGTTATGTACCACAGAAAAGGCATATTTAATACATTTTTGTTCTTACTAAGCTTCAGAACATGTGTGAGGACAATCCTTCTGGGCTGAGCTTCTGCCTCCAGAATCTCCTGGTGTGTCACCACTGCATACCCCACTCTTTTAGGTCATGATCCATAAAGCTGCTTCCTTCCATGAACATTTCTAGGTTTGGATTCTCCAGGTAGTGATCTGCCAGGTCTGGTTGGCTGGAATAGACTTGGTTACTTGAGTTGATTTTTCATGTCCAGGTCTCCCATCTGCCCATATATCTATCCTCACCTCTCTTTGTAATGGCTTTCCAGTCACAACCATATTTACTGGGGCTAATTTGGTTAATTTGTCACTTAATACTGAATGAGTGGCCCCAGTACCCACTAGGAAATCCAGAAATCTTCCCAATATTAGAGTAAATGCGCTTGATATGGAAAATTTCAATAGAGCTGGTAGGGCTTTTCAGAATCCCTTGGCCCACTCATTCCTGATCACTATTGGCCAGCTGACAGTAGCCGAAACTCTGGCTGGTAATTTTTCTTTTCTAAAATATAGGTTGTCTTGCCAATGGGTTTCAGCCCGGTCAAGTTCATTATGGATTCAATGTAACCAAAGAAAATGACAGTAAAACATTCAAGGGGGAAAAGGGTTATACCCAACTTTATTTCCACAGTGGCAGGTCAATCAATAAAACCCTTTTCACTCAGAGCGTGTCTGCATGCAGCAAGCTGGTCACTGCATCCGGACCTTTCTGTCTGCACAGCCATCCTGCACAGCCATCCTCTGGGCCTCTCTGCCCACACAGCCATTCCCTGGGACTCTCGGCCTGCAGTCATCCTGCACAGCCGTCCCCAGGGACTCTGTCCTTGGTGCTGCCACCACTGAAGTCTCTGCTCCTCTCTCCTGCAGCCTCACAGCCATGCGACTGTATCACCCAGAGTACTGAGCAGAGCTCTTTATATAGAGTTAATAGCAATGTATTACACACAAGTGTGTAGTGAGCTAGCCAACCAGGGCCAGGTGAGAATCCTGGCCACAGGAACTTTCGTTTTATCCCCACTCCAATCCTCCAGGATTCTCTCCTCTCAATCTATGTGTCCTCAATCCTCTGCAATGGTCCCTGTGTGAGAAAGCGGGAGCATTGTAACCAAACTCCATAATAGCAACAGAGGCTATAACATTATACAAATAACAAAAATTACAACAAATTGTAATAACCCTCAAACTTGAGGAGATCCATTACATCCTGGCTGTATTCAAACCAGTTTTAACAAATTACAATAACCTTCAAGTCTGAGGAGATCCCCTGCCACCAAGTGGTCACCCTGGCTGTATTCAAATCAGTTCTACTCAGATGAGTTAACCAAAAGGACCATGGGCGGGCCTTACAATACCACCTTCTCCAGCCTTTCCAGCAAAAAGTCTTGCAGACACACAGGCCAATCTTGTTGCTTTATCTGTGCCTTCTGCTTTGTCCTCAGCAGCTGGAACCACTACTCTTGTCTCAATTGCAACAGCTCCAGTCCAATATCCTTCTGTCTGCTCCTGCCTTTTCAAACCAACCCACATATGGGTCCTCGTGACCTTCACAGTGCCCTTTAAATTCTTCCTTCAAGAAGAAGACTGTATTTCCTTTAGTGCTTGAGCCTCAGAATAGAAGCAGAGCATGGAATGCTCCACAACCTGAGGAGGGGCCTACACCTCTCCTGAAAGAATCCATGGTTGCTTAGGCCTTCTGGCTCTCCACCAGCTTTCAACGAGGTGGGGTCTCAACTGAGGAGGGGCCAATGTCTCCAGCACTGGTAGGCCCTCTACCCCCACCTGTTTGTCAAACCTCCACTGCTCCACTACATCTTTAACCTTCCCCATGGCATTGAGCAGAGCTCTTTATATACAGTCAATAGCAACGTATTGCTCACATGTGTGTAGTGAGCTAGGCAACAAGGGCCAGGTGAGAATCCTGGCCACAGGAACTTTCATTTTATCCACATAGGTATTCTATCTTCCAGTGTCCTTCTTGCTTTCAATATGCACCTTGTCATGGCCCCACATTTGGCTAACTCTTAGATCCAAGTTTATGGGGCCCTTTGGGCCTTACCTTGGGTTGGGCACCACCCTGATGTAGGCCTTATCAGTACCCTGATTGTTTCTGGCTCAGTGCTGCAGCCACCAGGGTGGCCTGTTGTCTCATTTATGTTGCTCATATTCTCTTAAACTTGGTTTTGGCTATTAAAGACCATACAGGAAATCCTAACCAATTGTGGCATAGGGATTCCCAGAGCTCCTTCTACTTTCTGCAGTTTCTTCTGTATGTGGGGACCTTCCTGTCCTATGAAGGTCTGATTTATCATTTTGAGGTTTTTTTTTTTTTCTGGATTCTCTGGGTCTATGTCTGTATATTGCGAATAGGCCTCAAAGTTCCTTTCCAGATAATCTGAAGGATCCTAGTTATGTTTTTGCTTAACTTCCTGGCTTTGTTTATGGACTCCATTTCTGAGCCCCTTTAATATACAGACTTTGCCATGCTCACATTTATTTTTGTCTCTTATATTGTTAGGACTCTGGCCCAGATTAGCTGATAGTACAGTTACAGCTTAAGCAGCTATGACAGGGTTGTTAGGGGAAAATGGGAATGAATGTAGATGAAGCCTTGTGGCTGTCAATTAGCATCTGCTCCTTAAAGGCAATTTTCCTGAGTTTGGGTAATCCACTGGCCAAATTGTGTACCCTGGTGGATATGACAGGGGGGAGACCATTCCTGATAAATCTGGGGCCAGAGCCTGAGGCATCTGGGGAGTGGAGTGATAGCCCTGGGGGTTTCATATAAGTGAATGAGCAGTAGGGGTATTCAACTGAATTAATAAAGAATCATCTTCCTTATCATTGGAGTCAGGCAAAATCTGTTTCTTTTGAGACTCTTTCTTCTGAACCAATATCTTACATCTCTTTTGCATACTCTTACTCTGATACAGAGGCATACAGGACTGAACATAAATATTTCATCCCATTTCTCCTCTCTTTTATAAAACAAATCTAGTTGCAAGATCACAATTTATTGAGTTATTTTCAGGCTGCTGCTGTCCCAACTCCAGGGAGTATTATGGCCAGGCAGTTAAAAAAATATATCATCTCTTTCTTATTCATGGGCTCGTAGCTGAACATCATCCAATTTTGAAGGATGCATGCTAGGAGACTACCCAAGGGGCTGGAGCTAGTATTCTCCATTTTAAAATCAAGTAAACCATATGTGGATAAAGTGAAGGTTCCTGTGGCCAGGATTCTCACTTGGCCCTGGTTGACTAGCTCACTGCACACCTGTGGGCAATACATGGCTGTTGACTCTATATAAAGAGCTCCACCCAGTGCTCTGGGCAAGACATGGTGGTATGGCTGCAAGGTTGCAGGAGAGCAGAGCAGAGGCTGGAATGGTGGCAGCACCGAGGACAGAGGCTGGCTGTGTGGGATGATGACTGTGCAGAGAGGCCCAGAGGATGGCCGTGTGGGACAACTGGGCAGACAGAGCCCAGAGGCAGAGACTGGCTTGCTGCATACAGACTCGCTCTGAGTGAATGGGGTTTTAGTGACTGACCTGCCACCTGGAAATAAAGTTGGGTAACCCTTTTACCCCAAGAACAGTTTCTGTCAATTTCTTTGGTCACATTGAATCCATAGCAAACTTGTCCAGAGCTGAAACCCATTGGCAAGACAATTGGTGTAGTAGGCAGGATTTGTTGTTGACCAAGGAAAAAGACAGGCTGCCCTTATGGTAGGGGTGCTTCAGTGGGCTTCCCCTGTGAATGGGGAGCAGTGGATTGTCCCCCAATGGGTATGTGGTCTGAGGTGTCTTGCCTCCTAGAGGACTGGGCCCCACCCCAGGACTGGAGGCAAGTGGAGGTGACACCTGAGGGTGTAGAGGTGGCCCTTGGTATAGTAAGTAGATCCTTTGAGAAACAGTGCCCGTGAGGCAGCAGGGACTGTGGGTTGGCTGCTTCTCACAGTATTAAAAAGGTCTACAGAGGAGACCCAAGAATGGTGGCACAAGAACGTGAGCTGCAAACTTCTGTGGATTCCCTGAGGAGGGAAGTGGCATTGATACAACTGACAGCACGAGACCATGAGCTGAAAACTTCTGTGAGTTCCCTGAGGAGAGAAATGGCATTGATGCGAGAGGAGGCAGCAGGAGAGCGCTGGCAGCAAGGTGCCATTGGAGATGAGATGGCAGTGCTACTAGGTGTTCTGAAGGAGGAAGAGGCCATCAAGGAAAAAGACAAAATCCTGAGGGAAGCACAGGGGGAGGCACGAGAATGTCAGCTGTGAAGCATTGAGGTGAAGGTAAGAGAGCTTCTGAAGACTGAGCTAGCATTGTTGCAAGGCACTGTAACAGAGGAGGCACTTGGGGGAGTGGAGAGAAAGGTGCCATCAGCCTTAGGAATACAGGAGCTGGGGAAGGATGAAGGGGTGGTGCTGGAGGCACTGGAACCTCCTGTATTGAAAGCCCACCCCGTGGTTGTAAAGAAAATAAAGACCCAGCAGCTGAAACTTCCCCAAGGAGAGGAGCAGCCCCCTCCCCAGGTCATGGAGCACTCTATGGTCCACCCTTATACTCAGGCTGAGCCAGTGGCTGTGGGACTTCAGGGTGGATGGAATTGTTCTTTACAGTTCAGAGATGGGAAAGCTGTCTTCCTGGACAGTGCAGCCCACCTTGAGGCAGCGATTACAAAATGTGAGGTGACACATACAGTAGCTGAAGCAACAGGAACCCTGAAAGAAAAAAGACCTGTTACTCATAGGAGGAATTTATGGCGCCCCAGGAGGGTTACAAAGACCCAGATGTGGTTTGATTTGATATGGGCAGGAGTAGATGGAAGGAAATTAGATGGGAAGCCAAATAGGATCTTACTGGAGCCATGGCAACAACTGAAACCAGTGCAGCAGTTCCAGCCATTAAGACTAAAGAGGCAGAGGTCAGAGAGAGTGATGAGTCCGGCCTGTGTGTCTGCAAGACTTTTTGCTGGAGAGGCTGGAGAACAATGTTCGAGCTTCCTTGCACAGGGACCATTGTAGAGGACTAAGGGCACATAGATTGAGAGGAGAGAATGCTGGAGGGGTGGAGTGTGGATAAAATGAGAGTTCCTGTGGCCCTGGTTGATTAGCTCACTGCACACCTGTGGGCAATACATGGCTGTTGTCTGTATATAAAGAGCTACGCCCAGTGCTCTGGGCAAGACATGTTGGTATGGCTGCAGGGCTTCAGGAGAGCAGAGCAGAGGACAGAGGCCCAGAGGATGGCTGTGTGGGGCAATGACTGTGCAGAGAGGCCCAGAGGACGGCTGTGTGGGACAACTGTGCAGACAGAGGAGCCCAGAGGCAGAGACTGGCTTCCTGCATGCAGACTCGCTCTGAGTGAATGGGATTTTAGTGACTGACCTGCCACCTGGAAATAAAGTTGGGTATTACCCTTTCAACCCAAGAACAGTTTTGCCGTCAATTTCTTTGGTCACATTGCATCCATAGTGAACTTGCCCAGGGCTGAAACTCATTTGCAAGACACTGCATATAAAGAGCTCCACCCAGTGCTCTGCAAGACATGGTGGCATGACCACATGGCTGCAGGAGAGCAGAGACTGGAGTGGTGGCAGTGCCAAGGACAGACTGAGATGACTGTGTTGGTAGAGTAGCCCAGAGGCAGAGGCCAGCTAGCTGCATGCAGACTCGCTCTGAGTGGATGGGATTCTAGTGAATGACCTGCCACTGTGGGAATAAAGTTGGGTATAAACCCTTTCAACTCAAGAATGTTCCATTGTCATTCTTTGGTCTCATTGAATCCGTAGTGAATTTGCCCAGTGCTGAAACCCATTGGCAAGACACCATCACACACCTACACACAAACAGAACAATTAATTACTTATCAAAACAACTCCAGAATTACTGCACCAGGAAACACAAATAATTTCAAATGGCATCCTTTATATTCCTCAACTAATTCAGAGTTTCCCCCTGCGGAGAGATTCTACTAGAGGACCTTCATAGAACTCCATTTTATTGGAAGCCAAACCAGAGAGGATAGTAGAACTTTAAAGAGGACAATAGTCACTTTAATTGAGATTACTCACCCAGAGATGTCTTTTCCCTGAAGTGGTTTCTTTTCACAAAAGTGAAATTAGAAATGTGCTAAAGAGTCAATGACATTGCAGTGGACAATCCTCCCTACTGAACCTCTCAACAAAAGGTCTGGGCACTAGGTCCAGTCACGAGGACCTGAGACCATTTTGGAGCCACCATGCTTTGGGAAAAATGGTCACAAAGACCTTAGAGACCCTTCATGGTCACCAGAGTTTGTGACTGAACAAGGGTCTGCTGCCTGATGCACCCTGTAGGCCAAACATGGATCACCAGCTTTTTCAAAAGCAAAAAGCTTTATTACAAGGTGGCTAGGCAAGCAGGCTAGCTCAGATCTGTCTCCCTACTTATCAGCAAGAGAGGCTTTTAAGGAGCATGGTGAAGTGGGATTGGTTTGAGGGTCAGGCAATTCCTACTCAGGTTTCTCTCTCCCACACTGATTTCCACATTGTCTGATCCTGTGATGGCCAGGTTTTATGTGTTAGGTTGCATGCTGAACTGAGATGCATTTTCTCATCAAAAAGGTCAGTGACAAGCAAATGAATGTATCCTTGCACATGCTCTATATGGCTTGACCAATTTCACCTGGATGTAGTAGACTTGTAGGGAGGGCCTGATGGAGTCTTGGTTTCTGGTCATTCTCTGAAATATAAGAATCATCTGTGCCTGTTACCCTGCAAGGTAAAATTTCACTTCTTTGTCTCCTTAGATAGTTTTTTATTTAAAATCTTTTTTGATATATAGTCACTGGATTTTGTCATGGTTTATGCTTATGTGTCTCTGCTTATATATATATATACACACATTTATTCTCATCTACTTTCCACTTGCATGGAATATCTTTTCCATTCCTTCACTTTCAGCTTATGTGTGTCCTTAAATATAAAGTGGGTCTCTTATAGACAGTATACCGTTGGATTTTATTTATTTAGTGAGTTAATTAGTTCTTTGATTTCTTTCTCATATTTGTAGCTCTCCTTGTACAGGTCTGGTACATGCTTTGTTAGATTTATACCTATTATTTTTGAAGGGTTTTAATGTAAATGGTTTTTTGTTTTAATTTCAAATTCCACTTGTAAAATCGCTGTTATATAAGAAAGTATATTGTTGAGATTACTTACCCACAGATGTCTTTTCCCAGAAGTAGTTTCTTTTCACAAAGGTGAAACTAGAATTGTGCTAAAGAGCCAGTGACACCACAGTGGATAATCCTCCCTACTGGACCTCTGAACACGATAGTTTTTGTATGTTGTGGATAAAATGAAAGTTCCTGTGTCCAGGCTTCTCACCTGGCCCTGGTTGGCTAGCTCACTACACATGTGTGGACAATACGTTACTATTGACTCTATATAAAGAGCTCCTCCCAGTGGTCTGGGCGACACAGAGGCATGGCTGCAAGGCTGCAGAAGAGCAGAGAAGAGGCTGGAGTGGTGGCAGCACTGAGGACAGAGGCCCAGAGGACAGCTGTGCAGGCAGAGAGGCCCAGAGGCAGAGACCGGCTTGCTGCATGCAGACTCGCTCTGAGTAAACAGGATTTTAATGATTGACCTGCCACTGTGGAAATAAAATTGGGTTTAACCCTTTCACCTCAAGAACATTTTACTGTCATTTCTTTGGTCACACTGAATCCATAGTGAACTTGCCTGGGGCTGAAATCCATTGGCAAGACACATGTTTTGTATATTAATCTTGTTTCCTGCAAACTTGGTGTAATCACTTAGTATTTTCAGTGCATTTTTACAATTCTGTGAGATTTTCTATATATACAAGTCACCTGCCAACAAAGTTTTATTTCTTAATTATTGCATTGACAAGGTCTTCCTGTGTGATGTTGAAAACAATGCTGTAAGGGGTCATACTTGCCTTGTTCCTGATCTTAGAAGAAAATCTTCAAGTTTCTCACCAGTAAGTATTATGCTAACTGTAGGTATTCTGTAGATACTGTTTATGAAGTTGAGGAGGTCATACTGTATTCTTAGTTTACTGAGTATTTTTGTCATGAATTGTTATTAGATTTTGTCAAATGCTTTTTCTACATCTATTGATGTAATCATGTAATTTCTCTTCTTTACTCTGTTGATATACTGGATTATACTAATTGATTTTTAAATGTTGATGCAGCCAAACATAAAAACATTCAAATCTCACTTGTCATTATTTCTTTGAATGTTATTTCTGGTCATTTCTCTGTCTTTTTTCTTTCTGAGATTGCCATAATGTTTATATTAGTCCTGTTGATTTCTTTAGCTTTCCTCACTCTTTCATTCTTTTTTTTTTTTTTGCTCTTCTGACTGTATAATTTCCAATTACTTGTCTTCCAGTTCACTCATCCTTTCTTCTGCTTCATCTACTGTGTTGTTGAACCCCTCTAAATGAATTTTTCAGTGCAGTTATTGTATTCTTCAGCTTCATGATTTCTGTTTGGCACTTTAAAATTTTTCTGTTTGCTAAAATTCTTCCTCTGTTCATGCATTCTTCTTCCAAATTTAGTGAGAATTTTTGACTGTTAGTTTGAATACCCTGTCAGGTAAATCAAATGTCTTCATTTTATTAGGTTAAGCCTCTGAAGATTGGGGATTTGTCTTGTTCCTTTGTTTGGAACATATTTACTTGTTACTTCATCTTCCTTGAGTTTGTTCTTGCCTGCACTTTAGACAAAACAGCCAACTTTCTTATTCTACATGAACTGGCCTCATACAGGAGAGAACCCTCACCAATTAGCCTGCTCTCTTTGTTCTTAGCAGCCTCCAGGCATCTGGAGTATACCAGATCCCATCAGTACTCTATGACAAGTGAGACTAAAGGAAGTTTCTCAGACATCTCCCAGAAATGTTGGATTGTTGGGTGTTTTGTCCAACTTTTTCCTTTTCCAGAAGCTGGGTTATGGGTTTTTTGCCTGCTTGTTCGGCACTAAGCTGAGAGGAGTGGCCATGGTGACTTATTGAGTGCTTGGTTAAATTGTTTTCTCCATTCTTATTAACCCCCAGGCAGCTGGGTTATGCTGGACCCCTTCAGCACTGTGATACAGGCTAAATTTAAACCAGTCCTCTGGGTAGCTCCCAGAAAAGTTGGAGTGATATGTGTGTGGTTTACTTCTTTCCTCCTCAGAGAAAAACTGTGAGCTAGGCTTTTAGTTTGTTCACTGTATGATGAATTGCGGGGCTAGGGTACTATTACAACTGCCAGCCCAAACTTCTGTATTTCTTCTTAGTGGCCATCAGGTGGCTATATTATGCCAGGTTCCATCATTTCTCTGTGATACACTAGACAGAAGCCACCCCTCTGGGTAGCCCCTATAAAAGCTAGGGCATCAAATATGTGGCCCACCCTTTTCCCTCCCCAAGGAGAAGCTGGAAGCCAAGATTTTCATCTGCTCACTCTGTGCTGAGCTGTGGGAAATGTCTATAGGGTTATAGTAAATGCCAGCTCAGACTGTCATCTCTGTTTTCACTGGTGTCATGTGGCAAGATTATTCAGGGTCTCATCAGTTTTCTGAGACAGTTTAGGTAGAAGTCACTCCTCTGGGTTATCCCTGGAAATGTTAGGCCACTGGAAAGGCAATCAATATCTTTCCCTCCCCAGAGAGAAGGTTGGGGCTATGGAGTTTCCTCCTGATCAAATGATATTGTCACATGGATAGGGATTATGACAAGTGCGTACCTCAAATTTTCTGACAGGCCTTGTTATTGGTAGCTTCATGCTCATCCAGGTTGCAGGAATCTCTCAATTAGCTGCTAGGTTTCTCACAAAGGGAATTTGTTCATCAATTGTTGAATTGGTGTATCCATGGAGGGAAGGAATGTCTAGTGCTTCCTATTCCACAATATTGATGATGTCACTCAAGAACTCTTTGAACTTTCTTCTCAATTTTTGTTTATTCCTACTACTCTAAAAAATAAGTAAAGTATTAATTTAAAAACATGGAGGGCAAAAGCAGTCATTTGATTAACATAAAGTTGTAGTTGATGCAGAAAAGATAAGGCTAGTCCCTGTAAAAAATTAATACTTTGTTTCTGCTTTTCTTTTCTTCAGAAATATTTTTCAGCTAAAATGCATTTTAGCTGAAAAATATTTTTTAAATATCATCTTTATGCTAAGAATTTATTCACAATTTGGTCCTTAGTTATTGCCTACTTAGTTGCCCCTGAAAATCTCTGGAAGATAAAAGGCATATAGTGTCCAGTAGAAACAAGAAACAGGGATGAAAGGATGCTAATATATCAGTTTTCATAATTATCAGAGTGAATTTGAGGTTGTTCTATAAGAAATGTGATCGAAGATAAAATAGTTGAAATAATTCCAGAGCCAATGAGTTTTAGGTAATTTACACAAGCCAGCAAGCAAGCAGGGTTACCATATTAATTTATTTTCAGCAGGCTTCAGAATAATGACAAATAATAAAACTTTATAGAATAGCTTTTTTTTGAGGTAGTCTGTAATCTTTAGGGCAGCAGTCTTGGAAATTTTCTATAAGATAGATAAGTCATGAGGTATCAGTTAATTAATTTGTTTAAGGATGCCCAATTATAAGAAAACCTCCCTTAACTAGGATATAACTCAATTTTCTATACTTAACTTTTAGTTGAAATTAAACAACATGATGAGGCAATACCAAAGTTCTATTTTAAATATCTAACTTTTGGTTATGCCATACAATCATATCATTTAGTGTAATGTCATAAATCTATTTTCAGAGTATACCAATACTTCATGCTCAGAATGGCTCAAAGCATTGGTTACTTTATTACAAAAAATACTTAAAAATATGTATGTGTGTAACAGTAAGGACAGCACATGGAAATGAAGATATCCTTTCTTCATTAAAACTTATTGAAATAGTTGATGTACAATAGTATATTGGGTTTCATATGTACAACATAGTGATTTGACAGTTATATACATTACTAAATGCTTACTGTGACAAGTGCAGTTACCATCTGTCATCATACAAGGATATTACAATATTATTGGCTATATTTCCTTTGATGTACCTCCATCCCTGTGACTAATTCATTTTATTATTTGAGGTTTGTACCTCTTTATCCCCTTCACCTGTCTGCTCCATGGTAACCAACTGCCCGTTGTCTGTGTTTATGAATTTATATCTGCTTTGTTTGTTCATTTGTTTTGTTTTTCAGATTCCACTATAGATGGAATCATATGATATTTATCTTTCTCTGTCTGACTTATTTCAATTAACATAATACCATCTAGGTCCATCCATGGTGTCATGAATGTCAAGATTTCATTCTTTTTTATGGCTAAATAATATTCCGTGATATATATTTACCATGTTTTTATCCATTCACTTATAGGTGGACACTTAGGTTGCTTCCATATCTTGACTATTGAGAAGAAATTGGAAGCTTTTTAAAAAGTGGGACTTTATAATTCTTATCAACAATCTGTTATGCATGCATTTCAGTATGCTGTATCTTTCATTCAAAATATGTATATTAACTGTAAACCTATTAAATTGGATGTGCACTCAAATACCAAATTAAAAAATCTCTTCAAAGTACAATTAGGTGCATGTTCATATTTCCCAATAATACAAAAAACAATGTTCATATGTCATAGACATATTCTAAGTGTACTTTAACAAGGCTTAAAAGAATCTGTTTTGCAATGGTGTGAATATACTGTGCATTGTATGCAAACAAAGATTAAGAGAATTTGTGTTGTAATGGTGTGAACAAATGACATTCTTGGCAAATGGTGCTAATTATTTATTTTAACAAGTTATTCCAGTGGAAAAATTGTAAATAAAAGTTCCAAAAATTTTCTAACTCTACTTTTAATCTGAGATAATTATTATTAAGGAAATATTTGAAAAACTAGAATGTATTTTAAAAAGTTGTACTTATCTTACCTAACACCAAAAAGTAAAACAGTTAAAATAAGAATAAAGTGGATATTTCAATATAATTTGCCAATATCAACTGAAACTTACTAAATTTACCTTCCCATTGGCTGTGCAAGTCTTAATCCATACTGTAGTTCTAAAGCTGGAGTTCACAGCTATATTAAACTTTGAAGTTCTACCTAATTATTATTAGTTCTTACAACATGAATTATGTATAAATATTAAAAATTAAAAGGATATTGACTAGGAAGAATTGAGACCTTTATCGTGCACTTAATACTGAAACAATATGAAGTAGCAGAAAAAAAACACAAGGAATACAATATTTAGGTTCAAGTACAGTTCTGCCTATGCTATTCACCCTGGGCACTTAACTTCTGTGGTATTCAGTTACTGCAACAGTAAATGAACTGCTGAGATTAGATTACAACCAATGTTAAATCCATTTATCCTATGAACCAAGCCTAAAATCTATAACACTGTATATCTATATTTAAGGCGTATTCTAAAATAGTATAATAGAATGCTGTAATTGACAAAGTTTCATTAGCTAAATATTTTCCTTGGTTTATTAGTACATTTTATCACAAAGGCTCAATTAGAATTTTGAGAAGGAAATATAGGGATTATGTTCCAATATGATAAATGTGATTTTCATAGCCACAGGTAAGTGATAAAAACTAAATCAGAACATTTCATAATAATTAAGGAGGTGTCACTAAGACTATATAAAAAAAATGAGTAAACAAAAACTGCCCCAATTCAGGCTCAAAACTATTTGCACCATATATCTGACAAGTTTTGTGTCATAAGACAAAATATTTTACCTAATGAGGAGCTAGTCTGTCCATTGGCATGCAATGGGAACATATTTTACCCTAGCAGTTGGCACCAGAAGAAGGAAGTTCTGAGAACTGGAAAATGTTTGGGTTTCCAAAAGTCTACAATTTCATTAGTATGAGAAATGTTAGAATAATCCTTATCATAATAATAACTTTTTTCTTGGGGGGAGGACGCATTTTTTAGTTGCTTTATTATTTCAGGAAAGTTTTAGGTTCCCAGAAAAATTGTGAGGAAGGTAAAGAAATTTTACATAAACCCCATGCCTCTATATTTGCATAGTCTCTCCCACTATCAACATCCCCTACCAGAGTGATACATTTATTCAAACTGATGAACCTACATTGACCAACCATATTCACCCAAAGCCCATAGTTTACATCAGGGTTCTCTTTGGACAAAGTACATTCTATGAGTTTGGACAAATATATAATGGCATATATATATATTTTATAATATCATAAAGAATATCTTCACTGCCTTAAGAATCCCCAGGCTTCTTTCACTTAGTAATATTCATTTAAGATTCTTCTATGTCTTTTAGTGGCTTGACACTTCATTTCTTAGTGGTATTGAATAATATTCCATTTTCTGAATGTGCCAGTGTTTATTTATCCATTCACCTCTTCAGTACATGTTGTTTGCTTCCAAGTTTTGGAAATTATGAATAAAGCTGCTATTAATATCTATGTGCAAGTTTTTGTGTGCACATGTTTCCAACCCTTTGGGTAAATATCAAGGAGTGTAATTCCTGGTTCATATGGTTATAGTATTAGTATTATAAGAGACTGCCAAACTGTCTTCCAAGGTGGCTGTACCATTTTTCATTCTCACCAGCAACGAATGATAGTCCCTATTGCTCTATACCCTCACCAGGATTTGGTGTTGTTAGTGTTCTGAATTTTGGCCTTTCTAATAGATGTATGGTATCTTCTGCTATTTTTCATGTAAATTTTTAATATAAAACTTGAAGCTCTTATGCTTACTCTTTTACTTCAGGCTAGGCTGTCTGATTTTAGCATTCATGCTCCTAATATTAAGGATACATAGGTAAAAAAGGTTGAGAACTATTTAAGATAAAATACCCATCATACTGACTCCATGTTGGGAAACTATGTTTTCTCTCTCTCTCTGTCTTTCTGAATATGTGTGTATATATAGATATAATTTATTTATTTATATATGTATTGTTGACCTTCAGGTGCTTATTAGTTCATGGTCTTCTTATCAATTTTCCCATGAACTTGCCGCCCTACCCAGACCAGTAGCATATGCTTTTATGCTCTTCCTCTATCAGATCTTCTTGCCTCCTCCCTAGAGAAAACATTGTCTAGCATTTTGTGTTTTTCATTGATTTTCTTTTCTTTTCTTTTATTGAGGCATAACTGACGTACAGGAATTGCACAAATTTAATCGTTACATCTTGATGAGTTTGGACATGTGCATATACCTGTGATACCATCACCATAATCAAGGTACTAAATATATCCATCACCTCCAAAAACGTCCTTGTGTTCTTTTGTGGATTTTTGTGTGTATGTGGTAATAATGATTAACATGAGATCTACACTCCTAACATATTTTAAGTACACAATACCATATTGTTAACTGTAGCTCTAGAACTTACTCATCTTGCATAACTGAAACTCTATATCCACTGAGCAACAGTTCTCCATTTCCCTTCCTCCTAGCCCCTGGCAACCATAATTCTGTTCTCTTATTTTACGAGTTTGACTATTTTGGATACCTCATGTAAGTAGAAACATATAGTATTGGTCCTTCTGTGATTGACTGATGTAAATTAGCATAATACCTCTATGTTCAACCATATTTTTGCAAATGGCTAGATTTCCTTACTTTTTAAGAAATTTAAAATAATATTCCCTTATGTATATACCACATTTTATTTATCCATTCATCTGGTGATAGATATTTAAGTTTCCACATCTTGAATATTAAGAATAATGCTGTAGTGCACAGAAGAGTGTAGATATCTCTTTAAGGTCCTCGTTTTATTTTATTTTATTTTATTATTTTATTTTTTTATTAAGGTATTATTGATATACACACTTATGAAGGTTTTGCATGAAAAAGCAATGTGGTTACTACAGTTACACATATTATCAAGTCTCACTCATACCCCAATTCAGTCACTGTTCATTAGTGTAGTAAGATGACACAGATTCACTGTTTGCCTTCTCTGTGCCACACTGTCTTCCCCGTGACTCCCCACACCATGTGTACTAAACATAATACCCCACAATCCCCTTCTCCCACCCCTCCCCTTTGGTAAACACAAGTTCCTTCTTGGAGTCTCTGAGTCTGCTACTATTTTATTCCTTCAGTTTTGCTTCCTTGTTATACTCCACAAATGAGGGAAATCATTTGGCACTTGTCTTTCTCCTCCTGGCTTATTTCACTGAGCATAATATCCTCCAGCTCCATCCATGTTGTTGCAAATGGCAGGATTTGTTTCCTTCTTACGGCTGAATAGTATTCCATTGTGTATATGTACCACCTCTTCTTTATCCATTCATCTACTGATGGACACTTAGGTTGCTTCCATATCTTGGCTATTGTAAAAAGTGCTGCAATGAACATACGGGTGCATATGTCTTTTTGAATCTGAGAAGTTGTATTCTTTGGGTAAATTCCAAGGGGTGGGATTCCCAGGTCAAATGGTATTTGTATTTTTAGTTTTTTGAGGAACCTCCATATTGCTTTCCACAATGGTTGAACTAGCTTACATTCCCACCAGCAGTGTAGGAGGTTTCCCCTTTCTCCGCATCCTCACCAGCATTTGTTGATCTTAGTCTTTTGGATGGTGTCCATCCTTACTGGTGTGAGGTGATATCTCATTGTGGTTTTAATCTGCATTTCCCTGATGATTAGTGATGTGGAGCATCTTTTCATGTGTCTGTTGGCCATCTGAATTTCTTCTTTGGAGAAGTGTCTCTTCATATCCTCTGTCCATTTTTTAATTGGGTTATTTGCTTTTTGGGTGTAGAGGCGTGTAAGTTCTCTATATATTTCGGATGTTAACCCCTTGTCAGATATGTCATTTACAAATATATTCTCCCATACTGTAAGATGCCTTTTTGTTCTGTTGATGGTGTCCTTTGCCATACAAAAACTTTTTAGTTTGATGTAGTCCCATGAGTTCATTTTTGCTTTTGTTTCCCTTTCTTGAGGAGATGTGTTCAGGAAGAAGTCACTCATGCTTATATTCAGATTTTTGCCTATATTGTCTTCTAAGAGTTTTGTGGTTTCATGACTTACATTCAGGTCCTTGATCCATTTTGAGTTTACTTTTGTGTATTGAGTTAAACAATAATCCAGTTTCATTCTCTTGCATGTAACTGTCCAGTTTTGCCAACACCAACTGTTGAAGAGGCTGTCGTTTCCCCATTGTATGTCCATGGCTCCTTTATCATATATAAATTGTAAGGTCCTCCTTTTAATTCTCTTGGATATATTCTTACAAGGAGGATTGCTAGATCATGTGATAGTTTTAATTTTAATTTTTTTAAAGACTTCTATACTGTTTTATAACATAGTTACACCCTTCTACATTCCCACCAACAATGTATAAGAGGTCCAATATATCCACATTCTTGAAAACAGTTGTTATCCTTTTTTATTTTATTTTTTGATAATAGGTATCCTAACAGTCATGAGGTGAAATAGTATTGTTATTTTGATTTGTATTTCTTTGATAATTAGTGATATTTAGCACCTTTTCATATACATGGAGGCTATTTGAATTTCCTCTTTGAATAAATGTCTTTTCAAGTCTTTGCCATTTTTAAATTGGGTTCTCTTTTTTTTGCTATTCAGTTTTAGGAGATTCTTATATATTTTAGAAATAACCCCCAATGAGATATTCAATAGGCAAATATTTTCTCCCTTTCCATAGGTTGCCTTTTCACTCTGTTGACTATCCCCTTTCTTGTGCAGATTTTTAGTTGACACAGTCTTACTTGTCCATTTATGGTTTTGTTGCCTATGCTTTTAGTATCAAATCCAGAAGAATCATTGTCAAAGCCAAGGTCAAGGGGATTTTTCCTTGAGTTTTCTTCAAGGAATTTTACAGTTTCATATTTTACATTTGTCTTTATTCCATTTAAGTTTATTTTTAAAATATCCATACTATGCAAAGCACTCTATGGATTTAATGCATTACCTATAAAAATTCCAATTGCATCTTATACAAGAATAGAAAAGGCAAACCTAAATTCATATGCAGGGGCATGGAGCAGATGCCCAGAAATATCGTGAAGTGACTGGTGCTTAGCGTGCTAGGAGGACCTCAGGGTGTGGTCTACAGGGCAGGTGGGCCAGTTCAGCTTAAATATCACTAACTAGGGAGAGAAGAAAAGATGGCAGCATGAGAAGTGAGGCAGAAACTTCCTCCCAAAACCACATATAATACAAAAAACAGCAAATACAACTAGTCTTGAAAGAGCAACTGGAAAGAAGACTGCAACACACTGCCTACATCTGGTGAAAAGAGAAGACCTCACAGAAAATGGTAAATTAGCAAAGCCACAATCCAATGATACCCAAGCCCTCCTACCACCCCAGTGCACAGGCAGGAGGGAGAGAAATGGAGCAGGAAGGGAGTAGAATCCCAGGACTGCTGAAAGCCCACCCGTGGAGATCTTCTCTGGGAGCATGAACCCACAGTAACATGGTGCTGTGCAGATTAGTGGCATTGGAAAGCAAAGACAGGCAAAATACTTGAAAAGATTGAGATTCCAGGCACTTGTGGAGAACAGGCACCCACAATGGGCTGCTCTGGGAGAAAAGAAAGGCAGGCACATTGAAAGACTTCCCAATAGTGAGGGGGCACTAAAGGGGCAAGGGTTGCACAGAGTTTGCTGCTCAGGAGAAAGGACAGGTGGCCAAAGTCATCCTGGCACACCCAGCCCACCAGGTTGGGAACTTTCAGAAACTTCAGGTGATTTATCCCCCTGGCTAGCAATGTGTGCCAAGGCCCTCACTGTGATATTCAACCTGGTGCTCCTTCCCCCCAGCTGGCACAGTTTTGCAAACCTGCTGCCCCAGCCATGGCTCCAGGCAAACCAGAGGGTGGCCCCACCTATGGCAACTCCAGGGGAATAACATGGAGGCTCCTACCTGCACACTCGGCTCACTGGCCCTGGCAGTGGAGGCAGGCACTACAGCTGGGAAGCAGAAAAGAACTATTTCCACCAAGCAGGCACCGGCACCACTTGCCTATAACCCCCGCCATTGTACCAGGTGCTGTGCAGCTCCAGAGAGTAGAGTTTCAAGGGACTAGAGGGCACCACCTACACAAAGATTATCATTTAAATTTGAAGAAGTGATTAAACAATTCCCAGATAAGAAAAATTTGAGGGAATTTACCTCCCACAAACAATCTCTCCAGTGTATTTTAAAGGGACTGCTCTAGATGGAATTATGCCTAAGGCTAAATAGCTGTCACTAGAGAAAATAAAACCACAGCAAAGAGAGTAACCAACCAAATACTAACTAAATGCAAAATAAAATCAGCTATCCACAAAATCAGTCAAGAGAAACACAAAGAGTACAGAATAAAACAGCTAATATACAAAGAGTGGAGGAGGAAAAAAAATAAGGGAGAGAAGTAAAGAGTCATCAGACTGTGTTTATAATACCATAATAAGTGAGTTAACTTAGACTGTTAGATAATAAAGAAGTTACCCTTGAACCTTTGGTAACCACGAATCCAAAGCCTACAATGGCAATAAGTTCATATCTATCAATAATCAGCCTAAATGTAAATGGACTGAATGCACCAATCAAAAGACATAGAGTTACAGAATGGATAAAAAAGCAAGATCCATCTATATGCTGCCTACAAGACACTCACTTCAAACCCAAAGACATGCACAGGCTAAAAGTGAAGGGATGGAAAAAGTTGTTTCATGCAAATAATAGAGAAAAAAGCAGGAGATGCAGAACTTGTAACAGACAGCACAGACTTAAAAAAAAGAAAGTAACAAGAGACAAGGAAGGACATTACATAATGATAAAGGGGTCAGTCCAACAAGAGGATATTATCATTATAAATATCTATGCACCCAAAATAGGAGCACACACATATGTGAAACAAATACTAACAGAATTAAAGGGGGAAATAGAATGCAATTCATTCATTTTAGGAGATTTCAACACACCACTCACTCCAAAGGAAAAATCAACCAGACAGAAAATAAGTAAAGAGACAGAGGCAGTAAACAAAAAATTAGAACAAATGGACCTAACAGACATCTACAGAACCCTCCACCCAAAAGCAGAAAGATACACATTCTTCTCAAGTGCACATAGAACATTTTCAAGAATAGATCACATACTAGGCCACAAAAAGAGCCTCAGTAAATTTGAAAAGCTTGAAATTGTGCCAACCAGATGCTCAGACTACAAAGGTATGAAACTAGAAATAAATTATGCAAAGAAAAAAAAAGCCCACAAACCAAGGAGGCTTAATACTATGCTCCAAAATAATCAATGAATCAATGACCAAATTAAAACAGAGAACAACCAATATATGGATAAAAATGAAAACAATGACTCAAAACTGCAAAATCAGTGGGACGTACTGAAGGCCATTCTAAGAAGGAAGTATATAGCAATACAGGCTTACCTCAAGATATAAGAACAACGCCAAACAAATAAAATTGAGAAGAATAAAACAATAGAAAGAATCAAAACCAGGAGCTGGTTCTTCAAGAAAATAAACAATAGATAAACTCCTAGCCAGACTCATCAAGAAAAAGAGAGAGTCTACACACATAAACATAATCAGAAATGAGAAAGGGAATATCAGTACAGACACCATAGAAATACAAAGAATTATTAGGGAATACTATGAAAAATGATATGCTAACAAACTGGGTAACCTAGAAGAGATGGACAACTTTCTAGAAAAATATAACCTTCGAAGACTGACCCAGGAAGAAACATAAAATCTGAAAACACCAATTACCAGCAATGAAATTGAATTAGTAATCCAAAAACTCCCTAAGAACAAAACCCTTGGCCCAGATGGCTTCACCACTGAATTTTATCAAACATATAGACAGGACCTAATACCCATCCTCCTTAATGATTTCCAAAAAGTAGAAGAGGAGGGAATAGTTCCAAATTCATTCTA
Source organism: Phataginus tricuspis (assembly GCA_029783875.1). NCBI lineage: Eukaryota > Metazoa > Chordata > Mammalia > Pholidota > Manidae > Phataginus > Phataginus tricuspis. Next base: position 78,747,136 of record JAQQAC010016209.1, read on the forward strand.
TGAGGGCAGCATCACTTTAATATCAAAACCAGGCAAAGACACCACAAAAAATTAAAATTACAAACCAATATCCCTGATGAATATAGATCATATTAGCAAACAGAATTCAAAAATACATCAAAAGATCATCCATCATGATCAAGTAGGATTTATTCTAGGGATGCAAGGATGGTACAATATTCAAAAATCCATCAACATCATGCACCACACCAACAAAAAGGACAAAAATCACATGATCATCTCCATAGATGCTGAAAATGCATTTGACAGAATTCAACATCCATTCATGACAAAAACTCTCAACAATATGGGTATAGATGGAAAGTACCTCAACATAATAAAGGCCATATATGACAAACACACTGCCAACATCATACTTAACAGTGAAAAGCTGAAAGCATTGCCTCTATGATTGGGAACAAGGCAAGGATTCCCACTCTCACCACTTTTATTCAACATAGTTCTGGAGGTCCTAGCCATGGCAACTAGACAACACAAAGAAAAAAAGTCATTCAGATTGGTAAGGAAGAAGTTAAACTGTCCCTGTTTGCAGATGACATGATATTGTACATAAAATACCCTGAAGAATCCACTCCAAAACTACTAGAACTAATATCTGAATTCAGCAAAATTTCAGGATACAAAATGAATACACAGAAATCTGTTGCATTCCTATATACTAATAATGAACTAGCAGAAAGAGATATCAGGAAAACAATTCCATTCACAACTGCATCAAAAAGAATACAATATCTAGGAATAAACCTAACCGAGAAAGTGAAAGACCTATACCCTGAAAACTACAAGACAGTCTTGAGAGAAATTAAAGAAGACACTAATGAATGGAAATACATCCCATGCTCATGGATAGGAAGAATTAATATTGTCTAAATAGCCATCCTGCCTAAAGCAATCTACAGATTCAATGCAATTCCTATCAAAAAATCCAATGTCATTCTTCAACAAATTAGAGCAAATAGTTCTAAAATTCATATGGAACCACAAGAGACCCCAAATAGCCAAAGCAATCCTGAGAAAGAAGGACAAAACAGGGGGGATATTATACTCCCTGACTTAAACCTCTAGTACAAACCTACAGTAATCAAAACAATTTGGTACTGGCACAAGAACAGACCCATAGATCAATGGAACAGAATAGAAAGTGCTGATATAAACCCAAGCATATATGGCCAGTTAATATATGATAAAGGAGCCATGGATATACTTTGGGGAAATGACAGCCTCTTCAACAGCTGGTGTTAGCATAACTGGACAACTACATGTAAGAGAATGAAACTGGATTATTGTCTAACTGCATACACAAAAGTAAACTCAAAATGGATCAAAGACCTGAATGTAAGCCATGAAACCATAAAACTCTTAGAAAAAAACACAGGCAAAAATCTCTTGAATGTAAACATGAGCAACTTTTTCCTGAATGCATCTCCTTGGGCAAGGGAAACAAAAGCAAAAATGAACAAATGGGACTACATCAAACTAATAAGCTTCTGTACAGCAAAGGACACCATCAGTAGAACAAAAAGGCATGCTACAGTGTGGGAGAATATATTCATAAACGACATCTGATAAGGGGTTGATATGTGAAAAATATACATTTCTACCAAGTTTTAAACATGATTTATGATTAAATATTTTGCTTTCACCTTTCATAGAAACATTATGGGCCTTATCAGAAAACTATAGCAAAATGTACATAGAAAATTCAGATGATATTCCATACTTGTCCATTCTTGGAAGCTTATCAAGCATCTATTCTTTCCCTCTCAGTCTAATTCTGACCAGTTGCCTGTGGTTCTATAAATGAGACAACCAGAAGTCATTGAATACTAATCACATTTTTTCAGTAATAATAATTTACAAATAGAACAGTAGCTGGCATGAGTAATACATCACAGGAATAAAAAGTCTAAATTTTTTATTTAATTATCATGTGTAATTTTAATTATAACTTTATTTCAAATCTTTCATTTTTCATTATCAAACTCACAGAAAATTTATCTTGTTCTAGAATACCACAAGCCCATAGAGAAATATTTGAATAACCACTAAGGATTTCAAATGTTTTTAAAGTTACAGTATTTTCTTTTCTGGGATTTTTCCTGTTATAAGCTTTTTATATTCTAGGCTTATATTAAACATATGTCATGGTACATAATTTACTTTGTTTTTTTACCTGCTAGAAGGTTATCAATGAAAGGATAACCTAATGATATTGGAGAAAAATCAGAATATTCTCCGGTGACTAACGTGCATGGAAATTTCTGCCTTTGTGGATGAGAACAGAAAATCTAACTCTTGTATGTGGTTAGACTACATAAGAAATATACTCAGAAAAGGAACTTACTTGAAAAATAACTCCAAATAAATGGAGAATATTTAGTCTCTGATTAAAAGTAGAAATGAATATAATCAATATAGACTCAAAACTCAAATTAATTTCACTCTTACAGTATTTCTAGAAATATTATTATGTATAAATTTAGTTAAGTTGTCTTAGGTATATTGTTACCCAAAAATGAAAAAATGATTGTTACAGAAGGCATTAGGAATAATTTTGGACAAGAAAAAGTGTAGTTTATGTCTATTCTCCAAGTCATATTGATTGAACTGTGAAGATATGCACTATATATGTGTGTATTTATGTTGTGTGTGTGTAAAATCTTGAAGATGCCACATAATAATATGGCATATTTTAAATTATTTCAGATAATTAAAAATTTCTTCTATGATGATTAATGGCAAGCAGAGCATTTGGTGACAATCTGACTAAAACAAGCATAGTTGGATGGTAGGTTACATTCCTTTGTGGTCATTTAAAACACAGTACTTAAGTATCACAGTACTGTGAACTAAATCAAACATCTTTAATATGGATCAAAACTTTTAAAGTTGAAGTAAGTCTATGTTATCAATCACTTTGAATATGAAAAGATTTATCTATTGCGTGACTTGAATCAAGTAGCAGCTTAACATGCTCTTACAGTATGCAACAACAGACTCTTTGAGTCTCATCATGCTGTTGTAGAATTTTCTGAAGTATTAAGACTTTTAATTTTAACCACATTTGGTCACTGTCATATTTTATCAGAAATTTAGATCTCACTTTAGAGCCATCCAAAGATAGACTACTCTTTGGTGACCTTTGCTTTTATTGGTGGCTTCCTTCCAACCTACCTTTCACATTTTTGGTTCATTAGATTTGATTCCATGTAGTTTTACCAAAATCATGTTTGCCTCTAAACAATGGCCTCACAACATACACATCTTCAGAGAGAATACTGTTTTACTGTATTATTACTAATTCACTGCCTAGATCTCTAAGAGAAAAAACCTATTCCCCATCCCCAACACACACACACTTGCCAACAAAATAAAGATGAAAAAGAAGAGAAAAAGTAATGTTAAATGAAAAAAAATCCCCTTTTTATTTCTAAACTTAGGTCCACATTATTTTTGCTGCATGTACATTATTTCAGAAAGCATTACAAAACTGTAGAATTATAGGTGGAAGGCTGCCAACAAATCTGTACAATTCCCTAAAAATTAGTTCCTGAAGATCATACTGTCCTTGTGGTTTCATAAAAATTATATGTCTTAAATTAGTCTTTATAATCTCTAACAAATACTTTGTAAGAATAAGGAAAAGAAGATCCCTTACTTTTACGTCTTTGAAAATTCATCTAGAAGCTTTTTGCTGTTTTTGGCAATGAATACCTAGTGGTATACTTGGTGAATATTTTGTCACATCATCCTAAGTGACCTTGATTTTCTCCATTGAGATATGAAGCCCCTTTTTTTTTTTTTTGCCTCTATGTGCTTAGTTCTTGATTTCACCTCTGAGACCTTCTGTAAAGGGGTCAATTCATACTAGTGTTTTGTACTTTTACTCATTTATTCCTGCCACTCCCCTGGGCCATACTCCTTGATAAAAATTACATTTAACATTCCTTATTGATGCTCAAAGGCTGTTCACTGAAGCGAAGAATTTTGCATCTTATAATGAGTTGTATATTATAAAGTAAAAGACTAAAATGGAGTTTGGGACTTGGGAAATGAAATTCAGTATCAAGAAAATGAGAGCAGCATAGACAAGGAACATTTTTTAAATTAGATTTGCAGTCACAATTCAGCTTGAGCTGCTTTCTCATGTGTAAACTTTTGCCTTCAATTCAACCAAGTTGCAAAATATCAATTTTAGCACTCTGGCCATGGAATATGATTAAGATCTTATTCTTAGGTGATGCCTCTTCTCCCAAAGGATTGCAAAGAGCTTTACATTTATAAAGTGAGCATTGGACATATTAGAGTTGGAATTCTCAACACTCAGGCAAAATAGAGATATATGGATAACAATACCACTGAAATAAAATGTTAAGCTGTGCAATTCATATTTTCAAAATTGCAGGGGGTCATTACACTGTAGAAAATAAGTTTCTGGAATTTAAAAAAACACTTGCTGAGTAATTAAATGCAAACCAAACTTGAGGCAATGGTCCTTCTCTGGAGGCAATGAAAATTTCTGTCATTTAGCTATCTTTTCAAATGGGGCCTGAAAATCAAGGTTACTAAAGACGCAAAAGATGAACATCCCAAGTAGGAGAATAAGCGATATACAAAATAATTTTGCTGAAAGGGCCGTAAGAATTCACATATAAGTTGAGGAAAGCCAATGTTCATAAAGACAGAGGGAAATCAAGGGCTTAGAAATTGCCATGACCTTTATTTGTGTGCCCTCTTGCAATACCAATTACATCTTACACACAAATTACATCTTGCCTGTCCCTTTGTCACTAGCCCATAAACAGAGCTTGAGGTGTCCCCTGTGCCTTAAGGAGAGGGCAGTGGCACATTCCCAATATTAAATAAGTCTATAAATGTTATGACAGCAGAAACTGTGACTACAAATGTTTACAACAAACACTGGTACTTAGTAGGTGCTTAAGAAATATCTTTTAATTAAATGAAATTAACAACGACTTCCAAAATGTTAATTTCTCAGGGGATTTCCTAAAGTTGTCTTTTCAGGTATTTTTCCTTCAGGTCCAGAACTGACTTGCTGATTGGTAGTGTCATATTTGAGTAGTATTACCAGACTGTTTTATTTACTACAGATTTAGAGAAGAAATGAATGCAAATAAATCCTGCATGATGGATGTACTAATGCTTTTTATAAAAGCATATAGACTATAAAAGTGACAACTGATTTCATTTTTCTTTAAAATATTTATTGGGACTATGCAAAACAAAACCTTTTTTTTAAGTGCAGCTGCTATTACTTTCTGCTTTATTGTGAACTGTTTTATTTCCTCACTAAATACCCTCAAACATTGCCATGCCCCTCTCCTTCAGTCTCCCCAGTACCATTTATTTACCTCTGCCTGGCCCTTTCAGGTCTTCTGCAGGTTAAATCATAGGCAATACATATGTGATTAACATATTACTGCCACTCACTCAGAGCCCCAAATAACCTCAAAACTTTACCCAGCATAATTCTACTTTCTACTGCCTTGCAGTTCCACAGCCATTGCATCATTTGGTTTTCCTCCTTTAACTAAGGAGAGTGATCACCATCCCAACAGTACCTAATTTACTCCTTCTGGGTTACCCCTCAAGTTTATATCACTTGGCTGTTTAATGACATATGTCTCTTTTAATATTTTTTGCACATATATACTGAACAAAATATCTTGAAAATGATAAATAGGCTCCTTCACAATTTACAAGAATTGGATAGTTCTCTTTGAAAATGGCTAAGTGTTTGAAAGCCTCAAATTCTGGTGGTACAGGAAGCACAAGCAACAACTGAAAATAGTCCTCACATCTTGCTAGCTAAACCACAATGGTGATTAATAGCAAACACTAGTCATTTTTATGGTATGGCATTTTCTGTCTTAGGAGAAAAACAATCTTTTTTGAAAGTGTTAACTCTAAAATCTGAAATTTTCCAAAACATTTTCTGATCTCTCCAAGACGAATAATGGGTACTGAGGATACCAATGGAAATGGGATTTTGCGTGAAATTATTTTGTTAATTCCTTTTCAGCTGAATCACAAAACAGATTGGGGCAGGAGGGTGTTTGTACTAGTAGCAAAAATAATAGAAATGAGCACAGAAAATAAAAGGCAGATGATTTATCAGGAACCTATACAATATTTTAGACTTTCAAATCAAGAAGTAAAAGGGAGAATCCTACACTTCCAATGGTATGATTATAAAGCAATAAGAAAATTCCCTAAAAATAGTATTTCTTGTTTTTTATTCAGCAGAGCTGCCTTATCAAACACAAATCACTGTCGGAAGCCTAGCATCCAAACCTCCTCCAAACACAATTCTGCTCTAATTGAAGATGAGTACCTGTCCTGCTACCTGCTTTATCTCACCCCAGAATGGCACCTATATCTCTTCCTAAGAACTCTGAAGCTCAGAAGGCATATTAGCCAGAACCTCTGCAATTTCACCATACATATATTTTTGGTGCAAAAACAAATTAAGATGAATATTTCACTGTGACCATTCACTTCTGCATGTTTGTCTATCATTTATATAATTTTCAAAGATAACATATTGAACTATCTTACAAAAACAATTTATGTTTAATTTCCTTTTTCTTTTTAAATTTGTATCAAGTTAATTAAACACATGGTTTAGGGTATAAATTATTTTCTAAAGTTTGAATTAAAAAGCAATCCCTTGCTCTTCCTTCCACAAAGATGTGTCACTTCCAGCTATTTGCCTGATCATTATGGCATTTAAATGAATGCATGCAAATAATGTTCTTGTATTACCGCTTCTTGATTTTTTTAGTTTTAGCATTATATAATGAATTTTCCACTAAAAAAGAAAACTTTAATCCTCTTTCTTCTTTATCTCTCCAAACACAAATGCTAAGTTTACCATTACTGTATTCTCCCATTGCAATTACAAGTAGACTTGGTTAAGATTAATATTTGTGGCTTGTATCGCTATGGTTACTATGTACTAAGCTATTCTCAACCGAGTCACATAGCATCCTATGAATGCATTTTATTTCATCCTTGGAGTTAATCATTATTTTGGGTTTTTGTTTGCTTAATTTCCTCTGTTATAATTACTGGTTCCACCCTCAATCCCCCCACTCGTTTTGTAATTATCCTCTTAGTGTATTCAAATAACCTGAGATATTCTTATAATTCATTCTCAAAGTCTCCCTGAGGGCTTCTGGCTTATTACAAGCTAGACTGGTTACTCTAGAAGCCTGCTGAAAACTCTCATCTTGTAATCTCCCTTCATTCTCACCCTACATTTTCCTTTTAGTTCTTTCTTATATTGGATACCCTGTCCCTTAAGACTTGGGTCTTCCATGTCTTGGTAGAGCACATCCCATTAATAGTTTCTTGAAAAAAATGTATAGGAAGTTCATTTTCAGAGACAATGCATATTGGCAAGTAATTTTAATCCACTCTCACTCTTGAAAAATAGTTAATATTTAGAATTCTACATAGGCCAATATTTTTCTTCATAATTTTGAGGACAATCAACCACATATTTTTTCTAGTTTCCAGTGATGCTATTGAGAAAGTCAATTGCCTTCTGACTATATATATACATTTAAATGAAGGAAGAATTTTTGTTTGTCTGTTTTCCAAGTCTCTGGATGCTTATAGAATTTTTTCTTTTCCCTTATATAGTATAATGAAATTTCAAAATAGTGGTAAAGAGTCATTAGGGTCACATCACAGCTCTGTGTAATCTTGGACTAATTACTTAACCAGTGTAAAGGTCTCATATATAAATTAGCTTCAGCTTTAAAATAAGGATGATAATAACGCACACCTCTTAGGGATGCTGTGAGCATTAAAAGGTGTTTAGAACGGTGACTGGCATGGGTTAAGAACTCAATAAATATTCATTATTACTATTGATATGGCTGTGTTTTAGAAAGTTGTGCTAGAACTTGATGGAGTCTGCCAAACTGTAAACTAATCTACTTTAGAGCTGATAAAATTACCTGAATTTTTAAAAAATTATTTCCTCCCCTTTATTTTCTGCATTATTTCTTCATAGAATTTTGGCTAATCCTTAAGAGACTCATCTTCTATTTTCCATCTCTTTATTTCCTGAGATATATCTTCAACTTTATTCCCCAGCCACTTACTTTTATTATTTGTTTTTCACTTAACATAATACAATTTTAATATCCAGAGGTTATATTATTTTCTGGAGGTATAACTCTTCTATAATATGTTATTTCATTCCTGCATGCACGTGTGTGTGTGTGTGTGTGTATGTGTGGTGTGTGTGTGTGTGGGTGTGTGGGTGTGTAAGTTTTATTCTCCACGGTAACTCCGGGGTAATAAAGCTTCCCAGCCCAGGGCGACATACATTGGAAACTGAAATCAGTCAAAGAGATAAATAAAGTGGGAGAAAACCATTTATTGTTTAAAAGCAGACTATTAACATACAATAACAACAGCAATAAAATGATAATCCTCAAGCAGGAAGATTCAGCTAGGTTCAAAGTCTTAACACAGATTTGGTCCACAGCTCGCCCATTCCACAGGAGGTCAGTAGCTGAATGATTAGGGAGTTCAGAGCAATCATCATGAGGCAGCTTCAGCGAGGGGGCGGGTCCAGGCCACAGGGACTGTAGAAGAAAATAACCTTAAGGGTGATAAGATACATGTTTTAATTACACCAGCATAGGTGAATCTTGTCCACTAGGTAGGATGCATGCAAAAGAGAGGTCCTGTGATAGGACAGTGCCAGGAATGGGATCTCATCCTGGTCTAGTATACCAGACTTTAATCCCACTTCCTGTGGAAGTTACAGATGGGTCAATATATAGGGCTATGGGAGGTACATGTGTTGTGCCCAAGTTGTGAGATCCTGAAAGACCACCAAGGAGCCGATTCCAATGCAAGCGCACAAGGGTCGTTTATTTCAAGCTCGAGCTCGGGCCCACACCTGTCACCGATGCAGCGGTTCCAAAGTGAGAACCCCGAGTCCAGGGTGGGCAGGGTTTTTATGCATTACAGGTTCAGGAAGAGGGGATTATAACTTGGCATAAATTGATTGGGGATTTTGGAAGTTAAACAATTGTTATTGGCTAAGTTTGGCTGGCATGACTATAATGATGTAACTTGCAACGTTATCTATGGTCAGGTGGGTGGTCGTTAGTTCTCACTGAGGTCCGTTCATGTAAATGAAGGATGCAAGCTTATTCAATCCTGACTGGTAGAGTCCAGCTCTCGCCAAGCTGCTGGCTGATGTAGTAGGTAAGGTATGTTATCTTCAAGGAGCAGGAGCATTGCTAGGGGAACTATCTAGGAGGAAGGTCACTGGAACAAAGTTTCTTAAGTATTAGGTCGGGGGTGAGACTTCTTTGTTTAGGATGGCTTTTTTCTAAAATGGAGTTTCTCTGGCTCTCACATCCCTCCTTCTCTTGTACATTGGGTCCAATCATGGGCCCAAAGTTTTTAAATGACAAGAGATGTTTAGCAGGGCTCAACCTGTGACACAGCTTGTCACAGGGAATGTCTCTCTCATTTGGGATGGTGAGGTTCTATGCAACCCCACGTTGCTCACCTGAGGTCCCTTGCGACTGTGCCTGTCTTAGGTTGCTCCTCCTGTGAGGAATCTTACCTGTCTTTGGCTAACCAGCCATCTTTTGGGACTAAACAGGGAGATAAAATATAAGAGAGAGGACAGCCAACAGCTATAATTCTGGATAAAATTCTAATATACATAGTTATATTCTTGCAGCAAATGCAGGTGGGGAATCAGCATATGATTCACTTATTTCTTGAAGTTAGTTCTTGAAAAGTAGTACAAGTATGTATTGGCTTTAAAAGATTTGCAACTTCACTCCATACACGCGCTAGGAGAATAGGAATACAAATACATAGCAAAAGCAGAAAACTCAGACTAATTAAAACTACACATTCCTGGAAACTGTTCACATCTCATATGTTAAGCAGTTCAAGTTGTTGTCGCAATCAGATGGCAGAGCTTGGAGAAGTTTTTCATGACTATTTCTAGGATAATCTATTAGAGCAGGAAGGATGTATCTCATGCCACATATACCTTGATAATGTGAAGAGAAGGCTTAGGGTGTGGACTTGTGCCACTTGCCCTGCCCCCAAGGTGGGCCGGGCTGCTGTCTGCCTGCTAGGGTTGCCTACAGCGAAGTTATGGGTCATGCGAGACACTCTTCGTCATCTGCGGAACACTCAAACATTCTAGGCTAAGCTACCTTTGGCCCTTTGAGCTTCAACTCATTTCACTGAAGAGACTCTAGAATTTAATGTTTAATACAGAGTTTCAGTAGGGAGTTTTTTGCATGTAGTTACATTGCTCTGACTGCAAACATTCTGCCCTGCCCTTTCTGGAGGCCCTCCTCCTATTTTGACTATACTCACAGTCCCTGTCTCATTCTTCTCTTTACAGATAGAGACTCTAGTTGCTGCTAGGGAAAGGGGGTGACGACCACTCTGGCTGCTTCATGCTGAGAGGGGGCACAGTAAGGGGTGCAGCTAGGTCTCTATCAATCAATGGTCGGTCGGGAGGCCTTCGGAAGATGGGAGTTCCCATCCTGGGTTTTATGGCTATTACCATTTGCAGCTTCATGGCCTCTAGGTGACACAGAACAAATCATGTCACTAGGTTAAGCAGCAACATCTGGAGTTGGATTCTCTATTCTGGAAGGACAAACTTGACAAGAAGATTAAAGAATGCCTGGCTGAATATGAGGATTAGAAATAGTAAAACTCTAATTGAGAATCATAGCCAGATATCTTGGGGAAACTAGAATTCTGGATCTAGTCTATGTCCCAATGACTAGTATTAGGACTCAGTATAGATAAGGCTGCATTATTGAAACAATACTTTTCTCTAAAATCACCTTCATTTTTATTAGAAGTAACTAGATTAAGAAAATAATTAACACTTGGCTTGATTATTTGCATAAGTGCAGCAAGAAGAGCAAGTGATTACATAGGCTCTTTGAAATGTGCTTTGCTGGAACTTTTTATAAGGAACTTCAGATTGGACTTTTAAAAGCCACACAAAGCCAGAAAGCCAAGCCAGACTTGCCATCAGGATTTGCCTGCAGTACCTGCAGATTTGGGTGAATTCCTCTCCTCTTGAGGTCCCCAAGACATTCTGAGGTTCCTGCACCTGCCAGGAAGTGACTTTCTTTACTCACCTGGTAAGGCTGCTGGGAACCCTGTAAGCAAGGTACCAGGCCAGTTCCTCCAAGGGGCTCTGTTGGCCCCATGAAGTCAACCTCGGTTCTTTAAAGCTGTCCATTAACATGAGTTTATACACGTGTCTCTCAGGAATAGTATTCCAGTCAAAGCCTCGGTAATATACCCAGTGTTTTTAATTAGTCTTCTTACAAGGAAAGCAGATTCTTATTGAACTTATGCAAACAAACATACTGCTATGAAATATAAAAATAGTTACTGAGAGTTGTTAAATTCTGGAGGGATCAGGTAGAGAGAAAGATAAATGTTTCAATTCTGCTTACAAAGGTATTGTCATTTGCTAAACTGTTGTCAGCTTAAGAGAAAAAGCTTAAAACACTTTATCAGTAACATTTGAAACAAAAAGCCACAAAATCATCTTCTTTAGTTTGCTTAATCCTATGTAAATACTTGTTCTGCTGAAATCTAGTTCTTTACTAGTTTAGGAGTAATAAAACAGTGACTATAAATGACAAAAGACTAAATGAGAGCGGCTAAAGATCTGACAGAGAACTTACTACAAGACAGTTGACATAAGGAAATTTGGATATTTTTGCAACACAAAACATCCAGCAATAAAGTTTAGCATCATTCTCTTTGGCAGTGTTTTCCAGGTAATTAAGCAGGTAATTATATATCAGACAAATAAGCTAAATTAGCCAAATACTTTCTCTAATGAGCAAAAATTTCTCCGACATGTTCCAGAGGCCCTCTGGAAAATATCAGAGTTACTTACACGTAAAAGTACCTTTTTGAATTTGATTTTGGAAAGTTGTCAGAAGAAAGTTTCTTTGGCACTTGCTTAAATAAGATTATAGGTATTTAACCAGAATGACAATAAAAAGGCTTAAATGCAAGTACAGGTTATTCAGTTGTTAACAACACTTGGCTTACAGTCTTTTTAATATGAAGATTTCATTTCTTTTTTAAATACTCAGAGAACTCATTGAGACTTTAAGCATGAGAAACTGCTCTGATAAAAACAATTAGAAAGTTCTTTGCAATCTCTTAACATTAAGAGCAGGCTAATCAGTTTAAGAAAACTTTGTCTTTTTAACTGAGAACAAAATTCTAGTTTTGCTGTGTACTTGATATCAAGACTCATTTGCTTTAATTTTACATAGCATGACTGTATCAACTTCCACAAACTTTCTACAACTTTCTTTTTACATTCAGAGTTTTTCTTTTAAATAAACAGCTGTACTTTAGAAGTTACATTCTTTTACTCTCAACAAAATGAATTTTTACTCTTTATACTTTCTCTTATTAAACACACATCTTTTCTAGCAAGCAGAGATGTCCTCTTTATTATATTAAGTAGTTTTAATTAGAACTTAAAACATTAGGTACTTTAACTTTCAATGAACACTGAAAAATAGGCTATTGTATACTGTAACACCAGCATTCTTCAGATTGCTACATTTATGAACACTTTTTATCATTTCTGGAAATGTGCCTTACAGCACAATTTTTACTGAGCACAAAACATCTTTATATAACTTAGCAAAACTCTAAGAATTTTGGTTACCACAAAAATTCTCAGGCTGTTTGCAGATATACACATTGTAACACACTATAATATACAATTATTAAGATGTTCACTTGCTATACTTAGTTTACTCAGAACTATGCTAGATTACTCATGAAACTTTTACTGAACATTACAGAGTAAAGCTTAAGCAATTTTCTTGAAAGATTTAACAGATAACATCAACTGAAATGACTTTAGGTAAACAGGCCGCTGATAACCATAGGACATGTCTGTTTCAGTTCAACTTAAATTAGCATTAATGCTTATTAATACCATTCGGAGGTAGAAAACATTTTTCTTTACTAGACACATAAACATACAGATTGAGACACAATGACTAAAGTTAGCAACACTTTTCATAAAAGAACACATACTCAGATAAACTGATACAAAGATACTGATGTCTAATTGTAGAGGTCACTAGTGGCAAAAGGCCAGTAGTGATGGGGCTGATTTCCGCCTCCCTTTGCGTCTGGGGGACCCCGGTGGCTCGCAGCGGCAAGCAGCGGAGGCAGACTGCTCTCTCTGAGCCCTTTGTCTGGTATAGGGCGGGCTTCCTACCGGAGCACCTCTGCCCTCTGCCCTCTGATCTCGGAGCAGCTTCTGCTTCCCCTGGTGGGGGGTGGTTGTGTCCTTCCCTTAAACGTAGTAGAAAAGGTCTGACCTATTTTCTAAAAATAAAAAGCTATTGACAACCCACTAAGTATCACAGACAAATAAAAAGCAAAACAAAAGATGACACAGGCCTCCTGAAGAACGGCCCGGCCCAGACCCCAGAAGAACAGAACAGGGCTGGCAAAGGCCTCCTGAAGAATGGCCCGGCTCAGACCCTAGACGGCCCCCACTGGAGACTCGAACCACCACCGGGTCTCTTACAGACGGGGGATACAAACCTCCTCTAGACGGGCCCTGAACCAACTCCAGGACCCTTTCAGACAGGGGACTCAAACCCCCTTCAGACGGGCCTGGTGGGGACTTGAACCACCATCGGGACCCTTACAGATGGGGGACTCAAACCCCCTCCAGACGGGCCCTGAACCAACTCCGGGACCCTTTCAGAATGGCCTGGCACAGACCTCCAGACGGACCCCGGCGGGGACTCGAACCACCACCAGGACCCCAGGGCCTGGAACGTCTTCCAAGACCCCGATCAGTGACCTTCCACAGCATGTCTGCCCAGGTCCTATACCGATCCCTTCAAATGCAAATCGGGCCCTTCTCAGAAAGTGAAAGAGTGCAGCGCAACACACAGCACAAGCAATAGACACAAAGCTTGTATCACTCACATACACAAAGTTCTTACCAGCTGGCTCAGACCCTCCGGGTCAGGAGTCCTGGGGGTCTTGGGGATCCCAGATGAGCCCCCAAATGTTGTGCCCAAGTTGTGAGATCCCAAAAGACCACCAAGGAGCCGATTCCAATGCAAGCGCACAAGGGTCGTTTATTTCAAGCTCAAGCTCGGGCCCACACCTGTCACCGATGCAGCGGTTCCAAAGTGAGAACCCCGAGCCCAGGGTGGGCAGAGTTTTTATGCATTACAGGTTCAGGAAGAGGGGATTATAACTTGGCATAAATTGATTGGGGATTTTGGAAGTTAAGCAATTGTTATTGGCTAAGTTTGGCTGGCCTGACTATAATGATGTAACTTGCAACGTTATCTATGGTCAGGTGGGTGGTCGTTAGTTCTCACTGAGGTCCGTTCATGTAAATGAAGGATGCAAGCTTATTCAATCCTGACTGGTAGAGTCCAGCTCTCGCCAAGCTGCTGGCTGATGTAGTAGGTAAGGTATGTTATCTTCAAGGAGCAGGAGCGTTGCTAGGGGAACTATCTAGGAGAAAAGTCACTGGAACAAAGTTTCTTAAGTATTAGGTCGGGGGTGAGACTTCTTTGTTTAGGATGGCTTTTTTCTAAAATGGAGTTTCTCTGGCTCTCACACATGCACTGGCCATAAAGATAAAACAAAAGATCCCGTAAGATGCCCTTACCTCCCAGACATTTTGGGTACACTACTGTGATCTTTGGAAGCCACTCAGCTGTCACTCCAGGAACACACTGGAGGCCATCTTCCAGGCCTTTTCCACAAGGTGCCAGAAGGGCCAGCAGTCTCTGACCCATGTGTCAAAATGTCCAGGGCCATGTCCACTCAACAGAGTCTCCAGGGATTAATGCAGTTGGGGCTAGCATCAGGATGTTGCTGTGCTGGCCATATCCTGGCTTCAATAACTCCTCTTTGGTTTGCACATACAGTTGTATAGAAGAAGCAGCAATGTGTGTTAGCATGTCCACATGGCTAAAGGCTCCTTTTTGGGACTTCTCATTCAAACACCATAGCACTGTCCATAGCGAACAGACCAGGCAACTAGATTATTGGTTTCTGACTTCAGGCCACATTTCAACAAACCATTGTACCTCTCTATCATGCCTGCCCTGGTAGGGTTATATGGTACATGAAACTTACACTTTATTCCTAACTGCTGCACCGATTCTTGTAATGCATGTCTAGTAAAGTGGGTGCCTTGATTGCTCTCAATTACCTGCAGCCAGCCATAGGCTGCAAAGAGATGCTCTAGGCCCCTTTCAGAGATTTGCTGATTTGCACAATGTGCAGAAAAAGCAACCAACAGTCCAGTAGCTGTGTCCACACAAGTCATGGCATATATCTGTCTGATATGGACAGAGGCCCAATATAGTCTATCTGCAACCTGACAAGGGATATCAGCCCCTTTACTATTGTCCCATGTTGCTGCAGGACTTGGTGTAAGTCCCTCTTAGAACAAACAAGGCACTCTTTCCAGGCTCTGCTGACTTCTTCAAAGATCAACGGCAAGCCCCAGGGATGGGCTACAGCCCACATTGTCTTTTGCTCCACATGCAACAAATGCTGATATAACCATTGGCCCACATCAGAGGCAGGCTTTCCTTCTAGCCAATACACCTGGGCCAATGTGTTTGCTTCATCAGTCCCTGGGGATGCCAAAGGCAAATGTCCAGTCACATGATATATGGTAACTGTCTTAGTCTGACCAGAGGTCCATAGGTCTTGCCACAACTCTTGCCCCAAAGGGGTTGGTGATCATCCATCCAGGTTGGCATGGTACCATGTTTGTAGCCACAGGATCAAGCCCCAATAAATGGCCCAGCTCTCAGTGAAGACAACTATGGGGAGGGCTCCTGGGTGATCATGAGCCATAATGCCTGCAACTCAGTCCAGTGACTGCACTTCCCTTTCTGTCTTCCATCCATATTGTCTCAGTCTTAGGATGGAAAGCCACAGCCCTCAACTTTGGGGGCTTCCCATGACAGGAGCCATCTGTATACCAAGCATCTTCAGGTTATTGGGGCTTTTCCTTCCTGTTAAGAACTCTCAGTTTCCAATAGCTCAAAAGAAATTTCTTCCTGTTTTTCATTTGTATATGTCACTGGCCCCTATAAGCACTGGAGCTCTCAATTTAAGGGGCTATTGGAGAGAGCACTACTCTGCTGAACGTATGCACCCCATTTGGCCAGTGTAGGCATCTGTGCCATGCCATTCCATGGCCTTTGGGTCCAGTCTCACACCAACCCCATGAAGGGCTAGGTGGTTTTTACCTTGGTCAGAGCTGTTCCAGTGATTGGCTACATAGCCATCAAGACTATGTAGCTACAGCAGCCAGTTGTTCTCTTTCAAAGTGTACCAGACCTTTGCTACTTTCCATAGTTGTGACCAGAATCCAGTAGGTTGGCATGTCCATTCAAGCTGCTGCCAAAGCCCCATCCATAACCATATTTGGTTACATGAACATCTAGGTAACAGGGCCTTGATGAGTCCATTACACTCAAGGATTGTACATCCTTGGCTGCTAGCTTAGCAGTAGTAAAAGCAGCTGCACATGTCTTATCCCAGTCCCACCTGATGCCTTTTCATACCAACCTGTAAAAGGGCTTCAGAATTTGTGCCAAGTGCAGGATAAACACTCTCCAGTAGCCCAAAAGACCCCAAAACTCTTGTAAGATTGCCACAGTGGTAGGGGAGGGAAACCCTGGACCTTGTCTATGACTGCTGCTGGGATAAGTTTAGATTTACCCAACCAGACAACCCCCAAGAACTTTAAGACAAACTAGGTCCCTGAACCTTGGTGCTGTTCACAGCCCATACTTTCTCCTGTAGATGTTGCAGCAGACTAGGAACTGCCTCTTCTAAATCTGCAAGAGAATCACACATGAGCATAATATCATCAATGTAGTGATACAGCCATACCATTTGTGGTTTCTTCCATGTGGCCAAGTCCTGGGCTACAAGTCCATGACAAATGGTGGGACTGTGGAGGTATCCCTGTGGAATGTCCACTGCTGACCTTCCCACTGAAGGCAAATTGTTCCCGACTTTCCTGTGCTATGTCAATAGAGAAGAATGCATTGGGAAGGTCCACAACATAATGAAAAATCCCTAGCTCGTGACTGAAGGTGTCCATAAGGGCAGCTATAGAGGGGACAGCAGCATGCAAAGGGGGTATGACTTTATTCAATTCCCTAATCCATGATTATACACCAGGAGCTGTCTGTCTTTTTCAGTGGCCCCACCATAGAATTAAAAGGACTATGAGTGGACTTTATGATGCCCACCTTCCCCAACTCCTGTAGTTTCTCCAATTTTCTTGTGTCCCCCACGCAATTTATATTGCTTAGTATTTGTTGCCTGCTGAGGCACCAGCAGAGGTACAGGATGGTGCTGAGCATGTCCCCTCAGAACTGTCTTTAGCACATGTATCCTCAGTCTGAACTCACCTTCAGTGATCTGTAACCACAGGCCCGCAGGATATCCACCCCTGAAATATATTCAGAGATGGGAGAAAAGTACACAGTATACTCCTTTGGGGTAAATTCCTTATCCCCAATGGGATTTGGGCTTTCTTACCTCTAATTGCATTACCCACATAATCATGTATCACAGCAGGGCTCCCAGGAAAACACTCAGGGTTGCCATAAATCAGAGAACATTCAACTCCTGTGTTCAACAGCACCAGGATGTATTGTACATTCACAGGGGACCAATGAATATCTAATTCTACATGTGGCCTCTGGTCCCTACCATGTCCCCCAAGGTGGGGGCCTTGACCCCCTCATCTGTCAAACCGTGGTTCCCAATCATCCTCCTGTGGGGGTGAGGGCATAGGTGGATCCTAAGTACTATCCACCAGGAAGTTCAGCAGGGATACAGGCTGGACATGGGGCTTTGCCTCCGGCTTCTGTGTCCTAGACCTCAGAGGATGGAACTGCTGCTCTGGCTTTAACTGGTGCCACAGTTCTTACAAGGTCTTATTGGGCTGTCCATCAAGTTTTTCTTTCACTGCCCCAGCCTTTATCAATTCATACCACATCTGCATCCTTGAGACATCCCCAGGGCCCTTTGCACCTCTCCTTTCAGTCATAGCCTGTATTTCCTAACATGCTCATATTGTTCCCAACTCCCCCTGATCTGCTGAAGTACGAGTAGCCTCCCTTATGGGTTTTCCTATGTGGGGCCAAGAATAGTCACTAGGGACATAAAGTGAGATGGGAGAGATGTATGGAGCACCAGATTTCTCATTCCTACAGTGAACAACTCCTCATTGGGGCCCTGGGGGTCCATATTATACATGATATTTTTCATCCCCAACTCCCACAACACCTGCTGTAGCTCTGCATACAATTTTCAGTTAATGGACAAGTATGGTAAATCATCTTGATTAGGCCAAACTGCCCTGATGGCTGTTGTCAGCCAATCCAGAAGTGCCCGATTCCCTGAGATGTGATGGGCACTTTGCAACTGCTGCCAGAGAGAAGGGTGAGTTGTCATGGAAGCCAGTCTACCCATCTCAGAACCTGACATAACAACGTTTTTCACCCTCATATCCCAGTGATGCAAAAGCCACGTAGGCAGAGGTTCTGATGGCTTCTGCCAAAACCAGAGGCTCATGTTAACCAGCTCATCCTCGGTATAGGGACGGAGAATGGATTGCCCCAGAACCTGGGGAGGGGGTAGCTCCTCCTCCTGACAAGCCCATGGTTGTTGCATTTTATTTTCTTAATTACAACTGGGCAGGCCTTTAATACAGGAGAGGCTGGTGTCTTGGGCAGTGGCCTTGGCAACAGTTTGGCCCTCAGCCCCACCCCGTCATCCTTTCCCAACATCTCCTCTACCATCTCTGTGGCTGAAGGCACTGGTCTTTCTTTCCCCTCCCCCATGGCCTCTTGCAGTGTGGATTCTACTGCTGTCTCCTCCCTCACTGATAACATATCTTCCAGGACAGTGACATGTCGTTTCAATAACTGTTTCTCTTTCTTGAGGGCATCCCATAGGTCATTGCCCAGCTCTTCTAGGTGATGCTGAAGTGTGTCTCTCTCCTTGATACCCATTTCCACTATCTCAATAAACACACATCCCACCATCCCAGCTTGTACACAGCCACTCAGGGCCTCTAAGTATTCTTCTATCTCATGGAGGGCTAATTCCACAGCTTATAGTGTCTCCACCTTTTCCCAGTTATGAGGAAGGCCTCATGCCCCTAGGAGGTACTTTACCCCAGACCTATTCCCCACTAGGGGCTCCCCAATTGGAAGCCCCACAGATAGAGGCCTTCCAGGTGAAGCCACACCCTCCACTGCTGTAGCCACTGGGGCTTCCCCACCATCCACAGGGGTGTTACGGGTACTTCTCCACCATCTCTAGGGGCAGCCCACCAAAGTGTCACACACGTGAAGACAGATTTTGGGTTCAGAGGTCCTGCCAATTACTATCAGATGTAACTCCAGGGGGAATATACCTTCCCATCCCAGGGCAAACTACCTTTGAAACTGAAATCAGTGAAAGGGAGAAGTAAAGTGGAAGAAACCCGTTTTTTGCAACAAGCAGTCATCCATTTCTGCTCGCCTGTGTCTCTCATGACCCAGCTGCAAAAAGGAACCCCACCCAAACTCTCTGGTCCAGATATGCACTTGCTGCCCGTTGTAGTTACCTACTGATATGGAGATAAACTAATTCTCTCCACCCCTTGGAAACATCTATTGATATGGAGATGCACTAAGGACAAGAGAGAGATTCTGGAAATGTTGCAATTTTACCCATACCACTCATGGTCTCTGTTTCTACCAAACTGCTCATTTTCTGTTTGCTTTGTTCTCACCCTTTCAACCCATTTTCCTCAAATGCCCATTAGTTCACTACATGTTTATATTTAAGAGTGAGACACTGAAAAGCTGATTAGAGGTTCTGTACACAAATATAGGGGTTTTAGACTGTGTTCTCCAGTGTAGGTTCATCTGTTTGAGCCAATTTTCTATAGCAAAACCCAATGTCTATATCTATATGTATTTTTTCTTGGGAAGTCATATCCTTGAGAGAAGTATATTCAGTCTTTGTCCATAATATTATCCTTGCTGCCATCATTCTGGGAGAAGAAGCCTGGAAGTCTCAAAATTCAGTCAGTAAATACTTCTCTATATTCAAAATTAAACCAATTCAGCTATGCTAGATATACCTCACCCAAATACCATCTATTTCATCCTTTTTAAGAATAAAACTTCAAGCCAAGAAATGGAAGCAACCTAAGTGCCCATCAGTAGATGAATGGATTAAGAAGATGTGGTACATATACACAATGGAATATTATGCAGCCATAAGAAAAAAACAAATCCTACCATTTGCAACAACATGGATGGAGCTGGAGGGTATTATGCTCAGTGAAATAAGCCAGGCCGAAAAAGACAAGTACCAAATGATCTTACTCATATGTGGAGTATAAGAACAAAGAAAAAAAAAAAATGAAGGAACAAAACAGCAGCAGACTCACAGAACCCAAGAATGGACTAACAGTTACCAAAGGGAAAGGGACTGGGGAGATGGGTGGGAAGGGAGGGATAAGAGGGTAAAAGGGGCATTACGATTGGCAGACATAGGGTGGGGGGGCATGGGGGGGACTGTACAGCTCAGAGAAGACAAGTAGTGATTCTCATCTCACTACACTGATGGGCAGTGACTGTAATAGGGTTGGTGGGGGGGACCTGATGAAGGGGGTAGTTTAATCATCACAATATTGCTCATGTAATTGTAGGTTAATGATACTAAAATAAAATAAATTGTAAAAAAAAAAAAGAATAAAACTTCAGTCTTCTGCTGGACTCAAAGAGAGAAAGTTTCTGCCTATGGGAGTTGGGACGGTGATTTTTTGTTTTAATTTTACAATCTACCATACTGTTTTTTTAGCTCAACTCTTCTCCCCTCTGCCTGAGGTATCTGATGCTAGCAATTCTTAAACTTATGGAAGATATCTGATATCTCAGATTTTCCTACTTCCACCTTGGTATTCCAATTTCTTGGGTCTGCAAACTCAGTTATCAATCACCCATCTGAATTTCAGTTTCCAAAATTTGTCACTCTTTAATCCTCTTTCATTCTCTTTGATTATGAATGTATGATTTTAAAAAATCCCAAAATTATTGTAGTGAAATTTTAGGAGGAAATAGAGGTAATCAGTCTCCAAAATACAATTTTCACAGAAATATTTCTCCTGTAATTTTGTTTTCAGTTATATTTGATATATGAATAGGTATTTCAAGTTTCATAGAGGAAACTATGATTCAGCATATCATATAAAGACAATGAGCCCTTTTCTTGACACTTGTAAGGTAGGTAAAAGCTATCCTTTTTCTTGGTTGATGTATGCGATGAATTACATTACTCAAAACTGAGAACTTCAGTTCACAGTAACAGTTGTAGAGAACTATTCATGTAGATAAAACAGTACTAGATTTAACAAATTAAACATTATCAGTTCTCAGTGATCTCTTTAGCATAAATGCCTTGCAGGCAGAAACATAAGTACCAGCACATTCAAAAGTTATGTTTTAATCTATTTGTTTTGCACATTTACTATTTTAATAATATTCTAATATTATTCTTATGTTTTGTATTTTTTATAAGTAAAAGAAAATCCTGGAAATATTAACAGATTATTATAAGGTTAATGCATGGAAAAGTATATAGATATGATTAACAATGTTGTAATTTCTTAGAAGGACAAATGAAGGGATCAGTTAAAGGAAAGAGTTTGTAAGAAGATTAGAAGATATATTTCTATGACCATTGAAATATTTTCTTTCCACCATTTATTTTAAAGTAGCCAACTTCACAAAAGCTCTTTGATAAGTGTACTATCCTATTAATCTCTTAGGGACTTCAAATGACATGAAAAATATAATATTAGTTCAAACATCTGTAAATGAATCAAATCTTAAATACAAATATTTTCAATATCTCATTTTTCCTCATATTAAATTTTCTTTAAAAGCGATCATACCAGATAGGTTTCTTTTTGTGATGTCTAATAACATTCAGCAAAGTAGGAATTTTTCCAAATTGAAATTTTAAAAGTCACTGATTCTGTCCAGTAATAAAAATTGTTCACCCCTAATGAGTTATCATGATTAAGGATTAGTTATATGCAGGTAGTAATAACCATCTTTACATTTGTTATTAGTATTGATGATAAGACCACTAAGAATAAAAATTTGAAATAGTTATTATTAATACAGAATAACTTTTCATGATCTAATCTATTGTAAGAATTTTATAATCATGTGCAAAGAGCATATTAACATATTAAAATAAGATCTATAAGGTTAATTTCCCATGAACTGTACAAATAATTCAGCTCTTTTAAGCTCCTTTTGGTTTAAAAACAAAGTTCAGTGTCACTCATACCTGTTGGATGTATTGCTACTGTTGTACAACCAAGCAGTAAATGTGTTGAAATAGTGAATAATATGATCTTCTTCACTTTATTTCACTGTCAAGGTTTCAAATTTGTACATTTTCTGTAAATAGTATATATTTTAAAGTTTTTATAGAGATCCTTTTAGGACTTTTGTTCTCTGCATTACAAATTATGGCCTAAATATTTTAACAGCTTAACTGTGACTGATTACCAATTAGCTGAGAATTCTACTTGTATTTCAAAAGTGAGAACAATGGAATATATCAGTGAATTCCTTTGAACATATTTTCCTGACCTCAGTTTTCAGATATTAGTGTTTTTCATTGGCTTTAATATTGGTTAAGGAGCCCTGGGTTTGAGGAGATATTTTATTCTTTTATTAATTTAATTATTTTAAAAAAGACCTGCTGTATTCAAGAGGTACATTTGTGGGAAAAGATGCTGATTTACACACTTTGGCTTTGATACCCATGCCCAAAAGTTTTCTAACCTCCAAACCTAAGCAATCATGGGCTGGGAGCCAATGACTGTTTTCCTTCAAAAACTATAACTTGAAAAATACAAGGAGAACTCCTGATATAGGGGTAGATATTATATAGATTTAGTTGTTTTCATAATGAAAAGATTTATCCGATTTGGTTCATTGGTTAAAGTACCCTACTTTAGTGTTGTGTAATTTTAAGTTCTTTACTAGCAGTAACAAAAGATATTCACAGGTAAAAGTGGGAAGAAAAGAATAACAAGAAGATTAGGGAAGCTGGGATATATTTCTCATTCAGATTGTGAACAAAATTAGAAAAAAACCAAGGTCTCAGGGAAAAAAATAATGTATATTTCAACTCACCAATAACTTTTCTTAGTGCATTCGCATGCTTCTGTTGCCTTTGTCATTCTCCAGGATGCCAACACTTTTCAAGTATACTGCTTGATGTCTGCTTCCAAGTCTTTCTTCTCTTAACCTCTGAAAAATGTAGAAGAGACATTCAAATTCAATGGTTACATTTGCTCACCATACAGAACTGAAAAAATAAGCTGTTTTACTAAAACAATATTCCATACAAGTGTACATACCACTTAGTTATTAAAGTGGAGCCTTAGAGTGCAGAATACAATAATTTTTATCAGGAGATGAATGAATCCACCAGTTCAAAGTTTATTATCCCTCAGTATCATGCAATAACTAGATAATAATTGTACTTGAGTACTTAATATGTACTAGACAATATGATAAATGCTTTCAGTGAATTGTCCTGAAATCTAATGCATTCCTGATTTCACATACAGGTGCCGAAATTTAAAGAAGGTTAAACAATTTGCTCTAGGCCACACAACTGATGAGTGACAGAAGCAGGATTTGAACACAGCCTATCTAATTAAAGCCTCCATGCTTTTAAGCACCTTAGTAAATTATTTATAGATGACAGTGCACTTTAAGGAGATAACATAATTCAATCTTCTAATGGAGTACAATGGTAATTATATTAACAAAATACTTCTTTCATTAAAAGGACCTGAATGAAATGCCTTTAAGTTGAAAGATGTATGCCTTAAGGAAACTTTGTTTTATTCGCTACATATTTTTTCTACTGAATAAAAATGAATTTAACAAATTCATTGGATTAATACAGTTTCAGCTGTAAGGCTTGCAAACAAGGGGCTTCATCATTCACATATCTGAAAACAAAATGAAAATTAACAGTAATAAATCATTGTAGGATGAGAGGCACACATATGTACATTGTATTGCTTAAAGAATTACCTAATAACATTAGGTACCCATATTTCAAAAATTTCACTATTAAAATATTTTATAATAAGAGTTGTATGCTTTCACCAATTCCTTTCAGTCAAAGAAGGGTGTGGAAGAAAAGAAATTCGAAGCAAAAACATTTTTTCATGCTGTTATGTTTAATACTATTATTGTTTTCTGTTTCATTCATATTTACTTGTTCAGAAAGGCCGTTATTCAAAAATAAAAGACTTAATTGTTCAGAGCAGTTATAAGTTTATAGAAAATTTGAGCAAGAAGTTGCAATAGCTCTCTTTATACTCCCTTTTCCCCCACTGTTCACCCTATTATTAGCATATTGCATTGATGTGATATATGTGTTACAATTAATAAGCCAATATTGATACATTATTATCAACTAAGGTTCATAGCTCTCATTAGGGTTCACTCTTTGTTTTTGAAAGTTCTATGGATTCTGGTAAGTGCATAATGCCATGGATCTATCCTATAGAAATGTTTTACTGCCCTAAAAATCCCCTGTGCTCCACCAGTTCATCCCTGCCTCTCTTTCTCACAAACATAAACCCCTAGCACCTATGGATCTTTTCACTGTCTCTACAGTGTTGCCTTTTCCAGTTGTCATATAGTTGGAATCATACAGTATGTATCATTTTCAGACTGGCTTCTTTCATTTAGCAATATTCACTTACAGTTTTTCCATCTTTTTGGAGCTTGACATCTTATTTCTTTCTACCAGCTTAATAATATTTAATTTAAGTATGTACCACAGTGTGTTTAACCATTCAACTATTGAAGCACATTGATGGCTTCCATGTTTTGGCAATTATGTATAAAGCTGCTCTCAGCTTTATGTGTAGATTTTGTGTTGATGTGTTTTCATCACATTTGGATAAATACCTAGGAGCACAATTGCTAGATTGAACAGTAAGACTATGTGTAGCTTTGTAAGAAACTGCCAAACTGTCTTCCAAAGTGACTGTACCACTTTGCATTCCCACCAGCAATGAGAGTTGCTGTTGTTGCGCATACTCACCCACAATTGGTGTTATCAGTATCTGGAATTCAGCATTTCTCATAGATACATAGTGGTATAGGTTTTTTGTTTTGATTTGCAATTCCCTCGTGACACATGTTTATTTAGCATGTTTTAATATGCTTGTTTTCCATCTGTATATCTTCTTTGATGTACTGTCCATTCAGACTTTTGGTCCACATTTGAATTGGATTATGTTGTAGAGTTATAAGAGTTCTTTGTATATTTCAAATACAGGTCATTTATCAGACATGTATTTTGGAATTATTTTATCCCATTCAGTGGCTCCTC
Organism: Phataginus tricuspis; assembly: GCA_029783875.1. Taxonomy (NCBI): domain Eukaryota; kingdom Metazoa; phylum Chordata; class Mammalia; order Pholidota; family Manidae; genus Phataginus; species Phataginus tricuspis. Next base: position 78,772,717 of record JAQQAC010016209.1, read on the forward strand.
TTTTGTTTTTAAACAGCTTTACTGAGGCTTAATAATTATACAGAGAAAGATGTGGACATATTTTATGTAACAACTAAATTAGCTTGGAAATATGTGTACACCTGTGAAACCATTACCACAATCAAGTTAATAAACACATCCATCACCTCCAGCAATTTGTTCCTGTCCCTTTGTGTGTTTGCTAAGAACACTTAACAAGAGATCTGCCTTTTTGAAAAATTGTTTTTAAATATTATCCTGCTAGGTCAAGGAGGGAGCCTGGAATTGCTCAATGGATATATGAACATTTTCTCCTGTTTCTCTCTCATGTTTTCTCATGATTCTCCATGGGCCTTGTCAAGGAACTCATGATTCACTCAACACCCATGTGACAGTGGATATATTAAGCACTTACTTTGTACAAGGCACTGTGTCAGTAACTGCTCAAGATACAAAAGCGAGTCCCATATGGGTCTGACCTTTCAGCCCAGTAGGGCCTGGTGAGGCAGAGCTCATTATCCAGCTACTTCTGACCTTACTTTAAACTCCTACAGCATGTTCTACATACATACCTCTCTTATGGCACTTCTAGGCTGTATATATTTACTTAAAGTAATGGTACCATAAAGCAAAATATTCTAATGGAAATGTTTATTTTCCACCCCAAATCAAGAGCACACAAGCCCCAAATCCTGCACAACAAAGTATTTGACAAATTTTTAAGTGTACAATACTGATTTGTTACCTATAGGTACTGTGATATAGAGTGGATTTCCAGAGCTTGTTTATCTTGTATAATTGAAATTTTGTACTGTTAAAAACAACCTCCTATTACTCCCTACCCCCAGACCCTGGAATCCACCACTTTAGTCTCTAGTTCTGTGCATTTGACTACTTTAAATTCCACATATAATTGAGATCATTCAGTATTTGTTTTCCTTCATCTGGTTTATTTCATTTAGCATAATGTCCTCCAGGTTCATCCATGTCACAAATGGCAGGATTTTTTCCTTTTTTTTTAGATGAATATATATCACATTTTCCTTATCCATTCATCCTTTGACAAACATAAGCATGAAACATTTAAGGATCGTCCATATCTTCACATGGCTTGATAGCTTATTACTTTTTAGCACTAAATAATATTGCATTGCCTGGATATACCATTGTCTGGATAAATGGTTCATTTCTATATTCATCTACTGAAGGGTATCTTGGTTGCTTCCATGTTGGGAAGGTTGGTGTTTGTTTGTTGTTTGTTTTCTGCTATAAACACCCATGTGCAGATTTTTATGTGAGCATAAGCTCTTTTTATCCTTTTAACCATGTTTATTAATTTTTTATTGGAGTATCATTGATATACAATCTTATATTAGATTCATGTATACAACATAGTGGTTCACCAGTTACCCACATTATTAAATCCTCACCCAAACTACTGCAGTTACTGTCAACATAGAAAGATGTTACACAATAATTGGCTATGTTCTCCATGCTGTACCACCATTCCCATGACCAACTTATATTGTGATTGAGAATTTGTGAACATAAGTTTTTAACTCCTTTGAGGAGATAGTAAGGAGCTCACTTGCTGGCTCCTATGGTGAAGTATGTTTAGTTTTATAAGAAACTGCCAAACTCTCTTCCAAAGTGGCTATATCAGAGTGCATTCCCACCAACAATATACGAAAGTTCCTGTTGCAACACATCCTTGCCAGCATTTGATGCTGTCAGTGTTCCAGATTTGGACCATTCTCATAGGTGTTTAGTGGTAGCTCACTGTTGTCAATTTGCAATCCCCTGGTGACGTGATGTGGATGATCTTTTAATATGCTTGTGTGCCATCTATACAACTTCTTTGGTGAGGTATCTATCACGATCCTTTGCTCATTTTTTAATTAGGCTGTTTATCTTATTGTTTTATGAGATCTCTGCATACTTGGGATAACAATTCTTTATCAGATGTATCTTTTGCAAATATTTTCTTCCAGTCTGTGGCTTGTTTTCTAATTCTCTTGATACTGACTTTCAGAAGGCAGAAGATTTTAATGTTAATGAATCCCAGCTTACTCATTAAATGAGTTTGGTCATTAATAGTAAACTAACATCCAAACTGTGCATATTTGAAAAAAAATAAAGCTATTTAAAAAAAAGAGAGGGAGGAGAAGAAAGAGAATACAGGATGGGTCTCTTTATTTTCTTTTTTTTTAATCATTAAAACCCTGCCTTTATCAAACCAGAAAAAGATGAAATTTCAAAATTTTGAACACAAAAACTAATTTCCCTGTTTCTTCCAAGTTACAGAAATTAAAATTACTTGTACAATGAAGTTAAATCTAGTTCACAGTTGAAGAGAAAAATTGGCTTCAATCTAAGTACACAAATTTAATTAAAATAAGTAAATATAATGAAAATATTAAAATGAACTCAGCAAGGCATTTTAATTACTTCAGACATATATGGCCAATACAGGTTAGATAAATATAAACTTGATAATTCCGAGAACAACTAAATGTTAATGAAAGAAAATCACAGTAGATTCTGACAAAGTGAAAGTGAGTTCAACTCTTCTGAACAAACGTTCTGAACAACATTCTGAAGTAGAATGTTGGAAAATCCACTCTCTTTGCATGCAAAATTTGTCTTTACTACTATAAACTATGAAAATTGAAATCCCATTTCATTTATGAAAATTGCCTGGGTTGCTCAGCTATTCCTTTTGTAGATCCTTAGAGCACTTTCCATCAGAGCCACTCATTTTATAATCACACGCTTTCCTTATATGTCATTTGTACATTTCTCATGTTTTTATAATATTTTGGAGGTAGAGTTTTTCTTCTAAACTTTTCATGCAGTTTTTTATCTTGGAAAGTCAATTATAATCTTAAAGACAAGTGTTTTGGGCAAAATTATTTAGTTTTCATATTATTTAGTAGTTAATACATACATATTTGTAAAAGAAAATTAAATATTGCAAAGAGCTTCAAAATGAAGTGTAAATTTCTTTTCCAACCTCCACCCTTCTCCTAGCCCCAGAAATTTTCAAATCCAGAAGGTCAGCAAACAGTACTTCCTTTACCTGTGTTTTTTGCCAGAGATACTGATACTTGGTGCATAGGCAAGTATATAAATTAATATATCATGTGCTATGTGTGCATGTCTTTTAAAAATATAAACACACACACACAACCAATTTAAACACCTAGGGTGGCATAGTATACACACTGTCATATTTATTTCCAGGTTTTGGTCTCCCATGCTTCCTTAAACATATATTTAAAGAATGTATCTTGATTGCCTGATTGATAGGAATAAAAAGTTTGACATTTAGCTATGTAAAGGAAATACTTTTAACATAAGAAAATGACATTTTAAGGTTGCCTTATTTATACTTGTCATTTGAATGTTCCTAATTTGAATATTATGCAAAGTGAATTATGTAGAGTAAAAATATTCTAAAGCTACCCTGTATTGCAAAAAGCAACATATTTTGACAGATACTACAATGGGGCCACTTTCATGATGACACCTATTGGTCTCTTCACAAATAGCTTAAGACAGCTAAATCTTTAGTCTAACATTATGAATATTTTTGGTGGTAGCAGAAACATTAATTTTGAATAAGGTATTTCAATATTTCTTTATGTAAATATGCTGTACTTACAATGAGTTTCCCTATGTTTTGTTTTACTACGCAGTTGGCACTTGATTAACTTTAAAAATTTTATTAGACTTTATTTTTTAAAATAGTTTTAGATTCACAGCAAGTGGAGCAGAAAAAGTACAAAAAAATTGCCTGTCTTCACATGTGTCATGTGTAGTCTCCTCTATTACCAACATCCCCTATAGAGTAGTACATTTGTTACAACTAATCAACCTACACTGACACTTCTTAACACCCAAACTCAGTAGTTTGCATTGGGGTTCACTCTTGATGTTGTATGTTCTATAGGTTTGTAAAAATGTGTAATGACATGTGTCCACTATTATAGTATCATACAGAGTAGTTTCACTGCAAAATCTGTGCTCTGTCTATTCATCCATCATCCCCTATAAATGCTGGCAACCACCAATATTTTTATTTTTGCCATAGTTTTGTCTTTTCCAGAATGGCATATAGGTGAAATCATACAGTATATAGCCCTTGCAGATTAGCTTCTTTTCCTTAGTAATATGCATTTAAGTTTCTTCCATGGGTTTTCATGGAGTCATAGCTCATTTCCCTTTTGCACTGTATAATATTCCATTGTCATGTTTTACCTCAGTCTATTTATCCATTCACCTACTGAAGGATATCTTGGTTGCTTCCAAACTTTGGCAATTATGAATAAAGCTGCTATAAATATTAGTAGGCATGTTTTTGTGCTCACAAAAGTTTTTGAAATTTGGAAGTAAATATCAAGGAACATGATTACTGGATTATATGGTAAGGGTATGTTTAGTCTTGTAAGACACTATCAATTATCTTCTAATATGACTGTACTATGTACATTCTCACGAGCATGAATGAAAGTTTTTGTTGCTTCATATCCTCACCAGCATTTGGTGTTGTCAGTATTCAGGATTTGGGGAATTTTAATAGGTATATAGTGGTATCTTACTATTGTTTTAATTTGCATTTCCCTGATGACATATGATATGGATAATTTTTCATATATTTGACTTCTGTGTGTCTTCTTTGGTGAGGTGTCTGTCCAGATAGTGTTCTTTTAATAAGGTTGTTTGTTTTCCTGCTCTTTAGTTTTAAGTCCTTTTAGTATATTTTGTATAACAGTCCTTTATCAGATATGTCTTTTGCAAATATTTTGTCCCAGTCAGTAGCTTACATTTTATTCTCTTGACAGTGTGTATTGCAGTGCAGGAGTTTTTTAATTTTAATGAAGTCCAGCTTATCAATTCTTCCTATCAAAAGTTTATTTAATGTGTTAATAATACTTAACATAAGATCTAACAAATTTTGAGATGAACATGTTTTTATTGACTATAGGTATAATATTATACAGCAGATCTCTAAAGCTTATTCATCTTATTCAAATGAAAGTTTACATGCACTGATTAGTAACTCTACATTTCCTTCTCCTTTCAAATCCTGAAAACTACCATTCCATTCTTGTATTCTATGAGTTTGTCTATTTTAGATACCTGATATAAGTAGAATCATGCAGTATTTGTCTTTCTTTGACTTGTTTTATTTAGCATAACATCCTCCATTTTCATCCATGTGGTCACATATGGCATAATTTCCTTCTTTTTAAAGACTGAATCGTATTCCATTTTATGTATATACAAACTTTCCTTTACTCATTCATCTTCATGGATAGGTAATTAAGATGGACATTTAGGTTGTTTCCACATCTTGCCTATTATGAATAATTCTGCAGGGAACATGGGAATACAGATATCTCTTTGAGATTCTGATTTCTATTGTTTTGGATACATAACTGGAAGTGGGACTGCTTGATCTTGTGGTAGTCCTATTTCTAATTTTTTGAGGAACTTCCATATTGTACTGCATAAAGGTTGCACTATTTTGCATTCCCACCAACAGTGTACAATGGTTCAAATTTCTCCACACCCTTACCAACATTTGTTATCTTTTGTGTTTTTTTTTTTTTTGGTAATGGCCATCCTAAAAGGTATGAGGTAATAATCTCATTGTGATTTTGATTTGCACTTCTCTGAGGATTAGTGACAGTCAGTATTTTTTCTTATACCTGTTGATCATTTGTATGTCATCTTTGGAGAAATGTTCAAGTGTTTAGCCCATTATGCAAAAAGAGAAGAAAGACTTGGAAGCAGACATCAAGCAGTATACTTGAAAAGTGTTGGCATCCTGGAGAATGACAAAGGCAACAGAAGCATGCGAATGCACTAAGAAAAGTTATCGGTGAGTTGAAATATTTGGTTTTGTTGCCTGTGTTTTTGGTGCCATTTCCATAAAATCATTGCCAAAACCAGTTTCATGAAGCCTTTTCCCTATGTGTTACTCCAGGAGTTCTACAGTGTCATATCGAACGCTCAAGTCATCTATCCATTTTGAGTTGATATTTGTGTATGTAAGATAGGGTTCCATTTCATTTTTCTGCATGTTAATATTGAGTTTTCCCCCACACCATTTGTTAAAAAGACTATACCTTCCCCATTGGGTGTTCTTGACATTCTTCTCAAAGATAAGTTGCTTAGAGCCTCACTGGCTGCTGAGGTTCAAATCATTTTCTGAGAATTGCACTGTCTGCTGATAACCATACAGTCTGCTGAGATCCTTCCTGGCTGCTGGGAGCTGTGCCAGATGCTGTGGGCAGCAGTGGCTCCTGTGGACCACACTGGCTGTTGTGATCAACACCAGCTGCTACTGTTCACATCAACTGCTGTGATCCAGGCTGGGTGCTGAGCTCCATGCTGGCTGCTGTGGGTCACTCATGCAAACAGAATCTGTGATGACGGCCAGAATCAGTACAAGCCACTGCAAATGGCACCAGCCACTGGGGGTTTGCACCAGCTGCTCAATCCACACTGGCAGCTGCACCTCATGCTGGCTGCTACAATCAGTGCCAGTAGCTACAATGCATGCCAGTAGCTGTGATCTGTTTAAATGTGATATTTGACAGTAGATTAGTTGCTGAGATCTCCTTAATAGAGGATATATATACAACAGAAGAGAGTCAAAGAGAACATTCTTTTAAATTTCATTGATTGTTGCTCTTCTATTTGTTTTTCCTTCTTTTTGCTTTAGGTTTATTTATTTATTTAACTCTTGTTTCTTAAGGTGGCAGTTTATGATTTGTGATTATTACCCTTTTATAATGTAAATATTTGTGATATAAATTCCCCTCTTAGTACTGCTTTTGCTTTGTTCCAAAATTTTTGATACGTTGCAATTTTGTTGTCATGGAGTTCAAAGCAATTTTGATGTCTCTTAAGAATTCGTCTTCAAAACGTTGATTGTTTAGAAGTGTATTTTTTATTTGCCAATTATTTGACACTTATTTTCCTGTCATATTTCTGTTAATGATTTCTACATACATGGTATGATTTCAGTTATGTTAAATTTGTTCATATTTGTTTTATGGTCCAGGTTATGGACTTTCTTGAAGAATGTTTCATGGGTGCTTAAAAAAACTGTGTATTTTGATGTCATCAGATGGGGAATTCTACATATTTCAATTAGAAATATGTTTTTATTTGTTTTTGAATGTTTTTCAGTTCTGCCTCCTTGCTGACTTTCTGTCTAGTAGTTCTATCAATTTCTGAGAGATATGTGAAGAATTATCCAACTATGTTAGTGGATTTTTCTATTTCTCCTTTCATCTCTAACATTTATTGTTTCACATGTTTTGCAGTTCTGATGTTTTTTGCATATACGTTTAGGTTTGTTTTGTCTTCTTTGTGGATTGATCCTTTTATCATTATATGATGTTGCTCTGTGTCTTTCCTAATGTTCTTTGTTCTGAAATCTATTTTGTTGTCTCTTAATAAAGCTACTACAGCTTTCTTTTGATTAGTGTTTGAATAGCATATATTTTTCCTAGTATTTTGCTCTTAATCAACTATCTTAGTCTGTTTGGTATGCTTTAAAAAAATACCATAGACAGGGTACTTAAACAAGAGACATTTACTTCTCAAAATTCTGTAGGCTGGGAAGTCTAAGATTAAGCACAGGTAGATCTGGTTTCTGATGAGAGCCTGCTTCCTTATTCATCTTCTTGCTGTACCTTCACATGGCAGAAGGGATGGGGAAGCTCCCTCGGTTCTCTTTTTTTTCCCCTCTTTTTATTTTATTTGGTTGTCTTTTGTAAGGGCATTAATCCCACAAGTGAGGGCACTACCCTTATGATCTAATCACTTCCAAATACTCTCACATTGGGGATCAGAGTTTAACACATGAATTTTGGGGAGACACAGACATTCAGTCTATAGCATCAACCTATATTGTTATACTTGAGGTGAATTTTTATAACCAGCATATAGTTGGATTATGTTTTCTTATTCATTCCACCAATCTCTGCATTTTAATTGTTGTACTTACATAATTTACATTAAATGTAATTATTGATATATTAGATCTTAAATGTCCAATTTACTTTTGTTTTCTATATATTCTATTGTTTATTTCTGTTCTATTTTTCTCACATTCCTGTGGCTTACTTATATTTAGAACTCCATTTTGATTTAGCTCTCATATTTTAGTGTATTTTTTTGTATAGTTTTCATAGGAGCTGTTCTAGGTACTAAAATATGCATACATAATATAGTTACTGGTATTGACATTTTATCAGTTTGAGTGAAGTATAGAACAGTTGCTTCCCTACATCCTGCTTTACCCTCCTTCACTTATAATATAAATGACTTAAATATTTACTCTAATACTTTTAGAACCATATCAGACAGTGTTATAATGTTTGCTTCAACCATAAGACATAATTTATAAGATGCAAGAGGAGAAGGAAAGTCTACTGCATTTACTCATATTTTTACTCTTTCTGTCGTTCTTTCTCCCTTCCTCATGTCCCAAGGTTCCTTTATCATTTCTTCTGTTTCAAGCATGTCCTTCAGTGGTGCCTTTAGAAGTAGGTCTGCTGGCAACACATTCTCTTAATTTTCCTTTTATCTGAGATTTGTCTTTATTTTCCATCAGTATTGAGGATATTTTTGCTCAGTATAGAATTCTTGACTGACAAGTACTTTCTTTCAGCCCTTGAAAAATATTGTATACATTCTGGCCTCCATAGAGTCAGATAAGAAATATGCTATCGCTTGAATTGTTTTTCAACTACAGGTATTTTATGCTAAAATATCATTTCTCTCTTGCTCCTTTCAAAATTTTTCTCTTTATTTTTAGTTTTTAAAAGTTTCATTATGTTTTGTAGCTCTGAGGGGGAAGAGGATCCCCCACACAAAGTCTCTTATGAATCTGGTGAAATCAAAGTAAGGCAAGGGGAAGGGCAGGTTGGGAGAAACTTTTTGTTGCTCACAGCTTGCTCGAATTCAGTGGCCAGACACAACTTTGTCTGACTACTCCAGCCAGGGCGCATGCTCCCCAAGTCCTTTCTCCCTGGTCCCCAATAGCAAAAGTGCACTCTGTGCTCCATTTCCCTGAAGCCATGGCATGCTCTCTCCTTCCCTGCCCACTCCTTCAGGGAGGAACTTCACTGGCAGGTCCTTGGTGACTGGAAGGCACCATAACAATTAGGTACCAGGAACAGAGGGGAGGAGAGAATGGCCATTTTCTCTTCATCCCTTGCCCCAGAGTCTGTGGGAGGCTGCAGTGGTAAACACCTATTGATATGTAAATGTACTAAGGCCAGACAAGAGATTCTGGAAATTATGCCATTTACCCCACATGTGTCTTAGATTGTATTTTTTTGACTGTATCCAGCTTGGGCTTAATTCAACTCTAATCTGTATGTTTGCAAATTTAAGAAATTTTCAGCCATTATCTCATTGTATACCATTTCAGCCCCACCCTCTTTCTTTCTCTTTTAAGATTCCATAATGTAAATATTACTATATTTATAACTTGTCATTGAAGTATTTTATGATGTTTGTTTTAAATGCATCAAATAATTCTAGCATTTCTTTCATCTATGTATTTGTTTTCTTTTTTATTCAAGTTTTTATTTTCCTAGTACTTAATCTAAGTGATATTTCTTATTGATACCTGGACATTTGGGGTATTATATTATGAAACTGGATCTTATTTCATCTTTTATACTTGCCTTCCATCGACACTGTTCATGCATGGGAAGAAGTGGGTGTTGATGTGTTACTGTCATGTAGGGTGAAAGGCTATGTTTCCAACACAGCTTCCATTGACATGAGGGAGGAAGGTACTCTTCATTATTCCTGGGCAAAGGTGGGAGTACAACTCTTCACTAGGCTTCCACTGACAACATCTGGACTGAAAAACGGTGCAGGACTTCCTTATTGCTCGCTATGTGGCCTCCACTGATATTGGGAGGGATTACATGGGGGGAGGTGCTTCATTGTTGCTAAGCAGGGCTGAAAGTTTTACCACACCACTTTGCCTTCTCTGACACCACCCCAACAGGGAAAAAGGAGAGGGAAGGAGGATGTATTATATCCTGTTGAGGGTAAAAATATAAGTTTTCCCCTTGGCCTTGAGGGTGGGGTGGGAGTTGGGCCACAGTTTCCCAAGGTGTTTTTCAGAGGTATAATGGTTTCTTTCTATAACTTTTCTGTCTTCCTAGGTTGTTCCTTTTCTGGTCCTTTGGCTGGAGAGAACAGGTTCTTCTTGGGGCTTTTTTCTCTGTATTTGTTGGCCTTTCCAGAATTACAACATCTAGAATCTTTTCTAGGATATACGAGGCAAAAAAAAAAACAAGAAAAAACAAAAAACCCCACAACACCACAACCCTGGAAATCAGCACTGTGCCAATTCCTTAGATCCAAAGATCTCTAGCCAGTCTCCTTTTCCTTTCTACCTTTCAGAATCTTCATATATTTGTTTTATGGAAAATATCCATGGTTTTTAAGTGCATATGGCAAAAGAGATGATAAAATTGTTTAAGTCTACGTCATCTTATTCTGGAATAGGAAGTCACTACAACCTTTTGGAGTTTTAGGAGCATTAAATGGGTTAATATGCATAAAGCATTTAGAACAGTGCTGACACATATCAAGGGTTCAATTAACATTTTTTACTATTTATTCTAAAAATTGACAATCTGTAAAGATATTCTTTTTATCTTTGGAAAAGTTATGCATTAAACAATAAATATGAATGGATACATACTCTTACATTCTGAATGGGCATAAGAATTAGAAAACACATTTTTGTAATGCCTTCTAAGAGATTTAGATCTTCTTGGAGAGATGAGCTATGATATTTGAAGGTAATATAAATTTACATATAATAAGACCCCTAAGTTATGCTGTACAAAAGGTCAGTCTTGCTGTGATTTGAACCTGTGTTTATAGGGAATATGGCTATTGAACAGTTTCTGTTAATGTCATTAATCTAGCCTATCCAGCTCTATCACTTGCACTAGGGAGTTATATTTGTTATGATCATTGATTTCAAAACATTTGCAGTCATTCATATCAGTGTAAAATACTGCAGTTACTTAAGTCTCACATCACAGCCCTATTACAGAAGGACAGTGAAAGACAGTATGCATGAATGTTGCAATATTTTTTAAGGTTATTTCCAAATCTCAGCCCACAAATGTAGTACTAAGAATGCTTCTTGGGGACGGGAATTCTGTAATAACGGGAATTCTGTAATGATCTCCTGGAAAATAGAGCCTAAGGTACAAAATTGATATTTTTTTATGCTAGAATCATTAGCAAATAAGCCAATTCTTTGAGAGTTGTGTCAGAAGAAGGGGGCAAAACACTTCAGAGATATTATTCTATCACAGTGCAAATAGGAAGGAAAAGTCAAGTATGGAATCATTAATATTGCTGTCTTCAGTCACGGGTTGCATTAATTAGTAATCCTGCAGACAAAGGACTGGTTGCATTAATTAGTTAAAAATGAACAAACACACAAAATTTTTTTAAATCCTCGAGAAGAACAGAGTATAAATGAAAAATGAGAGAGCTGAAGGAGGAAGTATATATATAGACTTTTATGATTGATACCTGACAGAGAATGATTTAAAAAGACAAAGTGCACACTGAAAAAGTAAGATAAAAAAGAGATCTCCATTGGAAGTGTTTCAGTTCAGCAATACTTCTTTGATCATGCACATTCACCCCATTACCGTGCGGGGCAAGAAGGTTATCTACTAGAAGATCTGAACTGTGGATTAAACAATTGTGAATGATTGGAGTCTTGACATTTTCCCTCCTAACAGGATTTTAAAAATTAGATAGTATAAATTGATTCATCTCATGAGACAACAAAGCTGCCTTAATCTCACCCCATTCAGCATAAGAATGGTAGAAAATGCTGCAAAAATTAAGCAATTCATATAGAGTTCAGTACCCTCATTAAGGTACTTAACTCCAGGTCTAGTAGAGGAATATCAGGGATCCCTTAAGTTCCCACATGGTTACAAGTAGTCTCTTTTCCTGATGGTTGCAACTCAAAATCTTCTAATTTTGTTGGTTTATCATATTAACATAATAATGAAATTATAGGTAAAATTCAACACCGTACTGCAGACAAAGGACTGGATTACAAGTTAAAAAAATTGGATATTGCCCTTGATGTTGCCATTAGTTTGTTGTGTGTCCTTGGGTAAGTCATTTAAACTTCTCTATATCTCAGGGGCTTTTTAAATCAATCATTTAAGGACAATAAAATATACCCTACCTCATAGGACTGATGTATCAAATGAGAGTATGGATATGAAAATGTTTTGAGAGAATTAAACATTGTAAACCACCCCCCTTTTAATATATGCTGGCTTTATGGAGAAAAGAAACACATCCAAAACGTATTTTCATGGAAAATCAGATTTTGGATTAGAAACATTTTCAATAGTTAAAAAATAGTGTATATGTAGAATTTTCTGTGTAACCAAAGTTTGGGATTAATTATTAATTTAGCTTGTTTAAGAAAGGAGGGAAAACTGGGGCCATTTTCAGTAAAATTCTGTCATGTGGAAAATTAAATAATTTCAATATCTCCTCAGGGACCCCAGGAAATGTTTCTCAATTGAGTACCTGAATTTTCAGAACAGACTGCATTTTCTTCTAAACCACTGACATATGTAGAAGATTATTACAGTTGTATTTCTATAATACTAGATGCCAATACTTGTTCTACACCAAAAATCATGGCACATTATTCTTAATATGATCTGTAGACGATGTGCATAATGGCTCTTATCTCCTCTCTTAGAAATTTACCCACCTATGAAAGTGATCTTTTAATCAAAGATAATCAAAAGAAAACAAGATACACCATAATTAGACTATCCTTCTGTACTCCTAGTAATACAGTGATGTTCTACAACACAATACTATTGAATCCTAATTTGAGCCATTAAAAATATACCTTAAATTGACTTTAATTGTGATTTCAACAGATTACATTTCAACCTAGGAATAGAAAATTCCAGGATTGCTGTTGTTGGATTGGTTTTATTTTTAATTTTCTTTTTCTTTTTTGTTTTGTTTGTATTTTTTATTTTAAAATAAAAACTTTTCTTTACAGTGAAAGAAAGTACATACCATCTTTGGAGTTGTGAATGTTCAGGGAAGTAATCTTGCGGAGTGTGAGCATATGAAGAGAAGTGCTACAGTGCTAATTCTCCCCTTCTCCACCAGATAGGGAGGCCCTCTAAGAGAGGCTATGTTTATATAAACACAGCATAGCAAGAATACTGAAGTAGGAGTCAGAAAACAAGGGAGTTATCTAGTTTTAATGCAACCATAAAGCAGATGATTTTGTAACTTAACAGTTCATCTATTCAGTGTAAAAAAATTGTATCATCCTAGAAGTCTCTAAACAAGGATGCATGATGAATGAGATATTTTTAAATAATCTAATCAAAGATATCCATAATTTTAATGTTCACTGAAAGAATTTGGAATAAAATCTGTCTGGTAGCCATCAGGATTTACTGATGAAAAATCAGCATATAGAACCTAAGTGGGAAAAAGGCGTAACTGTGCCAACTTAAAGACTGTTTCTTGAACACCCATATCCAGAAAAGCACAGTCAGCCATGGCCATTTGTAGCAGGAATCACAAAATGCCGTAATTAACCATGTCATTAAAAAGACATCAATACCAAATAAACTGTTCCATTGGTTGATGAGTTACAAGTTATATTTATCTCACTGTCTTGGGCAGACCCCAATAATCTGTGGCATAAATCCAAGTGGATATTACACAATAATTAAAAATAATGTATATAAATAACTTTAACGACATGGAAAAATACTGATGCCATCTTGTTAACTGAAAAGCCTAGAAATTATATGTACAGTGTTATATTATATCAATTATGTATAATACATATATGTATGTACACATATATATAAAGATGTATATATATCTTTAATGAAATGTGCTAATCTGTTGCAGTTAATTGTTTTGAATGACAATATTACAGGCATCTTTTATTTTCTTCATTATACTTTTTTTTATATTTTATAAACTTTCCACAGTGAATATGTACTACTTTTATAATCGCAAAGTATTGAAAAAGCAAGCTGACAAATTTTCAAACTAACAAAAACTACCACTTTCTGAATTGAACTCTGGAGATGGCTCCAGAAGCAAAGTAAAGAATCTTAGGGTCTAGCACAAAGTATGTGATAAACAGTGGGGGAGTGGGGTGAGGGAATGGCATCCTAAAGAATTTTTCTTGGGTGTGGATCTAAGGCTAGAGAAGAGGATAAGTGGAGCTTTCTACTTGTGACTTCCCTGTCTGCAACTTTGCCAGAGATAGATCATACCCTGCTATGCCACCACTGTGGGGAAAAGAAATCAACACCAGTCAAGCACCCACTGGAGCCTGTGGCATTATATAAGGGCAGCACAGAAAGTACACTGGATATGCAAGCCAGTGAGTAGGATGTCCTGGTACAGGGTTAGGCAATGGGCATCTCCACCTCACCCCGTAGATCTTCCATTCCTATAACACAGGTGTAACTCTGGGGGGAAAATATTTTCCCAGTCTGAGGTAAATTATCTTTGAAACCAAAATCAGTCAAAGAGATAAAGAGAGAGAAACCCTTTCATTGCTCACAAGCAGTCATCCACTTCTGCTCGCCAGTGTCTCTCACAACCCAGCTGCAAAAAGGGACACTACCCAACCTCTCTGGTCCAGATATACCCTTGCTTCCCCTTGCAATCACCTATTGATATGAAAATGGACTACTTCTCTCCACCCCTTTGAAACAACTATTAATATGGAGATGCACTAAGGCCAGACAAGAGATTCTGGAAATATTGAAATTTTACCTACAACAGGCTAAGTGCTTACAACCAAGACAGGCAGCTCTTGCAAAAGAGCAGTGTCAGGGCAGAGAGTCAGAAGGTCCGCAAAGTGGCATATGAGGGGATGGAGGAAGGGAAACTAAAGAATGTTATAGCCAATATTATAGCAATAAGCTCTTTGTCTAAAATCTCTGCTCTGAGACATGTTCCTGGCCTTCCCGTTTCCTCCATCCATGGGGGCGAACATCAAAGGAAAGAAAACAAGTTGAATATATATTAGAAGTGGAATTTGTAGGGCAGAGATGAGCAATAACTTAGAACAGGTTATAATGAATATTCCCATAAAAGTAAGGCAGAATATTATAAAATGTCGAAAAGAACAAACATTCAGAAAGAACAAACTGGAGTTACTGCATATTAAAAATATGATGTTGGAAATAAAGAACTTAATAGAGGGGTTGAGCAGCAGAATGGATACAGCCAGGAAGATAAAAGAAATAGTGAGTGAGGAACTCTTCCAGAAGGCATCAGGAAAAGATGGAAAATAAAAGAAAAGTTGAAAGATATGGGGGATAGAAACAGAAGCATCTTTATTAACATAATAGTGGTAATAAAAGGAGACAAGTAAATAAACTGAAGGAAACCAAAATTTTCCAAGAATAAAAGAAAGAAGGAAAGATGTGAAATCTCAGATTAAAATACATTTAGAATGCAAAAAGCAGAGATAAAAGTTTAGATAACAATGCTTGAATATATAGATGAACTGAACACATGAAAGATAAAAATAAAAGCTTGCAAAACTTTAAATCAGATTATTTACAAATGAACAATAGATATTACATAATATATATATACACACATAATATATATATTTCAAAGATACACAAAATTCCATGAACATGCACTAAACATATGATATTTAGTGGCTATGAGAGCAATGCAAGTGAGGTTTTCAAAGGAGCCTGGAGGGAAAGAGGTAGTCACAAAAAAAAGATACAGAATGTGTGTTGTAGAAAGAAACAATAGAGGAACTAACCTACTTAGTATGCATAATGATGAGAGAGATGATTATGGTAAACTCTCACACACTCTTTACATAGAATTTGAAAATAGTACAGCAATAACCACCATGATACCATGGAGAAAGATACAGTTTGAAATGAGGTCAAAATGTTTATTCTGGGCATTTCATTTGTTTTCTATTTTGCAACACAATTTTCTTTAAAGAAATTTGAGATTCACAAAAAAATTGAGAGAAAGGTACAGAGATTTCCCATATGATCTTGTCCCCACACATATGCATACTTCCCCTATTATCAACATTCCCCAACAGGCTGGTACATTTGTTACAATTGATGAACCTACATTGGCACATTATGATCACACAAAGTCTATGGTATACATTATGGTTCATTCTTGATATGCATTCTTTGGGTTGGAAAAATGTGTAATGACACGCATGTGTCATAGTATCAGAGTAGTTTCACTGCCCTAAAAATCCTCTGTGCGGCACCAATTCATCCTTTCCCTCCTCTTTCAAACATTGGCAACCACTGATATTTTTACTGTCTTCATAATTTTGTCTTTTCCAGTATTTTATAAAGTTGGAATTATACAATATATGTAGCTTTTACAGATTGGCTTCTTTCACTTAGTAATATGCAATTAAAGTTCTCCCATATCTCTTTATGGCTTGATAGGTCATTTCTTGTTAACACTGAATAATATTCCATTGTCTATATCTACCATAGTTTGTATATCCATTCAGCTACTGAAAGACATCTTGGTTTCTTCCAAGTCTTGGTAATTATTAAAAAATCCTCTATAAATATCCATATGCAAGTTATTGTGTGCAAATAGGTTTTCAACTCTGGGTAAATACCAAGGAGTGATTGCCAGATCATATAGTAAGGATATGTTTAATTTTATAAGAAACTGCCAAACTATCTTCCAAAGTGTCTGTGCCATTTTACATTCCCACCAGCAATGTAAGAGAGTTTCTGTTGCTCCACAACATCATCAGCATTTGGTACTGTCAATGCTCTGGATTTTGTCCACTGTTATAGGTATATAGTGGTCCCATTGTTGTTTTAGTTTGCAATTCTCAGATGACATATGATGTGAAAACCTTTTTCATCTGTTCATTTGCCCTCTATATATCTTATGTGGTAAAGTGTCGGTTAAGGTCTATGGCCAATTTCTTAGTTGTGTTTTTTTTAATTGCTGAAATTTTAAATATCACTGTCATACTAATGCCATCTAGGCTTTATCCTGTTATCCTCTGGGAGTTTTTATGTTTTGCATTTTATGTGTAGGTCTAGGATCCCATTTGAGTATATTTTTGTGAAGGGTGGAAGGTCTATGTCTAAATTCATCATTTTTCATGTTGACGTTCAGTTGTTCCACCACCATTTGTTGAACAGACTACCTTGGTTCCATTGCACTGTCTTTGCTCCTTTGTCAAAGATCACTTGACATATTTATGGGGGTTTATTTCTGGACTCTATTCTGTTCAATTGTTCTATTTGTCTGTTTTTTCACCAATACAGCACTGTCTTGATTATGTAACTTTTGAACTCGTAGTTTTAGACCTCCAATTTTGTTCTTCTCTTTCAATAATATGTTGATTATTCTAGGTCCTTTATCTGCAAGTTTCTGACCCAAATTATTTTCCTTCTATCTAAAGACCTTTTTACTGAATTATATTGATATTCAAAATTATATTGGTATACAACATTCTGATTCAACAATTATATACATTACAAAATGTTCACAATGATAAGTGTACACTTCTAAGAAGGAAGGTCTATTGTCAAAAAAATTCCCTGAATATGTGATTATCTAAGAAAGTCATTATTTCTCCTTTAGTTTGTTTATGATTATATTATATAAGTTTTGGGTGTACAGCTTTATAATTCAACATCTGTATACACTACAAAGTGATCAGCACCAAAAGTTCAGTTACCATCTGTCACCATACTGTTGATTCCCTTCATCCATTTTGCACATTCCCAAATTCCCTTCCTCTCTGGGAACCACTAGTCTGTTTTCTGTATCTATGAGTTTTCATTTTATGTTGTTTGTTCATTTGTCTTGTATTTTTAGATTCTGCACATGAGGGAAATCATACAGTGCTTTTTTTTTTTCCATCTGAATGATTTTGCTTAACATAATACCCTAGAGGTCCATCAGTGTTATGTGAAGAAGCAAGATTTCATTCTTTTTATGGCTGAGTAGTTATTCTATTCTATGAAATATATCACATCTTCTCTGTACATTCATTTATTGACATACACTTAAGTTGTTTCTATATCTTGGCTATTGTAAACAATGCTGCAATGAATACAGAGGTGCATAGGTCTTCAAATTAGTGTTTTTACATTCTTCAGATAAATACCCAGAAGTGGAATAGCTGAATCCTATGGTAGTTCTATTATTAACTTTTTGAGGAATCTCCATACTGTATTCCACAGTGGTTGTACCAATTTACAATCCCACCAACAGTGTACAAGGGTTCTCTTTCTTCCACATCCTCTCCAACACTTGTTTTTCTTGTCTTTTTGATAATAGCCATTCTAACATGTGTTAAGTGAAGTCTCATTGATTTTGATTTGCATCTCCATAATAATTGTGATATTGAGCATTTTATCACATGCCTATTGGCCATCTATACATCTTATTTTTCCTTGGAGAAATGTCTATTCAGATCCTTTGCCCATGTTCAAATCAGGTTTTGATTGTTGTTGAATTGTATGAATTCTTATACATTTTGGGTATTAACCCTTTATTAGATATACAGTTTGCAAATATTTTCTCCCATTCAGTTGGTTGCCTTTTCATTTTGATGGTGGTTTCCTTTGCTGTGCAGAAGCTTTTTGGTTTGATGTAGTCCCATTTGTTTGTTTTTATTTTTGTTTCCCTTGCTTTTGGATTCAGATCCAGAAATATATTGCAAAGATCAATGTCAAGGAAATTACTGTCTGTTTTCTTCTGGGAATTTTATGGTTTCAGGCTTTATACTCAAGTGTTTATTTTGAGTTAATTTTTGTATGTGGTTGAAAGTGGTCTGGTTTCATTCTTTTGCATGTGGCTGTTCAGTTTTCCCAACACCAGTTATTGAAAACACTGTCTTTTCTTCATTGTATGTTCTTGACTCCTTTGTAATAGATTAATTGTCCATATATGTATGAGGTTATTTCTGGGCTTTCTGTTCTGTTCCATTGATCTATGTTTTTTTTGTACCAATACTATACTGTTTTGATTACTACATATATTTTTTATTTCAAAGAATAGTTTTAAGTCAGGGAGTGTGATACCTCCAGCTTTGTTCTTCTTTCTCAAGATTGCTTTAGCTGTTAGGGGTCTTAGTGGTTCCATACAAATTCTAATATTATTTATTCTAATTTTGTGAAAAATGCTATTTGTATTTTGGTAGGGATTGCATTGAATCTGCAGATTGCTTTCATTGTATGGGCATTTTAACAATATTAATTCTCATTCATCATGAGTACAGAATATCTTCCATTTATCGGTGTCTTCAATTTCTTTCACCAATGCTTTGTACTTTCAGAGTGCTGGTCTTTCATCTCCATGGTTAAATTTATTCCTAGACATTTTTTTTTTTGCTATAGTTGTAAATGGGATTGTTTTCTTGATTTCTCTTTCTGATGTTTTGTTATTAGTGTATAAAAGCACCAGAGAATTCTCTAGATTTCTCTTGTATCCTAAATCCTGACTACTTTGTTTATTTATTTGCTCATTCATTTATTCACTCCTTCACTTCTGATAGTTTTTAGTGGATTCTTTAGGTTTTCCTGTATATATAGTAGCATGTCATCTTCAAATAGTGACAGTTTTACTTTTCTCTTTCTATTTAGATGCCTTTATTTATTTTTCTTGCCTCTGGATAGGACTACAATATTATGTTGAACAAAAGTGGTGAAAGTGGGCATTTTGTCTTCTTCCTGTTCCTTTTAATTAGTAAAAGTTTTCATTAGTAAATTGCGCTTATTTATAATTTTCATTTTTTCTTTATTTTGTTGAATTACATACAATAAAATTCACAAATCTTAGTGTACAGATTGATGAATTTCAACATGTGTATACACTCTAGTCATCAAGATACCAAACATTTTCACTAATATTTTTTTCCCTTCACCCATTTCACACTTCCTCCCACCTGCTTTGTGGGGAAAATGGATATTTCTGACCAGGATTCCCACCTGGCCTTAATAGCACTCATTGTCCATATATATGAGCCTGTTTGCACAACTATGGGATGTTTACTGGGAGAAGAGTTTTATCAGTCACAGGATTGCTGGCCCAAGGTAGGGGTGGAGGGGAATCACCCATTCTCTCCTCTCATCTGTTCCTGGTAGGTAATTTGTCAGGAGTGTGCCAGTCACCAGGGACACGCCCACTGAGTTGCTCCCAGCGTGAGGGTCAAGGGGAGGAGACAGTGCAATGTGAGAGGCAGTTCTGAGTGGTGTAGGAGAGAGAGCTGGGTAGCCAAGTTCAGAGCTGTGAGAATGGGGAGGGAGCCAAGAGGGGCGCTGATCCAAGTGAGGAGAAACTGAGCCATGAGAATAAACCTCTCTGATTCCCACCTCCTTGCCTGTGCATTTATTCAGCCTCTCCAAATTTATAGGGAACTTGTCCCAGGCAGGGAAGCCCTCTTCCTGGAACTACACCCTTCCTCTAACTTAACCACAGGTCTTTGCTGAGTATATTGCAGTTTTGTCTGTTTATTTGTTTTATTTATAAGATTTCACATAAAAGAGAAATCATACAGTATTTGTCTTTGAGTTATTTCATTTAGCACAATACCTCTAGATCCATTCATGTTATCACAAATGGCAAGATTTCATTCTTTTTTATGGTGGCATAATATTCCATTAGATATATAAACTACAACTTTTTTATACATTTTATCTTTTGTTGGACATTTAGGTCATTTCCAGATTTTGGTTGTTGTGAATACAAGTGCATATATCTTTTCAGGGTAGTGATTTTGTTTTCTTTGGGTAAATTCCCAGACGTGGAATTGCTGGGTTGTATGGTATTTTTAGTTTTAGTTTTTCGAGAAACCTCCTACCACTTTCCATAGTGGCTGTACCAGTTTTCAATCCATCCCACCAGCGGTGTGCAAGGATTTCCTTTTCTCCACATCCTCACCAATGCTTTTTATTTCTTCTTGATATTAGCCATTCTGACTGGTGTTAGGTGATAATTCATGGTAGTTTTGATTTGCATTTCCCTAATAGTGATATTGAGCATCTTTTTATGTGCCTCTTAGCCATCTGTATGTCTTTTGGAAAATGTCTATTCAGGTCCTCTGCCCATTTCTTAATTGGATTATTTGATTTTTTGGTGATGAGTTCTATGAGTTGTTATATATTTTGGATGTTAGCCCCTTATCAGATATATCATTTGCAAGTATATTCTCCCACACTTCAGGTTTTATTGATGGCTTCCTTTGCTGTGCAGAAGCTTTTTAGTTTGACATATTCCCACTTGTTTATTTTCTGCTTCCGTTTTCCTTACCTGAAAAATTTAAATTCCCTTATCCAGAAAAATTTTACTGATGTTCAAGAATTTATTGCCTCTTTTGGTCTAGGACTTTTATGGTTTCAGGTCTTATATTTATTTAGGGCTTTAATCCATTTTGAGTTTATTTTTGTGTATGGTGTAAAAGAGTGATCCAGCTTCATTCTTTTATAGTTTTCCCAACACCATTTATTGAAGAGATTTTCTTTTCCCTGTTGTATATTCTTGCCTCCATTGTCATACATTAATTGAATATACAGATATGCATTTATTTCTGGGCTCTCTATTCTATTATATTAGTCTCTGTATCTGTTCTTGTGCCAGTATCATAGAGGTTTTTTTTCAGCATCATTAATCTACAATTACATATGCAACATCATGGTTACTAGACTCCCCACATCATCAAATCCCCATGACATACCCCATTACAGTCACTGTCCATCAGTGTAGTGAGATGCTATAGAATCACTACTTGTCTTCTCTGAGTTGTACAGCCCTCCCTGTGCTCCCCCCTACTTTATGTCTGCTAATCTTAATGCCCCTTTTTCCCCCTTGTCCCTCCCTTCCAACCATCCTCTCCAGTCCCTTTCCCATTGGTAACTGTTAGTCCATGCTTGGGTTCGGTGAATCTGCTGCTGTTTTGTTGCTTCAGTTTTTTTTTTTATTTTTATGCTCCACAGAAGAGTGAAATCATTTTATACTTGTCGTTTTCCACCTGGCTTATTTCACTGAGCATAATACCCTCTAGCTCCATCCATTTTGTTGCAAATGGTAGGATTTGTTTTCTTCTTATGGCTGAATAATATTCCATTGTGTATATGTACACACCTTCTTTATGCATTCATCTACTGATGCACACTTAGGTTGCTTCCATTTCTTGGCTATTGTAAATAATGCTGTGATAAACATAGGGGTACATATGCCATTTACAAATTTAGCTGCTGCATTCTCAGGGTAAATTCCTAGGAGTAGAATTTCTGGGTCAAATGGTGTTTCTATTTTGATTTTTTTGAGGAACCTCCATACTGCTTTCCTCAATAGTTGAACTAATTTGCGTTCCCACCAGCAGTATAGGAGGGTTCTACTTTCTCCACAATCTCGCCAACATTTGTTGTTGTTTGTGTTTTGGATGGTGGCCATCCTTACTGGTGTGAGGTGATATCTCATTGTGGTTTTAATTTGCATTTCTCTGATGATTAGCTATGTGGAGCATCTTTTCATGTGCCTGTTGGCCATCGGAATTTCTTCTTTGGAGAAGTGTCTTTTCAGCTCCTCTGCCCATTTTTTAATTGGATTATTTGCTTTTTGTTTGTTGAGGTGTGTGAGCTCTTTATATATTTTGGATGTCAACCCCTTATCAGATATGTCATTAATGAATATATTCTCCCATACTGTAGGATATCTTTTTGATCTACTGATGGTGTCCTTTGCTGTACAGTAGCCTTTCAGTTTGATATAGTCCCACTTGTTCATTTTTGCTTTTGTTTCCCTTGCCTGGGGAGATATGTTCATGAAGAAGTCACTCATGTTTATGTCCAAGAGATTTTTGCCTAAGTTTTTTTCTAAGAGTTTTATGGTTACATAACTTACATTCAGTACTTTGATACATTTTGAATTTACTTTTGTGTATGGGGTTAAACAGTGATCCAGGTTCATTCTCTTACATGTAGCTGTCCAGTTTTGCCAACACCAGATGTTGAAGAGGCTGTTATTTCCCCATTGTATATCCATGGCTCCTTTATCATATATTAATTGACCATATATGTTTGGGTTAATATCTGGACTTTCTATTCTGATCCACTGGTCTGTGGGTCTGTTCTTGTGCCAGAACCAGATTGTCTTGATTACTGTTGCTTTCTAGTAGAGCTTGAAGTCTGGGAGCATAATTCCTCCTATTTTAGTTTTCCTTTTCAGGATTCCTTTGGCTATTCGGGGTCTTTTGCGGTTCCATATGAATTTTAGAACTCATATTTGTTCCAGTTCGTTGGAGAATGGTGTTGGTATTTTGATAGGGATTGCATTGAATCTGTAGATTGCTTTAGGTAGTATAGCCATTTTGACAATATTTATTCTTCCTAGCCAAGAGCATGGGATGAATTTCCATTTGTTAGTGTCCTCTTTAATTTCTCTTAAGAGGTCTTGCAGTTTTCAGGGTATAGGTCTTTCACTTCCTTCATTAGGTTTATTCCTAGGTATTTTATTCTTTTTGATGCAATTGTGAATGGAATTGTTTTCCTGATTTCTCTTTCTCTCAGCTCAAAGTTAGTGTATAGGAAAGCAACAGATTTCTGTGTGTTAATTTTGTATCCTGCAACTTTGCTGAATTCAGATATTAGTTCTAGTAGTTTTGGTGTGGAGTCTTTAGGTTTTTTATGTACAATATCATGTCATCTGCAAATAGTGACAGTTTGACTTCTTTACCTATCTGAATGCCTTGAATTTCTTTGTTTTGTCTGATTGCCATGGCTAGGAACTCAAGCACTATGTTGAATAACAGTGGGGAGAGTGGGCATCCCTGTCTTGTTCCCGATCTTAGGTGACAGCTTCTCTCTGTTAAGTATGATGTTGGCTGTGAGTTTTTCATATATGGCCTTTATTATGCTGAGGTACTTGCCCTCTATACCCATTTTGTTAAGAGTTTTTATCATGAATGGATGTTGAATTTTGTCAAATGCTTTTTCAGCATCTATGGAGATGATCATGGTGTTTTTGTTCTTCTGTTTGTTGATGTGGTAGATGATGTTGATGGATTTTTGAATGTTGTGCCATCCTTGCATTCCTGAGATGAATCCCACTTGATCATGGTGTATGATCCTCTTGATGCATTTTTGAATTAAGTGTGCTAATATTTTGTTGAGTATTTTTGCATTTATGTTCATAAGGGATATTAGTCTGTAATTTTCTTTTTTGGTAGGGTCTTTGCCTGATTTTGGTATTAGAGTGATGCTGGCTTCATAGAATGAGTTTGGAAGTATTCCCTCCTTTTCTATTTTTTGGAAAACTTTAAGGATAATGGGTATTATGTCTTCTCTGTATGTCTGATAAAATTCAGCAGTGAATCCATCTGGCCCAGGGGTTTTGTTCTTGGGTAGTGTTTTGATTACTGATTCAATTTCCTTGCTGATAATTGGTCTATTCAGATTTTCTGTTTCTTCCTTGGTCAGTCTTGGAAGGTTTTATTTTTCTAAGAAGTTGTCCATTTCTTCTAGGTTATCCAGCTTGTTAGCATATAGATTTTCATAGTATTCTCTAATAAGTCTTTGTATTTCTGTGGGGTCAGTCTTGATTTTTCCTTTCTCATTTCTGTTTCTATTTATGTGTGTAGATTCTATTTTTCTCTTAATAATTCTGGCTAGGGCTTTATCTATTTTGTTTATTTTTTCAAAGAACCAGCTCTTGGTTTCATTGATTTTTTCTACTTTTTTATTCTTCTCAATTTTATTTATTTATTCTCTAATCTTTATTACATCCCTGCTTCTTCTGACTTTGGGCCTCATTTGTTCTTGTTTTTACAATTTGAATAATTGTGACTTTAGACTATTCATTTGGGTTTGTTCTTCCTTCTTTAAATAGGCCTGGATTGCAATAGACTTTCCTCTTAGAACTGCCTTTGCTGCATCCCACCGAAGTTGGGGCTTTGAGCTGTTGTTGTCATTTGTCTCCATATATTGCTTGATCTCTGTTTTAATTTGGTCGTCGATCCATTGATTATTTAGGAGCATGTTGTTAAGCCTCCATGTGTTTGTGAGCCTTTTTGTTTTCTTTGTACAATATATTTCTAGTTTTATGCCTTTTTGATCTGAGAAGGTGTTTGGTAGCATTTTAATATTTTTCAATTTACTGAGGTACTTTTTGTGGCCTAGTATGTGGTCTATTCTGGAAAATGTTCCATGTGCACTTGAGAAGAATATGTATCCTGTTGCTTTTGGGTGTAGAGTTCTGTAGATGTCTGTTAGGTCCATCTTTTCTAGTGTGTTGTTCAGTGTCTCCGTGTCCTTACTTATTTTCTGTCTGGTTGATCTGTCCTTTGGAATGAGTGGTGTGTTGAAGTCTCCTAAAATGAATGCATTGCTTTTTATTTCCTCCTTTACTTCTGTTAGTATTTGTTTCACATATGTCAGAGTTCCTGTGTTAGGTGCATATATATTTATAATGCTTATATCCTCTTGTTGTATTGACCCCTTTATCATTATGTAATGTCCTTATTTATCTCTTGCTACTTTCTTTGTTTTGAAGTCTGCTTTGTCTGATACAAGTACTGCAACACCTGCTTTTTTCTCCCTGTTGTTTGCATGAAATATCTTTTTCCATCTCTTCATTTTTAGTCTGTGTATATCTTTGGGTTTGAGGTGAGTCTCTTATAAGCAGCATATAGATTGGTCTTTCTTTTTTATCCATTCTATTACTCTGTGTCTTTTGATTGGTACATTCAGTCCATTCATATTTAGGGTGATTATTGACAGATATGTTCTTATTGCTATTGCAGGCTTTGGATTCGTGGTTACCAAAGGTTCAAGGGTAGCTTCTTTACTATCTAACAGTCTAACTTTACTCTTATTAAGCTATTATAAACACAGTCTGATGATTCTTTATTTCTCTCCCTTCTTATTCTTCCTCCTCCATTCTTTATATGTTAGGTGTCTTATTCTGTACTCTTTTGTGTTTCCTTTGGCTGCTTTTGTGGATAGTTTTTTTTTTTTTTTTTTGCCTTTAGTTAGTATTTGGATGGTCTGCTTTCTTTGCTATGATTTTCCTTTCTCTGGTGACATCTTTTTAGCCTTAGGCATACTTCCATCTAGAGCAGTCCCTTTGAGATATGCTGTAGAGGTGGTTTGTGGGAGGCAAATTCCCTCAGCTTTCACTTGTCTGGGAATTGTCTAATCCCTCCGTCAGATTTAAATGATAATCGTGCTGGATACAGTAATCTTGGTTCAAGGCCCTTCTGTTTCATTACATTAAATATATCATGCCATTCTCTTCTGACCTGTAAGGTTTCTGTTGAGAAGTCTGATGATAGTCTGATGGATTTTTCTTTGTAGGTGATCTTTTTTCTCTCTCTGGCTTCCTTTAATACTCTGTCCTTGTCTTTGATCTTTGCCATTTTAATTATTATATGTCTTGGTGTTGTCCTCCTTGGGTCCCTTGTATTGGGATATCTGTGGGCTTCCATGGCCTGAGAGACTATTTCCTTCCCCAACTTGGGGAAGTTTTCAGCAATTATTTCTTCAAAGACACTCTCTATCCCTTTTTCTCTCTCTTCTTCCTCTGGTACTCCTATAATGCGAATATTGTTCCGTTTGGATTGGTCACACAGTTCTCTTAATATTCTTTCATTCCTAGAGATCCTTTTATGTCTCTCTGCCTCAGCTTCTCTGTATTCCTGTTCTCTGATTTCTATTCTATTAACAGTCTCTTGCACCTTGTCTAGTCTGCTCTTAAACCCGTCTATCAATTGTTTCATTTCTGTTATTTCCCTTTGGACTTCTACCCTTAGCTCCTGCATATTTCTCTGTAGGTCCGTCAGCATAGTTATGACCTTTATTTTTAATTCTTTTTCAGGAAGATTGGTTAAATCTATCCCACCATGCCCTCTCTCTGGAGTTGTCTGAGTGATTTTTGACTGGACCAGATTCTTCTGTCTTTTCATGGTGATAGAAGTGGTCACAGGCAGGTGGCATGTGTGTCAGCTCAGAAAACAATTTCCCTTCTTGCTTGTTGTTTGCCTTGCCCATCTCTGCTGCCTTCCCCGTAACCCACACACTGGGAGGCAGTCCCTGTGATAATCCCCTGAGCTGCTGTGGGCAGGGCCACACTCAGGCTATCCTAGAGAACTGCATGGGGGGGGAGTTGCATCCACACTGGGTGCGTTCTACTGTAAGGAAGGGCCCCTTCACGCCTTCCAGACTTTGCTGTGGCTTCTGCTGCCTCTGCCGGTTACCCACACACTGGGAGGCAGTCTCTGGGATAATCCCCTGAGCTGCTGTGGGCAGGGCTGTCCTCAGGATAGCCTAGAGCACTGCAGGGGGTGGCAGCCATGCCAAGTGTGTTGTACTGCACGGACAGGCCCCTTCACACCTTCTGGAACTTTCTCTGGCTTCTGTAGCCTGTGCCAGTTACCCACACACCAGAAGGCACTCTCTGGGATAATCCCCAGAGCTTCCATGGGCAGGGCCACTCTCAGGCTAGCCTAGAGTTCTGCCTAGGGGTTGCCTCCACACCGGGTGCATTCTATTGCAAGGATGGGCCCCTTCGCACCTTCCGGACCTTACTCCAGCTTCCGCTGCCCATCCAGGTTAGCTGCATGCTGGGAGGAGTCTCTGTATGGTTGCTGTGGGTGGGGCCGTTCTCCAGCTGCTCTGCAGCTGTGGCAGGTCAGCCGGTCCGTTTGTAGCACCAGCCGGGGGTAACGAATCACAGGCTGCTTATCCCTGTGAGTGGTTTCGGGGCTGCTTTACCCAGAAGGGGGTTAGGGGGCCCAAAGTTCCTCAAGATTCGCAGCCTGCTGGGCTGAGTACACTGGGATGATTTTGTTCAGCTGTTGGGCCCTTGTCCCTTTAAGACTTTTTAAAAGCACCCACTTTTCTTTTGTCCCAGGGGAGCCAGTTGTGGGGACCCACTCACAGTCTCCATCTCGGGTCCTGCCCTTCCGTTTCTCCAATATCCAGTACACCATGCGATGTGTGTCTGTGTTCCCGGTGCAGATCACCAGGGCTGGTTATTTAGCGGGCCTGTGCTTCCACTCCCTCCCCACTCTGATTCTTTCCTCCCGCCGGTGAGCTGGGGTGGGGCTAGTGCTCGGTCTTGCCAGGTCACAGCTTTGTATCTTACCCCCTTCGTGAGATGCTGAGTTCTCGCAGATGTAGATGTAGCCTTGCTGTTGTACTGTATCTTCTGGTCTCTCTTTAGGAATAGTTGTATTTGTTGTATTTTCAAAAATATATATGGTTTTGGGAGGAGATTTCCACTGCCCTGCTCATGCTGCCATCTTGAGCTCTTCCCAGTATCATAAGAGTTTTGATTGCTATAGCTTTGTAGTGTACTTTGAAATCAGTGATCATGATAACCCCTGCTTTGTTCTTTCTCAAGATTGCTTGGCATTATGGGTTTTTTGTGGTTGAACACAAATTTTAGGCTTATTTATTGTAGTTCAGTGAAAAATGCAATTGGTATTTTTATAGGGTTGCATTGAATCTAATTGCTTTGTTAGTGTGGCCATTTTGACAATGTTAATTCTTCATATCCAGGAGCATAAAATATCTTTCCATTGATTCATATTTTCTTCAATTTCTTTCCTTAGTGTCTTATACTTTTCAGAGTACAGATCTTTCATCTCCTTTACTAAGTTTATTCCTAGGTATTTTATTCCTTTTGATGCAATTGTAAATGGTATTGATTTCTTAATTTCTCTTTTTGTTAGTTCAGATATTAAATATTGATTTTGTATCCTATACTTTATTGAATTTATTTATTAATTCTAGTAGTGTTCTTGTGGAACCTTTAGGGTTTTTTGTATCCCACCTTGTTCCTGTTCTTAAAGGAAAATACTTCACTTTTCACCATTGAGAATGATGTTAGCTAGAGTATTGCCATATACAGATTTTATTATGTTCAGGTACATTTCCTCTATACCCAATTTTCTGAGTTTTTATCATAAATGGTTGTCGAACTTTGTTGAATGGAAACCTAATATTAAACATGTTCTAAGCTTTACCTTGATACATCCCCCTGACATTTTATATTGCTGATGAAACATTTTGAATCTTTATTTTTCTTCCCTTCACTAATTATTGTAATTTTAGTTAATTTTACTCCTGTTTGTTGAACTTCATGCTTGTTTTATAAGTAATTGATCTACTACCTTTGTTATATATTTACTTTTTTAGTGAGATTTTTACTTTAGTGTATTTTCTTGTTATTAATTAGTGCCATTTCTTTTTAGCTTAAAGAAGTTCCTATACAATTTATTGTAGGGCCAGTTTAGGCGTGATGAACTCCTTTAGCTTTTGCTTATCTTGAAAGCTCTTAATCTCTCCTTCAATTCTGAATAATAACTGCTTGGTAAAGAATTTTGAAGTTTCCTTTCAGCACTTTCAATATGGCATGTCACTCCCTTCTGGCCGGTAATTTTCTGCTGAAAAATCTGGTGATAGCCTTATGGGGTTTCCCTTATACATAATGAGTTTTTCATTCTTGCTGCTTTTAGGATTCTCTCCGTATCCTTAACATTTACCATATTAATTATAATGTGCCTTGATGTTGATCACTTTGAGTTCACATTACTTGGAATTGTCTGGGCTTTCTGGACCTGTCTGTCTGATTCCTTCCCCAGATTAGGCAAGTTGTCAGTCATCATGTCTTCAAATAAATTTTCTGGCCATTTCTCTCTTCAACTCTGGAATCCCTATAAAGGAAATATTATTCTACTTGATATTGTCCCAAACATTCCTTAAGATATCTTCACTTTTATTAATTACTTTTTCATTTTGCTGCTCTGTCTGAATGAATTATATTGCTTTGTATTCCAGCTCACATATTTATTCTTCTAGCTCATCCAATCTGCGGTTGAACTCTCTAGTGTGTTTTTCATTTGAGGTATAACTTCTCTTTGGTGCTTTCTTATATTTCCTAACTGTTTGTTGGAATTTTCACTTTGTTCATCCATTCATTACTTATTTAGTGAACTTCTTTATGACCATTACTTTGAACTCTTTATCAGGTAGTTTGCTTATCTCTGTATCAATTTGTTCATTTTCTGAGTTTTTGTCCTGTTCTCTCATTGGAACATATTCCTCTGTCTCCTCATTTTTGCCTAACTCTCTGTGTTTGTTTCTACATATTAGGTAAGTAAGCTACCTTTCCAAGTCTTAAAGGAGTAGCCTTATGTAGGAAGATGTCCTGTGGGGTGCAGAAGAGCAACCTTACCTGCTCACCATGCCAGGCACTCAAGGATTGTTCTCTATTTGGGCTGTGTGCCTTCCTGTTGTGGTGGGGCTACAGCTTTGGCATGTTGTGGCACTGATGCTCAGTCCAGCTGCATGGAGCACCCAAGGCTGCTATGGCACTTTGGTGTATGGGGATGGCTCCTGGCCTATTTGTGATGTGCATCCATCACTGCTTCAGTCCCTGTCTCTGCCATTCTTTCCCATCTTAGTGCTATCTTCCTATCCTTTCTTATGGAGGCTCTGTTCACTAAATTTCAGTTCTTTTTCTGAAGGAATTATTATTCCTTGTGTAGTTTTAGTTTCGTTGTCTATGGGATGACATGAGTTTAGGATCTTACTACACTGCCATATTAAATCCAACTCTGTACAAACACATTTCTTTTCTTCATATTTTAAGTATAATTTCAACACGGTAAGAATTCTATTTTGCTTTTTTCTCTTTCAACACTTAAAATATTTTGCTTTACCTTTTTGATTCTGTGCTTTCTGAGAAGATGATGGATGTAATTCTTTGTTCCTCTATAGGTATGAGGTTTTTTGTTCTCTATAATTGTGGGGAAGTTGGGGTTCCTATGTCCAGGATCCTCACTGAACTTAAACCTCCTAATGATGTAACTGGCCTGTTGCTAGGCTACCACCCCCACATCTTTAGGAAATAAGCTATTATTTCACTGTATAGAGAGCTCAGCCCAGTGCTCTGGGCAGAGGCAGAGACATTAGTGCTCGACCTACTGCTGGGAGAACAAGCCGCGTTATAAACCCTTTCACCCCAAGAACATTTTTCTGTCAATTTCTTTGGTCACATTGAATCCATAGCAAATTTTCCCAGGGCTGAAACCCATTGGCAAGAAAATAATCTTTTGGGTTTTTTTCTTTATGTTTAATTTTATGTAATTTGAAAATGATATGCCAAGTTGTAGGGTTTTTGATATTCATCCTGCCTGGTGTTTAATAATCCTCCTGGATCTGTGATATGATGTCTGACATTAATTGGGGGAAATTAGTCATTATCATTTCAAATATTTCTGCTGTTACATTCTGGTATTTCTTCTTTCTTCTCCTTCTGGTCTTCTCATTCTCATATAGTCCTTGTATCCTCTGCTCTTGTTTTTTTTTTCCATTTTTGTTCACTCTGTTTTTCAGTTTTGAAGGTTCTTATTGAGAAATCATCAAGTTGAGAGATTCTTTCCTCAACTGTGTCCACTCTTCTGATAAGCCTATCAAGGAATTATTCATTACCTTTACACTGTTTTTTGATTTCTATGGGGAAGTTGGGGTTCCTATGGCCAGGATCCTCACTGTACTTAAACCACCTGATGATGTAACTGGCCTGTTGCTAGGCTACTGCTTCCACACCTTTAGGCAACAAGTTATTATTGCTCTATATAGAGAGCTTGGCCCAGTGTTCTGGGTGGAGGCAGAGACACTAGTGCTTGACCTATTGCCAGGAGAACAAGCCGGGTAATAAACCCTTTCACCCCAAAGAACGTTTTGCTGTCAATTTCTTTGAACGCATTGAATCCATAGTGAACTTGCCCAGGACTGAAACCCATTGGAAAGACAATTGGCAAAAGTCAGCAGGGTTCATTGTTGACCAAGAAAAAAGACAGGCTGCTCTTATGGGAGGGCTGCTCCAGTGGGCTACCCCTATGAATGGGGAGATGGTTTATTGTCCCCAATGGGTATGTGGTCTGAGGTGGCTTGCCTCCTAGAGGACTGGGCCCCACCCCAGGACTGGAGGCAAGTGGAGGTGACACCTGAAGCAGTTGGGGAGGCCCTTGGTATAGTAAGTAAGCCCTTGGAGAAACAGAGTGCCATGAGGCAGCAGGGACTGTGGGTTGGCTGATTCTCACAGTATTAAAAAGATTTACAGAAGAGACCCAAGAAATGGCAGCACAAGAACGTGAGCTACAAACTTCTGTGGATTCTCTGAAAATGGAAATGGCATTGAAGTGAGAGGTGGCACGAGACCATGAGCTGCAAACTTCTGTGGATTCCCTGAAGAGAAAAATGGCATTGATGAGAGAGGAGATGGCACAAGAACACTGGCAGCAAGGTGCCATTGGAGAGGTAAACAATTCTTTACAGAATGAGACGGCAGTGCTGCCAGGTGTTCTGAAGGAGGAAGAGGCCATTAAGGGAAAAGACGAACACCTGAGGGAAGCACAAGTGGAGGTGACATGAGAACGTCAGCTATGAAGCATTGAGGTGAAGGTAGAAGAGCTTCTGAAGACTAAGGTAGCATTGTTGCGAGGCACAGTAGAAAAGATAAAGGTTGTAGCAGAGGAGGCACTTGGGGGAGGGGAGAGAAAGGTGCCATCAGCCCCAGAAATGGAGGAGCTGGGAAAGGATGAAGAGGTGGTGCCCGAGGCACTGGCCCCTCCTGTATTGAAAGCACACCAGTGTTTGTAAAGAAAATAAAGACCTAGCAGCTGAAAGTTCCCCAAGGAGAGGAGCAGCCACCTCGTCAGGTCGTGGAGCACTCCATGGTCCGCCCCTATACTCAGGCTGAGCTGGTGGATTTGGGCTTCTTGTTTAGGAAAAAGCCCTTGGAGTAAATATCAGCTTGGCTCCTGCATCTGTGGGACTTAAGGGTGGATGGAATTGTTCTTTGGGGATCAGAGATGGGAAAGCTGTCTTCCCTGACAGTGCAGCCTGCCTTGAGGCAGAGATTACAAAATGCACGTCAGACCCCAAGGAGTCACTCCCTCCTTGACTGGCTTATGGCTGCACTTCATGCGGTGTGACTCAATCTGGGTGGTCTACCATCATCTCATGTTAGATGGCAGACATATGCTGAACTCCAACATGTGTTATGAGAACTAGGCATAAAAAATGCCATCTATAGTCCAGAGAATTATGGCCCAGATGAAGAGATTTTCACTACTGGGATGAGAAATATTGTACTTCAAATGGCTCCTACATCCCTCTTTGGGTCTCTAATGGCCATTCTTTCCCCTCACTTAGGGCATCCCATAAGCAAGGTGACACATACAGTAGCAGACTTAGGAGATGCTGAAGCAATGAGAATCCAGAAAGAAATAAAACCTGTTACAAGAAAAATTTACAGGACCCCTGAAGGTTACAAGGACCCAGATGTGGGTTGATTTAATATGGGCAGGAGCAGATGGAAGGAAAGTAGATGGGAAGTCAAATAGGATCTCACTAGAGCTATGGCAACAGCTGAAACCAGAGCAGCAGTTCCAGCCATTAAGACCAAAGAGGCAGAGGTCAGAGACACAGCCACGAGTCCAGCCTATGTGTTTGCAAGACTTCCTGCTGGAGAACGAGCCAACCTCACTTGAGTCCATGCGGGAAGGTGATTGGGGAACACTCTTTGACAGAGGGGAAGGTCAAGGTATCTTCCCTGAGGGACCAGAGGGGATCAGAGGCCACATATAGAAATAGATATCCATTGGTTCCCAATGAACATACAATGTGTCCTGGCTCTGGTGGACACTGGGGCTGAATGTTCACTGATTAATGGTAACCCTGAGTGGTTCCCTGGGACCCCCACTATCATAGATGGATATGGGGGGAAAGCTATCAGAGTGAAAAAAGCCCAAGTACCTTTGGGAATAGGGCAACTAACCCCAAAAGAGTGTACTGTCTATATATCTCCTATCCATGAGTATATTTTTGAGTTTGGTATCCTGCAGGGTCTATGGTTGCAGATCACTGCAGGTGAGTTCAGACTGAATGTATGTGTAGTGAAGGTAGTTCTGAGGGGACATGCTAGGCACCCACCCATAGCTTTGCCTGTGCATTGGCAGGTGACTAATACCAAACAATACAAACTGCCTAGAGGGCATAAAGAGATTGGAGAAACTCTCCAGGAGCTGGAAAAGGTGGGTTTTATAAAGCCCACCCATAGTCCTTTCAATTCCCCAGTGTGGTCAGTAAAAAAGCCAGATGGTTCTTGGCATATGACTGTGGATTACAGAGAACTGAATAAAGTCATACCCCCAATGAATGCTGCTGTTCCCTCTATTGCAGGCTTGATGGATACTCTCAGCCATGAACTAGGAACATATCATTATGTGGTAGATCTTGCTAATGCCTTCTTTTCCATTGACATCGAGCAGGAAAGTCAAGAACAGTTTACCTTCACATGGGATGGACGGCAATGGACTTTCACCATCCTACCACAGGGATACCTCCACAGCCCCACCATCTGTCATGGATTTGTAGCCCAGGACTTGGCTACATGGGAGAAACCACCAACAGTGTGGCTGTACCATTATATTGATGTCATGCTCACGTCCGATTCTCTTTCAGATCAAGAAGGTGCAGCACCTAGACTGCTGCAACATTTACAGGAGAAAGAATGGGCTGTGAATAGCACCAAGGTTCAGGGACCTGGTTTGCCTGTCCAATTCTTGGGGTTGTTTGGTCGGGTAAGACCAAAGGTATACCAGAAGCAGTTATAGACAAAGTCCAGGCCATTCCTACCCCTACAACTATAGCATTGCTACAGGAGTTTCTGGGTATTCTAGGCTACAGGAGAGTGTTTATCCTGCACTTGGCACAAATTCTGAAGCCCTTATACCGGTTGACACGAAAAGGCATCAGTTGGAACTGGGATGAGACATGTGCATCTGCCTTTACTACAGCAAAATGGGCAGTCAAGGCTGTGCAGGCCTTGAGTGTGATAGACCCATCAAGGCCCTGTGAGCTGGATGTTCATGTCACTGAAGACGGTTATGGCTGGGGTCTCTGGCAGCAGCTTGAATGAACTCACCAACCCATTGGATTCTGGTCACAACTCTGGAAAGGGGCAGAGGTACAGTACACTTTGATAGAAAAACAACTGGCTGCCGTGTATCACGCCTTGCTGGCTACAGAACCCAACACTGGAATGGCCCCAGTAAGCATAATAATCACCTATGCCATCTTGGGGTGGGTAAGAGACTGGACCCAAAACCCAAGGTGTGGTGTTGCACAGAAACCCACACTAGCCAAGTGGGGTGCTTACCTGCAGCAGTGTAGTGCCCTCTGTAGTGCCCCTTGAGTGAAGAACTCTAATGCTTGTTGGGGCTGGTGACATATACTAGTGAAAAGCAGGAAGAACTTGCTTTTGCACCATTAGTAGCAGAGAGTCCCTATCGGGAGGGAAGAGCCCCTATACCTGAAGATGCATGGTACACAGATGGCTCCAGCCATGGGCAGCCCCCAAAATGGAGGGCCATAGGTTTCCATCTTAAGACTGAGACAATACGGATGGAAGATGGTGAGGGGAAGAGCAGCCAATGGGCAGAGTTGCGGGCCGTGTGGCTTGTGATCAGCCAGGAGCCCTCCCCTGTAGTTGTCTGCACTGACAGCTGGGCTGTCTATTGGGGCTTGACCCTGTGGCTACTAACCTTGTACCATGCCAACTGGCTGGTTGGTCACTGACCCCTTTTGGAGGCAAGAATTGTGGCAAGTCTTATGGGCCTGTGGTTACACTAAAATAATTATAGTGTACCATGTGACAGGTCATTTGCCACTGGCATTCCCAGGAAATAATGGAACAGATAAATTGGCCCAGATATGTTGGATAGAAGGAAAGCCTGCCTCTGATGTAGCCCAATGGCTACATCAGTGTTTGTTGCATGTGGGGCAAAAGACACTGTGGGCTGTAGCCCATTGGTGGGTCTTGACTTTGACCTTCAAAGGAATTAGTAGAGTCCTGCAGGAGTGTGTTGTGTGCTCCAAAAGGGATTTACACCGAGTTCCACAGAAACATGGGACAATAGCTAAGGGGCCTATACCCCTCGTCAGGTGGCAGATAGACTATAGTGGGCCTCTACCTGTGTCAGAAGGATATCGGTATGCGATGAGTTGTGTGGACACAGCTACTGGACTTCTGGTTGCTTTTCCTACCCGTTGTGCAGACCAGCAGATGACCAAAAGAGGCCTGGACTGTCTCTTATCTGCCTATGGCCGACCATAGGTAATTGAGAGTGATCAAGGCACCCATTTTACTGGACATACACTGCAAGAATGGGTGTGACAGCTGGGAATCAAGTGGAAGTTTCATGTGCCATACAATCCTACCGCAGCAGGCATGATAGAGAGGCACAGTGGCTTGTTAAAATCAGGACTAAAGTCAGATACCAATAGTCTACAGGGATGGTCAGTTCGCTTATGGACCGTGCTATGACGTTTGAATGAGACCCCAAAAGGGATCCCTGAGCCCCGTAGATATGTTAACACATATGGCTGCCTCCCCTATACAACTGCAAGTACAAACCAAGGAAGAATCACTAACATCTTGCTGCCAGCACCAACTGCACTGAACCCCAGAGACTCCACTGAGTGTACATGGCCTTTGACCTTTCGACACATGGACCAATGATGGCTGTCTCTCCTGGCATCTTGGGGACAAGGCCAGGAAGCTGGCCTCCTGTGTGTTCCTGGAATAACAGCAGAGTGACCATGAAAGATCACAGAAGTATATCCTGAATGGCCAGAAGTTAGGAGCATCTTTCTGGAGAGTTTTGTTATTTTTCCCCAAAGTTGCCAGAAGCACAAGGGATTTTTCTTTAATATTTATTGTGGGGACCTGGTTGAGCTCCTAGATGTACAACTCATAAAATTGTGGGAGATCCTTATAATTGAGTCATCCTGGAGTTCTTAAGTCTCAGACGTTTCCACACTGAGCCTCTAGCAATTTGTTAATTGCAATGCATATTTTCCTATCCTGGCTCTCATCCTCATGGCAGTTTCTACTCATGAGTGTCTGCTATGGTAAATTGATGTTCTATGTATTCACCTGTTGATCTGTCCAATCTTGGGTACAGCAGTTTGCCCTGTGTCCGCCTTGCTTTTATGTATCCTACCAGAGTTATTGATTTTTCAGTCTGTTCTGCTTTAACTTAAGATGGAGTGGTGACTTCCAAGCTCCTTACATATGGAACCAAAACCAGAAACCCCTGGAATTTTTTTTGTAAACATATGTTAGGGATCCCCTTTCACACCAAAAGTGAACCTCCTTAAGGTCCCGAGGGCTGAATGTAAATCACAGGTCATCATCAAATCTATGTATACTAGACCCACAAGTTACAAGTCCATAGGTTGTTATGACCAGTTATTGTCCCTGTGTGGCTCCTGGTCCTCTTTTGTTACTTCTGCTTCATACCCAATATCCATTCCTGGGTTCTGGCTCCTGAACTGATTTCCCTTTTATTGCCCAGCTCATCTCTGCCAAGTTTATTTCTCAGCTGTTTCTGATTTTTAACCTTGACTCGACATTCCTCCTGGTTACATTACCGGTATCCAGACCATTGTTGTCTTTTCAGATCTTTAGTGTTGCTATATGCTAAATCCAACTGATCCTGAACTAATTCAGTACAGTCTGATAAGACGTTTTTAAGTACATGGACCTAAAACTTAGGTTTAAACTCCTAGATGAAAGCACTTTTTCTGCAGAAATATCTAATCATTATTGGAAATAAATATATTAAAGTAAGTCAGTGCTTATAGCCAAAGTAACCTTATTAGAATTCACTTAATTGAAAGTTATTAAAAACAATATGCTATGTCCATTAAAAGCATGTGGGCTTAATAGCCCCTGACTGTGACCCATCTAAACATGTAGATCCCATAAACGTCTTTTCATGAACCACCTGCTAAGTATATTTAAAACTTTGTTTTCTGTGAATGTGCCTGTATATTTGAAAAGAATTTTTTGTTCTTTTCATGTTCTAAATGTGTCTCCACTAATTCAGAACAATCAATTCTGTAGTTTTAATTGTCAGTTAAAGTTATTCATATTTACCAAGTCCAAATCTATCTTTCTGTGATTATCATCCAGTGATTCTAGTCCTGCTTTCTGTAACTAAATAAACAAGTCTAATGCCTCTTTTACATGAGTGTCTTTAAAATGTTTAACTGCTATTTTCATTTCCATTCCCATCTTTGCCAGGCAAAACATCCCCATACTTTAATTATTCCTCCTCTGATATGTACCTAGTCTGATAAGCAGGAGGCACAAGGGCACTTGGAGCATTTGGTGGCACTACTTTTGCTCCAAACTCTGAATATTTTATTAATTCAGTCTACGATAACCTGTCCCTGCCCCAGCCCTCATGTCTTAGGTTGATTCCGACTGGGCAGCACATTAAAGGAAATGATCTTTTCATGGGAATGACTCAGAATATGGTGTGCCTTGCCCTGTGCTTATACAATTGCTTTTTAAAACTAAATGCATTACTTACATATATTCCCATTCGTTTTTTCCTTGCGATTTGGAGCTCTTCACTCTAGCCTTAAGATCCTTTAGAATTTTGATTATTTCATTTTACCCTTCTAAATATTATGATATCCCTATACTTGTCTTTAAGTTTTCATATAGAATTTTTTAAATGGTGAGTGGAAAAGAATCAAGGACAAAGTCCTTTGGGCCATCACAGGTCGAAATTTTTCTATAACTGAATTCTCTGCTGTGATGCTTCTTAGCCTTGGATGCACATTATAATCATCTGGGGAGCTACTCAAAACAAATGCATATGCAAACACCCACTCCAGACTAATTAAATGAGAATCTCTGTGGGTGGAGCCCTTGCCTTAGTAATTATTTTTCAGAGTTCCACAGATGATTCTAATGTACAGCCTGGGTTGAGCTGAACTGATCAAATCAATTTAGGTCAGTTCTTTCTCCCTCTCTTTTGTTGAAAATTTTATAAGGATGAAAGGAGCCAAAAATACACAAATGGAAAAGAATAGATATCTTGATAAATGGTACTGGTAAAATTGGGCAACCATAGGCAAAAGGATGAAACTGGACCACCATCCTATGTCATACACAATAATCAACTCAAATTAACTAACAACATGAACATAAGACCTGAAAGCATAAAACTACTAGAAGAAAACAAAGGCAGTAACCTCCTTGTTGTTGTTCTTGGTGATTGATGATTTTTTTAATCTGACACTAAAAGCAAAGGCAAAAAAGCAAAAATAAACAGGTGGGACTACCACAACCTAAAAGCTTCTTCACAGCAAACAAAATAAAAGTAAACCTACAGAATGGGAGAAATATTTGCAATTATATATCGTATGAGGGGTTAGTATCCAAATATATAAAGAACTCATAAAACTCTATAGCAAACCAGCCAACCAACAAAAAATAAAAAACCTCCCAAAAGCAATCCAATTAAAAAAGCAGAAAAGACTAGAGAGCCCAGATATAAACCCAAGCATATATGGCCAATTAATATGCAATAAACAATAAAGGAGCCATGGATATGCAATGGGGAAATGACAGGCTCTTCAAAAGCTGGTGTTGGCAAAACTAGACAGCTACATGTAAGAGAATGAAACTGGGTTACTGTCTAACCCCAAACACAAAAGTAAACTCAAAATGGATCAAAGACCTGAATGTAAATCATTAAACCATAAAACTCTTAGAAAAAAACATGGGAAAAAATCTCTTTGACATAAACATGAGCGACTTCTTCATGAACATATTTCCCCGGGCAAGGGAAACAAAAGCAAAACTGAACAAGTGGGACTATATCAAACTAAAAAGCTTCTGTACAACAAAGGACACCATCAGTAGAACAAAAAGACATCATATAGTATGGGAGAATATATTCATAAATGACATATCCAATAGGGGTTGACATCCAAATTATATAAAGAGCTCTTGCACCTCAACAAACAAAAAAAGTGAATAAGCCAATTAAAAAATGGGCTGAGGAGCTGAACAGACACTTCTCCAAAGAAGAAATTCAGATGGCCAACAGGCACATGTAAAGATGCTCCACATTGCTAATCATCAGAGAAATGCAAATTAAAACCACAATGAGATATCACCTCACACCAGTAAGGATGGCCACCATCCAAAAGACAAACAACAACAAATGTTGGCAAGGATGTGGAGAAAGGGGAACCCTCCTACACTGCTGGTGGGAATGTAAATTATTCAACCATTGTGGAAAGCAGTATGGAGGTTCCTCAAAAAACTCAGAATAGAAATACCATTTGACCCAGGAATTTCCACTCCTAGGAATTTACCCTAAGAATGAAGGAGCCCAGTTTGAAAAAGATATATACACCCCTATGTTTATTGCAGCACTATTTATAATAGCCAAGAAATGGAAGCAACCTAATTGTCCATCAGTAGATGAATGGATAAAGAAGAGGTGGTACATATACACAACGGAATATTATTCAGCCATAAGAAGAAAACAAATACTACCATTTGCAACAACATGGATGGAGCTAGAGGGTATTATGCTCAGTGAAGTAAGCCAGGCAAAAAAAGAGAAGTATCAAATGATTTCACTCATATGTGGAGTATAAGAACAAAGGAAAAACTGAAGGAATAAAACAGCAGCAGACTTATAGAACCCAAGAATGGACTAACAGTTACGAAAGGGAAAGGGACTGGGGAAGATGTGTGGGAAGGGAGAGATAAGGGGGGAAAAGGGGTATTATGATTAGCACACATAATTTAGCATGGGGGGAATACGGGGAAGGCAGTATAACACAGAGAAGACAAGTAGTGATTCTATAGCATCTTACTACACTGATGGACAGTGACTGTAATGGGGTATATGGTGGGGACTTGATAATAGGGGGAGTCTAGTAACCATAATGTTGCTCATGTAATTGTACATTAATAATAAAAAAAGAAGAAAAAAAGAGCAGAGGATCTGAAATGCACATTTTTCCCAAGAAGACATATAGATGAGCATCAGGTACATAAAAAGATGCTCAAAATACTAGTCATCAGGGAAAT
This sequence comes from Phataginus tricuspis, assembly GCA_029783875.1. Taxonomy (NCBI): domain Eukaryota; kingdom Metazoa; phylum Chordata; class Mammalia; order Pholidota; family Manidae; genus Phataginus; species Phataginus tricuspis. Next base: position 78,813,769 of record JAQQAC010016209.1, read on the forward strand.
GCAAATCAAAGCCACAATGAGATATCACTTCAAACCTGTTAGAATGGCTATTGTCAAAAAGGCAAGGAATAACAAGCATTGGTAGGTATTTCGAGAAGAGGGGATACTTGTGCACTATTGATGGGAATGTAAATTTTTACATCCCTTATGGGAAACAACATAGATATTCCTCAAAAAATTAAAAGTAAAACTACCACATGATCCAGCAATTCAACTTCTGGGTACTTATCCAGAGGAAATTAAAACACTGACTTGAAAATATATCTGCCGCACCACATTCATCATAGAACTATTTACAATATCTAAAACAACCTCAGTGTTCATCAACGGATGAATGGATAAAGAAAATGTGGTGTTATATATGTACAGTGGAATATTATTCAGCCATGAGAAAAAAGGGTACCTTGCCATTTGCATGGCATGGACATGGATGAGCCTTGTGGGCATTATGCTAAATGAAATAAGTTGGACAGAGAAAGACAAATGCCATATGATATCATTTATATGTGGAATCTTAAGAAATAAGAAATTCATAGATGCAGAGAACTGATTGGTGGTTGCCAGAAGTAAGGGGTGGAGGGCTGGCAAAATAGGTGAAGGTTGTCAAAAGGTACAAACCTCCAGTTAAAAAATAAGTAAGTCCTAGAGATGTAATTAAAAAAACGTGCAGTGGTATATGGACATTCACACAGATTGGTTATAAGTAATAATAATTCCTGATTTGGTTATTTTAGTTAAATGTTTGAATCACCAAGATTGATTGATTTCCCTAATTAGGTAGGCAATGTGCATTTTTTTCTTTATTATTCCACTTAAGTCCCTCCTGAAGCTGTAGAGCCATGAAGGCATTTTTCAGAGAAAAGAAGATCATTCTTTATTGGAATAAAGAAAAATCAGTTCTAAACCTCCAAACCACCATGTAAAAATTGAGGCTTAAAAATATTTTTAATCCTTATGTTTAACTTTGTTTTAAACTTTATGTTTACAGTATTTTAGTAGCCTTCCTCAGCTTTCAAAAGCTGTAGGAACTTTACAAAAATAGTTAAACTGATTAATAATTTGTTGATTTTTTAGTAGATTTATAGTTACAGTGTAAAAATAAATATCTTCTGTTATCATTTTTATTTCACCACTTTGCATTTTCTAGAAAACTGGGTCATATAGGAGGTCTATAATGAGATGAACATAAAAGCATCTCTCCATATTTGATTTTGACAAGATTCACTTTCTCCCATTGCATGTGAATTTTATCAAAGAACAAGTGCATTATTATATAATATGTTTGTGGCAATGTGAAATCTCCACCTTTATGCAGTTCATTTGGTTAACACTGACAGTCCCAAATTGGCTAAAATGCTGAACGCTTGGTACAAACCTACTAGTGATAAAAGCAAAAAAGAAGCATCATTGTTGATATGCATTGCTGATCATAAGACATCCTGATCTATATGAACTGTAAGGGTAAACTTAGAGGATGAAAAGCTAGTCACTGCCATTTCTGCTAAATTTTCTAGGCTTCATCAACAACTCTACGTAGTTCAAAGCACAGAAAATTCTGGGTCAATATTTCTCCTCTTTCTTTTCATATGACTTAATATTTGATATTTAGGTGGATCCACTGTCTAAGACTCTACCAAAACTCAACTGTCTCCTTATTGGAAATACCAAACAAATAAGTGAAAAAATGAATTCATGCATAATCATGAGGCCTTATCCTTCTTTTTAAATTACTTATATCAGGTAAGTTAATTCTAAATTATTGCCCATTTGCTGTTGAAATTTTTGTTATCCCATCTCGTACTTCTAACCCAACTCTTTTCCTAAAGCATAAACATATATGGTATACAGACTCCTTCCACTCCTAATAAATAATAAATCTCATTTTTATTTTGTATTTGGGTGAAACCTACATAATGAGCTACTTTTTGATAGAGGTGTAGAAAACTAAAGTATCTAGAAGTCAGCAGGGTGTCAAAATATGATCAAAACAAAATGTAGTAGATGATGATTTCTGTGATAACTCTCCTTATTATTATTGTTTTCACACATTGTGTTAACACAGTATGTAAAAATAATATTTCATGGTTTTGTCAAATCTGCATATGGTTTGTCATATTTCTCTGCTAAAGTAGGTAAGCTGATGAAGGTTTTGTTTAGGATAATATTATTTTGCCGCATGATACCAAATTTGATTCAATATTTTTATACATTACAAAATGATACCCACTCTGAACCTAGTTACCATCTGTCACCATACAAAATCATTACAAGATTATTGACTACATTCCCTTTGCTGTACATTACATACCCAGGACTTATTTATGTATAACTGGAAGTTTGTACCTCTTAATTCCCTCACCTATTTTGCCTCTTCCTCAAACACTCTCCCCTCTGAAATCCAACAGTTTATTTTTTATTTCCTGTATCTATGAGTCTGCTTGTTTTATTAGTTCACGTTGTTTTTTAGATTCCACATATGTGAAATCATACAATATTTGTCTTCCTCTGACTTATTTATTTAGCATAATACCCTCTACATCCATCCATGTTTTCACAAATAGTAAGATTTCACTATTTTTATGGCTGAGTAATATTCCAGTGTGTGTGTATGTGTGTAAAATCTTCTTTATCCATTCATGTATTGACCAACACTTAGTTGCTTCCATATTTTGGCTGTTGTAAATGCTGCAATAGACATAGGAGTGCGTACATCTCTTTGGATTTGTGTTTTCACTTTCTGTGGATAAATACCCTGAAGTGGAACTGATGAATACTATGGTGTTTCTATTTTTAACTTTTTGAGGAACCTAGATACTGTTTTCCATAATGGCTCCAACAATTTATATTCCCACCAACAGTGTAAAAGTGTTCCCTTTTCTCCACATCCAATGCTTGCTTTGTTTTGTTTTTCTTTTTGATAGTACCTCATACCTGTCAGATTGGCTATTATCTCATTGTGGTTTTGATTCACATTTCCCTAAAAATTAGTGATGTTGAACATCTTTTCATATGTCTGTTGGCCATCTGTATGTCTTTGGAAAATGTATCTATTCAGATCCTCTGTCCATATTTTAATTGGATATTTTTTTGCTATTGATTTGTGTAAGTTCCTTATATATTTTGGATATTAACCCCATATAATATGGTTTGTGATATTTGCTAAAGATAGATAAGCTGATGAAAGCTTTGTTTAGGACCATATTATGTTATATGATACAAAAGCTTGTTTCTATGAATGAATTTGTAAAAACAGTACTTCACACTCCCTGCCTCTCACTTTGTGGTAATAACATTGGCCTCTGCACCTTCTCTATGAAATTCAGGATTAAACCTAACATAACAACAAAAAAATTAAGTTATTAATTTCCCAGAAAACAGCCTCAACATACCTGGCATGTAACCAATAACTAATATTAAATATTTGTGTAAGAAATTCATAGCGAAGTCTAATAATGTGATAAAGGTCTTAAGGTCTAAAGCTATGCCAAAAAATAAATGCACAAGAATATTTTAATAAATAGTTATTTTGGTGTTATTGTAAATAAAGCAACTATTGTATACATTGTCCTTTACTTTCAGGAGCTTACTCTGAAAGCAATGTTTGACGTACAGGCAACAATATAATGTATTAAATTTAACTCTCATTACCAAATGCAAGAAGCATCAAATATGCTTGGCAAAGAAAAACTCTTTTGGCTCCCAACATGTTCATTCTGAACTTGCATTATCATATATTATTGGTTGCTGCTGGACACATATTCATTAATTTTTTGTGGGAAATCTGTGAGAAAGTCCAGAAAACCCTTCGTCATTTTTCCTGTGTGGATCAGGACCTATCTGCATCCACAATGTTTTAACTTTCTCACTTTAATCATACTGCTGCCAATATTTTCCCACCTGACTTGGAAGAGGACATAGTTAAAAAGGCAGAGCTTAGATGATCAGTCAGGGAAGATGTTGGCATGAGCAGAGCAGTGGAAATCTCCTCTCAAAACCATATATATCTGTGAAAATACAACAAATACTATTCCTAAAAGAGAGACCAGAAGATACAGTACAACAGCCAGGCTATAGCTACACCTGCGAGAACTCAGCACCTCACGAAGTGGGTAAGATACAAAACCACGACCTGGCAGGACCCGAGCACTCCAGCGTACCAGTGAAAGGAAAAGAATCAGAGAGGGGATGGAGTGGAAGTGAAGGCCTGCCAAATAACCAGCCCTGGTGATCTGCACCAGGAGCACAGACACACATCGCATGGTATATCGGAGATTAGAGAACCAGAAGGGCAGGATCTGAGATGGGGACTGTAAGCAGGTCCCCTCAGCTGGTTCCCTGGGACAAAAGAAAAGGGGGCACATTTTTAAAAGTCTTAAAGAGACAAGGGCCCAACAGCAGAACTAAATCGTCCCAGCGTACTCAGCCCAGCAGGCTGGGAGGCATTGGGAATTTTGGACCCCCTGGCCACAGTCAGACAAAGCAGCAGCACCAAGGCTTCCCACAGAGATCAGCAGCCTGCCATTCATTCCCCCCCAACAGCAACCTCACAGAATCTACTCCTGGCTGGCGTGCAGCTAAGCGGGAAGGACACTGAAAACCAGAACAAGGGCTGGAAAGCACCAAGGGGACCAGAAGGCACCCAGCGAGACTGCAAACCCCCACAGTGCTATAGGCTAGGCAGAGGCCAGCCCCACACACAGGCAACTAGGGATTATCCCAGAGACTGCCTCCTGGTGTGCAATAAACCAGTTCAGGTCCCGGAGAATGGCAAGGAGAATAACAAGCAGGAAGGGACTTTGTTGTCCTAGCTGAAACATGTGACACCTACGAGCAACCACTTCTATCACCATGAAAAGACAGAGGAATGTGGTACAGACAAGGATCATACAGACAATTCCAGAGAGAGGGCCTGATGTGATATACTTACACAATCTTCCTGAAAAAGAATACAGAATAAAAGTCATAACCATGCTGATGGATCTACAGAAAAATATGCAAGAGCAAAAAGAGAAAATGAGGAGAGATATTACAGAAAAGAGACAGTCGATGGGCTGAAGAGCAGACTGGATGAGGTGCAAGAGACTTTTAATGGAATAGAAATCATAGAACAAGAATACAGAGAAGCTGAGGCAGAGAGAGATAAAAGGATCTCTAGGAATGAAAGAATATTAAGAGAACTGTGTGACCAATCCAAATGGAACAATATACGCATACGAGTACCAGAAAAAAAAAAAGAGTGAGAAAAAGGGATGGAAAGTGACTTTGAAGAAATAATTGCTGAAAACTTCCCCAAGCTGGGGAAGGAAATAGTTTCTCAGACCATGAAAGCCCACAGATCTCACAACACAAGGGACCCAAGGAGGACAATATCAAGACACATAATAATTAAAATGGCAAAGATCAAAGATAAGGACAGAGTATTAAAGGCAGCTAGAGAGGGAAAAAAGATCACCTACAAAGGAAAACCCATTAGGCAATCATCATACTTCTCAACAGAAACCTTACAGGCCAGAAGAGAATGGCATGATATATTTAACGTAATGAAACAGAAGGGCCTTGAACCAAGAATACTGTATCCAGCACGATTATCATTTAAATCTGACGGAGGGATTAGACAATTCCCAGACAAGTGAAAGCTGAGGGAATTTGCCTCCCACAAACCACCTCTACAGCATATCTCAAAGGGACTGCTCTAGATGGAAGTATGCCTAAGGCTAAAAAGATGTCACCAGAGAAAATAAAATCATAGCAAAGAAAGCAGATCATCCAAATACTAACTAAAGGCAAAAACTAAAATCAACTATCAGTCAAAACAGTCAAAGGAAATGTAAAAGAGTACAGAATAAAACACCTAGTATATAAAGAATGGAGGAGGAAGAATAAGAATGGAGATAAATAAAGAATTATCAGACTGTGTTTATAATAGCTTAACAAGAGAGTTAAGTTAGACTGTTAGATAGTAAAGAAGCTACCCTTGAACCTTTGGTAACCACGAATCTAAAGCAAGCAATGGCAATAAGTACATATTTATCAATAATCACCTTAAATGTAAATGGACTGAATGTACCAATCAAAAGACACAGAGTAATAGAATGGATAAAAAAGCAAGACCCATCTATATGCTGTTTACAAGAGACTCACCTCAAAACCAAAGACATACACAGACTAAAGGTGAAGGGATGGAAAAAGACATTTCATGCAAACAACAGGGAGAAAAAAGCAGCTGTTGCAGTACTTGTATCGGACAAAATAGACTTCAAAACAAAGAAAGCAGAAAGAGATAAATAAATAAGGACATTACATAATGATAAAGGGGTCAGTCCAACAAGAGGATATAACCATTATAAATAGATATGTGTCCAGGAGTGCTGACATGTGTGAAACAAATACTAACAGAATTAAAGGAGGAAACAGAAAGCAATGCATTCATTTTAGGAGACTTCAACACACCACTCACTCCAAATGACAGATCAACCAGACAAAAAATAAGTAAAGACACAGAGGCACTGAACAACACACTAGAACAGGTGGACCTAACAGATATCTACAGAACGCTACACCCAAAAGCAGCAGGATACACATTCTTCTCAAGTTCACATGGAACATTTTCCAGAATAGACCACATACTAGGCCACAAAAAGAACCTCAGTAAATTCAAAAATATTGAAATCTACCAACCAACTTCTCAGATCACAAAGGTATAGAACTAGAAAAAATTGTACAAAGAAAACAGAAAGGCTCACAAATACATGGAGACTTAACAACATGCTCCTTAATAATCAATGGATTAATGACTGAATTAAAACAGAGATCACACAATATATGGAGACAAATGATGACAACAACACAAAGCCGCAACTTCTGTGGGACGCAGCAAAGGCAGGTCTAAGAGGAAAGTATATTGCAATCCAGGCCTATTTAAAGAAGGAAGAACAGTCCCAAATGAATAGTCTAAAGACACAATTATTGAAATTGGAAAAAGAACAAATGAGGCCCAAAGTCACCAGAAGGAGGAACATAATAAAGATTAGAGAAGAAATAAATAAAATTGAGAATAACAAAACAATAGAAAAAAATCAATGAAACCAAGAGTTGGTTCTTTGAAAAAATGAACAAAATAGATAAACCCCTAGCCAGACTTATTAAGAGAAAAAGAGATTCTACACACATTACCAGAATCAGAAATGAGAAAGGAAAAATCACAACAGAGCCCACAGAAATTCAAAGACTTATTAGAGAATACTATGAAAATCTATATGCTAACAAGCTGGAAAACCTACAAGAAATGGACAACTTCTTAGAAAAATTCAACCTTCGAAGACTGACCAAGCAAGAAACAGAAAGCCTAAACAGGCCGCAACTTAAAGCAAGAAACAGAAAGCCTAAACAGGCCAATTACCAGTGGCGAAATTGAATCAGTAATCAAAAAACTACCTAAGAACAAAACCCCTGGGCCAGATATTTACCTCTGAATTTTACCAGACATATAGAGAAGACATAATACCCATTATCCTTAAAGTTTTCCAAAAAATAGAAGAGGAGGGAATACTTCCAAACTCATTCTATGAAGCTGGCATCACTCTAATACCAAAACCAGGCAAAGACCCCAGCAAAAAAGAAAATTACAGAACAATACCCCTGATGAACATACACGCAAAAATACTCAACAAAATATTAGCAAACCGAATTCAAAAATCATCAAGAGGATAATACACCATTGATCAAGTGGGATTCATCCCAGGGATGCAAGGATGGTACAATATTTGAAAATCCATCAACGTCATCTATCACATCAACAAAAAGAAGAACAAAAACCACATGATCATCTCCATAGATGCTGAAAAAGCATTTGACAAAATTCAGCACCCATTCATGATTAAAACTCTCAACAAAATGGGTATAGAGGGCAAGTACCTCAACATAATAAAGGCCATATATGACAAACCCACAGCCAACATCATTCTTAACAATGAGAAGCTGAAAGCTTTTCATCTAAGATCGGGAACAAGACAGGGATGCCCACTCTCTCTACTGTTATTCAACATAGTACTGGAGGTCCTAGCCATGGCAATCAGGCAAAACAAAGAAATACAAGGCATCCAGATTGGTAAAGAAGAAGTCAAATTGTCACTATTTGCAGATGACATGATATTTATTGTACATAAAGAACCCTAAAGACTCCACTCCAAAACTACTAGAAGTAATATCTGAATTCAGAAAGTTGAAGGATACAAAATTAACACACAGAAATCTGTTGCTTTCCTATACACTAATGATGAGCTAACAGAAAGAGAAATCAGGAAAACAATTACATTCACAACTGCATCAAAAAGAATAAAATACGTAGGAATAAACCTAATGAAGGACATGAAAGACCTATACCCTGAAAACTACAGGACACTCCTAAGAGAAATTAAAGAGGACACTAACAAATGGAAGTTCATCCCATGCTCTTGGCTAGGAAGAATAAATATTGTCAAAATGGCTATACTACCTAAAGCAATCTACAGATTCAATGCAATCCCTATCAAAATACCAACAGCATTCTTCAATAAACTGGAACAAATAGTTCGAAAATTCATGTGGAACCACAAAAGACTCCGAATAGCCAAAGCAATCCTGAGAAGGAAGAATAAAACAGGGGGAATTATGATCCCAGACTTCAAACTCTACTACAAAGATACAGTAATCAAGACAATTTGGTATTGGCACAAGAACAGACCCACAGATCAGTGGAACAGAATAGAAAATCCAGACATTAACCCAAACATATACGGTCAATTAATATATGATAAAGGAGCCTTGGATATACAGTGGGAAGATGACAGCCACTTCAGCAGCTGGTGTTGGCAAAACTTGACAGCTACATGTAAGAGAATGAAACTGGACTACTGTCTAACCCCATACACAAAGGTAAAGTCAAGGTGGATCAAAGACCTGAATGTAAGTCATGAAACCATAAAACTCTTAGAAAAAACTGAGGCAAAAATCTCTCGAACATAAACATGAGTGACTTCTTCATGAACATATCTCCCCGGGCAACGGAAACAAAAGCAAAAATGAACAAGTGGGACTACATCAAGCTGAAAAGCTTCTGTACAGCAAAGGACACCATCAGTAGAACAAAAAGACATCCTACAGTGTGGGAGAATATATTCATAAATGACATATCCGATAAAGGGTTGACATCCAAAATATATAAAATGCTCACGCACCTCAACAAATAAAAAGCAGATAATCCAATTAAAAAATGGGCAGAGGAGCTGAACAGACACTTCTCCAAAGAAGAAATTCAGATGGCCAACAGGCACATGAGAAGATTTTCAACATCGCTAATCATCAGAGAAATGCAATTTAAAACCAAAATGAGATATCACCTCACACCAGTAAGGATGCTACCACCCAAAACACAAAGAACAACAAATGTTGGTGAGGATGTGGAGAAAGGGGAACCCTCCTACACTGCTGGTGGGAATATAAATTAGTACAACCATTGTGGAAAGCAGTATGGAGGTTGCTCATATAACTCAAAATAGAAATACCGTTTGACCCAGGAATCCCACTCCTGGAATTTACCCTAAGAATGCAGCAGCCCAGTTTGAAAAAGAGATATGCACCCTTATTTTTTTTGCAGCACTATTTACTATAGCCAAGAAATGGAAGCAACCTAAGTGTCCATCCATAGATGAATGGATAAAGAAGAGGTGGTACATATACACAATGGAATATTATTCAGCCATAAGAAGAAAGCAAATCCTACCATTTGCAACAACATGGATGGAGCTAGAGGGTATTATGCTCAGTGAAATAAGCCAAGCAGAAAAAGAGAAATAAATTATTTCACTCATATGTGGAGCATAAAAGCAAAGAAAAAAACTGAAAGAACAAAACAGCATCAGACTCACAGAACCCAAGAATGGACTAACAGTTACCAAAGGGAAAGGGACTGGGGAGGATGGGTGGGAAGGGAGGGACAATTCGCAAAAAGGGGGATTACGATTAGCAGACATAATGTTGGGGGGGCTCGGGGAGGGCTGTACAAGTTAGAGAAGACAAGTAGTGATTCTCATCTCACTACGCTGATGGACAGTGACTGTAATGGGGTAGGTGAGGGGGCCTGATGAAGTGGGGAGTTTAGTAACCATAATGTTGCATATGTAATTGTAGATTAATGATACCAAAAAAAAAGAGGCAGAGCTTAAATCACTTGTCCCCTAGGAGCCCACTTACAGTAGTGATTCCTGTTTCAGCACCCCAGATGTCCTAAACTTTGAACCTCATCTCTGAGGTCTGATAACGCCATCCAGATTTGAATGATTCTCCTCTGCATTCAATCTATGGCCAATCTGTGACTGAATTTTCTAGCTCCACTTCTCTCTGGGTAAGGAAGGTAATTTAACTAATTTTTATTGACTACTTCAAGGTACTTTCACATGTTTTGTCTCATTTAATCCTCACAGTCACACTATATCCAATGAATATTGTGTGGTTCACTTTAGAGATAGAGAAACTGAAGTTCAAGAGCTAAAGTCACATGTGAAGGTCATTCTACTATCTCAGTAGAGCTGTAGTTCAAAAACAGATGTCTCTAAATTCAGAACTAGATTCAATTCATTACCAATCATATGTGAAATAGCTTTTAACCTCTATAATATAGCTGAGATCTTTATACTGAACAGTTCTATTCAAAATTTCCTTGCTTCTGCCCTCATCTCAATGTATTTAAATTTGAGAGACAAAAGTTTCAATTCCTTTGTGATCTTAAATAAATCATTGACCCTCTGTGGGTCCCTGTTATCTATAATGTGGGGCCAGTTTATTTGCCCTAATTATCTTTTAGATATATTGTGAAGATAAAAACAATGAGTATGTAAATGTATTAAAGTGGAAAAGCACAAAAATTCCATCACCGCCATCATCACCATTAGATGTTACACAGTTCTTCTCCGGGTCCAGACATATCCTCTTATCTAGACTTCACAGTCCCAGTTCATAATGTCCAAACTCCTGGGATGACAAGATTCAGATGACAAGAAGGGTGATCGTCTCCCTTTCATAACCTCTTGCATTTCTTAAGACTGTACTAAAAACCACTAGCAGATAAGTCTCAGAGCCTCTAACAGCCTATTTTATTCTACTGTAGTGGAGGGAGAATGAGATTTACTGGCATAAAAGCAAAATGGACTTGTTTGAGATAAGCATGTCCTAAAGAAATGCCTTAGGAAATAGATTTTATAAGCAGTGTTCTTTGACTTTATTGAGGCTCTTTTTTCTCTCTGACCTCTGCAAGTGTATGGCCCATCCTCTGCATTATTATACATCTTCTCTAATAAAGAGTTAGTTACAGGTTCTTTCTGTTCCCTAGCTTTCAAACCAGATCATAAACATGTGCAGAGAAGGCATACCAGCTCCCTGAGGTAGGCGCACATATTGCTACTCACAGTGTACTTTCACTTTTAAAGCACTTCTGGAATACTGTTTCTTAATATAGTGTGTCTAGAAATGCTGCCAGTATAAAATATTGCCCTCAATGTAACTACATCTCAAAAATAAAATCACCACAAAACATTTATGTTTAATCCAATTGCCTCAACTTCTCTTAGTGTATTCAAGAATCTGGATGTTCCTGTGCAATTCTGACCAATGCATGGTATGAAAGAAATATTTTTCATGTACTTCATTTAACTCTGCATTACATTATAAGTGCATATACCTTTTATCTTCCAGTGATCATAGGCATCCCTAAAATATTACAGCTAGGGTCCCCTAATTCCATTCACCAAAAACAATTACATGTTTTAACAGGTATATATCAGTGAGTTCCCTATTGCAGAAAGAAGAGTATTATCTTGGTTCTTTTCAATCTTGTTTTTTCTTGTGTGCAAGTGGTACATAGCTTTGTACTTCCTTGCTAGTGGGAAGTCTTGAGCTCAAATATCAGAATTGCTCTTTTGTTTATCAAACTAAACTTCTATAGGACCTACCAATAGTCCTACCATTCCATTATTCTACTCAGTTGGTATCTTCTATGACAGAATAATAGTTCAATACAACTCAATATATTAACTGAGATTCAAATATGTAAACACTGTAATAGACACTTCAGTTGATATACATATTAGTGAAAGAGGCATGACCGAGACTTCCGGGAATATGGCGTCGTGAACGGACTAGCAGAAAAATTCCTCCCAACATTATATTTATTCACGAAAATACAGCAAATACAACTATCCCTAAAAGAGAGACCAGAATACACAGGAAAGTGCACAGCGTACAGCTACACCTGTGAGAACTTGGCAGCCAGTGAGGCGGACGGGCAGCGATCCGGTGGGACCCAACGCTCCCCCCCCAGAGCTCCGGCGGCCAGACACGCCGGACAGAGGACTCGGCACCCGGCGAGGCGGGACGGAAACACGATCCAGCGAGACGAGAGCGCCCCTGCACCCCAGCACTCCGGCGGGAGTCTCGGCAAGGCGGGTAAGGTACGGAGCCGCGAGCAGACAGAGCGCTCCTCTCCCCCAGCGCTCCGGTGGGAGGAGAGGATTCAGAGCCGGGAGGGAGTGGAAGTCTGCGCCCGGAGCGCCCCTCCACCCCAGCACTCCAGCGGGAGTTCCGGCAAGGCGGGTAAGGTACGGAGCCGCGAGCGGACCGAGCGTCCCTCTCCCCCAGCGCTCCGGCGGGAGGAGAGGATTCAGAGCCGGGAGGGAGTGGAAGTCTGAGCCCGGAGCGCCGACACACGGCCTGCGGTGTAGCGGAGATTGGAGAGACAGAGGGCACAGGGTCCCAGCCGGGAACGTGCAAGTTGCCCGCGGCAGGCTCCGGGAAGGAAAAAGAAAGGAGAAAAAGGGGAAGAAAAGCGCGCGCTCTACCTCAGCGGTCTTAAAGAGACAGGAGCTCAGTAGAGGGGCTGGATAGCCCCGCGAACTGAGCCCAGCACGCTGGGAGTCCTGGGGAGCTTTGGACCCCGTAGCTGGCGACTGGGAAAGAGTGCCCGCCATTGATACCCCCACGGAGATCAACAGCTTCCCATTGTTTCCAACCCAGCCAGAACTATAGTGGCGCTGGAATAGTGGAGCAACAGCGCCACCTACAGCACTCGCGCAGAACCCACGCCCGGTGGCTTTTTTTTTTTTTTAATTGTTTTTCTCCCCTTTCTTTTCCTTTTTTTCTTTCCCTCTCTTTCAACAGCCTCCCATCCATTCTCACCCGGCCACAGATTTAAAGGGCCGTGTGGAGCGACGTGGCCGCGGCTCTGGAATAGCGGAGCAATAGCGCCACCTACAGCATTCACACAGAAACCACCCCCGGTGGGCTTTTTGGTGTTTTTTTTGTTTTTTTTTGTTTTGTTTTGTTTTGTTTTATTGTTGTTCTTGCTGTTTTCTTTTAGGTGTTGCTGCCTTTTCTTTTTCTTTCTTTTCTTTTCCCTTCTCTCTCTCTCCTTTTACTTTTATATTATTAGTAGAAATCTCTTTTTTTTCTTGTCTCTCCTTTCTTATCTCTCCTTGCTACCAACAACCAATTCTTTAGTCATGAGAAGACAGAAGAATATGATACAGACAAAGCTTCAGACAAACACCACCCCAGAGAAAGAATCTGGAGAAATGGACATTCACAGTCTTCCAGAAAAAGAATTCAGAATAAAAGTCATAGCCATGCTGACGGATCTACAGAAAAATGTGCAAGAGCTGAGGGAGGAAGTGAGGGAAGTGAGGAAAGACAATGCAGAAATGAAACAAGCCATCGAAGGGCTCAACAGCAGATTGAATCTGGTTCAAGACACGATCAAGGAATTACAAGACAGGGACCAGGAATACAAAGAAGCTGAGGCAGAGAGAGATAAAAGGATCTCTAAGAATGAAAGAATATTAAGAGAACTCTGTGACCAATCGAAGCGGAGCAATATTCGTATTATAGGAGTACCAGAGGAAGAAGAGAGAGAAAAAGGGATAGAAAGTGTCTTTGAAGAAATAATTGCGGAAAACTTCCCCACGCTGGGGAAGGAAATAGTCTCACAGTCCACGGAAGCCCACAGATCTCCCAACACAAGGGACCCAAAGAAGACAACACCAAGACACATAATAATCAAGATGGCAAAGATCAAAGACAAGGACAGAGTATTAAAGGCAGCTAGAGAGAGGAAAAAGATCACCTACAAAGGAAAACCTATCAGACTGTCATCAGACGTCTCAACAGAAACCTTACAGGCCAGAAGAGAATGGCATGATATATTTAACATAATGAAACAGAAGGGCCTCGAACCAAGAATATTGTATCCAGCACGATTATCATTTAAATATGACGGAGGGATTAAACAATTTCAAGACAAAAGAAAGTTGAGAGAGTTTGCCACCCATAAACCACCACTACAGGATATCTTAAACGGACTGATCTAGAGGGAAACACCCCTAAGGCTAAAAAGATGTCACCAGAGAAAATAAAAGCATAGCAAAGAAAGCAGACCACCCAAATACTAACTAAAGGCAAAGAATAAAACACCTAATATATAAAGAAAGGAGGAGGAAGAATAGGAAGGGAGAGATAAAGAAACATCAGATGGCGTACACAATAACTTAACAAGAAAGTTAAGTTAGATTCTTAGATAGTAAAGAAGCAACCCTTGAACCTTTGGTAACCACGAATCTAAAGCCTGCAATGGCAATAAGTACATATCTATCAATAATCACCCTAAATGTAAATGGACTGAATGCACCAATCAAAAGACACAGAGTAACAGAGTGGATAAAAAAGCAAGACCCATCTATATGCTGCTTACAAGAGACTCACCTTAAACCCAAAGATATACACAGACTAAAAGTGAAGGGATGGAAAAAAATATTTCAAGCAAACAA
>JAQQAC010016209.1:78837896-78949801 GCA_029783875.1 Phataginus tricuspis
CCTGGATAATCTCCCCATTTTAAAGTCTGTAACCTAAATAATGTCTAAAAAGCCCCTTCTGTGGTGGAACATAACATATTCAGAGATTCCAGGATTTATAGCATTAATTCTTTGGGAGATCATTCTACCTACAACAGTCTTTTCTCTGGCTCCCAAAGGTTCACACCTTTCCCAAATGCAAAATAGTCACCACATACTAATGTCCCTAAATGTCTGATCTCATTACAGGATCAAATCAAAGTCCAGAATCTCATCTAGATTTCATCAGCTCAAAGACCCAAATTTTATCATATAAATCATCTATATTAACTATCAATTTATCCTGGGGCACAACTGTTATCCATCTTTGAACAGGACAAACTAAAGAAACAAATCATCTTCTCTTAAAATACTAATGTGGGACATACATAAGATATCAGTCATAGATATTGTGCTTAAAGGTTTAAACAGGGGGAGAACAGCAGGTAAAATGGAGTCACTGGTCCAAAACCATTTTGAAATTTAGCTTTGCAAACACTTTTAGGTTTTGCTATGAATGATCCTCCATATTTATAGGCTGTCTGAGAGACACCCTATTTTAATATGAAAAGTAGTATGTATTTACAAGCTGAGTAGTTTTATCAGCTTTTTTCCTTCCAGCTTTTTTTGACATCCGATAGCCTTTTCTCAATTTTTATTCCCCCTATCAATCAAGCTGGCAATGTTTCAGTCATATAGAATTCTCAAATTTGTCTGGGTCTCCTATGTATGTCACAGAAATTCAGTCCATTAAATCAAAGGCCCTTCCATAGATCTTTCTGTGATAGCCCATTTTTCTGTATTTGGTTTCCACTGTGATGGCTGAGCAAAAATACCCTTCAGCTTCCTGTAGGCCCTCTGGTTTGACCGAGAAGATCTATGAAACATACTATTAACCTCACCAAAGAAACTTTTGCATGACTGAACACTCAGATTTTTTGATATTTTTTAGATTCTATCAAAAGTTTGTAGTCACCCTCAGCCTTTTCTCTAGGGCATACTTTCTGAAACTGAATTTATTAGTTTTAATATCTTTTGCCATGTGGTTAGGCTCAGAATTTCTCAAGTAACTGAATCTTAGTTCCTTTCCTTTAACAATTCTTACTTCATTTTGTCTTTCCCATTTATTATCTCTCTATTTTATTTTAAGTAGCAAGAATAAACCAGACCACATTTTAAACACTTTGTTTGGAAATGTTAGCTAAATGACCAAACCCATTAGTTACACATACTGTTTTTTGCATAACTTCAGGAAACATTTTCAGTAAGTTATTTGCCAGTACATAATGAGGACTCTCTTCTTCCAGTTTCCAATTATATTCTTCTCACTGTCTTCTGAACCATCACTGGTAATGTCCTCCAAGTCCATATTTCTGTTAATAATATGCTCAAGGCAACCTAAATTTTTAATATCATGTTGCTGAAAATTCTCTCAACCTCTACTCAATGCCCAATTCCAAAGTCATTTCCACATTTCTAGGTATCTGTTATTGCAGTGTTACCCTTCTAATATCAAAATCTGTGCTTGTCAGGATTCAACAAGAGAAGCCGGAAAAGTAAGATATCTATATCTGCACTTATATCAATATTTGCATTTTATTTCTAAGAGATTTAGCATAAGGAATTGGCTTAAGCACTGTGTGGTCTGGTTGAGTCTATAGTCCATAGAACAAGCCATGAGAAAAGGAAGATCATAGGCAAGTTAGAACTCATGGGCACAATCCAAAGATGGTTTTTCACAGGCAAATTTGATCTCTTTTGGGGTGAAATTCTTGACTCTGCTTTTAAGGCCCTTCAAATAATTCATTCAGGCTACCCATAACATGAAGGGTAATCTTCCTTAGTTAAAGTCAAATGATTAAGGGCTTTAATTACATCTGCTAAGTACATTCACAGCAATATCTACATTAATTTTATTGAATAACTGGCAAATCACGCCAAACCAAGTTGACACATAAAAAAGCCATTATAAAAAGTATTTGAGAGATAAAGATGGTGGCATGAGAGGTGAGACACAGGCTTCCTCCTAAAACAGCATATAATACAGAAATATAATTAATACAAGTATTCTGAAAGAGCAACAGGAAAGAGGACTGCGCCAAACTGCATATACCTGGAGAAAAGAACAAACCTCACGGAACAGGGTAACGTACCAAAGCAGTGGCCCAGTGGGATCAAAGCCCTTCCCACACCCAGCTCACCAGCAGGAGGAAGAGAAACAGAGCGGGGAGGGAGTGGAGGCCTGGAACTGCTGAATACCTAACTCTGGAGATCTGATCTGGTAGCACAAACCTACATTTCATGGTGTTTTCATGGTACTCTTGTGATTAGGTGGTTAGAAAGCTAAGACAGGCAGAATATCTGGAGAGACTGAGATACAAGCCACTTGTGGAAAGCAGGGATCCATATCTGGCTGCTGTGGGACAAAAGAAAGGTGGGCAGTCTGAGAGACTTCCTAAAAGCAAGAGGGCTGCTAAAGGGGAAAGGATTGCACAGAGCTTACTGCTTAGGACAAAAGACAGGTAGACAAAATTGTTTGGGTACACTCTGCCTAACAGGTTGGGAACTTTCACGATCTTCAGGCACTCCAGCTCCCTGGCTGGCTACACAGCTCCAAGGACCCCCACCGTGATACACAGCCTACTGAGCCTTTCTCCTGGACAGCCCCATCTGGCTAAGAAAGCGGAAAACCCTACCCTTGCATTAGGCCAGCCAGAAGGAAGCCCCATCTACAGCAACTACAAATGCAAAGCACAGAGGCTTATACCTGTGTGCTCGGCCCACTGGTTCTGGCAGTGGAGACAGGCAGGAAGCAGGGAACAACTCTTTACTCACCTGAGGAACCAATACCACTCCCCTGTGACCCCCAACATTGTTTCAGGGGCTGAGCAGCTTCAGAGAGTAGAGCTTCTGGGCACTAGAGGGCGCCATATACAAATATGAATCCCAAAGGAAACTGGTCCAAAGTAAAATAATGAATACAATCCCTGAGAAAAATTCAAATGAAACCAACCTCATGAATCTGTCTGAAAAGTATTTCAGAATAAAAATCATTAAAATGCTCATGGAGGCACAGAAATATATTCAAGAACTAAGGATGAATTCTGGTCGGAGATCCAGTCATTACAGAACAGAGTATCAGAAATGAAACATAAAATGGAAAGTTTTAAAAGAATATTAGATTGGGTGGAGGAGATGATAAATGAAATCAAAATTAGAGAAGAGGAATACAAAGAAGCTGAGGTACAGAGAGAAAAAAGGATGACTAAGAATGAAAGAATATTGAGAGAACTGTGTGACCAATCCAAACGGAACAATATTCACATAGGGTTACCAGAAGAAGAAGAGAGAGAAAAATGGATAGAAAGTGTCTTTGAGGAGGTAATTGCTGAAAAGTTCCCCAATCTGGGGGAGAAGATACTCTCTCAGGCCATGGAGATGCACAGATCTCCCAACACAAGGGACCCAAGGAAGACAACACCAAACATATAATAATTAAAATGGCAAAGATCAAGGATAAGGACAGACTATTAAAAGCAGACAGAGAGAGAAATAAGATCACATACAAAGGAAAGCCCATCAGGCTTTCATCAGACTTCTCAACAGAAACCTTACAGGCCAGAAGGGAGTGGCATGATATATTTAATGCAATGAAACAGAAGGGCCTAAAATAAGAATACATCATCTGGCAAGGTTATCAGTGAAATTTGAAGGAGGGATTAAACAATTTACAGATAAGGAGAAGCTGAGATAATTTACCTCCCACAAACCATCTCTACAGTGTATTTTGGAGGGACTGCTATAAATGGAAGTGTTCCTAAGGTTCAATAGATGTCACCAGAAGTAATAAAACCACAGTAAAGAAAGTAGAACACCTAATTACTAAGAAAATGCAAAATTAAATTAACTATCCCCAAAGTCAATCAAGGGATAGACAAACTGTACAGAATATGATACCTAATATATAAAGAATGGAGGAGGAAGAAAAAGAAGGACATAAAAAAAAAATAAAAAGAACCTTTAGATTGTGTTTGTAATAGCATATTAAGTGAGTTAAGTTAGACTCTTAGAGAGTAAGGAAGTTAACTTTGAACTTTTGGTAACCACGAATTTAAAGCTTGCAGTGGAATAAGTACATACCTATTGATAATCACTCTAAATGTAAATGCTCTGAATGCACCAATCAAAAGATATAGAGTCACTGAATGGATAAAAAAACAAGACCCATCTATATGCTGCCCACAAGAGACTCACTTTAAACCCAAAGATGTACACAGACTGAAAGTGAAGGGATGGAAAAGATATTTCATGCAACTAATAGGGAGAAAAAGGCAGGAGTTGCAGTACTTGTATCAGACAAAATTGATTTCAAAACAAAGAAAGTCATAAGAGACAAAGAAGGACATTACACACTGACAAAGTGGTCAGTGCAACAAGAAGATATAACCATTATAAATATATATGCACCCAACACAGGAGCACCTATATATGTGAAACAAATATTAACAGAATTAAAAGGGGAAATAGAATGCAATGCATTCATTTTAGGAGACTGCAACACTCCACTCACTCCAAAGGACAGATCAACCAGACAGAAAATAAGTAAGGAGACGGAAGCACTGAACAACATATTAAAACAGATGGGCCTAACAGACATCTACAGAATTCTATACCCAAAAGCAGCAGGATACACATTCTTCTCAAGTGCACAAAGAATATTTTCAAGAATACATCAAACCCTAGGCCACAAAAAGACCCTCAGTAAATTCAAAAAGATTGAAATTCTACCAACCAGTTTCTCAGAACACAAAGGTATGAAACTAGAAATAAGTTATGCAAAGAAAATGAAAAATCCCACAAACACATGGAGGCTACGCAACATGCTCCTAAATAACCAATATATCAATGACCAAATAAAAAAGGAGATCAAGCAATATATGAAGACAAATAACAACAATAATTCAACACTTCAAAATCTGTTGGATGCAGCAAAGGCTGTGCTAAGAGGAAAGTATATTGCAATATAGGCCTACCTCAGGAAAGAAGAACAATCCCATATGAGCAGTCTAAACTCACAATTAATGAAACTAGAAAAAGAACAAATGAAGCCCAAAGTCAGTAGAAGGAGGGACATAATAAAGATTAGAGCATAAATAAATAAAATTGAGAAGAATAAAACAATAGAAAGAATGAAAGTAGGAGATGGTTCTTCACGAAAACAAACAAAATAGATAAACCCCTAGCTAGACTTATCAAGAAAAAAACATAGTCTACACACATAAACAGAAACAGAAATAAGAAAGGAAAAATCACTATGGACACCACAGAAATACAAGTAATTATTAGAGAATACTATGAAATATTATATGCGAACAAACCGGATAACCTAGAAGAAATGGACACCTTTCCAGAAAAATACAATCTTCTAAGGCTGACCCAGAAATAAACAGAAAATCTGAATAGACCAATTACCAGCAAGGAAATTGAATTGGTAATCTAAAAACAACCTAAGAACAAACCCCTGTACCTAATGGCTTTACTGCTGAATTTTACCAAACATTTAGTGAAGACCTGATACCCATCCTCCTTAAAGTTTTCCAAATAGTAGAAGAGAGGGAATACTTCCAAACTCATTCTATGAGGCCAGCATTACTCTAATACCATAACCAGGCAAAGACACCACAAAAAAATAAAATTACAGACCAATATCCCTGATGAACATAGATGCAAAAATACTCAACAAAATATTAGCAAACAGAATTCAAAAATACATCAAAAAGGTCATCCATCATGATCAAGTAGGATTTATTCCAGAGATGCAATGATGGTACAACATTCAAAAATCCATCAACATCATCCACCACATCAACAGAAAAGGGAAAAAAACAACATGATCATCTCCATAGATGCTAAAAAAGCATTTGACAGAACTCAACACCCATTCATGATAAAAACTCTCAACAAAATGGGTATAGAGGGCAAGTACCTCAACATAATAAAGGCCAAATATGACAAACCCACAGCCAACATTATACTTAACAGTAAGAAGTTGAAAGCTTTTCCTTTAAGATCAGGAACAAGACAAGGATGCCCACTCTCCCCACTTCTATTCAACATAGGACTGGAGGTCTTAGCCATGGCAAACAGACAACACAAAGAAATAAAAGGCATCCAGATTGGCAAGGAAGACGTTAAACTGTCCCTGTTTGCAGATGACATGATATTGTACATAAAAAAACCCTAGAGAATATACTCCAAAACTACTATATCTAATATCTGAATTCAGCAAAGTTACAGGATACAAAATTAATACACAAAAATCTGTGGCATTCCTATATACTAATAATGAACTAGTAGAAATAGAAATCAGGAAAACAATTCCATTCACAATTGCATCAAAAAGAATAAAATACCTAGGAATAAACCTAACCAAGGAAGTGAAAGACCTATACTCTGAAAACTACAAGACACTCATGAGAGAAATTAAAGAAGATACCAATAAATGGAAACAAATCCTGTGCTCATGGATAGTAAGAATTAGTATTGTCAAAATGGCCATCCTGCCTCAAGCAATCTACAGATTCAATGCAATTCCTATCAAAATACCAACAGCATACTTGAATTAACTAGAGGATATCATTCTAAACTTCATATGGAACCACAAAAGACCCCGAATAGCCAAAGCAATCCTGAGAAGGAAGAATAAAGCTGGTGGGATTATGCTCCCCAACTTCAAGCTCTACTACAAAGCCACAGTAATCAAGACAATTTGGTACTGGCACAAGAACAGACCCGCAGACCACTGGAACAGAATAGAGTGTCCAGACATTAACCCAAACACATATGGTCAATTAATATATGATAAAGGAGTCATGGATATACAATGGGGAAATGACAGCCTCTTCAACAGCTGGTGTTGGCAAAACTGGACAGCTACATGTAAGAGAATGAAACTGGATTACTGTTTAACCCCATACACTAAAGTAAACTCAAAATGGATCAAACTCCTGAATATAAGTCATGAAATAATAAAACTCTTAGAAAAAATCATAGGCAAAAATCTCTTGGACATAAACATGAGCAACTTCTTCATGAACATATCTCCCCAGGCAAGGGAAACCAAAGCAAAAATGAACAAGTGGGACTATATCAAACTAAAAAGTTTCTGTACAGCAAAGGACACCATCAGTAGAACAAAAAAGACATCCTACAGTATGGGAGAATATATTCATAAATGACATATCCAGTAAGGGGTTGACATCCAAAGTATATAAACAGCTCACGCACCTCAACACATATGCTCAGAAAAGACCTAGGAAGTCTACAATCTTTAACATTTGGCTAATCTTTAGGCTCAATATGGGAAGTAAAGGCTAAGGCTGAGTTGTAAACAGCCTAAGAATCAGAAAAGTGCCAAACCATAGAGCCAGTCTGCAAACATGTGGAGAATATGTATTTTCTTTATTTCTTAATTTTTTTGGCTCCTTGTGTTTAAGACAACTCCTGTCAAACCACTACCGTATTACTAAACTAAAGGAACACAGGCATCAGAGACCACACAACAAAATTAGTCTTTAAAGAAATAGTTAAGAAAAATCACTAAACAAATAACTACAGTGCAAAGCACATAGGTAAAATATTCTGGGGAGTAGGGAGAATATAATTTACCAAATAGCCAAGTTTTAATATTCAAATGATCAGTTTTCAATAAAAATTGTTAGACACTCAAGGGAACAAGAAAATATAGCCCATTAAAAGCCAAAAAAAACCCACATACACAAGAAATTAACAGAAACTGTCCCTGAGAAGGCAGACATTTGACTTACTACTTGACTTTAAGAAACTACCTTAAGTGAGGTGAGCAACCAGCTTCTCCAGCATTTCAGCATACGACATGTACATCCTGCTTCAGATTCATTCAACCCCAATAGGCAAAATGAGGTGTACCGAAATGGCTAGGAGTGAGGAAGAAAAGCAGGAGCTATGTATAGCAACCACACCACTGAAACAATCATGGTGCACAGAGACCAACTCTGCAGGCAAACTCAGTAGATTTCACCACTGACCAAACCAACTATTGGCACAGCTTCTGCAGAACCCCTACAGACTTCACCAGTTCTTACCCTACAGGTATTTACGATTGTGAATATCAGACACCTTAATCCCTCCAGTTCCTCCCTTCTTCCCCAAACAGAGCCCCAACTACATGACAGCCAGGTTATGCTTCTGCAGCTGTCCAAGTACAGGACACTAGCTGCTTAATTACCTCCCTGATCTTTCTCTTCCCTCACCACCAGAACCCAATAACTGTGCCACCAGCAATCTCAGGCCTCTGCAGCTGCATGAGTTCAAGTAACAATGTAGACCACCTCAATATCCCCACCACCATGTTCATGCTTGCTGCTAGCCACTTCGGCTGTGTACTTGATCACCATCTGCTGAACTTCCATCATCAGCAGGCACTAAAGAGTGAATATCTGGAGGGAGAGTGTGTACCCATGGGAGAACATACAGCCAGGATCCCCACAGCTGCCAATGAACTTGTACTTGAACCTTGCACATGCTGATTACACTGGCTCACACCACTACATCTGTGACTATGACCAGTCCCTCCCACTGACAGGCACTCACAGCATGCCCTCATAGACCAGTGTGTACATACGGCTGGCTCTGGCCAACACTGCTGCTTGCCCTGTTTCCTAGTTGCTGGATCTGGAAGCATTGCCCTTGCAAGACACTACAAATACCATGCAGTGTTCACCAAGCACCACACAGTTTTCAGTGATGTGAGCCGAAACCTGAGTGGAAGACACATGACACCCAGCCAAATATGATGCCACCACATGACTCCACATTTGTTGCCCTACTGCTCTGGCTTTAATGGTGCCACAGTTCTAACAAGATCCTGTTGGGCTGCCCATCAAGTTTTGCTTTCACTACCTGAGCCTTTATCAAATCAACCCACATCTGGGTCCTTGAAACCTTCACAGGGCCCTTTGCACCTCTCCTTTCAGTTGTAGCCCGTACTTCCTTCTGTGTTCTTGTTTTAACCTCCTCCAGATCTGCTAAAGTACGAGTGGCCTCACTTATGGGTTGCCCTACGTGGGGAGCAAGAATAGTCACTAGGGACCCAAAGACAGACGGGGGAGCTATATGGAGCACCATATTTCTCATTCCTATGGTGAACAACTCCTCTTTGGGGCCCTGGGGGTTCCATATTATAGATAATATTATTCATACCCAATTCCAACAATACCTGCTGGAGCTCTGCATACATTTTTCCAGCTAGTGGGTAAGTATGGCAAATCACCCTGATTAGGCCAAACTGCCCTGAGGGCTGCTGTCAGCCAATCCAGAAGTGCCTGATTCCCTGAGGTGTGATGCAGACTTTACAACAGCTGCTGGAGGGAAGGGTGAGTCATCAGGGATGCCAGTCTAGCGATTTCAAAACCCAAAATAACAATGTTTTCCTCCCCTATATCCCAGAAAAGTAAAAGCCATGTAGGCGGAGGTTCCAATGGCTTCTGCCTATACCTGACACTCATGTCCACCAGCTCATCCTGGGTATTGCAGAAGAGCATGGAGTGCTCCACAATCTGGAGATGGAGAGGCTCATTCCCCTGAGAAGCCCCTGTTTTATTTTTTAAATTACAACTGGATGGGCCTTTAAGAGAGGAGAGGCTGATGCCTCAGGCAGTGGCCTCAGCTCCGGGGCTGAAGGCACCCCTCTTTCGTTCCCCTCCCCCATGGCCTTTTGCAATGCGGATTCTCTGGCCACCTACTCCCTCACTGCTGCTAGGGTATCTTCCAGGAGTGTGACCTGTCTTCTCAATAACTGTCTCTCTTCCTTAAAAGCATTCCATAGGTCATCACCTAGCTCCTCCAAGCAATGCTGAAGTGTGTGTTTCTCCTGCCGAAGTCTCTCTCTCCTTGATAACATTTTCCACTATCTTGAGGAAAAGAGATCCTACAACTGTAGCTGCTACATGGCCACTCATGGACTCTAACCAGTCTTCTATCTCTTGGGGAAGACTGGCGAAGGCCCCAACCCTCTGGGAGATGCTTTACCCTAGACCAGTTTTCCACTAGGGGCTCCCCAGTTGGAAACCCCACAGGTGGGGTAGTCCTGAGCGAAGCTGCACCCTCTACAGCTGCAGCCACTGAGGCCTCCCCACCATCCACAAGAGGAGTTCAGGGCATCTTCCCACCATCTCTAGAGGCAGCCCACCCAAGGGTCACACCCATGTAGACAGATTTTGGGTTCCAAGGTCCTCCTGACTACAGCCAGGTATAACTCCAGGGGAAAATCCTGGGCAAATACCTTTGAAACAGAAATCAAAGGGAAAAATAAAGTTTATTTCTTACAAGCAGTCATCCACTTTGCTCCCTTGTGTCTCTCATGACAGGCTGCAGAAGAAGAACCCCCCATCCAACCTCTCCAGACCAGATAAGGCCTCACTAGCCCTTGTAATTACCTATTTGTATGGAGATGGAATACTCTTCTCCACACCCTGGAAACACCTATTGTATGGAGATGCACTAAAGCCAGGCAAGAAACTCTGTTAATATTGCAATTTTACCCGCACTAGCAAAGGAATACAGTCAAATTCTATATCTAGCCTCAATGAAACAGATATCCAGGAACTGCCTACAAAGAATTAAAAATAGTTGTTCTAAAGATGCTCAGAGAGATGAAAGAAAACACAGAGAAATAATTTAATGATATCAGGAAAACAATGCAAGAACAAAAATGAAAAGTTCAACATTAAGAAATTGAAATTTAGAGCTGAAGAATATGATGACTGAACTGAATATTTAAATAGAGGGCTCTCTTGTCCCCTCCTGGTGAGAGCCAGGAGCTCTGTCCTCTCACTGTATCTCTCAATAAAAGTCTCTACCCTGGCTTTCCTACCTTGGGTGTTTGCTAAATTCATTATTCGACTCTGCAAACAAGAACACCGGCATCATCTTTGGGGGCTCATCTGTGATAACTTCAGAGCCTGCTTCTTCAGGCCGCCCTGGCCTCTGAGTGAGGCAAGGAGCGTTCCTCTCTTCTAACTTCATCAATTTCATGGAACCGATGCTTACGACCACAAGATGGGAGCTTCCTCTTAAAGCCAGACACCCCGTTGGCATGCATTCTGAAGAACTGGGAGCAATTTGATCCCCAGACCCTGAAAAAGAAATGCTTTATCTTCTGCACACAAGCCTGGCATCAGTACAAACTCTCTAATGGAGAGGCTTGGTCCCTGAGAGAAGTATACAATATTATAAGGTTATGCAGCTAAATTTATTTTAATGCAAGGAAAGAAAATAGTCAAAAGTCCCATGGAGTACTACAATATGAGACTAGTTTCCTAAAACTTTTTGGTGAAAATCTATTCTACTTATTGGGTTCATTATCTTCAAAAATCAGGAGGTTTTAAAACTAGACTCCCTGAAACGGAAGAAATGTGTCTTCTGAAATACAGCCTGGCTTTAAATTACTGGTGCTAGAATTGTACTTTCATTTCATTTCCACCCCCCCTGGACACACACAGTCCCTATCAATTCAGAGACCACCAGCCCTGTTAGTCTGGGGCCTTATAAACCTTAACCCAGTTATGTAAACTGCTCGCCCTTAGAGTGTATTCTTGAAAACTGAGATACGTTTAATCAAATAAACTAAAAAGAAAGAAGGCAATTGGATATTAGTAACTCAAATCTTTGTATCAGTTTATCTGTCTGTGTAAATGTTCTTTGAAAAGTATCACTAACTGTAGTCATTATGTTCCAATCTGTATGTTTGTGTGTCTAAGTGTGTAAATGAAAGATTTTTTCTACCTCCAGGTGGTATTAATAAAAATTTAAAGACAAGTGCTTGTAAAAATTGGGCATTCTAAAACTTCCAGAAAATTTTAATAAAAGATATTAAGCATTAATGCTAATTTAAGTTGAACTGAAACGGACATGTCCTTATGGTTATCAGCTGCCTAAGTTTACCTAAAGTCATTTAAGTTGATGTTATCTGTTAAATCTTTCAAAATAAAATGCTTAGAGGCTTGAAAAAAAAGATTTAGAGAGTTTCAACAGAAAGCTTGAACAAACAGAAAACAGAATCAGTAAATTTGAAGACAAATCGAATTGAAATTATCCAATCAGAGGAGCAAAAGTTTTTAAAAAAGAATTGAAAGGAATAAAGAAAGCCTATAGGACCTTGGAAATATGGTATTCATTATTGAAGTCCCAGAAGGAGAAGAGAGGGATAAAGGGGTAGAAAGCTTATTTAATGAAATAATGGTGGAGAACTTCACAAACCTGGGAGGATATATTCACATTCAAGCTCATGAAGCTAATAGGTCATCTTGAAATTTCAGTCCAAAAATATCTTCCCCAAGACACAAAATAATAAAACTGTTTAGTACCAAAGACTGAGATTTTTAAAAATATTATCTCATACAAGAGAGTGTTCATAAAGCTATCAGCAGATTTCTAAGCAGTGACATTCCAACAGCATTTTTTAAGCACATATGGAACCAAGATGGACTATATTCTGGGTTATAAAACAAGTTTCAATAAATTCACATGAATTCAAGTCATACAAAATATCTTTTCTGGCCACAATGGAATTACATTAGAAATTAATAACAAAAATCCCTGGAAATCCCCCAAAATTTAGAAACTAAATAATACATTAAAAAAACAAATAAGTCAAATATTATATCAAAAGAGAACTTATGAATTATTTGGAATTGCCTGAAAATGAAAACATGAGATATCAGAATTTGTGAGATGCTGATAAAGCAGTATTTATGGGAAAATTTACAGTACTAAATGACTAAATAAGAAAAGAAGAATGATATCAAAATAATATCAATTTCTACTTTAAGAAGCTGGAGAACAAACATGAAATTAAAACTAAAGTAAGACAAATAACAAAATAATAAATAGTACAGCAAAATCAATTAAATAGAAAAAATAAATCAATTCAATAACACCAAGTTCTAATTCTTTGAGAAGAACCTTAAAATTGCCAAACTTCTAACTAGACTGATCAGGAAAAAAAGGGAAGAGCCAAAAATTTCCAATAGGAGAAATGAGAGAGGTGACATACAGTAGATTCAATGTATATTAAAGTAATCATAAGGAAATATTATTAAAAATGTTATGCCTATAATGAAATAGACAAATTTCTTGAAAGACACAAACTGCCAAAATCACTCAAGAAGAAATCAGTAACCTGAATATCTCTCTATTTCATAAAGTATAGTTAAAAACCTTTCCAAAGAAGACTTCCGGGAAGATGGCGGTGTGAACGGAATGATAGAATTTTCCTCCCAACATTATATTTACCCACGAAAACACAGTAAACGCAACCGTTCCTAAAAAAGAGACCAGAACAAACAGGAAAGTGCGCACAGTGCAGAAACACCGGACAGGACTTGGCAGCGGACAGCGGGTAAGAAACAGATCCGCGAACTGGCAGAAGCCGGGCACTCCCCCACCCCAGCGCACCAGCGGGAAGAGAGGATTCAGAGCCGGGAGGGAGTGGAAGTGCAGGCCCAGGAGATAACCAGCCCCGGACCGGCCCCGGGAACGCGGGCGCAGAAAGCGCGGCTTAAACGCCTGCTTGCTCGCGGCTGGCTCAGGGAAGGAGAAGAGAGAAGCATGCGCTTTGTTTCTCAGCGGTCTGAAACACCTGCTTGCTCGTGGCTGGCAAAGGGAAGGAGAAGAGAGAAGTGCACGCTTTGTTTCTCAGCGGTCTGAAACGCCTCCTTGCTCGCGGCTGGCTCAGGGAAGGAGAAGAGAGAAGGGAAAAAAGGAGAAAAGAGCGCACTTTGTTTTTCAGCGGTCCTAAAGAGACGGGAGTGCAGCAGAGAACCGCCATTCATTCTCGCCCTGGCCACAGCTTTAAAGGGCCATGTGGAACGACGCGACCATGGCTCTGGAATAGTGGAGCAACAGCGCCACCTACAGCATTAACACAGACACCACCCCTGGTGGGCGTTTTTTTTTTTTTCTTTTTCTCTTCTTTTAGGTGTTGCTGCTTTTTCTTTTTCTTTCCTTTCTTTTCCTTCTTCTCTCTCTCCTTTTACTTTTTTTATTAGTAGTAGAATTTCTTTTTTTTTCTTCTTTTATTTTCTCTCCCTTCTTCTCTCTCCTTGCTACCAACAATCAATTCTATAGTCATGAGAAGACAGAAGAATATGATACAGACACAGCTTCAGACAAACACCACCCCAGAGAAAGAGGCTGAAGGAATGGATATACACAGTCTTCCTGGAATAGAATTCAGAATAAAAGTCATAGCCATGCTGACGGATCTACAGAAAAATGTGCAAGAGCTGAGGGAGGAAGGGAGGGAAGTGAGGAAAGACAATGCAGAAATGAAACAAGCCATCGACGGGCTCAACAGCAGATTGAATCAGGTTCAAGACACGATCAAGGAATTGCAAGACAGGGACCAGGAATACAAAGAAGATGAGGCACAGAGAGAGAAAAGGATCTCTAAGAATGAAAGAATATTAAGAGAACTGTGTGACCAATCGAAACAGAGCAATATTCGCATTATAGGAGTACCAGAGGAAGAAGAGAGAGAAAAAGGGATAGAAAGTGTCTTTGAAGAAATAATTGCTGAAAACTTCCCCACGCTGGGGAAGGAAATAGCCTCACAGTTCACGGAAGCCCACAGATCACCCAACACAAGGGACCCAAGGAAGACAACACCAAGACACATAATAATCAGGATGGCAAAGATCAAAGATAAAGACAGAGTATTAAAGGCAGCTAGAGAGAGAAAAAATGTCACCTACAAAGGAAAACCCATCAGACTGTCATCAGACTTCTCAACAGAAACCTTGCAGGCCAGAAGACAATGGCATGATATATTTAACGTAATGAAAAAGAAGGGCCTCGAACCAAGAATATTATATCCAGCACGATTATCATTTAAATATGACGGAGGGATTAAACAATTTCAAGACAAAAGAAAGTTGAGAGAGTTTGCCTCCCATAAACCACCACTACAGGATATCTTAAATGGACTGCTCTAGAGGAAAACACCCCTAAGGCTAAAAAGATGTCACGAGAGAAAATAAAAACATAACAAAGAAAGCAGACCATCCAAATACTAACAAAGGCAAAGAATAAAACACCTAATATATAAAGAAAGGAGGAGGAAGAACAGGAAAGGAGAGATAAAGAAACATCAGATGGCGTTCACAATAACTTAACAGGAAAGTTAAGTTAGATTCTTAGATAGTAAAGAAGCAACCCTTGAACCTTTGGTAACCACGAATCTAAAGCCAGCAATGGCAATAAGTACATATCTATCAATAATCACCCTAAATGTAAACGGATTGAATGCACCAATCAAAAGACACCGAGTAACAGAGTGGAGAAAAAAGCAAGACCCATATATATGCTGCTTACAAGAGACCCACCTCAAACCCAAAGATATACACAGACTAAAAGTGAAGGGATGGAAAAAAATATTTCAAGCAAACAACAAAGAGAAAAAAGCAGGCGTTGCAGTACTTGTATCAGATAAAATAGACTTCAAAATGAAGAAAGTAGCAAGAGATAAAGACGGACATTATATAATGATAAAGGGCTCAGTCCAACAAGAAGATATAACCATTATAAATATATATGCACCCAACACAGGAGCATCAGCATATGTGAAACAAATACTAACAGAAGTGAAGGAGGAAATAGACAGCAATGCAATTATTTTAGAAGGCTTTAAAACGCCACTCACTCCAAAGGATAGATCAACCAGGCAGAGGATAAGTAAAGACACAGAGGCACTGAACAACACACTAGAACAGATGGACATAACAGATATCTACAGAACTCTGCACCCAAAAGCAGCAGGATACACATTCT
The DNA here is from genome assembly GCA_029783875.1 of Phataginus tricuspis. Classification (NCBI taxonomy): domain Eukaryota; kingdom Metazoa; phylum Chordata; class Mammalia; order Pholidota; family Manidae; genus Phataginus; species Phataginus tricuspis. The sequence goes on from JAQQAC010016209.1 coordinate 78,853,782, forward strand.
TCTCAAGTGCACATGGAACATTTTGCAGAATAGACCACATTCTAGGCCACAAAAAGAACCTCAGTAAATTCAAAAATATTGAAATTCTACCAACCAACTTCTCAGATCACAAAGGTATAAAACTAGAGATGAATTTTAGGAAGAAATCAAAAAGGCTCACAAATACATGGAGACTTAAAAACATTCTCCTAATGAATCAATGGGTTAATGACCAAATCAAAACAGAAATCAAAGAATACATGGAGACTAATGACAACAACAACACAAAGCCACAACTTCTGTGGGACACAGCAAAGGCAGTTCTAAGAGGAAAGTATATAGCAATCCAGGCTTATTTAAAGAAGGAAGAACACTCCCAAATGAACAGTCTAAAGACACAATTATTGAAATTGGAAAAAGAAGAACAAATGAGGCCCAAAGTCACCAGAAGGAGAGACATAATAAAGATCAGAGAAAAATAAATAAAATTGAGAAGAATAAAACAAAAGAAAAAATCAATGAAACCAAATGCTGGTTCTTTGAAAAAATAAACAAAATAGATAAACCCCTAGGCAGACTCATTAAGAGAAAAAGAGAATCCACACACATAAACAGAATCATAAATGAGAAAGGAAAAATAACGACGGACCCCACAGAAATACAAAGAATTATAAGAGAATATTACGAGCATCTATATGCCAACAAGCTCCAAAACCTAGAAGAAATGGACAACTTCTTAGAAAAATACAGCCTTCCAAGACTCACCAAGCAGGAAACAGAAAAACTAAACAGACCAATCACCAGCAACGAAATTGAATCGGTAATCAAAAAGTTACCCAAGAACAAAACCCCTGGACCTGACGGATTCACCTCTGAATTCTATCAGACATATAGAGAAGAAGTAACACCCATTCTCCTTAAAGTTTTTCAAAATATAGAAGAGGAGGGAATACTTCCAAACTCTTTCTATGAAGTCAGCATCACTCTAATACCAAAACCGGGCAAAGACCTCACTAAAAAAGAAAATTACAGACCAATATCCCTGATGAACGTAGATGCAAAAATACTCAACAAAATGTTAGCAAACCGATTTCAAAAATACATCAAGAGGATCATAGACCATGATCAAGTGGGATTCATCCAAGGGATGCAAGGATGGTACAACATTCGGAAATCCATCAACATCATCCATCACATCAATAAAAAGAAGAACAAAAACCACATGATCATCTCCATAGATGCCGAAAAAGCATTTGACAAAATTCAGCATCCATTCATGATTAAAACTCTCAACAGAATGTGTATAGATGGTATGTACCTCAACATCATAAAGGCTATATATGACAAACCCACAGCTAACATCATACTTAACAGCAAGAAGCTGAAAGCTTTTCATCTAAGATCGGGAACAAGACAGGGGTGCCGACTCTCTCCACTGTTATACAACATAGTGCTGGAGGTCCTAGCCACGGCAATCAGACAAAGCAAAGACATACAAGACATCCAGATTGGTAAAGAAGAAGTCAAATTGTCACTATTTGCAGATGAAATGATACTGTACATAAAAAACCCTAAAGACTCCACTCCAAAACTACTAGAACTAATATCTGAATTCAGCAAAGTTGCAGGATATAAAATTAACACACAGAAATCTGTTGCTTTCCTATACACTAATGATGAACTAACAGAAAGAGAAATCAGAAAAACAATTCAGTTCACAATTGCATCTAAAATGATAAAATACCTAGGAATAAACCTAACGAAGGAAGTGAAAGACCTGTACTCTGAAAACTACAAGACACTCCTAGGAGAAATTAAGGAAGACACTAACAAATGGAAATGCATCCCATGCTCTTGGCCAGGAAGAATAAATATTGTCAAAATGGCTATACTACCTAAAGCAATCTACAGATTCAATGCAATCCCTATCAAACTACCAACAGCTTTCTTCAATGAACTGGAACAAATAACTCAAAAATTCATATGGAACCACAAAAGACCCCGAATAGCCAAAGCAATTCTGAGAAGGAGGAATCAAACAGGGGGAATTACGCTCCCTGACTTCAAGCTCTACTACAAAGCCACAGTAATCAAGACAATTTGGTACTGGCACAAAAACAGACCCACAGACCAGTGGAACAGAATAGAAAATCCAAACATTAACCCAAACACCTACAGTCAATTAATATTTGATAAAGGAGCCCTGGATATACAATGGGGTGATGACAGCCTCTTCAGCAGCTGGTGTTGGAAAAACTGGACAGCTACATGTAAGAGAATGAAACTGGACTACTGTCGAACCCCATACACAAAGGTAAACTCAAGGTAGATCAAAGACCTGAATGTAAGTCATGAAACCATAAAACTCTTAGAAAAAAACATAGGCAAAAATCTCTTGGACATAAACATGAGTGACTTCTTCATGAACATATCCCCCCGGGCAAGGGAAACAAAAGCAAAAATGAACAGATGGGACTATATCAAGTTGAAAAGCTTCTGTACAGCAAAGGACACCATCAGTAGAACAAAAAGACATCCTACAGTATGGGAAAATATATTCATAAATGATGTATCTGATAAGGGGTTGACATCCAAAATATACAAAGAACTCAAGCACCTTAACAAACAAAAAACAAATAATCCAATTAAGAAATGGGCACAGGACATGAATAGACACTTCTCTAAAGAAGAAATTCAGATGGCCAATAGGCACATGAAAAGATGCTCCACATTGCTGATCATCAGAGAAATGCAGATTAAAACCACAATGAGATATCACCTCACACCAGTGAGGATGGCCAACATCCAAAACACAAACAACAACAAATGTTGGGGAGGATGTGGAGAAAAGGGAACCCTCCTACACTGCTGGTGGGAATGCAAATTCGTTCAGCCATTGTGGAAAGCAGTATGGAGGTTCCTCAAAAAACTCAAAATAGAAATACCATTTGCCCTGGGAATCCCACTCCTAGGAATTTAGCCTAAGAATGCAGTGACCCAGTTTCAAAAAGACAGATGCACCCCTATGTTTATTGCAGCACTATTTACAATAGCCAAGAAATTTAAACAACCTAAGAGTCCATCAGTAGATGAATGGATTAAGAAGATGTGGTACATATACACAATGGAATATTATTCAGCCATAAGAAAAAAACAAATCCTACCATTTGCAACAACATGGATGGAACTAGAGAGTATTATGCTCAGTGAAATAAGCCAAGCCAAAAAAGACAAGTATCAAATGATCTCACTCATATGTGGAATATAAGAACAAAGAAAAAAAAAAAACTGAAGGAACAAAACAGCAGCAGACTCACAGAACCCAAGAACGGACTAATAGTTACCAAAAGGAAAGGGACTGGGGAAGAAGGGCGGGAAGGGAGGGATAAGAGGGTAAAAGGGGCTTTACGATTAACAGACATTTTGTGGGGTAGCACGGGGAGGGCTGTACAACCCAGAGAAGATAAGTAGTGATTCTCATCTCAGTATGCTGATGGACAGTGACTGTAATAGGGTTGGTGGGGAGGACCTGATGAAGGGGGGAGTTTAATCAACATAATATTGCTCATGTAACTGTAGGTTAAAGATACCAAAATAAATTGTTAAAAAATAAATAAATAAATAAATAAATAAAATCGCATAATAATATGAAAAAAAAAAAAACCTTTCCAAAGAAAACTCCAGGGTGAATTGGCTACTGTGATAACTATTATAAAACACTTATGGAAGAAATAGTAGTAATTCTACACAAACCGTTCCAGAAAATTGAGGAAGGAGATATACTTCCCAACTCATTCTATAAGGTCAGTATTAACATGATATGAAAAACAGTCAAAGATATTACAAGAAAATAAAACTACAGACTAATATCCCTCTTGAGTACAGATGCAAAATTATCAACACAATTTTATCAAAACAAATCCAGCAATACAGAAAAATGGTAATACATCATTACTGAATGGGGCTCATCCCAGGAATGCAAAGATGGCTTAACATTAAAGGTCAATCAATGTGATTCACCACAGTAATACATTTTAAAAGAAAAAAAAATAGGATCATCTCAACAGATGCAGAGAAATCACTTGACAAAAGTCTAATATCTATTCCTGGTAAGGACTCTCAGGAAAGTAAAAGGAACTTACTCAACCTATTAAAGCATATCTACAAAAATTCTAGAGCTAACATCAATCTTAATGGTGGAAGACTGAGTACTTTCCCCCTAGGACCACTCTCACTACTCCTATTCAGCGTTGTGCTAAAAATCCTTCTCTGTTCAATCAAGTAAGAAAAGTAAATAAAAATCATTCAGTTTGGAAAAGATGGAGTAAATATGCCATTATTTGTGGACAATATGATCATCAATACAGAAAATTTGGTAAAATTTATACAAAAAGATAAAAGAGATTAGAACTATAAATGAGTTTTACACAGGTTGCAGAATACTAGAGCAATAACAAATTCAGTAATTCTATTGTATTTTTATGATAACAATAAGCAATCAGAAATTGAAATAAAATATTACCGTTTAAAATAGCATTAAATATATGAAATATTTAGGCTAAACCTGACAAAAACTGTAAAACACTTTGCACCCTGGAAATTGCAAAATATCAGAGAAATTTTAAGACCTAAATAAGTAGAGAAGTATACCTTTTTCTTAAGTCAGAAGACTCAATATTGTAATGACATTAGTTCTCAATATTGATTTACAGGTTAAATTACTATATTAGAGAGAAAATAAACCACAGCTAAATATATCAATATGAATAACTATTACAAAATAACATTCAGAAAGTGACATCACTAAAATGCCAAACTAGGAGGGTCTAAACTCTTCCCCATCGGTAAACAACCATAAACTGACAGAAAAATGTCTTATAGGATCTCTGGAAAACAGTTAAAGTTCTACAACAAACAAGCAAAACCTAATCAAGAAAAAGCCATATTCAAGGCAGTAGGAAATTTCACAACATATTTATTCACCATTGCCCTACACTGTTTCTGGTGGCTTGAAATGGTCTTACTCTGGAGGGGGTAGTTTCCCAGTTCTTGATCTCTCAAACCAGGAAGAGCAGAGCTTATTTACAACATTCTAATTGCTTTGGGGGCTGCCTGAATGACTGATTTCTGTCCTGCCTGTCTTGGAAATCAGATAGGAAAAGAGGTCTCATTGTTCTGGAAAGCTGCAGAGGGACTACAGACTCAGACTGGAGCAAGACATTATGGGTGGACACAAACAATAGGATGTATAAGGCAAGAGAGGAAGCTGGGGTGAGAATCTAGGAAATTAAGACTTTCAAAAGCACCTATGTATACACATTAGGATGGCTATTAAAAAAGAAAATAACAAGTATTGTGTGGCAAATGTGTGGAGAAACCAGAACCCTTGTGTATTGCCAGTGGGAATCTAAAATGGTGAATTGCTGTGGAAAACAGTATGATCGTGCCTCAAAGAAGTAAACAAAAGTAATCATATGATCCAGCAATTCCAATTCTACACATATATCTAAAATAATTGAAAGCAGGGACTTGAACAGATATTTGTACACCAATGTTCACAGCAGTATTATTCACAATAGCCAAAAGCTGAAATAATCCAAATATCCATTGATGAACAGATAAACAAAATATGATCTATACAAAGAAAGAAATATTATCCAGCCTTAAAAATGAAAAATATTATGATACATGCTACAACATGGATGTACTTTGAAGACATTATGGTAAATAAACAAGCTGGATGCAAAAAACAATAATACAAAGTTCCACTTATATGAGGTACCAAGAATAGTTAAGTTTATAGAGACAGAAAGTAGATTAGTTGGCACCAGGGACTGGAGGAAGAGAGTAATGAGCTGTTATTGTTTAGTGGATACAGAGTTTCAGTTTGGGATGATGAAAATGTTCTGGAGATGGATAGTGGTGATGGTTGCACAATGAGAATGTACTTAATGACACTGAATTTTACAATTAAAAGTGGTTAAAATGGTAAACTTTATGTTATGTGTGACTTACCACAATAAAAAAATTAAAACCATTGAATAGCAATATATCACATACTAAAACAAAAGAAGAAAATATTGAGAAAAAAACAGGTCACAGAAGAATGCATACATGCATACATGATGCTTCAACTTAACTTTATTAAGAATAAGCAATAAGAAAGAATATTTTATTTAGAAATACATGTATCATGGGTTAGGCTATAAAAAGATAAATATTAATTTAAAAAATTTAGGGAGTGGCTAACTCTGGAGAAAGGAAGTACAATGTGAAGGGGGCACATAATATCACTTCTAAGGGACTATTAAGATATTGTTTCTATGTGGTAAGTAGACAAATGTTTGCTTTTTATTATTCTTAACCTGTGCATATGTGTTTTATTCACATATATGTAATGTAGTTCACAATAAGAAGGTAGGGAGAAAGGAGGGAGGAATCATTAGTTCCTCAATGGGTAGGCGAGAGCCATATATTTGACTTCTAATATCACCCAATGTTGCCTAGCACAGGAAGAAAACACTTATTGAAGGTCTATCTCTAAAATCAAACATTAATAATTGATGTTTCCTTCAATTCTTTTTTTTTAACACCTTTCTTTGTAATTAAGGGAACACTATGCGTCAAAACTTAGCCAACATATAACTCACTTTACATACATTCCAAAATTGGAAGTAGTGATCTCAATATTTTACTAAAAAAGATATGTACTGCACTTAAATCAGAACATCTACATTATGTCCATTAGTCACTGATACTTGTTTTGGTTTTACCTTTTTCTCTGAAACACTAAGAATTTTTTTTCACTGAATGGAAAAAGATTAGGAAATATAGTTAAGGAAAAATATCAGCAAAAGCAAAAAGTTTAAATTTCTGTCTTGGGACTGCTTTAGACTTTGCCTGTGATGAAAGTTATTACCTAGAAAGTAGGTTTAACAGCATTTCTCTACTTCCATATAGATTGAATGGTTTAATAAATAATTGTAAAGGGTTTGCATGTACAATGAGTCTTTACTAATATATTAATGTTGATTTTTGGCATAATATAAATTCTTAGCTCTTGTTCCATTTTCTATAATCACCTTAGCCTTACCAACAACTTGGAAATGAATTGACAATTTACTATTTTAAAACCTACTTCTATTTCTCTGAAACTGGCATCATTTAACAAAACATAAAGAAAAAAACAATTTTAAACCATAGCTATGTAATCCTAGCTGAATTTTAGTGGATGTTTCTGAATCTGCAAAGCAAAAGGGAGTGACAGCAATGATAGTAGAATTTTTGCATGTAAATGAGATCTCCACCTTTTCATTATGTATAAGAGCTTTCTTCCACAATACAGAAACCTGAATTCATCTACTGCATTAAGTGAGGCTGCTGAGCAATAAAGCTTGCTGGTCCTCAGTAAAACAAACGACTTAACAACAATAAAAAATTGACAAAGTACGCAATTTTTTAATAAGATTTTAAAAACAATACTCTAGAGACTAATCCCATGTTTCCATGTAACAGAAATATTAATATTTCATACTTGAATAACATTTTAATTAGAAACTACTTCCACATTCTTCTCTCACTTCATCCTCAGAACAATTTTGCAAGTTTATATAGTTCACAGCTCATAAGATATCTTAGAGAAGTCATGTGGCTTGTCTGATATCACACTGTTAACTAACCAGAGCACCATATTTAAGGCCGAGATCTTTTTGATCCTTATAGTTATCTACCAGATTCCATACCCTGAAGGGCACAAGCCTGGGTACTTTGTATAGGAGAGAAACTGTAAGCTCATTCAGAGGAAGTGTTATAATGAGGACCTAGTTTGATTAGCCAGATGATGAGAACCGCCACTAGGTGTAATTGAACAATACTTGCTCTTGAATTCATTGAATGACTGGGATTTTGAGAAAAAAATCTTTGGCTTTGTAACCAAATATTAATAAGAATTTTAGAGAAGCAACTATTAGCAGCCTGATGATCTGCAAGAAGAAAAAAAATAATTAAAAACAACAAATTCCCTCCTCTTATAGGATCAGCTACCTGTCTTATAACTAAACAGTATTTAGTGTGTGTGAGTGCATACTTGTCTTTGTGTGTGTGTGTGTGTGTGTGTGTGTATGAAAGAGAGATATAAGAGAATTTTGTGTATAGTATCAATGTGTCATTTTATGATGCACATTATCATCTATCCATCCTCAACAAGAATGATCAACATAAGTATACTTAAACAAATAAACAATTTTCTAAAGATATATACTATTAGTAATGATATACAATCTCTATATTACGGTTTATGTGCTGAGAAAAGCACACTTCAAAATGGTATGTATTTAAGAATCAGTCAGTCAGAAATATCCAAACACCTCATATATCTTTCATTTCTAGCCTTAAAAAAATTGTTCCCTAGGAAAAATTACATCCAGTAATTCAACATCAACAGTAGTACTGGAGATAGAGCTTCTATTTTTATTTGAATAACTTTGACTATGGTTGAGAGCAGAAACATATTATTTTATTTGGCCAGCATTAAAAGGCCAAAACAGCTTTTTAAATTTGTATTTCTGTTGCTTTTGTGTTTTTTTTTCCTCTTGGGTAGTCGTGTTTCTTTGGGAAAACTGAAGGAAACTCAAGAGAAACATTCCATAAAAACATGGGAAAGTAATCAGATTCAGACATTATTGCTAAAAGGCAGAAAGAAATGCATGTACATACACATATATGTATCTTCACAGAAAATTCTCAGCATTAAAAGCAAATATATATGATTTGGGAGAATAAAATGAGATACTACTGACTTCATAGATGAAACAATGGTTATTAAAGGATATTCTTGCCCATTTTCTGGTTCTGCATGTAAGGTTCTTGGAAGTCACCACTTCAACCTAAGAAGTAAAAAGCTGAACAGACTGAAATATCAATAATTGTCCTTGTATCCCTAAGACAGGGGATGACACAAGGCAAATCACTGCCTCCAATATTGGAGAGACCTGTAAGTGAATATAAGGAGTCACCTCTTACCAGAGTAGACTCCAGATTAGAAACCACCACAGGAACCCATGTTGGGGTAGGAAAACCTGAACTATAATTGACAAACCTCTGGAGGCTCAGTGTTCACAATTCAGAGAGCTAAAAATTACAAGGAGACTTAGTCATAAGGGTCACCTACAATATTGTGAGATTTACCAATAGGAGGTTGACCATACTGCTGCTGTAAATATTGCAGAAAAATATCCCTTTGCTTCCAGCAGAGGGAGGGGGAAAAAATGACTCTTTTGAAAGATATAGAAAACTTTATTTTCATTAACAAGATTTGCTTTTCTGGAAAGAGTTAACAAAAGCCTAACCTCTGGGATTATCACAGATTAACTTGGGAGAATAAAACACTCAACTCTAGCTAATTCTATCTGTCCATGTGGGAGAAAGTAAATGTCCAACTACAGCCCACTCTAGCCATGTTAATGTGCCACATTACTGAAGAGGCAAAATAAAAGAGAAACTCTTGTAAAGATCATCGTATAGAGGCATAGGCTCACTAATCACAGAACCATAGAACACTTCCATTCCTCCCACACAACACTACATTACTAAGGTCTCTTTAGAGCAATTCCTTGTACCCAATACATCATGCCTAGCTATCAAGAACAAATTACAAGGTATATCAAAAGGCAAAAAAAAACAAAAGCCACACAATTTGAAGAGATAGAGCAAGCATCAGAACCAGACATATCAAGATGTTGGAATTATCAGACAGCAAATTTAAAACAACTATGATTGATATACTAGGGGCTCTAATGGATGAAGTAGAATGCAAGAAGAGATAGGCTATGTAAGCAGAAAGATAAAAATCCTAAAAAAGAATCAAAAAGAAATGCTAGAGATAAAAAATGCTGCAACAGAAATGGAGAGTACCTTTGATGAACTTATTAGTAGACTAGACATAGGTGAGGAAAGAACATCTGAGCTTGACAGCATCTCAAAACTTCCAAAACTGAAAAGTAAAGAGAACAAAGACTGAAAAAGTGACAGAATATTCAAGTACTGTAGGATAACTACAAAAGGTATTAACATACTTAAAATGAAGATACCAGAAAAAGAAAGAAAGAAGAGAAAAAATATTGAAAAAATAATGAATGAGAAATTCCCCCAAATTAATGCCAGACACCAACCACAGTGGCAGTAAGCTCATGAACACCAAGCAGGACAAATGCTAAAATAACTAGACTTAGGCATATTATTTTCAAACAATAGAAAATCAAATAATAAAGGAAAAACCCTGAAAGAAGCCAGAAGAAGGAGCAACTAAAGTGTAGAAGAAAAAAGATAAGAATTATGTCTGACTTCTCAGAAACCATGGAACCAAGAAGATAGTTGAGTGAAATATTTTAATTGTTGAGAGTAAAATCAACACCAACTTAGAAGTCTATACTGTCTTATTCTTCAAAAATTAAGAAGAAATAGACTTTCTTAGACCAACAAAAAATTAGGCAATATTTTGCCAGTAGAACTGCCTTGCAAGAAATATTAAAAGAAGTTTTTTAGAGATAAGGAAAATATTATATGTCAGAAACTCAGATCTTGACAAAATATGGAAGTGCATCAAAGAAGGAAAAAATGGGATAAAATAAGACATTTATTTTTAGTCTTAATTCATCTAACAATAGTTTGTTCAAAATAATGATACCACACAATGTATTCAATTATACATGCTTGTATATGCTTATATATATATAGGTGGAATGAATGATAGCATTGACACAAGGGACAGGAGGGCGGAATTAGAATAATTTTGTTATTATAATATACTCATACTACCATAAAGTGGTATATGGTTATTTGAAAGTAGAATTGAATTAGCGGTAAAGGAAACTGTATATTGAAAACTGTAGGACAACTACTAAAATAAGCAACAAATGTATAATTGATATACTAAGAAAGGACAGAAATAGGAATCATTGAAAATAATTAAAACCACAAAAGACAGGAAAAGAATAGGGATGAAAGTAGGAATAAAGAACAGGGACAAAAAAGAGAAAACAATAATGAATATAGCAGATATTAGTCCAACAATATTAATATTCACTTTAAAAATTAATGGTCAAGATTAAAGATAGCAGTGTGAAAGGTGATACAGAGGCCTCCTCCCAAAACCACACATAATATGAAAATATAGTTAATACAACCAATCCTAAAACAGCAACAGGAAAGAAGACTGCACTAGACTGCACACACCTGGAGAAAAGAACAGACCTCACAGAACAGGGTAAAATACCAAAGCCATGATTTGGCAGTACCCAAGCCCTTCCCCCACCCCAGATCACCAGTGGGAGAAAGAGAAATGGAGTGGGGAGGGGATGGAATCCTAGGATTGCTGGAAACCCAGCCCTGCAGATCTGCTCTGGGAGCACGAATCTACATTGCATGGTGCTCTGGAGATTAGTGGGATTGGAAAGCTAAGACAGGCAGAATACTTGGAGAGACTTGTGGAAAACAGGGATACACATCTGGCTTCTCTGGGACAAAAGAAAAGTAGGCAGTCTGAGAGACTTCTTAACAATGAGAGGGCTGCTAAAGGGGCAAGGATTGTACAGAGCTTGATGCTCAGGAGAAAGGACAAGTGGACAAAATTGTCCAGGCACACTCTGCCCAGCAGGTTGGGAAGTTTCAGGAGCTTCAGGGACTCCATCACCCTGGCTGGATAGGCAGCTCCAAGGCTCTCCATATTTATAGGCAGCCCACTGTGCCATCCTCCTGGATGGCACTGGCTTGCAAACCAGCAACCCCTGCCCTGGTGTCAGGCCAGCCAGAGGGAGGCCCCTCCTACAGCAGCTACAAACACAAAACACAGGGGCTTACGCATGTGCACTTGGCCTGCTGGTTCTGGCAGTGGAGACAGGCACAGCAGCCAGGAAGCAGGAAACAGCTCTTTCCTCCCCCCAGGCAATAGCACCACTTCCCTGTGACCCACAACATTGCTCCAGGGGCTGAGCAGCTCCAGAGAGTAGAGCTTCTTGGCACTGGAGGGCACCATATACAAATATGAAACATCAAAGGAACCTGGTTCAAACCAAAATCCCACATACACCAGAAAAAAGGGCCATCAATCTTCCTGAAAGAGATTTCAAAATAAAAATCATAAACATGCTCATGGAGGTAGAGAAAAATATTCAAGAACTCGTGGTAGAAATTAGGACTGGTATTCAATCATTAAGAATACAATATCTGTAATGAAAAATACAATGGAGGGTTTTAAAAGTAGATTAGCTATAGTAGAGGAGATGGTAAGTGGAATAGAAATTAGAGAATAGGAATACAAAGAAGCTGAGGCACAGAGAAAAAAAAGGATCTCTAAGAATGAAACAATATTGAGAGAACTGTGTGACCAATCCAAGCAGAACAATATTTGCATTATAGGGGTAGCAGAAGAAGAAGAGAGAGAAAAGGGGATAGAAAGTGTCTTTGAAGAGGTAATTTATGAAAACTTCCCCAATATGGGGAAGGAGATAGTCTTTCAGGCCGTGGAGGTGCACAGATCTCCCAACACAAGGGACCTAAAGAAGACAACACCAAGACATATGATAATTAAAAAGGCAAAGATGAAGAATAAGGACAGAATATTAAAAGCAGCCAGAGAGAAGAAATATCGCCTATAAAGGAAAACCCATCAGGCTATCATCAGACTTCTCAACTGAAACTTTACAGGCAGAAGGGAGTGGCATGATATAGGCAATGCACTGAAACAGAAGGGGTTCCAAACAAGACTACTCTACCCAGCAATATTATCATTTAAATTTGAAGGACAAATTAAACAATTTCCAGATAAACAAAAGCTGAGAGAATTTACCTCCCACAAACCGTCTCTACAGTGTATTTTGGAGGGACTGCTCTAGATAGAAGTGTTTCTAAGGCTAACTAGCTGTCACCAAAGGAAATAAAACCACAGTAAAAAAGTAGAACAATTAATTACTAAGCAGATGCAAAATCAAGTCAACTACCCCCAAGTCAGTCAAGAGAGAGACAAGGAGTACAGAATATGATACCTAATATATAAAGAATGGAGGAGGAAAAAAAGAACCTTTAGATTGTGTTTATTATAGCATACTAAGTGAGTTAAATTAGACTGTTAGATAGTAAGGAACTTACCCTTGAGTCTTTGGTAACCACAAATCTAAAGCCTGCAATGGCAATAAGTATGTACCTATTGATAATCACCCTAAATGTAAATGGTCTGAATGCACCAATCAAAAGACATAGAGTCACTGAATGGATAAAAAAAAAAGACCCATCTATATGCTGCCTAAAAGAGACTCACTTCAAACCCAAGACTTACACAGACTGAAGGTAAAGGGATGGAAAAAGACATTTCATGCAACTAATAGGGAGGAAAAAGCAGGCATTGCACTACTTGTATCAGACAAAATAGACTTCAAATCAAAGAAAGTAACAAGAGACAAAGAAAGACATTACATAATGATAAAGGGGGAAGTACAACAAGAGGATATAACCATTATAAATATCTCTGCTCCCAACACAGGAGCACCTGCATATGTGAAACAAATACTAACAGGAGTAAAGGGAGAAATAGAATGTAATGCATTCATTTTAGGAGACTTCAACACACTACTCACTCCAAAGGACACATCAACCAGACGGAAAATAAGTAAGGAGACAAAGGCACAGCACAACACATTAGAACAGATGAACCTAACAGACATCTACAGAACACTCTACTCAAAGGCATCAGGATACACATTCTTCTCAAGTGCACATGGAACATTTTCAAGAATAGATCATATATTAGGCCATAAAAAAGAGCCTCAGAAAATTCAAAAAGATTGAAATTGTACCAACCAGCTTATCAGACCACAAAGGTATGTAACTACAAATAAATCATGCAAAGAAAATGATAAAGCCCACAAACACATGGAGGCTTAACAACATGCTCCTAAAGAATCAACACATCAATGATCAAATAAAAACAGACACCAAGCAATATATGGATACAAAAGACATCAAGCAATATATGGAGGCAAATGACAACAATAACTCAACACTGCAAAATCTATGGGATGCAGCAAAGGCTGTGCTAAGAGGGAAGTATATTGAAATACAGACCTACCTTAGGAAATGAGGCCCAAAGTCAGTAGAAGGAGGGACATAATAAAGATTAGAGCATAAATAAATTAAATTGAGAAGAATAAAACAATAGAAAGAATCAATGAATGCAGGAGCTGGTTCTTTGAGAAAATAAGCAAAATAGATTTACCCCTAGCTAGACTTATCAAGAAAAAAAAAGAGTCTACATACATAAACAGAATCAGAAATGAGAAAGGAAAAATCACTACGGACACGACAGAAATACAGAGAATTATTAGAGAATACTATGAAAAATTATATCCTAACAAACTGGATAGCCTAGAAGAAATGGCAACTTTCTAGAAAAATACAATCTTCTAAGGCTGACACAGGAAGAAACAGAAAATTTGAACAGACCAGTTACCAGAAACAAAACTGAACTGGTAATCAAAAAATGGCTTCAGTGCTGAATTTTATCACACATTTAGTGAAGACCTAATACCCATCCTCCTTAAGGTTTTCCAAAAAGTAGAAGAGAGGGAATACTTCCAAACTCATTCTATGAGGCCAGCATCACTCTAATACCAAAACCAGGCAAAGACACCACAAAAAAAGAAAATTTCAGACCAATATCCCTCCCTGATGAACATAGATGCAAAAATACTCAACAAAATATTCACAAACCGAATTCAAAAATACATCAAGAGGATCATACACCATGATCAAGTGGGATTCATCCCAGGGATGCAAGGATGGTACAACATTCGAAAATCCATCATCACCCACCACATCAACAAAAAGAAGAACAAAAACCACATGATCATCTCCATAGTTGCTGAAAAAGCATTTGACAAAATGCAACACCCATTCATGATAAAAACTCTTAACAAAATGGGTATAGAGGGAAAGTACCATAACATAATAAAGGCCATATATGACAAACCCACTGCCAACATCATACTTAATAGCAAGAAGCTGAAAGCTTTTCCTCTAAGATTGGGAACAAGACAAGGATACTTTTTCATGACCATATTTCCTCGGGCAAGGGAAGTAAAAGCAAAAATGACAAATGGGACTACATCAAGCTAAAAAGCTTCTGCACAGCAAAGGACACCATCAGCAGAACAAAAAGGCATCCTACAGTATGGGAGAATATATTTGTTAATGACATATCCAACTAGGGGTTAACATCCAGAATATAAAGAACTCACATGCCTCAACACCCAAAAACCAAATAACACAATTAAAAAATGGGTGGAGGATATGAACAGACAATTCTCCAAAGAAGAAATTCAGATGACCAACAGGCACATGAAAAGATGCTCCACATCACTAATTATCTGGGAAATGCAATATAAAACCACAATGAGCTATCACCTCACACCAATTAAGATGGCCAACATCAGAAAGACTAGGGACAACAAATGCTGGTGAGGATGCGGAGAAAGGCGAACCTTCCTACACTGCTGGTGGGAATGTAAAGTAGTTCAATCGTTGTGGAAAGCAATATGGAGCTTCCTTGAAAAGTAAAAATAGAAATACCATTTGACCCAGGAATCCCACTTCTAGGAATTTACCCAAAGAAAGCAACATCTCAGATTCAAAAAGACACATGCACCCCTATGTTTATCGCAGCATTATTTACAATAGCCAAGAAATGGAAGCAACCTAAGTGTCCATCAGTAGAAGAATGGATAAAGAGATGGTACATATACACAATGGAATACTATTCAGCCATAAGAAAGAAACAAATCCTACCATTTGCAACATCATGGATGGAGCTAGAGGGTATTATGCTCAGTGAAATAAGTCAGGCAGAGAAAGACAAACACCAAATGATTTTCCTTTTTTGTGGAGTATAACAATGAAGCAAAACTGAAGGAACAAAACAGCAGCTGACTCACAGACTCCAAGAAGGTACTAGAGGTTACCAAAGGGGAGGGGTGTGGGAGGGAGTGTGGAGAGGGAGGGAGAAGGGGATTGAGTGGTATTATGATTAGTTCACATGGTGTGGTGGGGGTCATGGGGAAGACAGTGATGCACAGAGAAGAGAAGTAGTGACTTTGTGGCATCTTACTACACTGATGGACAGTGACTACAATGGGGTATGGGGGGACTACATAAAATGGGTGAATGTAGTAACCACACTGTTTTTCTTGTGAAACCTTCATAAGGGTATATATCAATGACACATTAATAAAAAGTTAATGGTCTAAGTGCACCAATTAAAAGACAGAAATTATCAGAGTAAATCAAAACACAAGACCCAACTATAGGCTGTCTTATTAAATATAAGGATATATTAATTATAAAGACACATATAGATCAAAGTAAATAGATGAAGGAAAATATATTATGACAGCACTTATTGAAATAAACCAGGAGTAGTATATGAATTTCAGACAGAGTAGACATCAGAGAAAGGAAATTATCAAGAAATAAGAACATTACATAATTATAAAGGGGTCACTTCTATAAGAAGGCATAACAATCCTTAACGCGTAGGTACCCAGTGACAAAGCATCAAGTTATCTGAGACAACAACTAATAGAATTTTAAAGAGAAATAGATGAATCCACTATTATAGTTGGAGTCATCAACAGTCCTCTATTACAAATGGACAAATAAAGAAAGAGGAAAACCAGTAGGGACGTAGTTGAACTGAACACCATCAACCAACTGGTATCTATATACAAATGATATCTATATACAACTTCATCCAATAAGAGAAAAAAAAATTTTAAGTTCACATGGAACATTCACCAGGACAGACCACATTCTAGGCCATGAAACAAACCTCAAAAATTTTAAAGACTAGAAATAATACAATGTTTGTTCTAAGGTCACAGTGGAATTACACTAGAAATCCTTAATAGAAAGATAACTGGAAAATCCCCAAATTCATAGAGGTTAAATAACACCCTTCTAAATAGCACATGTGGCAAAGAAGAAATGTCAAGAAAACTTTAAAAATATTTTTAATTAAATGAAAATTATGACACAATTTATCAAATTTGTGAAATTGGTGAAAGTAGTGCTTAGTGGGAAATTTATAGTACTGAATGCATATACTAGAAAAAAGAAATATGTAAAATCAATAGTGTAAGTTGCCATTTTAGGAAATTAGAAAAATATAACCAAATCAAATCTAAAGTAAGCAGAAGGAAAGAATAATAAGAATTAGAATAGAAATCAAAGAAATCATAACAAAAATTCCATAGAAAAATCGATGAAACCAAAAACTGGTTCTTTGAGAACACCAATAAAATCAGTAAATCTCTAGCTAGGTTAATAAGAAAAAAGACAGAGGGCACAAATTACTAATATCATAAATGAAAGAAGGGCCATCATTTTGGATACCATGGACACTAAAAGGATAATAAAGGAACACTATGACAACTTTATTCCCACAAATTTGATAATCTGGAATGAAATCGACCAATTGCTTGAAAGACACAATTTGTCAAAAGTTTTGCCAGAACTCACACAAAAAAAATAGACAATCTAATAGGCCTGCATTTATTAAAGAAAGCAAATCAATAATTAATAACCTTTCAAAACAGAAAGCACCAGGCCTACATGGATTCATTTGTGAATTCTCCCTAACATTTAAGGAAAACATGCCAATCCTCTATGATCTCTTTCAGATGGTAGAAGCAGGGGGACTACTTCTTAACTCATTTTATGAGGCAAGAATTACCCTACTACTAAAACTAGAAAAAGACACTACAAGAAAAGAGTAATATAGAATGATATTTCTCATGAATATAGATGCAAAAATCTTCAATATAATATCATCAAATCAAATCTAACAATATGGAAAAAGAATTGTAGAACATGGCTTATTGAGGATTACCCCAGGTATGAAAGTCTTGTTCAACATTTGAAAATCAATTAATGTGATCCATCAGCAACAAGCTACAGAAGAAAAAGCACATGATTATATCAACAGGTGCAGAAAAAGCATTTGATGAAATCCAAAATCATTCACGTTAAAAACTCTCAGTAAACTGAGAGAGGGGACTTCCTCAACTTGATCAAGAATATTGACAAAAACATATAGCTAATATCATATTTAATGGTAAGAGACTAGCAGCTTTCCCACTAAGATCAGGAACAAGGCAAGGATTATCCTCTTTCACCACCCCTTTTCAATATTGTATTGGGAGTCTTAGCTAAGCAATAAAGCAACAAAAAAAAATAAAAGATATGTGTATTGGGAAGGAAGATATGAAATTATATTTGCCAGTGACATCATCTATGTAGAAAATCTGAATAGGCAAAAAAAAATAACCTACTAAAACTAATATGCAATTATATAAGTCTGAAGAATAGAAGTTTAATATACAAGTCATTCGCTTTCCTATACACTACAATGAACAAATAGAATTTGAAATTTAAAACAATACCATTTACATTAGTACCTCAAAAATTATATACTTACTTATAAATGTAAAAAATGTACATGATATATATGAGGAACACTATCAAACTCAGATTAATGAAATCAAAAAAGAACTAAATGAAAGGAGAGATATTCCATGCTTTTGGATAGGAATATGCAATATTGTCAAAATGTCAATTCTTCCCAACTTGACTTAGATTCAGTGCAATCCTAACTGAAATCCCACTGAGTGATTTTGTGGCTATGAACCAACTGATTCTAAAATTTGTATGGAAAAACAAAAGGCCCAGAATAGTTAGCACATTGAAGAAGAAGAAAAGAGTTGAAGGACTGACCCTATTCTACTTCAAGATTTACCTATAAAACTGCAGTAATCAACATAGTGCAGTTTTGGCAAAAGAGTAGACAAATAGATGAATGGAAAAAAACAGTGAAGAAATAAACCCACATAAATATAGTCAACTGATCTTTGAGTAAAGGCAATACAATGGAGCCAAGATAATCTTTTCAACAATTCGTGCTGGAAGAACTGGACATCCACATGCATAAGAAGGAGTAAGCACAGACCTTTACCTCTCACAAATGTTAACTCAAAATAAATCATAGACCTAAAGTTAAGACACAAAGGTACAAAACTCTAGAAAATAACATAGGAGAAAATCTAAGTGACCTTGGATATGATGATGACTTTTTAGATAGTACTAAAGGTATGATCCATGAAAGAAATAATGGGTAAGTTGGATGTCATTAAAATTTTAAACTTCTGCTCTGCAAAAGCAATATAAAGAGAAATAGAAGACAAGGCACAGGCTGGGAGAAGGTATTTGCAAAAGATACATTTGATAAAGGGCTGTTATGCAAAATATTAAAATGACTGTTAAAAGTCAATATTGAGGAAACAAACACCCTGATTAAATAATGGGCCAAAGACCTTGACAGACACTGCAAAGAAGAAATAGAAATGAAAAAGAGCATTTAAAAATATTCCCCACATCATATGTCACCAAAGAAATGGAAATTATATTAACAATGAGACACCATTATGCACCTATTAGAATGGCCAGAATCTGAATGCTGACTACGCCAAATGCTAGTGAAGATGTGGAGCAATGGGAATAGCTGGCAGGAATGCATGTTGTACATTCACTGTACCATTCATTGCTGACGTGAATACATAATAATACAACCACTTTGGAATATAGTTTGGCAGTTTCTTACAAAGCTAAACAAACCCTTATCAGACAATCTAGTCATCATGCTCCTTGGCATTTACCCAAAGGAATTGAAAACAAAAATACACACGTGGATGTTTATAGCAGCTTTATTCATAATTGTCAAAACTTGGAAGCAACCAAGATGTCCTTCCAGAGATGAATAGATAAATAAACTGTGGTACATCCAGACATGGAATACTATTTAATGCTAAAAAGAAATGAGCTTTCAAGTCATGAAAAAACATAAAAGAATCTTAAATATATATAACTAAGTGAACAAAGCCAGTCTGAAAGGGTTACATATTATATGATTGCAGCTATAGGATATTGTGGAAACAGCAAAACTGAAGAAAATAAAAAGATCAGTGATTTCTAGGGTTTGAAGTGGCAGGATGCATAGGTAGAGCACAGAGAATTTTTAGGGCAATAAAAGTGCTCTATATTTTAACATAATGATAGACACATGCTATTATATATATATATTCAAACCCATAGAATGCACAAGAAGAAGAGTGAACTACACTATAAACTTTGGACTTTGGGTTGATGCCGGGGTTCTTGTTTGTGGAGTTGAAGAATGAACTTCACGATCTAGCAAGGTAGGAGATTTACAGAGCAAGTTTTATTCAGGATAAGAGAAAGTATGGAACGCCCCACAGGTGCAAGGCTGCCACTTGGGGTCTCGATGCCTAGGGTTTTGTGCTTGCTGCAGCGGGAGTTTCCTATAGGTTCAGCCAGAATGCTAGTTATGTTTTAACCTATGTCTATTGTAAACTAATGGGCCCAAGTGACTATGGTCAGCAAGCTGTTCCATATCACTGGGTCCCAGTGGGGGGTACATGTTACATTGTTTCAACCTCAAACACCCTGTTCTTGCTCTACATTCCTGAAGCCTCAGTATCACTGTGTCCTTTTCCAGGGCCTACATTGTACTCTAAATGGTCAGGGGTTACTCCCTGCTGCCTCCTTATCTCGTTCCCTCCTCTACAGATGGAGCCCTAACTGCTGTTAAGGCACTGCGTGATGACAACTCTAAGTACTTTAGGCTGAGACCGGGCAAAGTGAAGTGTACAGTCAGGTCTCCATCACTGGCTGATCTAAGTGGCCTCGGAAAATGGACATTTCCATCCTGGGCTCCATTTCCATCACCATTTGTAGTCTTATGGCTTCTAGGCAAGATAGAACACATTTTGTTATTAGGTTAAGCAAACAGGGTCAAATATTAGTATAAGATTAATAATGGGCCATATAAGTAGGATAGATTTCCACCAAAAGGATTTAGAAAACCAGTTCCATATTGTACTGGTGCATGGGAGCTCCAGATCTGACATAGCTTGGACCTATTGAGGATGGCTTTTAATTCTGCCAGCTGGGCCCTTGTGCCCCATGGAAGTGGCTGGCAGGAATACTTGATAGTATTCCACAGAGTGACAGCTGCATAGCTGACCTTCCTCTGGCCCTGCTCAATAAATGAGCTGCCATCTGTGAAAAGGATAAACTCTGGGTTTTCTAAGGGGGTGTCTTTCAGGTCTTCTCTGGTGGAATACTTTAGGGCAAGGACCTATTGGCAGTCATGCTCAGGTCCCTTGCTCATGGATTCAAGGAGAAAAGTGGCTGGGTTCAGGGTGGAGCATGTCCGCAGCTGGGTTACAGGGCCCTCAAGGAGGAGTGACTGATATTTTAGTAGCCCACCATCTGACAACCACACGTCCCTCTGGGTGTTCAATAAGCTGGTGATATGGGGTGCATGCACTATCAAGTCTCTTCCCAGGGTCAGTTTTGTGGCTTCAGGCATTAGAAGGGTAACAGCTGCCACAGATCACAGACAGTGTGGCCAGCTTTTAGCTACTGGGTCGAGTTCCTTGCTTAGATAGGCTATGGGCTGCTGCATTTTTCAAGACTGAGTTAGTACTCCCAGTACAATTCCTGATCTCTCAGTAACAAACAAGTTAAACTGGTCTCCAGTGGGCAAGCTTAAGGCGGGGGCCTGGAGCAGGGCTTTCTTTAAAGTCTCATAAGCTCTAATGGCATCAGGTTCCCATTGGAGTTTTATGGTGCCTTCCCTTTGGGCTTTTTTTAAGGAATAGTAGAGGGGTCGGGCTAATTCTCCATCTGTGTGGCTCCTGTATTGAGGAAGAAATTGGTGGTGTGGCCTCCTACAGAGAGAATCACCGGGGCTCCTATGGAGTAATGATGGTGACAGGAGCCAGCATGGGTAGCCTAGGCCCCTTCAGTCCTGACCACATTGTTGCAAGTCTGATCCCAGTTGCCTACGCCTCTGAGGGCAGTCCAGCTCCCAGTGGTCTCCCTGACAGAGCAGACTGGGCTTTGGTGGTTTTCAGTGCCCAAGCTTAGGGCATTCTAACCTAAAATTCCCGTTCCCACCACAGAGGAAACAAGTCTTGGGCCCAGTCCCTTGGGATGGTCTCGCTTTCTCAAACCTCAGAGGCCCAAAATTAACTTTCTGCAAGGCCATCATGAATGCCTCTGTCTTTTGCTTTTCTCTCCTGTCCCTTCTGTCCCAATCCTTCCTCTCCTCCTCATCTCTATTTTAGAAAATGATGTGATGACTCTCAGGAGGCTCCCCAGATTTTGCTCTGGGCCAAGCACCAATCTCTGCAACTTCTTCCTGATATCTGGGGCTGACTGAGTGATGAATTTATCCTTAAGAAAAATTTGGCCCTCTGGGGACTCTGGGGACATACAGGTATGTTTCACTAATGCCTCCCTGGGTCATTCCAGAAAGGCTGATGGCTCTCTTTTTCTTCCTGTATCACTACTGATAATTTAGAATAATTTGGGGGTTTTACTCATGCTCTTTTTAGCCCTTCCAGGATACAGGTTATAAAATGGTTCCAGTGCCAGTTATCGGTCATCTGCATCTTGGCCCCACTCTGGGTCAGTGAATGGCACTGCCTGACAGCCAGTGGGGACTCGGGTTAGTTCCTCTGGAGGGTTGCCACTCGCATTTACAGTGTACCATTTGTCTCCAAACTCTAGGGCTCTCTGACCACTTTTCTTTTCTCCCCTGCAAGAAGGGTTTGATTTAATATAAGCATAGCATCCTTCCAGGCCAGTTCAAATGTCAAGATAAGACCTTGGAAGGCTTCTATGTACTTGTCTGGGTCATCTGAAAACTTACCCAGGTCCTGTTTAGTTTGCTTCAGGTCTTGGAAGGAGAAGGGGACATGGACCTGAACTGGTCCCCATTCTCCATTGGTTACTTCTTGTAGGGGCAATAAGGATGGATATACCTGTTTTTTTACCCCCTGGGGACCCTGGTGGGGCAATTGACTCAACAGCGCTTGGGTAATTGTTCTATGATCTGACTTTTGGGGGTCTTGGCAAGTGGATCTGGACCCCCATAGGGCGGGCATGGTGGGGCCAATGGGGAGATGTTAGTGTTTAGAGTAGGGTCAGGAATTAATCCACATTTTTGGCATATTCTTTTATTTTTCCTAAGGGCAAAGAAGGCCTGTACATATGGGACTTCTGATTATTTCCCTTCCTGGCAGCAAAATAAATCTAGCTGCATGATCTTATTGTATTGAATACTTCCGTCAGTGGGCCAAGCCTCTCCATTAGAGAGTTTATATTGAGGCCAGGCTTGTGGATAAGGTGCTTCTTCTTCAGGGTCTGGGGATCAAATTGCTCCCAGTTCTTCAGAATGCACGCCAGCCGCGTGTCTGGCTTTAAACTTGAAGAGGAAGCTCACATCTGGAAAAGAAAACAGGAAAAGGTGTCCAGCACATGACCTGAGGCTTCATACCAGGGCATCCCCATGCAGATGGGAGGTTGAGGGAACAGCGATAATCTGCCCCCTCTGGCCTGCTGGACTTAATCGCTCCTTACCAGCATGGCCCATACCTTGATTTACCTCTTGCCTTCCCACTAAGCAAGGGTAGTTTCAGAGCTCTGGTTATAGTGGGACCTCACCAGTGTGCTCTTACTCTGCTCCTTCTGGGAGTTCTGATCTGGACCCTAGTTTCCTCTGCATGGGCCTTAGCACAGTACACTCAGGCACAGAATGTGTGATAGATTTCCTCAGTGCACCATTCAAATAGCCTCCTCACGCATAGTTCAACAAGGGAAGAAGGGGATTTGTTTTTCCTCACCCTGAAATTTGTTGGGGCTAATGCCCTTTGAATTTCAGGAGACTCTCAACCATAGCATAGGGTCATCCCTTGAGAGGCCTCTGCCCATCCAATCCAAGAGAATTAAGTTCAGGGGCTATGTGACGTGTCTGTGACGTGTCTCTGCCAAAGAAGAGGTTGGTATGAGTCACAAGCCTGTTCCACTTCCACGGGGCTGCAGAAAAGGAAATGTCGTAGCCCAGAAGGATTACCTCCTAGGAAGAGAGGTTAGCAGGATAGAACCATGGCCAGAATTTAAACAGGCCGTTCGGATTCCAAGGACAATACTTATAAGAGTATGGACCTATAAGTTTGAGAGGGTTTCCTGCCATTAGACTGGAATCACCCTCCTTGAGCAGTCTTACAGTAAGGTGGGCCTTGTGAGTGAGGGATCTCAAAATTTGGGGACTTTTATGAGGGGCTGTCTTCTCTTTTTCCATGCCTCTGCAAGGAATATGGAGGAACAGAGTCGCTGATATATCTCCCTGACACAAAGCACAAAGGCTTTCCTCATACATATCTCAGCTAGGGGCTGTGGCTTTTTTATGTGTTGTGCTCAGATTTCAGCTTGGTCACAGGCCAGTTCAATGATGCCAGAAAATGCCTCTAGAGTGTGAAAGGGATGAGGCATCTTGAGTCCTATGCCTGTCCTATCTAGGAGGATTAAATGTGTAGCCTGTGTAAGGTCCAAAAGCCAGATAAGGGCCTGAATATGGGGTCCACCTCACAATCCTCATTCACACGACACAGGAGAAAGTGGCACAATTCCAAAAGGACCGCCTGGAATGAAGAGCAGGGGAACTCTTCCCAAGGCCAGAGATAGAAGTCAGACAGAGGCTGCCAAGGACAACTGTGAGGGAGGGAGTTGGTACTCTTAAACACTAGTTCCTACCACTACCTGGGAATTATGCTGCTAGTCACCCACTGTAGGAAATCACATTTATGATATAGAGAAAAAGAGTGCAGTGTTAAAGTCAGGAGTAAAAGTGAAGCGTGGATCTCCTAACTCGTGGCAGTGAGCATCGGGCTCTGGGAAATTGATGGAGGAGTCAAGGCATACATAGAGCGTGTAAAGGAAGTAGGGAGTGCCTGTGCCTCACACAAAGGCCAGGGCGGCCTGAAGAAGCAGGCTGAAAGTCAGAGAGAGGGGGAGGGAGGGAGGGAGACACTCCCCGTGGATACGCGATTGGGCAGTCAGGCCCTGATTCCAGACACGTGGACTTTTGAGAAGCCACTGAAGCGCAGCCTCAGCTGGGACCCTTACAACTGTCCATGGCTTTCCTCAGTCGCTCGCATCTCCAAGGAGAGCCTCTGAAAGGGAATCCTGGCCTCCACTCAGGTGACTTTCCCGGCTCCCAAGGGAGATTGGGGATCCACTGAGGGAGACGCAGGGGAACCTACTGTTGGAGACTTGAGATCAGCAGCTGGGCTAGTCACATTTAAATGGCTAACGAGCGCCCAATGTTGCGTGCCATAGATGGTGTCCTTGTATAAGGAGAGTGAAAGAAAAAGGAGATCTCGGATGCCGATATTCCCCTCCGAAGACAATCCTGGACGAGCCTCCAAAGACAACTTCGTGAACTAGCAAGGTAAGAGATTTACAGAGAAAGTTTTATTCAGGATAAGAGAAAGTATGGAACTCCCCACAGGTGCAGGGAGGGGCAAGACTGCCTCTTGGAGTCTCGGTGCCTGGGGTTTTATGCTTGCTGCAGCGGGAGTTTCCTATAGGTTCAGCCAGAATTCTAGTTATGTTTTAACCTATCTCTATTGTAAACTAATGGACCTATGTGACTGTGGTCAGCAAGCTGTTCCATATCACTGCGTTCTGGTAGGGGGTACATTGTTACATTGTTTCAACCTCAAACACCCTGTTCTTGCTCTACATTCCTGAAGCCTCAGTAAGACATTGTCCTTTTCCAGGGCCCACACTGTACTCTAGGCTGGGCAGGGGCTACTCCCTGCTGCCTCCCTATCTCAGGTTGATTATGATGTGTTAATGTCGATTCATCAATTGTAAGAAATGCACCATTCTGGTGGGAGATGTTGATAATGGAGGAGGTTGATAGTGGGGGAGGATGCACATGTGTGGGTGCCGGGATGGGGGGTGGTATATGAGAAAACTCTGTATCTTCTTAATTTTCCAGTAAACCTTAAACTGCTCTAAAAAATTAAAGTTTTATTATTATTTTTTAATGAACTCCATTATTTCTATCCCAAATGGTACCACTAATATTTTGCACTGTAGGGAAATATTAAGTGTCTTATTCAACACACTCCACCACTTAACATGTGAATGAATAACATGTGGACATGCCGTCTTGTTGCCTTTGCTTTTGCTATTGAATGAATAGCTAGTTTTCCACTCTGCATTCTTCCTTTTTGCCACCTTCTCTTGAGACCTCCATAGAATTGCCTGTTAACTCCTCCTTAATGCCACTATGATCAGATCATTATTATAGACACCTTCCACTTCCTGTCATTTACCTGATTTTGCCTCCTCAATCAGTCCATAGACCTCAGAAGCTACTGTAAGACTCACCATCACTAACCTCACCTCTTAAATAGCCTCCAAGGGTGAGAACTGCAGGTTTGTTCTTCAAAGTACTGAGGCAGAACAGGAGATAAATTCCTAGAAGTGTTAGGTAGAAAGACAGCTATGAGGGGATGAAAAGAGGGTTGGGCCCACCAAGGAGTTAATCCGATAAAACCAGAGAGCCAGAAAGGACTCACAGAGTTAACACCTTTTGCAAGGTGAGGTCATTCCACATTCTCTGAATCTGGGCTGACCTTGAGACTTGCTCTAGCTAATGCAGGTAAGATAGGACAGACATGAGACAAGCATGATTAATTTTTTCCTAAAAATGCCAAAATATGAACAGCATAATAAGAATAGGAGAGACTTATATTAAGGCTAAGATTCTATGTTAAAAGAAAACTGGGAAGTTAGATTCCTGGCATATTCTTTGATAACCAGATAACAAGGTATCTTAAGTCAAGGCAAGCAGTCTTAACCCGTGTTCCCAGTGCTTGGTGACAGCCACTATCTTGAAGAAGAACAGGAAGTGTATCCTACAGAATTATCTAGAGGACTGACTGTGGATAGTGACATGATGTCTTTCACCGGAGAGAGACATCATGAGACCACAAGTCAAGCCTATGCCCAACAATCTGCACCCCGGGCCCTTTGCCCCATTCTTGAAAGCCTTAAAAGACAGAATCCTAAGCCTCCTCTCTGTTTGCCCGCACTCCCCCTGGGGGTGGTGTGTATTTTTAAAAGGCATCTTACTGATCAACCCATTACTTTTTGTCTCTGTGCTCTTCCAGTGATGTCTCTGTCACTTTTCTATTTCATTCTATTTTCCAGACTCTAAGCACAAGCCTACACTCTCTCTATCCTATTTCAGACAAGTAGGGAGGGGCTACTAAGAGCTCTGATTTGAGCTTGCAAGGTACCATAAATGAGCTTCCCTTCCTCTCTGCTTTATTCAAGTAAACCTGCTTTTGTCTACCTTGATTCTGGCGCGTTCTTCACTTAGAATGTATTCAAATAAAATTTTTGCTCTCCTTTGCTTTTATGTCTCTGGCCTTCAGTTCTTTCTTGTGGCGCAGACAAAAAATAAGGGGAACAAACTCAACCCCCTAAGAGAAGCATGACAAGTTTGTCTTTCTTAATGAACACACTACAGTTAATCATTTGGCTTGAAGGAAAGTCATCCTTTGATTTGACATAACAGATTGGTGTATATAATACAACCATTTTTTAAAACCACAGTTCTTTAGCAAGAAATGGCCTTTAGGCTATAGCATAATAAACTATAATCCCATTTTCTTTCTCCTCAAATTGCTTGCTTTTAACTGTCTAAATGTATATATGTGGAAATTGTGTCTTGCATGTACTCACATTAAAACTCTCTGTTGAAGAAGGTGAGAAAGGACCTTCCTGTGAGCAATTACCTTGGAAGCTGATCAAATTTATATCATAAACAAGATAAAATCACTTTCACATTTGAAATACACTGTTTTCAAGCTAAATTAAATTCAGTGTTTTCAGATGTATATTTTTTAATTTGTAATAATTTATTCAGGCTCTTTCTATACCAGCGCATCAATTTAGCCATTGTGACTAAGTTGGATACTTCCTTAATTTATTAAAATGCTATTGAAACTGACTGATAACTCCAGCCAAACCAGTGAAACTACATACAGCCTTTACAAGTAGGTTTTATAAAATTAGCAGTTTTGTACTATTTGCTTCAGTATTCCCACTAGATGGCAAGCTTTAGTCACAAATATAGAAGTCGTTTTTAAAAACAATAGAAGCAGCTTTTCTGTTATAATGCGACAAAAATGGCTAGCAAGATGTTAACATTAATTTTTATCATAATCATTGTTTTATCAGGCTTATGATAAAGATTAACAAGGTATTTGGAGGGGTAGCTATAAAATACTAA
This sequence comes from Phataginus tricuspis, assembly GCA_029783875.1. Classification (NCBI taxonomy): domain Eukaryota; kingdom Metazoa; phylum Chordata; class Mammalia; order Pholidota; family Manidae; genus Phataginus; species Phataginus tricuspis. Next base: position 78,882,040 of record JAQQAC010016209.1, read on the forward strand.
ATTCAAGAAAGCAAAAGAAGATAATCTCCAAATTAAGGCATAATATAAAAGGTGTACCATAATATAAAAGCAGTACCAAGAAAGCTTTCAAATCCTTGATAAATCTAGCAATGCTGAACCCCTCTTCAGGGGAAGGATTGATCTTACACAGAGGACAGAAAGAAAACAAAAAAGAAATTCTTTGACTAATTTGAATTTAATTTCTGTGATGCTTGCTACAATTTTCATATTAGTGATATTTTATTGCCAGAAACATAAGAAGTTGACAAAAGTTTTAAAAGGAAAAATATATGCTAAAGGTAAGCTTCAGGGTAAGTGTGAGTCCTAAATATGAGAACCTAGTTTTCTGGGGAATTTAAAATTTAGATATACCTGAGAGTTTGCTTTTGCTTTGTTTCATTTTGTAAGATACTATTCCATGCAAATATAATCAGATAAATTTTTTTAAAAACATTGATCACTAATGGCCAGGTATCTGAAAACCTGGCTGATTTTTTAATAAAATTCTGCTAACCTAATACATGGGCTCGGAAAGAATTTGAAAGGCTCAGTTCAAGGGCTGAATAAAAACAAAGAATATTTATGTATTTAAAAATCATGCATTGATTTTGAACATGATTGGGTTTAAAATGTTAAATTCTAAATGCTTTATAAATGCGTTGTGTAACATAACATGAAAAAAGCATTTAACTATTAAATAAAAAGAACTTTTACATAGGATTTACTTTATTATTATTAGGGGACTACATAGAAAGGAGTTATTTGATAAGTAGTACACTTAATAATGCTATACATTAAAAATACTTAAAAATATGTCTACAGAAAATGTAATTACATTTGCTCAGCAATGTTGACCCAAAGCATGAATTTCCAATGCTGCAATTACGAAACACACAGAACCTAAATTTCACAACTTTCACTTCATTTATATGAAAACCAAATTTAGGAGTAAAGAGTAATGATGTCAATGTTTTTATATTCTCCCATTTTTCACTTCCTTTTCATGTGCTCCTACTACCCACTTCCTCCACACTGCCATTTGTATGAACATCGAATTGTTTCTCAGGCCCAAATGCTAATTCATTATTGAAAAATAAACGTGTTCCCATATTATTTATTTATTCCTTCTGGATTTCAGTCATTAGCAGAAAATCAGCTTTAACCTAACCTGGTCAAAAATAGCTTCGGTGGGATTAATTACTTCAGTATATTATTTGTATAATTGTTGCAGTTAATTTGCTTCATTGCACATTTACTGTTTAAGGAAGGGAAAAAAGATTGTTATATATTTGAAGGCATTGGTTTGACTTTTTCAGGGACAGAGGACAACTTCAAGGTGGGAAACCTTTCCATAGGTACCTGATGATAGCGTCCCTTCATTTCTGTGTACTCTTTTTTTGTAAGTTACTTTGTGTCTTACTTCTAGTTAAAGTTTTTGTTAGATTTTTCATTTTTATTTTGCTTTATTTTGTTTTGTCATTGTTTTCTTTCAAATCTATTCTCTCTTCTTTACTCTTCATTGGAATTTTAACAAATGCAGAAGAGTGTAGCAATTACTGTCACCAGCCAAATCAGAGAAACAGAGGGACAAATATTTACAGATTGGATTTTTCACATCATCTCTTCTTTAGCCTTTTTTACACATGGAAAATGTTTTTGAATATTTATTTCACTTTCAGAAAAACTCATATTTCATCATTTGTTGACAATATGAAACACTCAAAGTATATAATAAAACATCCATAGGTCACAGCAAATCAGAATATGTGTATGCCTGTTTATGTGACTCTCCTCCATACTCCACCATGCCAAAAGAAAACTGGTGATCAAAATTCTGAGAATCAGTAAACTATATAGACTGCTACACAACTGAAATAGCAGGCAGCATCCCTTTTTTCACTGCTAAGAAAAACTCTGGTTATCCTAAACTATCAGGTTCAAATCTATTTTGACCAATTTGAACTGCTTCCCTAATACATGCACATATTTTTCTATATGTAAATAAAATCCAGACTAAATCAGTGAGATTCAGTGAGATGTCTCTGATTTATACAATATAGATTGAATGTTAAGTTAGGCTGTCTCAGGTCGACCTATCAAGTGACTTCAAGGGGTCATTCTGCTGCTGCTATCCTGTCTTACTGACAGAATATGGTATAGCTTACTGTGAAAGTCACAAGAGAAATGGTTATAACCTTCACCTCAACACAACTAGGTGACAGCTCTCCATAGCTGCCGCATGGAAGCCAAGTAGCTGCTGTAAATCCAGGAATATTCTGAGATGGTGAACAGCCCATGCCAAGGGGTATAGTAGGCACTTCAACTAAGGAAGCACAAATCAAGGCTGTCATTGGTGCCTGATGTTCTTCCTTATGTCTCAGAATCATGTCTGTTTTGGGATTATGCTTAAATCAGGGTTACTGGGAACTTTTAAATGAATAAAATCCTCTCCAAGCAGGCTGTTTAAAGAAAAACATGTATATTTATTTGGACAATTTTTATGAAAAGTCAATAGGATTTTTCAGTCAAAAAGCAAGATAAGATTTGTAGTTCATGTCATGATCAGACTCCAAAGCATGCCAAATGTCACTTCAGAATGGGGGGGGAAAGAATTCCTTAACTACCTCACATTTTGAATTTGGTTATTTACATTTCAGTTAGAAGCAGTCCTTGAGAAAAAAAGCAGTCATCTGCACACTGTAAATAGCACATTCTTATCAATTTTTGGTTCACAGACCTTCTTCAAAACCTAATGAAAATTATGAATCTTTTCTCTAGATAATCCACAGTTTCATATATTCATAAAATATTGAATGCAAATATAAATGGTTCCTGTATTCTCTCTGGACCAAGGACCTATATTAAGAACTCCTGCTCCCCAAGACCAAATGTGGAAGTGAAATATTCAGATTTCAAGGAAAATAGCATAACATTTGGCTTCTTTTAGCCAAACTATTTTGAGTGGATGTAAAATGTACAGGTGCTATTATATAGCACCTGTATTATTCCACAATTTAAACTATATAATTTGACAAATTCTTTGGAGAGCAGATCAACTGAGAGAGAAATTTTACGCAAATAAGCTGAAAATGTCCAACAATTTACATGAATCAAACACAACTAAGGAAGATAAACAATTGTCTGTGGTTCAGAAAATTAATGTATGTTCCCAAAGTGTATATAAGATACATCATTATATGCCATAAGAAGCTTGCTCTCTACGGTATTTGATTTAGGAAAGTGTACAATTAAATGCATATTACTAGTTGTTACCTTGGAAATTTAGGCTTCATCTTAACAAAATGATTCTCTTCATCTTGTATTCCTCAGAAGACTCGTGTTTCACTTTCCCTCAAGCACTTCAGTCTGCATGATGATGATAAAAGTTTGAATTCCTGAGGTTTTAAAAATAAGTAACTCCACTCAGTTTTACCACTTGTAAAATTAAAAATTATGGTTCTAACCAAGCCCTAACTTGGACAGAATATTTTACTGGGAGCCATATTATAGTACTAAGCTAGATGTTCGATTTAAACTTTCCTTTAAATCTGTGTTTAATCCCAAATAAAATTATGCTAACTGCCCTCAGGAGTATCTTATTCAGAAATGCATATAGCCCCATAGAATACAGGATAATATATGTCCTTTCTGATGATGCCTTTGTAATAAAACTCTGTGGTCAAGTGTTCTCTGCCTTCTACCTCTAAAACCTATCTAATACCCATATTTTGTATATTGTCTTTACTTACTTTAAGTAAGTGAAACAATTCACCAAATCCAATCTTACTTTTACTTGAACCACTCCATGATTAACACAACATACTGAGCTCTGACCTAGAGAAATCAAATGTGATTGTTATTTTACTGAACCGTGGAAGGACTCCAATAGTGATGCATGTCTGAAACTGATGTTTGTCCATGTAATACTTATTTGGCATTTTGAGCACACACAGGAAGTTAATACTGTGTATAATGTGTCCCTTATGTAAGTGATAACTCTTCTGAAGTATACAATATATAAGATACTGAAAGAATAGAAAGGAAGGAGGTTCAAACCTAAGTGTTTTCTTCTATTTAATTTTTTTCTGGGTATTTATGCAGAGTGTTGAGAAGTCTATGCTAAGTGGAATGGAAGCAAACCTTACTAGTTTCATTTCAGTTTCCAAAGAACGTAATCCAACTCTTCTCAGTTTGAATCACTGATGCCTATGACATGCAAGCCTAAAAAAAATCCAAACTAATCAAAACCTGACACCTTTAATTGTCCTATGCTCCTGATCTCTGACCATCATAATGACCGAATAAAAATTGGGTGCTCTTAAGCTGAGGAAATACATAAGCTCACTATCCAGTTCTGCCTCTTTAACTATATTGAATTTTTGGCCAGTGCTAATTTGGATTTTGCTTTGTTTTTAGACTACAATACTTGCTTTCCAGATAGATTACTTTACTACTAGACTCACTGATTGTTTGAACTTGGTTTTTGTTTAAATGACATTCTTTTGGTTTTGGTGAACATTGTCTCACAACAGCATCATCACAGCGCAGTGGCTGTTAAGAGATGCCCCTGTTGGTTTTTTGGTTACCATTTAACCGAGAAATCCCTCCCACTTGACTTAAAAACCAAAGTAGAAGTTTTCTCTGCTATCTGAAAGTGGAGCATTTCTATGAAATCTTTTGTAAGCTGAAATGGCATAAAGCAAACAAGCAATTATTATTTCATAAAAGTGAAAATCATCTTTGGACTTCTTTTGGTTACTGAAAAGAGGTAGTAATGTAGGTCCTTAGTAAAAACAAAGTGCTGTAAAGCAAACTTTTGGATAGTGGGGGAACCTGTAATTTACAGTGAACCTTGCCTTGCTACCACAGACTCTTCTTGCTACCAAAGGTTCTTCTGTCTCTGACATAACTATCTGTCATCTTCTTTGCTGTAATCTGAGTGTTTCTAATTCCTGAGAACCTTCATGTTAAAATCCTAACCCCTAAAGGTGATCGTTTTAGGAACTATGGCCTTTGGGAGGTGATCAGGTCATGAGGGCAGAGCTCTCATTGAATGAGATTAGTGCCTTTATGAAATAGACCCAAGAGAACTCCCTTGTCCTTTCCTCCCTGGAAGGATACAGAGAGAAGGTGCCATCTATGAACTAGTAAAGGGATCTCACCAGACACTGCATTTGCCAGCATCTCAATCCTGGACTTCCCAGGCTCCAGAACTGTGAGAAATAAATTTCTATTGTTTATAAGTCACCCTGTCTATGGTATTTTGTTATAGCAGCCCAAAAGGACTAAGACATTCTTCTATTTTCAGACCGCACAACTGAGGCCTCAGTTCAATCTGATTGTGCTCTAATATTCTACAGGAGCTATACCCTAGTCTACTGGACCATTTGCAGTGCTTCCTTAAATACACTGGGGAAGAGATATGAAGATCAATTGCACTGCTTACCCTGTCAGTTGATGGGATCGTACTTTGCATATACTGATTACTCATTCAAGTAATGACTGCCTCGTGTAATCCCAATGCCACATCATTCCTACATTAGATTCTTTTGTACACTGATACCTGCCTTTGCCAAATTCAAGAAAGCATCACAGGACAGTTCTTCTGCCCTTCCATGGACAAGCCTCTTCTCCTTACTCAGAAGCATAGGTATTAAAAATTCTTAAGATGTTTCATGTAGGAACTCCCAGTTATGCCACAGGTGATATTTCTTGTGGTGCCATGCACCTCCTTCCATTATCCAAGCAGTTCTCAGACTTATTGTTTATGTTGATCTATCTTCTAATCTCTATCTCCTTCCTCCATGGACTTTCCCTGCATCTCTTTAGAGGACTGATCTAAAAATTCTAATTAGGCATTCCCTAAAGCACTGTATACTTCATTTGCATTTACATCTACAGGACAAATGATGTTGTATTGTCCCACTCAACTTGATTCTAAAGGAGTTAAATAGAATAGTGATTAGAAAAAATTTCCATGATGTGATTTTCCTTACTTAATACCCACTACACTGTTAATTTTCTTTCCCTCCCTGTTCCTTTGATAACATTTTTGTTTTCTTTTTGCCACACATGCTTCACCTTAACATCTCCTACATGACAATGGCAATATGGATGTCAAAGCCAAATATGTTGAATTCTGAGTTTAAAAAATTATCCCCTCTTAAATTTAGGGGAGCAGATGTATAGTATTTATAATATGATATATTCTAGTTCAACACAATAACATATTTATTCACCAATAATTTCTTAAGTCTGAATCTTATACTTTGTCAGTAATATTTTTCTTTGTTACTTGAGATATTTTAGAAATTGTACTATTATTGGAAAATTTGATAAAAGAAAGAGTAGAACGGAGAGAGAAAAAAATGAAAAGTAATGAAAGTAATCAGAAAGATGCAAATGAGATTGCTAGTCAGAGTGACCCCATTATTCCTGTAGGTTCAGTTCTCTATTTTTCCACAACATAGAAAGCAGCTTCCTTCATATAGCAAATACCCATTTGAAGAAATCAGTTCTAGGAAATGAAAGAAGAACTCCATTTTCATGGTTCATTCTGTTTTTGTATAATCTGATTTACCAATCAACTAGTAAAATTTGTGATGTGTACACAAATTCACCAGAAGTTGTATTGACAGATAGAACCAGTTACTTATTTGAGATACAGTTCCTCAAGTAGCTTTAGAATGATAGATACTGATGAACATAATATGCTACTTTCCATTGTTTTTTTCATTAAGGTAATATTGATATACAATCTGATGAAGGTTTCACATGAGCACCATGTGGTTTCAACATTCACCCATATTATCAAGTCCCCCCACCACACCCCATTACAGTCACTGTCCATCAGCGTAGTAAGATGCCACAGAGTCACTACTTCTCTTCTCTGTGCTATACATCCTTACATCCTTGGAATGAATCCCTCTTGATCATGATGGATGATCTTTCTGATGTATTTTTGAATTCAGTTTGCTAATATTTTGTTGAATATTTTTGCATCTATGTTCATCAAGGATATTGGTCTGTAATTTTCTTTTTTTGTTGTGTCTTTGCCTGGTTTTGGTATTAGAGTGATGTTGGCCTCGTAGAATGAGTTTGGGAGAATTCCCTCCTCTTCTACTTTTTGTAAAACTTTAAGGAGGTTGGGTATTAGGTATTCACTAAATCTTTGATAAAATTCAGCAGTGAAACCATCTAGTCCAGGAATTTTGTTTTTAGGTAGTTTTTTGATTACCAATTCAATTTCCTTGCTGGTAATGGGTCTATTCAGATTTTCTGTTTCTTCCTTGGTCAGCCATGGAAGGTTGTATTTTTCTAGAAAGTTGTCCATTTCTTCTAGGTTATCTAGTTGGTTACCATATAATTTTTGTTGGTATTCTCTCATAATTATTTGTATTTCTCTGGTTTCTGTAGTGATTTTTCCTTTCTGATTTCTAATTCTGTTTATGTGGGTAGACTCTCTTTTTTTCTTCATAAGTCTAGCTAGGAGTTTATCTATTTTCTTTATTTTCTCAAAGAACCAGCTTCTGTTTTCATTGATTCTTTCTATTGCTTTATTCTTCTGAATTTTATTTATTTCTGCTCTAATCTTTATTATATCCCTCCTTCTACTGACTTTGGGCCTCATTTGTTCTTCCTGTTCTAGTTTCATTAATTGTGAGTGTAGACTGTTCATTTGGGATTGTTCTCCTTTCCTGAGGTAGGCCTGTATTGCAATATACTTCTCTCTTAGCACGGCCTGCACTGCATCGTACAGATTTTGCGGCGTTGAATTATTGTTGTCATTTGTCTCCGTATATTGCTTGATCTCTGTTTTTATTCGGTCATTGATCCATTGATTATTTAGGAGCATGTTATTAAGCCACCATGTGTTTGTGGGCTTTTTTGTTTTCTTTGTGTAATTTATTTCCACTTTCATACCTTTGTGATCTGAGAAGCTGGTTGGTACAATTTCAATCTTTTTTAATTTACTGAGGTTCTTTTTGTGGCCTAGTATGTGGTCTATTCCGGAAAATGTTCCATGTGCACTTGAGAAGAATGTGTATCCTGTTGCTCTTGGGTGTAGACTTCTGTAGATGTCTGTTAGGTCCATCTGTTCTAGAGTGTTGTTCAGTGCCTCTGTGTCTTTACTTATTTTCTGTCTGTTTGATCTGTCCTTTGGAGTGAGTGATGTTTTGAAGTCTCCTAAAATGAATGCATTGCCTTCTTTTTCCCCCTTTAATTTTGTTAATATTTGTTTCACATGTGTAGGTGATCCTTTATTGGGTGCATAGATATTTATAATAGCTATAACTCTTGTTGGACTGACCCTTTTATCATTATGTAATGTCCTCCTTTGTCTCTTGTGACTTTCTTTGTTTTGAAGTCTATTTTGTCTGATACAAGTACTGGAACTCCTGCTTTTTTATCCCTATTAGTTGCATGAAATATCTTTTTCCATCCCTTTGTTTTCAGTCTGTGTATGTCTTTGGGTTTGAAGTGAGTCTCTTGTAGGCAGTATATAGATGGGTCTTGTTTTTTTATCCATTCAGTAACTGTATTTCTTTTGATTGGTGCATTCAGACCATTTACATTTAGGGTGATTATCGATAGGTATGTACTTATTGCCATTGCAGGCATTAGATTCATGGTTACCAAAGTTTCAAGGGCAATTCCCTTACTATCTAACAGTCTATTTTAACTGACTTCATATACTATTACAAACACAACCTAAAGGTTCTTTTTTTTCTGTCCTTTTTCTTCCTCCTCCATTCTTTGTATGTTATAAATGAATCATATTCTGTACTCTTTGTCTTCCCTTGGGTGACATCTCTTTACCCTTAGGAATACTTCCATTTATAGGATTCCCTCCAAAATGCACTGCAGAAGTGGTTTGTGGGAGGTAAATTCTCTCATCTTTTGCTTATCTTAAAATTAATCCCTCCTTCAAATTTAAATGATAACCTTGCCAGGTAAAGTATTCTTGATTCAAGGCACTTCTGCTTCATTGCATTAAGTATATCATGCCACTCCCTTCTGGCCTGTAAAGTTTCTGTTGAGAAGTCTGATGATTGCCTGATGGGTTTTCCTTTGTATGTGATCTTTTTTCTCTCTCTAGCTGCTTTTATAAGTCTGTCTTTATCCTTGATCTTTGCCATTTTAATTATTTTATGTCTCGATGTTGTCTTCCTTGGGTCCCTTGTGTTGGGAGATCTGTCCACCTCCATGGCTTGAGAGACTATCTACTTCCCCAGATTGAGGAAGTTTTCAACAATTACCTCCTCAATGACACTTTATATCCCCTTTTCTCTTTCTTCTTCTTCTGGTACCCCTATAATGTGAATATTGTTGCGTTTGGATTGGCCACAGAGTTCTCTCAATATTCCTTCATTCTTAGAGATGCTTTTTTCTTTCTGTGCCTCAGCTTCTTTGTATTCCTCTTCTCTAATTTCTGTTCCATTTACTGTCTCTTCTACTACATCTAATCTGCTTTTAAATCCCTCCATTGTATATTTCTTTTCAGATATGGAATTTCTTAATGATTGAATCTCCAACTTAAATTCGTTCCTGAGGTCTTGAATATTTTTCTGTACCTCCATAAGCATGTTTATAATTTTTATTTTGAACTCTCTTTCAGAAAGATTGGTGAGTTCGGTTTCATTTGACCCTCTTTCTGGGGTTTGTGAGATTTTGGTTTGAACTATGTTCTTTCATCATTTCATATTTCTGTGTGGTACCCACTAGTGTGCAGAAACTCTAGTCTCTGGAGCTGCTCAGCCCCTAGAGTGAGGTTGGGGGTTGTAGGGATGCAGAGCTCGTGCCCTGTTTTGTGAGGTCTACTCTGTTGGTGAGGTCTGTTTGCGGTCTAGTTCAGCCTTCGTTATTGTTGCTCTTCCAAGGTTAGTTGTATTAATTAACTGTATTTTTGTACTGTTTGTGGTTTTGGGAGGAGCTCTCTGTCTCACCTGTGATGCCAGCATCTTGAAAACCGACTCCTGCATTCTTATAGTAAATTCCTAGTACTGGAATTACTGGGTCAAATGGTATTTCTATTTTTATTTTTTGAGGAACCTCCATATTGCTTTCCACAATGGTTGAACTAGTTGACATTCCCACCAGCAGTGTAGGGGGGTTCCCCTTTCTCTGCATCCTCACCAGCATTTGTTGGCCATCCTAACTGGTGTGAGGTGATATCTCATTGTGGTTTTAAATTGCATTTCCCTGATAATTAGCAATGTGGAACATCTTTTCATGTGCCTGTTGGCCACCTGAATTTCTTTGGAGAAGTGTCTGTTCTAATCCTCTGCCCATTTTTTAATTGGATTATTTGCTTTTTTTGTTGAGGTGTGTGAGCTCTTTATATATTTTGGATGTCACCCGTTTATTGGATACTTCATTTATGAAGATATTCTCCCATACTGTAGGATGCCTTTTTGTTCTATTGATGGTGTCCTTTGCTTTGCAGAAGCTTTTCAGCTTGATATAGTCCCACTTGTTCATTTTTTATTTTGTTTTCCTTGCCCAAGGACCTGTGTTTAGGAAAAAGTTGTTCATGTTTATATTTAAGAGATTTTTGCCTGTTTTCTTCTATGAATTTTATGGTTTCATGACTTACCTTCAGGTCTGTGATACATTTAAAGTTTACTATTGTGTATGGGGTTAGACAGTAATCCAGTTTCATTCTCTTACATGTAGCTGTCCAGTTTTGCTAACACCAGTTGTTGAAGAGGCTGTTATTTCCCCATTGTATATCCATGGCTCCTTTATCATATATTAATTGGGCATATATATGTAGGTTAATATCTGGACTCTCTATTCTATTCCATTGATCTATGTGTCTGTTCTTGTGCCAGTACCAAATTGTCTTGATTATTGTTGCTTTGTAGTAGGGCTTGAAGTTGGGGAGCAAAATCCTCCCAGCTTTGTCCTTCTTTCTCAGGATTGCTTGGTTATTTGGGGTCTTTTGTGGTTCCATATGAATTTTAGAACTATTTGTTCTAGTTTATTGAAAAATTTCTGTTAGTATTTTGATAGGGACTGCATTGAGTGTGTAGATTGCTTAAGTCAGGACAGCCATTTTGACAATATTAATTCTTCCTATCCATGAGCAGGGGATACATTTCCATTTATTAATGTCTTCTTTAATTTCTCTCATGAGTGTCTTGTAGTTTTCAGAGTACAAGTCTTTCACCTCTTTGCTTAGGTATATTCCTAGGTATTTATTCTTTTTGATGCAATTGTAACTGGAATTGTTTTCCTGATTTCTTTTCCTGCTGCTTCATTGTTATATAAGAATGCAAAGATTTCTGTGTTTTAATTTTGTATCCTGCAACTTTGCTGAATTCAGTTATTAGTTCTGGTAGTTTTGGGGTTGATTTTTTTTAGGGTTTTTTATGTGCAATATCATGTCATCTGAAAACAGTGACAGTTAAACTTCTGTTCTTAGGTAGTTTTTTGATTACCAATTCAGTTTAATTGCTTGTAACTGGTCTGTTCAGATTTTGTGTTTTTCCTGACAGTCTTCGAAGTCTGTTTTTTTCTAGAAAGTTATCCATTTATTCTAGGTTATCCAATTTGTTAACATATAATTTTTCATAGTATTCTCTAATAATTCCTTGTATTTCTGTGGTGTCCATAGTGATTTTTCTTTTCTCATTTCTGAATATGTTTATGTGTGTATACTCTCTTTTTTTCTTGATAAGCCTGGCTAGGAGTTTATCTATTTTGTTTATTTTCTCAAAGAACCAGCTCTTGGTTTCGTTGATCCTTTCTATTGTTTTATTCTTCTCCATTTTATTTCTTCTCTGACATTTATTATGTCCCTCCTTCTACTGACTTTGGGCCTCATTTTTTCTTTTCTATTTTCATTAACTGAGTTTAGACTGTTCATTTGGAAGCATTCTTCTTTCTTGAGGTAAGCCTGTATTGCAATATACTTTCCTCTTAGCACGGCTTTCGCTGTATCCCACGTATTTTTTGGTGTTGAATTATTGTTGTCATTTGTCTCCATATATTGCTTGATCTCTTTTTTATTTGGTCATTGATCCATTGATTATTTAGGAGCATGTTGTTAAGCTTCCTTCTGTTTGTAGGCTTTTTTGTTTTCTTTGCATAATTTATTTCTAGTTTCATAATTTGTGGTCTGAGGTGCTGGTTGGCACAATGTCAATCTTTTTGAGTTTACTAAGGCTCTTTTTGTATCCCAGTATGTGATTTATTCTGGAAAATGTTTCATGTGCCCTTGAGAAAAATGTGTATCTTGCTGTGTTTGGGTGGAGTGTTCTGTAGATGTCTGTTAAGTCCATCTGTTCTAATGTGTTGTTCAGTGCCTCTGTCTTCTTATTTTCATCTGCTTGATATGTCTTTTGGAATGAGTGGAGTGGTGAAGTCTCCTAAAATGAATGCATTGCATTCTATATCCCCCTCTAATTCTGCTAGTATTTGTTTAGCATATTTAGGTGCTCCTATATTGGGTGCATATATATTCATAATGGTTATATCCTCTTGTTGGACTGACTCCTTTATCATTATGTAATGTCCTTCTTTGTCTCTTGTTACTTTCCTTGTTTTGAAATCTATTTTGTCTGATAGAACAACTGCTACTCCTGCTTTTTTTCTCCCTATTTTTTGTATGAAATATCTTTTTCCATCCTTTCACTTTTAGTCTGCTTAGTTTTTGCATTTAAAGTGAGTCTCTTGTAGGCAGCATATGGATGAATCATGTTTTTTTATCCATTCTGTAATTCTGTATCTTTTGATTGGTGCATGCAGTCCATTTACATTTAGGGTGATTATCGATGGATATGTACTTATTACCATTATAGGTTTTAGATTCATGGTTACCAAAGGTTCAAGGGCAGCTTCTTTACTTTCTAACAGTCTAACTTAACTCACTTATTACACTATTTCAAACACAATCTAAAGGTTGTTTTTTTATTCCTTATTTTTTTCCTCCTGTACTCTTTATACATTATGTGTCATATTCTGTACTCTTTGTGTATCCTTTGACTGTCTTTGTGGGTAGTTGATGTAATTTTGCATTTGTTTAGTAATTTATTGCTCTACTTTTTTTACTGTAGTTTTATTTTCTCTGGTGAGAGCTATTTAGCTTTAGGAGCAATTCCATATAGAGCTGTCCCTTTAAGATACACTGTAGTGATGGTTTGTGGATGGTGAATTCCCTCCTTTTGCTTATCTGGAAATTGTTTAATCCGTCCTTCAAATTTAAATGATAATCTTATCAGGTAGAGTATTCTTGGCTGGAGGCCCTTCTATTTCATTGCATTAAATATATCATGCCACTCCCTTCTGGCCTTTCAGGTTTCTGATGAGAAGTCTGATGATAGCCTGATGAGATTTCCTTTGTACGTGATCTTTTTTCTCTCTCTGACTGCTTTTAATACTCTCTCTTTGTCTTTGATCTGTACCATTTTAATTATTACATGTCTTGGTGTTGTCTTCCTAGGGTCTCTTGGGTTGGGAGATCCTGGACTTCAGTGACCTGAAAGACTATTTCCTTCCCAGGTTTTGGAAGTTTTCAACAATTACTTCCTCAAGGAGACTCTCTATCCATGTTTCTCTCTCTTCTTCTTCTGGTATCCCTATAATGCAAATATTGTTCCACTTGGTTGGCCACATAGTTCTCTTATTATTCTTTCATTCCTAGAGATCCTTTTTTCTCTCTGTGCCTCAGCTTCTTTGTTTTCCTATTTTCTAATTTCCATTTCATTTACTGTCTCCTCTACCTCTAATCTCCATTGTATGTTTAATTTAAGATTCTCGATTTTTCAAAGTTTCTATCTCTTTGTTGAAGTCCCCCCTGAGATCTTTAATATTTCTCTGTAGCTCCATGTGCATGTTTATGATTTTTATTTTGAAATCTGATGAAGAAAATTGGTGATTTCCATTTCACTTAGCTCTCTTTCTGGTGTCTGTTGGATTCTTGATTGTACCAAATTTTTTGCTGTTTCTTATTTCTAACGATTCCTATGGATTAATAACTTTGTGTAGGCTGTGCCCTCTCATTCCCAGAAGCTCTACTTTCTGGAGCTGCCTAGCACCTAGTGCCATGGTGGGGGTTGCAGGCAGGTGGCACCAGCACCTGCCTGGAGGAAAGAGCTCTTTCCTCCTTCCTGGCTGCAGGCCCTGCCTCCACTGCTAGGTCCAGTGGTCTGAGTACTCAGGGAGGATCCTCTTCCCTATACCCCTGTAGCTTCCGTATGTGGGGCCATCCCCTGGCTGGCCTGGCATAATGGCTGGGGCAGGAGGTGTGTGGACCAGTGCCTGCCAGGAGGAAGGAGCGGCAGGCTGCATATGGCAGTGTTGCCAACCAGGGAGATGGAGCATATGAAGCTCCTGAAAGTTGCCAACCTGCTGGGTGGAGTGTGCTGGGACAGTTTTGCCCACCTGTCCTTTCTCCTGATCAGCAAGCTCTGTGTAATCCTTGACCCTTTTGCACCCTCTCACTGTTAGGAACTTTTTCAAAGTGCCCACCTTTGTGTTGTCCCAGAGTGACCAGTTGTGCATACCTGTTCTCCAAAGTGGCTGGAATCTCAGTCTCTCTAAGTAGTCTGCCTATCTTTTCTTTTCAACCACTGTAATCTCCAGAGTACCATGTAATATGGCTTTTTGCTCCTGGAGCAGATTGCCAGGGCTGGGTGTTTAGCTGTCCTGGGCTTCTACTTCCTCCATGCTCTGTTTCTCTTCCTTCTGCCTGTGAGCTGGGATTGGGGGAGGTATTGGGTCCTGCCAAATTGTAGCTTTGCTACTTTACCCTTTTCTGTGAGGTCTTCTCTTTCCCCCCGATGTAGGTAGCCTCTTCTGCAGTCTTCAGGTCGCTCTTTCAGGATTAGTTGTATTTTCTGTATTTTCATGTTATATGTGGTTTTGGGAGGATGTTTCTGCATCACTTCTCATGCCACCATCTTTTTCCCCTTCCTATTTTCCATTATTGATGAAATATTTTTCCTTTTCTTTAAATGATAATATGTATACTCCTTTATAATAATCCAAACTACTTTGATCTCTAAACTTGCTATCCATATATTCATCATCTGGCAAGTACTTAAGAGACCTTTGGATTCTATTTTTCAGTGTCATTTTCTATATATGGAAATATTCAAGGCTGCTTGGGTATTCTGTTGATCACTTGAGGAAAAGAAGTCATGTCTATAAAACTAATAGGAAATAATTTTCACTGAAATGTAAATAGGCAGTAATAACTCATTACTAGCTAGAAATACTTTTCTAACTCAAGACAAAATTATTTTGTGCACATCAATAACAACTGATAAAACTTTTTCCATATTTTCCATTAAACATAATTTGCTTAATCTAGAGAAGAAGTATACAGTCTATGTCTTTTGCTCCACTGTAAAATCACAGGGAGACTTTAATGTGTGTTACTCTAACCAGGAGTTGGTGATTGATAAGAATTGCACAGATGTTCTGCATTGAAAATTTCCCAGAAATAAATACTCTTTCATTTCAAATAAAGGATCCTTGGGAACAGAAAAATGCCGATAGTCCAAAAGAAAATGTGGAGAGAAAAATATGAGAATACCAAGGACAACAGAACTTGATCAAGATAGTTTTAGAGAGGAAATCAGGCATAGAAACAAGATTTTTCAAATTCTAGAGATAAGCCTTCTGTCTATTATATTATTATTCTAATGATTAGTTATATCTAATCATTCTAATAGAAATAATAGGTATACAGTCACTCATGTCTGACTCAGGGAAAAACTTATTTTCAGAATTCCTTACTTCTGTGGTTCAATCATTTTTCTCCATACTAAAAAATCCCTCTTCATGGGTATCTAATAATCTCACAACATTGATTACTATTTTTAAGGAAAATGAGATGACAAATTCATTTGAATATGTTGATGGCTTAGAGTGTGAATCATCCCAGGAACAGTAAATCTTAAGAGTATCAGGTGAAGAAAATGCTTAATACAAAGAATGGTCAAGGATGACATTCTACTTCAGGTCAGGATGTATTTTGGATAGGGAGCTTTTCTAGTGTGCTTCAGGCCACGCAAATTCTTCCACAAGTGATTTAAGAACAAGCCTTCAACCAAGGACTCTAAGTCTTCTTTCTACTGTGTTTATTCTAGCAAACATGAAGAGGTCACTTCTATATGTAACATTTCAATTTCCAAAATTTAAGACAAGAAAGATATTCTGGATTCAAAGAATAATTATTTAGATGTTCTCTTATTCAATTTTTAAATTATTAAAATAAGAATTTGAATTTTAAAAGATGTAAAAATTATTGTCAAAAATAAAAAAGGATGAAACAAAGAAAATACTATCAATTCCAAAGCAGAAAAGGAAAGGGAAAAAATGGAAATTCTACCTTTAAAAGTTTTCTACCTCTTTATTAAAATACTCAAAATGCTGAATTTTAACTTCCCAATTCTAAATTGTAAGATAGCCAGGAATTTGTGACTGTGAATAATAGTGATAAAAATTAATTTGAACATTTTATTTTTATCTATGAGCAAAATTGAACATGCAGGGCATTTTTGAATCAGAAAATATCAAATCTCTCAGGAATACTTGGAGTTAATTAGTATGCTTTATGGAAATAGTCTCTATGAATTGCATTCCATTCAAATCTTCTATGGAATTTCCTTGGCACTGGCTGTCAGTTGTCTATTTACACTGTATAAAAAAACATATTTCTTCTAACAAACACAATATAACTTTCTCTTAGTCTGTCCTTCTAAAACTGCACTTTTACCAAGTACTGTTAAAAAATAATAATATCCCTAATGCCTTTGGAGAAGCAATTTATATTATAGCTAGTGAAACATAACCTTTAGGGCCCTTCATTTGCTTGGGTCTTTTACACACTCTAGGAGGGAGCTTAGCTACCTTGTATTCATAATTTTGTATTATTTTTATTAAAAAGAACCCAACTCAAATTGTATAAACTTCAAATCCTATAAATCCTGGATTTTTCCCTTTCTAGAGTGAATTATTATTTATTAGAAGCCATTCTTAGCACCATGGGAATTAGTGAATACATGAAGGAGGTGTTAAAGAGATTATTTTTGCCCCTGATTCACTTTCTTTTTTTTCTAATTGAGATATAATTGACATACAACATTGTATTAGTTTTAGGTGTGCAAAATAATGATTTGACATATGTATATACCACAAAATGACTACCACGATAAGTTTAGTTAACACCCATTACCACATATAGTTACATTTTTTTGTGTGTGGTGAGAACTTTCAATATCTACTTTCTTAACAAGTCTCAAATATACAATATAGTGTTGTTAACTATAGTCACTA
The DNA here is from genome assembly GCA_029783875.1 of Phataginus tricuspis. Classification (NCBI taxonomy): domain Eukaryota; kingdom Metazoa; phylum Chordata; class Mammalia; order Pholidota; family Manidae; genus Phataginus; species Phataginus tricuspis. Next base: position 78,899,329 of record JAQQAC010016209.1, read on the forward strand.
TGCTGTACATAGCACCCCCAGAACTGAAAATTTGTATCTTTTGACCACCTTCACCCATATACCTCCCTCTGCCACTGGCAACCACCAATCTGTTCTCTGTATCTATGAGTATTTTTTTGGATTCCACATATAAATGAGATCATATATTATTTATCTTTCTTTGTCTGACTTATTTCACTTAGCAAAATCCCCTCAAGTTCCATCTATGTTGTGGCAAATGGCAGGATACCCTTCTTTTTCATGGCTAAACAATATTCCATCATATATATATATATATATATATATATATGCCACATTTTCTTTACCCATTCATCTGTTGATGGACTCTCAGGTTGTTTCCATGTCCTGGCTATTGTAAATAATGCTGTAATGGACATGGGGGTAGAGACATCTTTTCAAATAGTGATTTCATTTCTTTTGGATAAATACCCAGGAGTGGAATTGCTGGATAATATGGTAGTTCCATTTTTAATTTTTTGAGGAAACTGCATACTGTTTTCTATAGTGGCTCCACCTATTTATATTCCCATCAACAGTGAGCAAGTGTTCCCTTATCTCCATCCTCCCCATCACTTATCTCTTGTCTTTTGGATAATATCCATTCTGACAGGTATGAGGTGATATCTCATTTGTGATTTTGATTTGCATTTCTCTGATAATTAGTGATGATAAGCACATTTTCATATACCTGTTGGCCATTTGTATGTTTTCTCTGGCAAAAATGTTTATTCAATTCCTCTGCCCATATTTACTCCTGGTTGTTTTTTCTACTGAGTTATATGCGTTATTTATACATTTTGGATATCAACCCCTTATCAGATATACAATTTCCAAATATGTTCTCCCATTTGGTAGGTTGCCTTTTCATTTTGTTTATTATTTCCTTTGATATACAAAAGCTTTTTAGTTTGTTGTAGTCCAGCTTGTTTATTTTTGCTTTTGTTGCCTTTGCTTTTGGTATCAAATACAAAAAATCATTGCCAAGGCCACTGTCAAGGAATTCTTTTCTTATGTTTTCTTCTAGAAGTTTTATGATTTCATGTTTTCAAGTTTTTAATCCATTTTGAGTTGCCTTTTACGTATGGTGTAATATAGTGGTCCAGTTATATTCTTTTGCATGTGGCTGTCCAGTTTCCCCAATACCATTTATTGAATATCACAACATAACTTCCTCTTAGTTAGTCCTTCCAAACTAATAAATTGGTACTTTACCAAGTAGTAATTTTAAATTACCAAAATTTGCCTATGCAAAACTGAGAATAATGAGTAAAATATGGGTGAAATGGGTGAAGGTGGTCAAAGGTACAAAGTTCCAGTTATAAGAAACAAGCTTTTGGGATGTTATGTACAGCATGATGAATATAATTAACAATACTGTATTGTATATTTGAGAATTGCTAGGAGAGTGAATCTTACAAATTCTCATTCCAAGAAAAAAATTGTAATTATGTGTGATGATGGATGTTAACTAAACTTATCTTGGTAATCATTTTGCAACATATGTTTGCTATATATATATATATATATATATATATATATATATATATATATATATCAAATCATTATGCCATACACCTTAAATTAATATGATGTTATATGTCAAGTATATCTCAATAAAACTGGAAAAAATGTAAAGTATTAAAATGAAAAGTGAAATAGAGCATTTTAAATTTAAAAAATAAACAATGAGTCCCTTCATAAAGAAAAACCTGCCTTCTTCACATTATACTTTTCAAAATATGAGAAGAAACAAACTACAGAACAAGTTTTGAGATATCAGTTTGGAATAATTTGACACTATTTTGTCTTCATTTAAGATACATTGGCATTTAGGATAAACATGACATTTGAGGGATTTTATTCTTGTTTTGATTGTGTCTATTTTTTGTTACCTAATTGGACATTATGGATGGGGTTTGCTCTAACAAGTAACTTCTAACTAACCTACCAATTTATACTTCCCCATTAATTCCAAATATTGTCCTTTTAGTATAATAGGTTTTCCCATCATTACTCCCTTGTTCCTAATTTACTTGTGGAAATCCTACTTTTCTGGGGATGTAAGAAGCTCTGCTATTTTATCAGCTCTTCCAACTTACAAGTTCCAACCAGCATTGGTGGTTCATTAGGCTATGTAACAAAACCTAATTCTTTTGTACTGACCAAGAGGAAGGTGACAACTTCAACTACATTTTTCCCCATTATTTCACCTTTATTTTAATCTTTGTAAGGTTTTTTTTATCCATTAATATTTCATAAAGAAGTATTTCTATAAAAATTCATCTCAAAATGCTTCTTGAAAAAATTACTGTTTACTAATCTTCTCATTAGTGAACTCGGCTTAGTTCTCTCATGTTCTAAGTGATGAATCCATTTTGGCTTTCACAGTTACTCACCATACTGCTTTGATAGATTTTCTTTTTCAGGCAACAGATTTTTAGAACAAATTAATAGGTTTTTCTGGTGAAAATATTGGAGGTAATGGCCCCAGTTCTTTGATCTTAGAACACAGGTTCTAGCAGCATAGCTTGGGAGTTGTCTGTCACAATTTACAAAGTGCTTTTATATCCACCATTGTATTTGACCTTACAGACACATTGTTGAGATGGTATTAGTTTCTACTCCTGCAAATAAGGAAACTAAGGCATAACACAAGAAAAATTACTTCCTAAAGATCAAAGAATATGTAGCATGGAACTAGAATTTGAACTCTAGTTTTCTGATTCAGAAATCTTGTTCTTGTTACTATATCTTTATATCTCCCTCAAAAGTTTGGCTCTGAATTTTCATTGTTACATTTGTCCAGCTGTAGTCAATCAGGTAGCAAGTTTAGTACTCTAGGACAGAGAATTAAAAATGATGTTTTCCTATTAATATAACTGAGTTATTTCATTTACATATGGGGGAGGGAAAAATAGTGGAGTTTTGTAGGTTTGATAAGGGTAAAATTGAGTATGTACAGCTTCTTGATAATAGACAATTCATTAATTTCTTCTCTATCTCTATGTATTCTGAGGTTGTAGAGGATTAAATATCTATGTTCAGTACAGGCATATCTCAAGGGTATTTCAGATTTGGTTCCAGACCACTGCAACAAAGTGAATATCACAAGAAAGCAAATCAAATGATCTTTTGGTTTCCTGGTGCATATAAAAGCTATGCTTATACTATGCTGTAGTCCATTAAGTGTGTAATAGCATTATGTCTAAAACATGTATATACCTTAATTAAAAAATATTTCACTAATTAAAAGTACTAAACATCATCTTAGCTTTCAGTGAGTCATGATCTTTTTGCTTGTGGATAGTCTTGCATCAGTATTAATGGCTGCTGGCTGATCGGGGTAGTGGTTGCTGAAGGCTGGGGTGGCTGTGGCAATTTTGTAAATTATGACAGCATGAAATTTGCCACAACTGACTGACTCCTCCTTTCATGAATGACTTCTTTGTGGCATTCATTACTGTTTGATAGCATGTTTACTCACAGTAGAACTTTTAAAATTGGAATCAATCTTCCCTCAAACCCTAAAGCTACATTATCAATTAAGTTTATGTAATATCCTAAATCATTTGTTGTCATTTTAATAATCTTCACAGCATCTTCATCAGTAGATCACCTTTGTTGCTCATTCATACAAGTAAGTCCTCATCCACTTAAGTTTTATCATAAGATTGCAGCAATTCAGTCACCTCTTCCGGCTCCACTTTTAATTTTGGTTCTTATTATTTTCCCCATATCTGCAGTTAGTTCCTCAACTGAAGTCTTGATCTCCTCAAAGTCCTCCATGAGGGCTGGAATCTACTTCTTCTAAACTCTCATTAATGTTGATCTTTTGTCTTCTTTCCATGAATCATGAATGTTTTCAATGGCATATAGAGGGTGAATCCTTTCTGGAACGTCTTCAATTAACTTTTCCCCGATTCATCAGAGAATTCACTACCTACAGCAGCTATAGCCTTACAAAATGTATTTTTTAAGTAATAAGATGAGTCAAAATGACTCCTTGATCTATGGGCTACAGAATGGATGTATTAACAGGCATAAAAATAACATTAATTTCATTGTCCATCTCCATTAGAGCTCTTGGGTAGCCAGATGCATTGTCAATGAGCAGTCATATTTTGAACGGAATCTTTTTTTCTTAGCAGTAGGCCTTAATAGTGGGCTTAAAATATTCCATAAACCATGTTAACAGATGTGCTGTCATCAAGGCTTTGTTATTCCACTCATAGAGCATATGGAGAGTAGATTTAGTATAACTCTTAAGGGCCCTACTGTTTTCTGAATGTTCAATGAGCATTGGCTTTGAGTCACCAGCTGCATTAGCCCCTAACAAAAGAGTCATCCTGTCCTTTGAATATTTGAAGCCAGGCATTGACTTCTCCTCTCTAGCTATGAAAATCTTAGATGGAACCTTCATCTAATAGAAGGCTGTTTCATCTACACTGCAAGTTTCTTGTTTCGTGTAGTCACCTTCACTCATTACCTGAGCTGGATCTTCTAGATAACTTGCTATAGCTTCTACATCAGCATTTGCAGCTGCACCTTGCACTTTTAGTTATGCAGATGGCTTCTTTCCTTAAACCTCATGAACCAACCTTTGCTAGCTTCAAACTTTTCTTCTGCAGCTTCCTCACCTCTCTCAACCTTCATAGAATTGAAGAGAATAAGAGTCCTGCTCTGAATTATGTTTTGGCTTAAGGGAATGTTGTGGCTGGTTTGATCCTGTATCCAGATCACTCAAACTTCCTCCATTTCAGCAATAAAGAGGCTGTTTTTGCTTACGGTGTGCTCACTAGCACTTTCATTTCCTTCAAGAACTTTTCCATTATATTCACAACTTGGATAATGGGCACAAGAGGTCTAGCTTTTGGTCTGTCTCAGCTTTTGACATGCTTTCCTCACTGAGCTTAATAATTTCTAGCTTTTGATTTAAAACGAGAAGCATGTTGCTCAAACCTTCACTTGCACACTAAGGAGATACTGAAAGGTTATTAGTTGGCCTAATTTCAATGTGGTTATGTCTCCAAGAACAGGAAGACCTGAGGAGAGGTAGAAAGACAGAGGAACATCAGGTCATGGAGCAATCAGAACATACATGTTTATCAGTGAAGTTTGCGATTTTATATGCACACAGTTTGCGGCCCCCAAAACAGTGACAACAGTAACATTAAAGATCACTAATCACAGATCACCACAACAAATATAACAATAATAATGAAAAAGTTTGAAATGTTGTGAGAATTACCAAAATGTGACACAAAGACACTAATTGAGCAAATGTTATTGGGAAAATTGTGCCAATAGACTTATTCAATTTAGGGTTGCCACAAACCTTCAATTTCTAAAAAATGAAATTTCCATGAAGTGCAACAACATGAAGCACAATAAAATAAGGTATGCCTGTAGTTACTAAGTATTAAATGCAACAGAACACAGAAAATTTTTCTCACATTGCTGTGACCACCTTTTTTTGCCCCACTCCCACCCATGCTCCTGCATACACACATCATCACCCTGTTAAATACAACAATTGTATCAATGACGACCAACTTTGCTTATAACAAAATCAAAAATCTAAAACGAATTAGATAAGAAAATCCCCGAATGTCAGTCATTGTTTAAACAACAAAAATAAACTATGCTATTAAACTGAATTTCATTTGCTAAAGTCAATATTAGGTTGAACTACAAGCCTAGTTTTACTGTAAAACATTCACTCATTCTTTCAATCAGTTGGTGGTTACTAGGTGGTTACTAAATTGTTTTTATCTGTCCCATTGTATATTAGCTCCACAACTGACCACATATTGACCTAAATGACAGAAAGAAGCAAAGAAATACATTTGTATTTAAAACAGCCACAACATCTATTATGACTGCTTTAATTAAGTTTTCTTTGAGTCCAGTCTTTATTGAAGAAGTTTAGTAGTTTCTGCTTCATGAGTATTCCAAGTAAGGAAATATCTGATATCCTTAGGATGTATCAGATTTATCCTACATAGGAAAAGATTGAAATCAAGAAAATCAATGTTTAAGTGCCACCTAATCTATGCAATTGAAGGACAAAGGAGACAGTGTCAAACTTTTCAATAGCTCTCGTTAAAAGGGAACTTTCCAAATGCACATTGAGATCCTGAAGAAAAGGGCCCTAGTAATTAAAATGATTTTTAAAATGTTTGGAAATTATGACAATAGTAAGTTCATTGTGAATGAAAGCAAAAGTAAATTAAATCTTTAAAGGGACCCAGTAGTGCATAGCCACATTATTTACATTTATAACAATTTCCATTCATATTTAAGTGTTAATGTACCTTTAAAGGAAAGGAAGCCTGGCATACAAGTACCCTAGTTGTGAGGATGTCATTATTAGAAATATTGTTTGGTATCTGTAGCAGATTAAAGATGAACACAAATCCTTTGACACTCCTCACATTGTGAAATATGAGTCTATGCCTCTTCCCCTTGAATCTTTCAGGCTCTGCAATTGCTTTGACTAACAGAATAATAACAGAACTGAGTGTCGGTTTTTGTGCCCAGCTTTTAAGACACTAATAGCTTTCACTTCTATCCCTTCGAACACTCACTCTTGGAACCCTGAGCTGTCATGTACAATGTCTAACGACTATGTTGGAGAGACTATGGAGGGACTCTGATACTACACTGAGAGAGAGAAGAGCCCAGCTAAACTCAGTTGTCCCCATCTGAATGCCAAATCTGTGATCAAAGTCATCTTGGACCTTCCAGACCAAAAGAGGCACCAGACGAGTATCACGGAATGACATCCATCATGTCAAGAGAAAAAGTATTATTTGATCAGCCGTGCCCTGTCTGAATCCTTGACACACAAAAATTTTAGATATAAGAAAAGTCTGCTGTTTCAAGCCACTAATTTGGGGGTAGTTGTTACACAATAGTGGATAATCTTGGTACCATTACATATATCCAGCATTTTATTTCATTGTTACCTCCATGAACATCAGATAAAAATTTAATAAGATTTATTTTCCAAGATTTACTGTCTTAGAATTTTGAACTTTGAAAACTAAAAATATCTTCAAAATCAATAGTTACTGTGGAAACAAAGGAACTTCAGTGACCCAGTGTTGGACAATAGCTGTACTGGGGGCAAAATACTTAATGAACTAGATAGATACAGTCTAAAATAGAGGAAAATCCTAAAAGTAGATGTTAAAGTTAAAATGACATATCTGTTATTACTCATGTTTATTTAGGTGAAGTAACACATGCCTTATGGCCAAAATTACCTTTGCCAGTCCTATGTAGTCATTTCTATTCATGCTAAATGACAAAGCACTTCTACTTATAAAAGGATGTCTTTGTGTCTACTGGGAAATTCATTACTTCCATTTATAAACTAGCCAGGAAGTTCTCAGGAAAGACCACAGATAAAAGAAAAATAAAGACCATAATATCTACCATATCACACTATTCTGGAAAATAAGAGAGGGCTCATCTTTGGAGGAATGACAGTGAAACTAAAAAATCACATGTGCCATTAAACAGTATAGGTTTTGAGAACACATAAAAGGCAGATAATGTGCCTGGTTTCTTCATACATAATATTATGACCTCACTGTAAATACAGAGTGTAGAATAGAAGACTTTTCATCAGGAAATCTAAATCCCTTACAAGTGCATTAACTTAATAAAGAGACATGTGTTCTTAGAAAAAATATATTTTAAAATTAAAATTATTTCAATTTTAATTTAGAAGTGATATTTTATTTATTTTTATTTTAAATAGCATTAAAGGAACATATGAGATTTGATGTTTGGTAAATGAAAATTGCAATTTAAAATTTTTGTATCCTTGTAGAAATCTTTCTAGGACTGGATAATAGAAATGACTGCCAAATACTTTGAAAACTGAAAGTGAGCAGGCTTGTACAGATAATATCCTTCTGGATGGTGGTTTGATTATTACCAAAAGGCTTTCCTTCTTCAGTGTGGTGAGATGGAAAGACCTCTGCACTGAGTATTAGTAGATCTGACATCTAGTCTTTGATTTGCCACTAAAAAGCACTTAGAGCAAAGGCAAGGGACTTTTTCCTGCCTGACCTTAGCTTCCTCTGTTTTGAAACGGTATTTTCATAAGAATTCTAAAGTCCATCCAAGCTGTAATATTCTATGACAATATCTTCCCCACTAGTCTTTCTAGTTCCCATATTATTTGCTCCTTTGGGTTAAAACCCTCGAGTGCTTTTATTAAAAGGCAAATATTATCTGAGAAGAGCTTCACATTAAACCATTATTAACCATTAAAACCTCAACTGGATTCAGTTTATTGGATTAATTTACAGGAATTGAGGGAATAGAACTAAGAAAGGGAAAGTTGATATGAACTGTAAGGGCAGAAAAACGATGGCAGGGTGTCCCAATGAGCCAAAAGCTTGCATTCAGATATTGGGCACTAGCTTAGGCAACTTCAGTGTTTGCCTAGGAGAGTTCTTAGTGATATGCTTTTGGGTATCATGCAATAATATTATGCACATATGTTAATTGAGACCCCACTGAATATGAAAGGACTACTTTGCTAATTTGGGTCTCAAATATTTTATTCTGGATCTGCTGTCTCAAACATAACAAGTGACCAGCCATTATTTTGTGATGGAGTAAAATATCTAACTGGAAGAAAAAGATTCTGGAGCCTTGCCCCATGACAAAGTGAACTATAATAAGAATTCATTTTGTAACCCTGTCACAGTAAATTAAGCCTATCTGGGGTATAGTGGGTGCATCCTTCTGTAAAATGATGTGAGGGTTTTCACCAGCCCTAAATTACATCTGCATTCAGGAAATGAGAAAAGGAAGTGTGAGTTCTCTCCCTTATTTTTACAGAGACTTTCTAAATCACACAAAATGTGTATTTGTATAGAACTGATCAGACATTAGTCACTTAGCCATACATAACTGCAAGAGATTCTGGGAAATAATGTATTTTATTCTAAGTGTCAATATGCCCTGATAAAAATTAAGATCTACTTAATCTAGATAAAGAGGATGACCTATATTATAGGCCAGCAGCAATCTTAGCTGCAAAATGTACTATCACAGAGTCTGAGAGCCCCCACATACCTTACAACTTTTGATTAAGGATAGAAAGCCTTCAGTTAAAATAAAAATTCAGTTTCAGAGGAGAAACCTTAAATTTTCCAACAGGATACTACCATAATTACCTAATAAACAATAATAGGCAAACTAGAAATCCAGAAGAGTATAAATATTATTTGAAGATAAAGCCTGTAATACTAATAGCTATTATATAGTAAAAATAGAAGCAATAATAAATAGCATGTAAAAGAACAGTTTCTGTCTTGCATTGTATACAATTTTGCCTTTGAAGGACCAGAAAAAATTCAAATTAGGGAATTACTGATTAGACATATCTTTCACTATAATGGCCCTTATAGGATGAATGTATTAATGCCTTCCCAAATTCAGGAAACCAGAAACTTTCTAAATAATTAAGTAGTAACAGTAGTAACAGGAATAGAAGAAAAATTTTGACTAATCTTCTTCTAGAATATTCTATAACTTTGCATTAATGTCTATATACTTTTAAGAGCAAAAACATATTTCATAAAGGGATGAATTATCTTTGCATATTAATTAAAAAATGTCTGTTTTACCTATGGAAAAAAGTCAGAGAAATATCCCTCACCCATAAGATAGTGTTTTCTAGTATAATCAAGGACATTTTATATTGTTACCAGTTTGTTTATCCATTCTGTTAACTTAATGAGGAAAGCAAATTTAAATAATTTAGAGCAAAGGGGATTGTAATATTGTATTTTAAAAAATTATTCTAAAATCATTAAAACCATGGGCCACTGAAAAACAACTAAGAGGCCTACTGGCATGGTGCAATCAAATGTGACTCAATTTGGACAAAGGCTTCACAAAATCTGTAAGAAAAATAAAGATTGAGCTACAGCAGTGATAGGTCTGGGAGAAGGTAATTATAATTGTACAACAAACCAAATGACAAATGGTGTCAGAGTAGCAGAATATTTTAAGTTAGCCACATGGCACCATTTCAGGGACACTAGACAAACGTTTCTTCCTTGCTAGCCCCGACATGGAGCCTGAAACCCCCAGATCAAGCACCATATGAATTACCAAGGAGGGATGACATAAGAACTTGTTATCAGTCATTAATATCAAAACACAGATTTACTTGTCATCCTAACATTCATCTATCATGATTCTGAACGGAAGAGCTACTGGATAGGTAATATTAAGAAGGTAGTTAGGAAAAGTCTGAAGCAAAGGAGGACTGTCAGAGTTAGTGGGGGAACTGGATCAGATCACAGGAACATTCTCTAACAGGAGAAAAGACTGGGAAATTAAGTAGGACACACAGGATTAACAAGTAAAAAATTATATGATCTCAAAATTATGCTTCTGTTATGTTTACACAATAAATGTGATCTATACATATAAAATAAGTCATAGTATATCTTAATTAAGGATATGAATAAAAATATGAAATGTCTATTAATAAGACTGTTAATTTACACTGATCACAGAATCAAAATGCTCCAACTATAAATCTTTATGCCAATCAATACATATTTATGGAATTCCTACCATTGAGTTAGCAGGCACTGATCCAAAAATGAAGAAGGTGTGGCCCCTGACTTTTTGAAGTTCACAAAATAGATTATCTAGGCATTAGAAGGTACTTGATACAAAAATTCTCATGAAGCTGAGAGATAGCATTACCATCAAATTACTGCTGCAACAATTCTCCCACATTTAAAAGTTATTTTCAAACTCTAATTCCACTTTTATCTCTAGGAGAGATCATAAAGTCACTGCAGAGCTGCAAACAAAAATCAAGCCCCAGAAAGAATACTGATCATAGTGACCCCACCCCCAATGCAGTGCCATTTGGCGTAACACATAATAGTGAAGCACCGTGGTGAAATCCTTCACCACTCAAAGCATGTTCCTTTGTCGTCAGTAAGTTCTCTTTGTTCAATAGTAAGCCTTTTAGTCAGCAAACATGTCCAGTTACATAGCTCTGGGTATACTGTCAGGACTCTGCAAATAATAAAATTATAATAATTAAACAGTTATTCATGAATGAACATACTTAACCCAAGAGTGTTCCAGTAGAAAGGGTAGGAAGGCATATTCGTCAGCAACATACAGACGAGATGGAAGGGTGAGTTTTTAAAATGTTTTTTGACACAAAGAATACAGGGACCACCTGAGAGACTCAAATCCCTAAATATAGTTTCCTGGGGCAGGAGCCAATGAGGAAAAACAGAATTTTATGCATGCAGATATTTAATTAAGGTTCAAGTAATAATGTGAACTAAGGGCTATTTCCTTTTCCTTTATCTCAGGGACCCAGAGAGCCAAGGGATCAGTGAAGGGTGCGGTTGGTAGCCCCTGACTTAACTTACCATGAGACAACCTGAAGTTCACATCCAAGAGCTAGATACTTAGCTATTTTTATTATAATGTATTGTATGCTCATTTTAGAAATTTTGAACATAAAAATCTTTTGAATGTAAAAAACACCTTCAACCCACCGATAACCACTGTTCACAAAGGCTAGTGAATTCTTCCTAGTGTTTATTCTCACCACAAACATACACATATGTACACACACACAAAAAGAATCATTCTTTACACAATTTGAACTCCTTTCACACCTAACATTATAAGCTTAGTATTTTCCCATGTATTAAGAATTCTGTGAAAGCAATACTTTTTCAATATTGCATGTAACTCACATAGAAATAAATACACAGATCTTAAAGGAACATTTCAGTGAGTTCTGATAGTGAATACACCCATATAATCAACATCCCTATCAAGATATAGAGTATTCCCATTAATTCAGAGACTTCACACCTCTGGTTCCTGTGGTGGTTTCCACTCACGAACCTCTTCTCTGGTAAGAGTTGACTCCCTCTATTCACCCTCTCTCCAGTCTTGGAGACTGTGGCTTCTCCTGAGTCCAAAGTCTTTGTCCAAAGTCCCTTCTCTGATGGATATAAGAAGAATTGTAGATTTTTTAGTCTGTTCAGCTTTTTACTTATTGTTAGTACGTAGTGGTGACTTCCAAGCTTCTTATATGTGGAAACAGAAACCAAAAGTGTAGGTTGCCTTTTCTCTCGGTTGATTATTTCCTTTGTTTAGCAGAAGTTTTTAGTTTTATGTAATCAAATAAATAATACATAATAAATAAAACTGAGATATGCATAATCTATCATACAAGAAATATTTCTTTATATTTGTTTTTCCATCACATTTTATCATAGACTGTTCAGATAAACTGTACAAAATGATTTTCTTAGTAAGAACTGTAGCAAGATGTATTGTGTCACATTTAGTCATAGGTACCTTCAAACCTGCATCTTATTTTAATTTTGACATGTACATTTTTAGCCAAGAAAATTCTAGATTGGAGAAGGCTCTGGTTTGGTTAATATATCTTGAAATTCACGTGATTCCAAAATGTTTTGCCATTACATTTTAGTAGTCTGGCTTTGTATTTGAGCTTTATTGCTAAGACTACAATAAGGAATGCACATTAAAGTATTTATAAAAATTAAGCAAATTATTTTCCAGACATTTCACATATAATGTAAGAATGATTTATTGACAATTTCTATAGTATAAAACCTAAGCTTTGAAATATAAAATACTAATATCTCCATTATTGTCTCCACCATTCTCTCTAGCCTCACCTTCCCAAGCTCAAATCTGACTGATGATATGTACTCCTAATCCATCAAGGCTAAACTGCGTGCAGTTACCTTACATACATACGCAATGTTTTTTCTCATCTCTGTGCATTTGCTTCTTTCACCTGACCAATTTCTCCTTGGTTTACTCTAATTTGTTCATTGGCTTCTACCTTATGTATCATTTCCTCCAGGATTGTTTACTTAGCAGCCCATCCCACCCCAAGCTAAGTAATGTAAACCTTCTCCTGTGCTCCCTTATGTCCTCCTCCACATCTTTGCAATATAGCAGAGAAAAAAATGACTTTTTATATATTTTTCTCCCTTTCTGAGCCATAAGACCACTGATGTTTCTTATTTGTGTTTGCATCCCCATGCCTCATTCTGTTCCTGGTACATACAAGATAATCAATACTGATGACCATAAAGATGGATGTATGGATAGACAGATAGATGGATTTATGATAGTTACTTAAATTATAGCCTTAGACAAGTCTGTCTTCTATCTAATATCTCTGTCATAATATCATAACCTATAAAATGAGGAAGACTAATTCCTCTCTGTTTTTGTCCAGGTCAAAATTTCTCCTTTTCCCTACTCCTATAACTTTGGATTTCTATTGTGTCACTCCTTTTTATCCCTAATTATCCATTAAGCTTATCTAAATAGTAGGAAATTTGAGGAGTAGGTGGTGGTGTTTATTTGTTAAAACTGATGTGATGTGTGAAGAAATAATAAGGGCTTGAGAAAGCCTTTTTGTACGCCTTCCTTGCTTGCATATCATAATCACTATAGAAATAGTCAAATAAATCTCCACTGATTTGGCCTCCATATCCTATATAGACAAACTTATGTGGAAAATTCTATGTGGCAATATTTGAAGACCATTAAAATATCCATTCAGACCAAAAATATACTAAAGTTGAATTTTCTTTTATTTTTTAGCTTATAATATATACATAGAGAGACAGAGAGAGAAAGAAAACAGAACAGGTGTGCAGGTAATTCTGCCTGCCACTGTACTCACTGAGAATTAAATGAGAGAAGTGCTTTCATCCTTTAGTCAGTGGCCTCATATGCTTTTTAGAATCTAACTTTCTTGACATCCTAAATGCAAATCTAAGTGTTCAAAGATAGATTTTTTTTATAGTCCATGGCCCTTGACTATAAGCTAATGACTTCATTTATGCTCAATCAAGAAAATAGTGATCTGTTCCAATACTGGCAGGGAAACTGGTTGTACAGGACTTATTAAGATTCTATTTAGTACTTTTCAACATGATGCCTTGCTATAGTATCTCAAGAGTAATTTTGACCATACATCCCTTTCACTTTACATGCTGTCTTAATCTATATGTAGGTGAGATACATCTCCACCATATCTCTTGTTTACTTTCCAAAGTTCCTAAAATCAATTCAGCATTTCTCAGTAAGGGGCGGTATTTGTATATACCGTATAAGGGCTATGAGAATGTAGAAAACTTTGGGAATTGTAATGTAAAGCAGCAAAAGATGTAGGTTAGGGCTGCTTTTAGCCAAAACAGTACCTTTGTCCAAATGAAAAATTTAAATGTTCATTTTCCTTAGGAAAGTTTATTTCTAATTCTTGGAAATATTTAATAGTATACTGATTTGTTTAGAACAAGAAACTTTCACACAATCTTTTAGATAATTGTAGAAAATGTACAAATCTATGATGTACACAATGTGACTACTTTCACCTTTATGTGCAGTGCCCTTGTGGCGTGCACAATCTGTACAACCATACACAGTAGCACTGGTTTGGGGACCTAAGGAGGGGTCATCAAAAGGATATGGCAAGGAGATTAAAAGGAAGGAACAAAATAAAAGGCATGGAAAAGCAGCAAACACAAACTTGTCAAACTTATCAACTTGCTCAGAACCTCTCACTGGTCCATGATACAGAATCATACACCTTGTTACACAAGAGATCAGCTGCCAGCATGAGGTTCTCCATTTTCAGTCCTGTTATGCTCACTGGAGAGTAGTATCAAGAATTAGAATAAATTACCAAAGATAACATAATAATTCTGAATGTTGCTTCTAACTTCAATATGCATTGCTAATAGATTATTTAGTGTTTCACAAAATCCATTTGGTATAACTGAAATACAACAGAATTGGTTTTCCAGAAAGATAGACAGTACAGCATACAAATTAAGTTTTTCTTGGCCAGTGGTAACTTAAAACAGCATATCTCAGTGTGTATTTTTCCAGCTACCAGAATTTGTAATCTCACCTATCATTTACTAATCAAAAGAAAACAACAGAAAATGACCTGTGGGTAAAATTGCAATATTTCCAGAATCTCTCACCTAGCCTTAGTGCATCTCCATATCAATAGGATTACAAAGGGGGTAGGAACAAGCACGCACTAGGACTGCAGATGTTTGATGGGTCCTTGGCAGCTGGGTCACAAGAGACACAGATGAGCAGGAGTAGATGACTGCTTGTAAGCAATACACAGGTTTCTCCCACTTTACTTCTCCCTTTGACTGATTTTGGCTTCAAAGGTTTATTTGCCCCAGGTCAGGAACATATTACCCCCTGGAGTTACAGACCTCTCACAGATAATTTGAAACACATGTTCACACTCATATGCCACACACAGTCTCAGATACATTCTCACACACACACATACACAAAACCCAAACAAACAAACTAATGGCCTATAGCATTTTTTTCCAGTTCCTTTAATACCTGCAGAATTTCAAAAGTGATGCATTGCCTGGAACTGAGCTATAGTCACAAGAGAAAATCCAGCAACTGTGTTACAGTTGTATTTTTCTTTTTTTATGGAAACCCTTCCTTGTTCCCAGATAAATATCTTTCTAGTCTAGCCAAAGGATTTTCAGGTCCTATGATATTTTATTTGGCTGCTTTAACAATCCAAAGCATTATGCCTTCATGGGATAAAGGTACAAAAATAAAAGATGTTATTCTTCATATGATGAGGTTGAAATCATATCTATAAGCATTTTAAATTGCCTTTCTAGGAGTGGTGATGATTTATGGTGAGATAGCTACATTTCTCTCACCTAAGGCACAGTCCCATAAGAGAGCAAGCTCATGCAATAGAGTGCTTTCCTTGGCCAATGTTCTACATGTAGTAGGGTAATGTGATTAAGAGGATAGTTTGGTAATAATACTTCACATTACTGAGATGATTAAATGAGATAATCCACATTAAATTCTTGGCACACAATAAGCACTCGATAAATAAGAGCTATTACTACTACTGCTATTTTAGGATGATCTAGCCTGTGATATTGGCCTAATTAGCATTACAAAATATAGTATTATAATAACTATATTAGCATAGATATATCACTGATTGGAAGTGAGGACAAAAGTGAGGCTCTTTAATGCATTAAAGCTTAGTTCCCTTGAAGCCAACCTTAGAAGGACCCTAATAGACTTCCTTTCAAGAAAGAAGGAAAAAAAATAGAGAAGTTAACAGAAATTACTCAAGTGGAGGCAACATCCTACTTGCCATTGTACTTTATCCCCTAGAATTAGCTCCCTTTCTCAGTGTTATCTCCATTCATTGAATTTCATTATCTATTTTTATAGGATAATTATAGGTGCAAGTGAATACTAAAAAGAGAAGTTTTGAATCAGGTTATCTATTGATAAAGAGCAGCCTGAGGTCATTCCTCAAAGACATAAAAAAGGAGATGATATATTAGGTCATCCAGCATAATGACAAGTGAAATTATATTCCCCTTCCAAGGCAGAGATTTTCTTATTAGAAACATCTTCAGTGCCTTGTATAGACCAGATTAATAACTTTTAAGGGGAACAAACTGAACTTGCAGGTGCCCCAAATGTTGGCTTCTCTATTCATTTAAAAGCTGTCACTTCTCTGGGGTGAGGGGTGGGGTAATAAGGGTTACAGAGATTCACTAATACACACAAAAGTCTCCCTGAATTTAGCTCTGTCCAGTTAGATACTCCTTTCTCTTTTCTTTCCAGCAGTATTTGGGATATTTCAGCAGTACTCTACATTATTTCCATAAGTCCATTGCAGTAAGTCCTGTCCTCTTGTTACTTTATGGGAAATTAAATAAATATTAAACTGAAATTCATTCCTATTTATTCAACAAACATCTACTGAGCACCTACGATATCCCAAACATAAGGTAGAGGGTAGTATGTGCAGGTAGCGGAACAAATGGCAATGGGAGACAAGGAGAGAGAGAAATGAGATTGCTTCTGAATAAGGGAGAAGAAGGCCTTTTAAAGTTGGTGACTTAAGCAGTGACTTGCCCTCTTACCTTTAAAATTTTTTACTGAGTATCTACTAGGTGCCAGGTATTGTTCTAGTTGTTCCTGAATGCACATTTCCCAGAGCTATTGGTACCAAAAAACAATACGGTTCTTAGTCTCATCCCACACCTAACACTCCAAATACTATCCTAAATGGCAATATTAAGGGAAAGGTTTATCTAAAGATAAAGGAAATATCTGACTTTGGAGCACACACATCTTCCTGAATCCTTTGAGACAGATAAACAGTTCTATCAGTGTTCAAAATTCCTAACTCACTCATTCAGAGAGAAGTGATGTCTTCCAAGTGAAACACATACCTAAAGTGGAAAGATGAAATGAATCTGACCTGAAAAATGACTTAGCTTTGGAGATATGCAGTAGATAATATACAGAAGAGACAATAAGATTTGATAAAGGCTATATATGACATATATAGAAGAAAGGAAAGTTAAAGATTCCTAGCTCTAACCTACATTTGCAGTATTATTTTCCACTACATATATCACTAATATATTTTGTACTCAAACCTTATTAGACTGCTTTTTAATTAACTTACACTGCACTTCCGGTACTTTGCTCAAGCTAATCTTTTTTCCCTGGAATGTTTTTCTTTCCATATCCCCATGTTGAAGTTTTAACAATCCTTGAAAAGGGCAAATTCAGAGGCAACCCCTCTATGAAGCTTTCCCAGATCTCCCCACAAGAAATTAATCTCTCCCCTGTAGATCTAAGTCACTTGTCTGACTTCCATTATGATATTTATCAAATTAATTTATGTTAAAATGGAATACATTTGTTGATCACTCTCCTACAAGATTTTAAGTGCTTCAGATTTTGCTCTATTTATTCTGGTGAGTTGACATTATACCTTAGGCATAAGTGCTCAAGAAATGAAACAGATTTTAATATGAGTAACATAGAGAGGAGACAAGAAGATTTTATCCATGTATGAAAAAGAGCCTATGCAGTTGATTTTCCAACCTCACTAAACATACACACAGACACATAGACACATAGAAGCACACATGATAATAATGGCAGTGTATCTATTATAGTTGCACCTTCAGACTAGTTTATGCTAGTTTCCTTGGGAACAGATTTTATTATTTCTCTGTATAAATTCATTTAGGGTATGACAAATGTTTATGATGATGTATAAATATTAAATAATAACAAGTATAATAGTAGTAGAACTAATGGTTACATAATATATTTTTATTTTAATCAACATTTGACTTTACTACATTTCATCCCATTACTCCTAGGTGTACGTACATTCTTCTAATATTATAACATTTTCCTACCCCCCAATATGTGGAGGCTAAAATCCTAGGTTTAACTCCTGTATTACGGTTCTTCAGAGAAACAGAACCTACAAGGTGTGTGTGTGTGTGTGTGTGTGTGGAGAGAGACAGAGATTTGTTTTAAAGAACTGACTCACATGATTGTGTAGGCTGTCAAGTCCAAAATCTGCAGGGTAGGCTAGCAGGCTGGAAACCCAGGGAAGAGTTGATGTTGCAGCTCAAGTCCAAAGACAGTATGGAAGCAGAATTCCCTCTTCCTTAAGGTACCATCTGTTTTCTTTTAAGGCCTTCAACTGTTTGGGTGAGATCCACTCATATTATGGCAAGTATCTGCTTTACTCAAAGTCTATTGATTTAAATATTAATTTCCTCTTAAAAATACCTTAAATGTATCATCAAGACTGATGTTTCACCAAATATCTGGGTAACATGGCCTAGTCCTGTTGACACATAAAATTAAACATCACACCTCCCTAAGATGTTATTTGGCCAAATAAAATGTATTTAGACTTTTAATCTTTTACATGTATCAGTCCCAATAGCTTTTAATCATTTTTGTTGTTCTTCTCTGAATTTGTTCTAATACTTCCAAGATTGAGGCCAATTCATAAAATACCAATTTTTCAGGAATAAAATCTCACTTATATAGGGTTAAGTGCACAAACCATTGCTCTATCACCAAGAAGTAAAAAAGCTACACTCCTGCTCTTATTGTATTTTGCTCTAGAGTTTTGACCTTTTCATTAGTCCCTACATTTACTGTGTTACCCCTACAGCAAAGAATATCCAGCATCTCATTATAATTCTAGAAATGTCCCATAATGCACTTTGGTGAACTGCATGCTGTGTGCAAAATCTTGTAATAGAGCCAAGAACTACAGAATAGTATGTTGGCATAACTGTTGAGTACATCACAATTTATTTATCATCTTGAATTTTTTTAATATACCCTGGAGCCCAATGTTGCAGGTCACAGTTTAAGAGGAGAAAAAATGCCTAGTTATGCTTTAAAATTGTTCAGTTTTCTAATAACACGTCAATACACCTGAGTATTTTGAGGAAACAAAAAAGGAGAAATTACATAAATGGTCTTGGCTATTAAAAATTGTTCATATTTGAGTTTCCTACACTTAGGTATTCTCCCAGTATGTAACTGAGGGGACAGATACTGAATATTTAGAGAAAAAAAGTCAATGTTCAAATGTATTTGTTTCACTTTGCAAATGGATTTACTCATGCCAGAGCAATTAACAAGCGCTGCAATGATCTCAGTTCAGTTTATTAACTCAAACCGAAAATATTTCCTCTAGGTAAAAGCAAAGTTCACAGATCCACTCAAAGAAGTAAATTTTAATTGGAATCAAATTATTTGAGACTGCATATTTAAACTCTGAAATTTTAAAAAAGAGTTAGGCTTCATTCTTATGTTAGTTAATATTATGTTGGCATGAACCACTTATTTCAATTGTCCTTGCTGTATCACCTCCTCTGGGTATCTACTACTACTTGGATAAGTACAACTAATATTATACCAAGTAGGTGGTTTTTCAGCCTAGACTAAATCGATTACATTAGTTTATCTGACCCAGCTCTTCCAATTTTATATTTTGTATAAAAATAAAAATGCTTTTCAGGCATTCTGAAAAGCTGCAATGTGTTACCCACATACTTTATCAAATGTAAAGAATGGTATAAAACAGAAAATATTATAAACATCCTCATTTAGCAAAAATCAATGGTGTGAAACCATTGATTTATCCTGATTTTTGTAGAAAAACTCAAGTCACAAGCGAAAAGGAAACAATGTGCACTTGTTTAAAGAAAGAAACTATGGGCTCAAGTTGTGGAATGACAAAACCCTGAAAATTCAATAAAAAACACCTTCTTTTCTGTGCCCATAGCTATACATATGCACACACATACACACACACACACATAGACATATATATATATATATATATATATATATATATATATATATATATACACATGCACAGAAATATCTAATGACATTCTGCATTCTGCCTTGGGGACAACCCAAAGTTGTCAATATTCAGCTCAAAAAGAAACTAGGGAGCAAGTAGAATACCAAAGTCTAAACATTCAGATAAATGACAATTTAAAGTGGGAAGGAGATAGGATCAGTTATTAGAAATGCGAATTATAAAATCTCATGTCTACCCAGTCAAGGACCTGAAGCTAGGCTCCAAATGCAAGTAACTTTGTAAATGTCATGGATATATTCTGTGTCTGTGGGTGTTTCCTGCCTGAGTTCCTGATGCCTTGTTGAGAGTGGAAGTCTGCATCGAATTAACTCAATCACATCAGTTAATAATGGGGGAGGCATTGTTAATGTGGCACTCCCACTAGTTTATGAGCTCCCAAAGGGCAAAAAATCATGATATACTTTTGTGTTCTTACTGAGATTGACACATAGTAGATCCTTAATTTATGTTTGTGAGTGACATCATACATTGAGTCCAGTTTCTTTCATTTTCTTACATGTTTACTCTTTGTGAAATTGTTTAAAAGAAGAAAATCTTCATATTCTAGAAAAAATTATTTATGCTCACTTTAGCATAAGCATAAACATGTCAGAAAACCTTGAACAGCAAAAATTAAAGCATAAAACATTTACCTAGACTTGGGTTAATAAAAACATTAAATCAGACCACCATACTCACAAAACCCTCCTATAATCTTTCTATAGTTTCTTAAACTTTAGTACGCTGACATATAACTTATTTATCCAAACTAATAGAGTAAAAATTTCTCAAAATCTTTAATAGTATGGATAATTGGTGTGGCCTTTACAATTAATTCCTACTATCAGAATCTGAGGAATAGGAGTAAATTAGATAAAAACAGCACGATTATGCCTTAATCCTGAATGAGATTTGGACTACTTCTGAGGAAAACTGTGAAACATTTATCTAAAGTTGTCTGCCATTGACAGCTCAGGATTCATGGTTAAATATTTACTCATTGTTAATTTGTATTTATTCACTTTCATTCGTTACAAACGAGAAAACATTTTTAAATGCCTATTATTGATTAGGCAATACTTTGCAATAGACATGGATTAGACATCCAACCGACAGCACAAAGATCTGAGCAACTGATGATTGTGAGAAAGAGAAGTACAAGTTAGAAGAATGTTTCTAAAAAGAGAAGTGTAAATATTCAAAGCCTTCGATAATTTTATTCCTCTTTCTGATTTGTATCTAACAGTTACA
The DNA here is from genome assembly GCA_029783875.1 of Phataginus tricuspis. Taxonomy (NCBI): domain Eukaryota; kingdom Metazoa; phylum Chordata; class Mammalia; order Pholidota; family Manidae; genus Phataginus; species Phataginus tricuspis. The sequence continues at coordinate 78,920,891 of JAQQAC010016209.1, forward strand.
TTCAGGATTAATAACATCCATCAGAACAGTTGGATTTGAATTTATCCTCTTGGACTATATTGCAATTTCTCAGTAAATTAATCTCACCAAGCTGTAACACTGGAAAGACTTTGACAGTGGGTAAAGTTGTTATAGACATGGATACTTATGTCTCACATATAAAACAATAACTAGAAAAAATGAACTTCCAATGGTAAAAGTTCTGGTCCTAGCAACAGGCTAAGACAAGAGAAATTGGTTTTGGAGATCAGGAATGTCTTAAAGTTGAAGACCAATTATTCTATTTATTCAAAAGAAAACCCTAAGAAAGATTTTTAATAACCATGATTAATGTGTTAAAAGCTCTAGTAGAGAAGATGAACACCATGAGTGATCAGATAGGTAATTTTTGCAGTGATAAAGAAGGTACAAGAAATAATCTAATGTAAATGCAAGAAACAGAAATCATGAGAATAAAAATGAAGAATGACTTCTACAGGCTCACCAGTAGAACTGATGCAGCCAATGAAAAAAATGAGTAAGCTTGAAGATAGGTCAACAGAAATTACCCAAACTTAAACAAATGGAGGAAAGAATTGAAAAAAGAAGATCATGCAAGGATTGTGGGGAAATATTAAATGTTCTAATATATGTGAAACTAGAATACCGGGAGATTAGGGAAAGAATAGGGCAGAAGAAATATTTGAAAAACAATATTATAGAATACCAAAAGTATAATTCATAGAAGAAAAACTCAATAAGTTGAACTTCAATAACTCTGCTTTGCAAAAGACACTGTTAAGAGAATAAAAAGACAAGCCAACTGGAAGAAAATTGCAAAACAGATAACAGGTAAATCCAGATATTTGGATTTGTATCCAAAGTACAAAGAATCCTTAAAAGTCAACAAAAAGAAAACAAGTAACCCAGTTTAAAAATGGGCAGAAGACCTGAATAGACATCATGCCAAGGAAGATATAAAAATCGCAAATAAGCATACAAAATGATGCTCAGCATCATATGCCATTAGAGAATTTCAAATTAAACAACAATGAGATACACTACACACCTATTAGAAAGACTAAGATCTAAAACACTGGCAATGCCAAATACTGGCAAGGATGTGTTATAACAGTGACATCAGAAATGGTGAGAATGCAAAATGTCACATCCACTTTGGAAGACAGCTTGGAAGTTTTTACAAAGCTAAATATACTCTTACCATATGATCCAGCAATCATTCTCCTTGGTATTGCCCAAATGAATTGAACACTTACCTCCAAACAAACACCTGTACAAAAATGTTTATGGCAGCTTTATTCATAATTGCCAAAAAATATGAACCACAAAGATGTCCTTTAATAGGTGAATAAACTGTAGTACATTCATACAATGAAATACTATTCAGCAATAAAAATAAATGAGCTATCAAACCACAAAAATAAATAGAAGAACCTTAAAAGTATATTGCTAAGTGAAAGAAGACAGTCTGAAAAACTACTTACTATATGACTTCAACTGTATGACATTCTGGAAAAGCCAAAACTGTAGAGATAGTAAAAGGATAGATGAGCACAGAGGATTTTTAGGGCAGCGAAACTATTTTTCTGTATGATACTGCACTGATGGATACATGCCATTTTTCTTTGTCAAAACCCATAGAATGTATACCACAAAGAGTGAAACTTGAGGAAAACTATGTACTTTATTAAATATTAATAGTGTATCAATATAGACTTATCAGTTCTAACAAATGTACCACACTTATACAAGATGTTAAACATGAGAGACATGGGGCAGGGGGTAATGTGATAGCACCAAGGAGGAAAAATAGGAAAATGACAACATATTTGGACATATTATATCCCAAATACTAAAAACAGAACAAAGAGAGAGGAAAGAGAGAAATATGAAGCTAGAGAAAAAGGTTACATTTCATACACTAGGAAAAACATATGAATTTTAATGGACTTCTCAGAAATTTTGCAAGACAGAAGACAATGCAAGCACATATTAAAAGTGCTGAAAGAAAATAAATTTCAATCCAGAATTCTGTACTAAATACAATTTTCATTAAAAAATGAAGGAAAATTAAAAACATTTCCAGGCAAACAAAAACTTACAGAATTTATTGACACCACATCTACACTACAAGAAATGTTAAAGCTCTTCAAAGAAGAGGATTATAATCAGATAAACACTTGGAATCTATACAAGTAAACAAAGAGTACTGGAAGTAGCATAAATGAAATTAAATTAAAAATTCATTTTTATTCTCATTTTAAATTGCTCTAAAGATAAATTACTGTCTAAAGTAAAAATAGTAGCAATAAACTGTATGTCTATAACATGTGCAATATAAAATTAATGGCAATAATACCACAAAAAAATAAGAGATGAATTCACATATACCATGGCAAAGAGGGAAGAATTAGGAGTATACTGTAGTAAGGGGGAAGGAATTGGGAGTAAATTACAGTAAGTCCTTTCCACTACAGAGTAAGTAGTGTAGTAGCACTTGAAGGTTGCATCTGATTGCTTAAAGATTAATAATGTAAAGCTTAGGTCCACTACTAAGCAAATTAAAAATGGGTTATTATTAATAAGTCAATAATGGAGATAAAATGGAATAAAAATAAGTAATTGGTTAATCCAAGTCAAGGAATAACAATATGAAAAAATAACAGAATAGAGCAATATTGTAGATTTCAGTCCTAGTAGATTAAGCATTACATCAAAATGTAAATTGTCTAAACTCAATTTGGAGATTGTTAGATTGGGTAAAAAAGGAAGATTCAACTATACGTGATCTTAAGGAAACCAACTATGAAGTCATAAATAGATTAAAAATAAAAGAATATTATTCAAACACTAACAGATGCAGGAAAACATTTGAAAAATCCAACAGCCATTCCTGATTAAGAACAACAGCAAAAACAAAACTCTCAGTAAACCAAGAAGGAACACAATTTTCCCATTAATAACAAATAATTGAGAGGATTTAAGCTTAATTGTTTCGTGCTGATTCTTCTATATTGTTAGCTGTTCATCAAAATGTAGTTTGCAGAATCATGCCTAAAGAGGCAATTGTGGAAAATTGTGGATGTTAGGTTAATATGAGTGTCAGACATCCAGCATGGGTTCTGAATGTCAGTGTACCATGTAAAATACTTAGAGTGAGTCTTTGAAATATTTCTAAAATAAAAAAATATATATATATTCTTAGAAAATGAACCAAACATCGCTCAAAGAAGGATAACGTGTATGAAAATTTCTTTTAAAATTTTTGTGAATTAAAAATTTGAGAGCACTGAAGCTGTGGATGTATTGTGGACTTTTCAAAATTCACACATACAACCTGATAGCAAAGTACAAAGAGAAAATCAGGACAAAACCATTCCAAAAGCCAAAATGAGATGGACTAAGAATGAAGGGCAATTAAGTTAAATGTTGGTATCTTTGTACAACTTTTACACCAAGTGTCCACCACTTATCTTTCAAGGGCCTGTCCTGTGCAGGTTGGGTCCTGTTTGGATCCCACACGAACATGCTCTCTATTCTAATGAAATTAAGGAGTCTGTTCATTGAAGATAGGAATAGACTGCTTACATTATTTCATCATTTTCTGCAGCCTGACTTATTTTCATTGAAAGTCTAGTGAATATATTCAAGCTCCAGAGGAAATCACAGATGACCAAGCAAATTGTAAATTTTAGTCAAAATTAAAATAACTTCTTGTCTTTTCTCTTAGCATGGGATGAATAGTTCAGAGCATTTTCATTTTCCTGTATTTTTTTTAAAAACTATTTCCTTGCAAAAAAAACTCACCTAACTGATTTCACATATGCCCTTTGTTTTAGCATTTGTCCTCTATTTTGCATTTATATTTGACATTTAATACACAGGATTTTGTTTTTTAAATAAGTATTCAAATGAACAACACAGAATTGGCCAAGGAGTTTTATGATTATGGTTTCAGTTGTGTTTTGTTCATGGATATAACATTCGTCTTGCTTTTTTAATTGAAGTATAGTTGATACACAGTCATGTATTGGTTTCAAGTACAACACAGTGGTTCAATAGCTACCTGTGTCATTAAATCCTAACCCCCAACTAGTGCAGTTACTATCTTTCAACATAGGAAGAAGTTAGAGAATCATTGTTGTAATACTATCCCTGTGACCAACTTATAGTATGATTGAGAATTTTTGTTCCCCCTTTATCCAACACACCATCCCCACACACCCATACCAACCCCTCCCCCATGGTAATCACCAGTCACTTCTCAGTGTCTATGAGACTAGTGCTATTTTGTTCACTTTGTTTTTACAAAATAAGTGAAATCTTATGGTATTTGTCTCTCTCTACCTGACTTATTTCACTTAGCATAATACACTCTATGCCCACCCATGTTATCTCAAATGAAAGGATTTCTTTCTTTTTTATGGCTTAATAATATTCCATTGTCTATAGGTATCAAATCTTCTTTATCTGTTCATCTATTGATAGATGCTTTGGTTGATTCCCTGTCTTGGCTATTGTAAATAATGCAGCAGTAAACATACAGGTGCTTATATCTTTTCAAATCAGGGATTTTGTATTCTTCAGGTAAATTCCTAGAAGTGGAATTATTGAGTCAAATCGTATTCCTATTTTTAATTTTTTGAGGAATCTCCATACTGCTTTCCATAGTGGATGCACCAGTTTACATTCCCACCAAGAGTGAGGGAGTGTTCTCTTTTCTCCACATCCTTGCCAAGACTTGTTTTTTCTTGTCTTTTGGATAGTGACCGTTCTAACTAGTGCAAGATGACATCTCATTGTAATTTTTTTTTCCTTATGCCTTTTTGCATTTCCCTGATGATTAGTGATATGGAACATGTTTTAATGTGCCTGTGGGCCATTGGTTCTTCTTCTTTGGAAAGATATCTATTCATGTCCTCCACCCATTTTTTAATCAGGTTATTACTTTTTTTAGTGTTGAATCATATGAAGTTTTTTGATATATCATTTACAAATATCTTCTCCAATACTGTAGGCTGCCTTTTTGTTTTGTTAATGGTATCCTTTGATGTAGTCCCACTTTTTCATTTTTGATTTTGTTTCCCTTACTAGAGATGTGCCCAGGAGAAAAATTGCTAATGCTTATGTTCAAGAGATTTTTATATACGTTTTCTTCTAGAGTTTTATGGTTTCACGTCTTACATTAAGTCTTTAATCCATTTAGAGTTTACTTATGAGTTTGGAGTTAGTAATCCAGTTTCATTCTCTTGCATGTAGTTGTGCAGTTTTCCCAACACCAGTTATGGAAGACATTGTCTTTTCCCCATTGCATATTCATGGTTCCTTTATCATATATTAATGGATCACAAATATATGGGTTTATATCTGGACTTACTGTTCTATTCCATTGATTTTTGGGTCTGTTCTTATGCCAGTACCATATTGTTTTGATTACTGTAGCTTTGTAGTACAGCTTGAAGCCAAGGAGTGTAACCCCCCACTTTGTTCTTCTTTCTTAGGATTGCTTTGGTTATTTGTGGTCTTTGTGGTTCCATATGAATTTTAGGATTATTTGCTTTAGTTCTTTGAAAAATGTCATTGGTATTTTGATAGGAATTGCATCAAATCTGTAAATAGCTTTGGGCATGGTGGTCGTTTTGACAATATTAATACTTCTTATTGATGAGCATGGAATGGATTTCCATTTACTGGTGTCTTCTTTGATTCCTCTCTTGAGTGTCTTATACTTTTCAGAATATAGTTCTTTCACCAGCTGGTTAGTTTATTCCTAGGTATTTTATTCTTTTTGATGCAATTGTAAATGGGATAGTTTTCCTTATTTCTCCTTCTGCTTGTTTGTTTATAGTATATAGGAACACAACAGACTTCTGTGTATTAATTTTGTACGCTACAAGTTTGCTGAATTCAGTCATTAGTTCTAATACTTTTTGGGTGTAGTCTTTAGGGTTTCTTCTATATAGTAGCATGTCATCTGAAAATAGGGACAGTTTTACTTCTTCCTTACCAATCTGGATGCCTTTTAATTATTTCTTTGTGTTGTCTGATTGCTGTGGCTAGGATCTCCAGTACTATGTTGAATAAAAGTGGTGAGAGTGGACATCCTTGTCTTGTTCCTGATCTTAGAGGAAAAGCTTTCAGCTTTTCACCATTGAGTATGATGTTAGCTTTGGGTTTGTCATATATGGTCTTTATTATATTGAGGTATATTCCATTTGCACCCTTTTTGTTGAGAGTTTTTATCATGAATGGTTGATGAAATTCGTCAAATGCTTTTTCAGCACCTATTGAGATGGTCATATGATTTTTATCCTTCCTTTTGTTAATGGGGTGTATCACATTGATTTATGAATATTGTACCATCCTTGCATCCCTGGAATAAATAGCTCTTAGTTGTGATGGATGACCCTTTTGATGTTTGCTAATATTTTGTTGAGTTTTTTGCATCTATGTTCATCAAGGACATTGGTCTGTAATTTTCTTTTTCTGTAGTGTCTTTGGTTTTGATATCAGAGTGATGCTGGCCTCATAGAATGAGTTTGGAAGTATTTCCTCCTCTTCTACTTTTTGGAATACTTTAGGAAGGATGGGTATTCGCTCTTCTTTAAATGTTTGATAGAATTTGCTGTGAAATCATCTGGTAATGAGTTTTTTGTGGGGAGTTTTTTGATTATCAATGCAATTTCTTTACTGGTAATTGGTCTGTTCAGATTTTCTGATTCTTCCTGGATCAGTCTTGGGAGGTTGTACTTTTTAAGAATTTGTCCATTTCTCCTAGGTTGTCCAGTGTATTGGCATATAATTTTTCACAGAATTCTCTAAGAATTCTTTGTATTTCTATGGTGGCAGCTGTAACTATTCATTTTTCATTTCCGATTTTGTTTGTGTCCTTTCTTTTTCTTGATAAGTCTGGCTAGGAGTTTGTCTATTTTGTTTATCTTCTCAAAAGAAAAACAGATCTTGGTTTCATTGATTTTTTTCTAGTATTTTCTTATTCTCTATTTCATTTTTTGCTCTGATCTTTATTATGTCCCTCCTTCTAATAACTTTAGGTTTCATTTGTTCTCCTTTTTCTAGTTTCTTTAGTTGCGAATATATACTATTTGTTTGGGTTTGTTCTTCTGTCTTGAGGTAGTACTGTATTGCTATGTACTTCCCTCTTAGAACCACACTTGTGGCATCCCACAAATTTTGAACTGTTTTATTTCTATTTTCATTTGTATCCATGTATTGCTTGATTTCTTCCTTGATTTGTTCATTGATCCATTGATTATTTAGAAGCATGTTGTTTAGCCTCTACGTGTTTGTAGATCTTTTAGTTTTCTTTGTGTAATTTATTTCTAATTCCATACCATAGAGGTCTGAAAAGTTAATTGATACAATTTCAATCTTTTTAAATTTACTGAGGCTTTTTTTGTGGCCAAGAATGTGATCTCTTCTGGGTAACATTCCATGTGCGCTTGAGAAAAATGTGTATCCTGCTGCTTTTGGATGCAATATTCTACATATAACTGTTAAGTGTATCTGATCTAATGTGTTACTCAGTGTCTGTTTCCCTATTTATTTTCTATCTGATCTGTCCATTGATGTAAGTGGAGTATTAAAGTCTCTGAATGTGATTGAATTGTAGTCTATTTCTTCTTTTAGTTGTTTTAGTATCATTTTTACATATTTAGGTGAATATGTTGGATGAATAGATATTTATAATTGTTATATAATCCTGTTGGATTGATCCATTTATCATTTTCTATGTCCTTATTTGCCTTTTGTTACTTTTTTTTATGAAATCTATTTTGTCTGATATAAGTACTGCTAACTCCTGCTTTTTTCTCCCTATTATTTACATGAAATATTTTTTCCAGCCCTTCACTTTTGGTCTATGTATGTATTTTGATCTGAAATGAGTCTCTCGTAGGCAGCATACTGATGGGTCTTGTTCCTTTATCCATGCTGTCACCCTATGTCTTTTGATTGGTGCATTCAGTCCACTTGCATTTAAGATAATTATTGACAGGCATGTACTTATTGCCATTTTATTAATTGTTTTCTCTTTGTTTTTGTAGTTCCTATCTGTTCCTTTCTTCCTCTTATACCTTGTTATTTGAAGATTTTTTTTTAGTGTTGTGATTGGATTTCTTTTTTCAAATCTTCTGTGTATCTATTATAGGCTTTAGCTAAGTGGTTACAGTAAGGTTCATGGATAGTTTCCTAAATAGACAGTAATCTAGTTTTGTTCTCTTCCACAAGACTGTCAGTTTTCCCAAGTCCAGTTGTGGAAGACATTGTCTTTTCCCCATTGTATATTCATGGCTCTTTTATCACATATTAATGGACCATGAATGTTAAATTGATGGTTGCTCTATTAAAACACAATCTCGTAGCACTTTTTTATTCTTTCTCCTCCGCACTTAATGTATTAGATGTCATAATCTGCATTTTTTGTGTACATGGATTTTGTATATATTTTCACCTCTTTTGTCTTGTTTTGTTTTGCTTTAATTTTGTACTTGCTTGGTAAGTATTTGGTCTAATACCTTTACTGTGGGTTTATTTTTGTGGATGAAAAATATTTAGGCTTAAGAAAATTTCCATCTACAGAACTCCCTTTAGCATATCCTATAAGGCCAGTTTAGTCATGGTTCTTTTAACTTTCATTTATCTGGAAAACTTTTAATCTATCCTTCAATTCTGAATGGTAATCTTGCTGGGTAGAGGATTCTTGGTTGAAGAACCTTCTGTTTCAATACATTAAATATTTCACGCCATTCCCTTTCTGGCCTGTAACATTTCTGCTGAGAAATCTGCTGATAACCTAATGGGGTTTCCCTTACAATTATTTCAAACTGCCACCTCTGTTTTAGGTCTCAGCAGGACTAATGGAGCATGCCTGTCTTCAAAATGTGACAGGAATCTCAACCTCCCAAAATGCTCTGACTCTCCCTGGTGTCCAGTCTCAATAGAGCCCAGTGCAATGTGGAGTTGTGTCCCCATAGAATATCTCCAGGGCCAGGTGTTCAGGGTTCCTGCATATTTATCCCCTCTTTACTCTGTTCCTCTCCCTCCTACTTATTGGCTGGAATGGGGGGAAAGACTCGGGTCTGGATTGATTGTGGCTCTGCCACTTTAATCTTTCTTTATATGGTCTTCTCTTCTTCACCATATGTAGATGGACTGTTCTGCAGTTTTCAAGCCATTTTCAGAGTTAGTTTTATTTGCTATAGTTGCTTCCTTGGTATGTATGTGAGAGGAAGTTTCCACCTTGCCTTCCTACTCTGCCATCTTTATCACCACCTCTTCCTTGCTTTTTAAAATTAATCTTACAGTGGTTCATATTGCATATTAGAGTTTCATAATACTGTGTAGTAGGCCAACGTAACTCACCATGGCAATGTTGTATAGAACTAGTCCAAAAATTTATGTCCAAACAGTCCAAAAATAAAGGCTTGAAATCTTTACCTTAGGATCATCTGTACAGAGTGTCAAACATCAAGATGCAAATGCAAAATTGGGTCACCAAAATGGCAGTGTAGGTGACTCAAGTCTCCATCCCTCAACAGAAATCAACAATTAGACAACTGTCCATGAACAAAAACAGTTCCTGGGGAGCTCTGGAATCCACTTAAGAAATTTTAGCAACAACACAGTACAACAAAGAACCTGAAAATAATTGCACAAGAAGAGAAGAAAGACAGCTTAATTTTGCCTACATCATCTCATCCCCCAGGCTGGCATTGCTCAGCACCAAGAGGGAACTTCCCAGCTATAAGGAGTTCCCCTTACCAGGAAAAAGATTGGGGTGAGCAACCAGCTTCTCCAGTCTTTCAGGTATGAAGGTCCTGTGTAAGTTCCACTCCACCCAGACCAGCAAAGCTGAGACATTTAAAGATGTCTAAAAACAAGGAATAAAAGCAGAGACTCCCAGTTGCAGCCATGCAGAAGATCAATCATGGTTTACAGTGAATGCTCTATAGACAAACCCAGTAGATTTTGACTGAAGAAGGAACCAAAGGCTAGCAAAATTGCCACCGGCTACTGTTAATTTCACATGCTTTTGCATTAGCTGACAGCAGCTGCCTGAGTCCCTCTCTACTCCTTCCCCATCTCCCTTGCCCCTGACAGAGCCCAGTTATGACAACAGCAGATAGCTCAGGCTTTTGCAGCTGTATGAGAGTAAGATGCCAGCCTAGACCCCCAAAGTTGACCCCCACCACCTTGCATGTGCTCAGGGCTAGCATCCCAACTGTGCACTTATATGCCAGTTGTTTGACACAGTCACAAGAGCACCACTTCATACCCAGAGGTGATTGTGCTGGCATAGAGTAGAGCATGCTGACAGCCAGGGCCTCCATAGCTATTTGTGGGCCTGGATCATGCCATTTCATGCCACTAGCCTGCACCACTGCTCTTACTGCAGCTAGCCCCTCTAGCTGAGCACCTGCATGCCACCAGCCTATTCAATGTCATAAGCCTCAATTACAATGTGCAAACCATAGGGGGAGCTTTTTCAGCTGTGGTAAAACACACTGACAGCCAGAGACTCCGTAGCTCCCAGTGAACCTTTAACTGACCCCAGACCTTGTCCTACCCTGGCACCCTCCACTATGTATGTAACAATAACAAGCCCCTGCCATTATGCCAGTACCTCATGCTTGTCCCCAGAGCCAAATGTGCACACAACACTATCTTCAGTCACTACCTCTGCCTGCTCTGACCCCTACCTGATGGACCTGAAGACACCACCAGGAAACTCAACAGCACTTGTACTCCCCACAGTACTTGCTAAAGACCACATAGTTATGGATGCTGCAGACTCCAGAAGCCTGAGGCAAAGAGACATCACACACTCCCAGACCTGGTGCTGCCACACCCCTGCACTTAGCACCTGGGTCCACTAAGCCCAGGATCACAACATGTTCAAATGTGCCACAGCTGCACATGAAAGTCTTCCCTTACCAAAGTCAGTCCATAAAGTTTGGGAGATATAACTGTTCCTTCAAATGAAAATAAAACACCTACAAAAAGCCACAGGTATCATGAACTAGGGAAACATAACTCTACCAAAGGAAAACAGTAAAATTCCAGTAACTAGCCCAAAGAAATGGATATCATTGAAATATCTGACAAAGAATTCAAAATAATTGTTCTAAAGATGTTCAGAGAGCTACTGTAGAACACAGATAAACCATTTAATAATATCAGGAAAACAATACAAAACATAACCATAGGAGTCCTCCCTGAGAAACAAGGGGTCCAAGATCCATATCAGGCTCCACAGCCCAGGGTACCATCACGAGGAAGACAAATATCCATGTCTGGCTTTAAAAACCAATGGAGTTTATGTCTGGGAGAGCTGGAGGGCAGTAGAAAACTGAAATTCCACTCTTAGAGGGCACACACACAATCTTACTTTCTCTGAGTCCCAGCACAGAGGCAGCAGTTTAAAAAGAGCCAACGTATATGTGAAAGAGATCTTTTGATTAATTTTAGGGTGTGTGCAGTAGGAACAAGGATCTGTTGGAACATTATCCAGTGACAGAAGCACTGGTGGGCACCATTTCTTTCCACCTCCTTTATACCTAGCTGGCCCAGCACTGGTGGGCACAATTTCTGAGACTCTCCCTCTACTGTGTGGGCAAAGAGTAGGCACCACTCACTCCACCATGGTGTTTGGCTGTGGACTCACCATGGCCAATGTATCCGCCTCAGCCTTGAGTGCTTCCTAAGTGGCGTTCAGCCCTGCTACCCCTGGCAGGCACACTCAGCCAACACCAGAGCCCCTCCCAAAAGCCCCCATCTTAGGGGTGGCAGACTTGAACATAAACAAATGGAAATATATCCCATGTTCATGGATTGGAACAATTAATATTGTTAAAATGTCCACATTACCCAAGACATCTATAAATTCAATTCACTCCCTAGTAAAATTTCAATGACATTTTTTCACAAAAGTACAGAAAATATCTTAAAATTTGAATGAAACCACAAAATACCTCAAATAGCCAAAGCAATCCTGAAAAAGAAGAACACACTTCCTGGTTTCAAACTATTCTATGAAGCTGTAGTAATCAAAACAGTATAGTACTGGCATAAAGCCAGACACATAGACCAATGGAACAGAATCAAGAGCCTGGAAAGAAACCCTTGTTTACATGGTCAACTAATATTTGACAACGGAGCAAAAAAGACTCAATGGGTAAAAGATAGTCTCTTTAATAAATGCGGTTCGGAAGAGGACTGCCATATGCAGAAGAATAAAATTGGACCCCTATCTTACACCACTCACAACAATTAACTCAAAATGGATTAAAGACTTAATCCATAAGAACCAAATTTGTAAAACTCTAGAGGCAACCATAGGGAAAAATTTCCTTTGTATTGGTCTTAATAATAATTTTCTGGATATGATACCCAAGTCCATGTAACAAAAGTAAAAATCAACAAGTGGGACATAGCAAATTAAAAAAATATGCATACAACCTTAATGTCCATTAATGGGTAAACAAAATGTAGTAAACACATACAATAGAGTATTCTTCAGCTATGAGAAAGAAGGAAATTCTGCCATTTGTGACAACATGGGTGGACCTTGAGGGATTATCCTATGTGAAGTGGCAGAGAAAGATAAATAGTGTATTATATTGCTTATCTATAGAATCTAGAAAAGCCAAATTTATAAAAAAGTAGAATGGTATTTACCAGGGCCTAGGGAGTGGAAGAAATGGAGATACTGTTATAAGATGAATAAGTTCTGGGGATGTAATGTACAACATGATCATCATTAATTATACTGAATTACATACTTGTTATGAGAGTTGATCTTAAATAGTCTCACCACAAAAAAGAAATGGTAATTACATGACATTTGATGGAAATATTTGCTAACATTATGTTGGTCATCATTGTGCAATATATAATTGTATCAGGTCAATGTGTTGTACACCTTAAACATACACAATGTTACATGTCAATTATATCTTAAGCTGGAGAAATTTGATTAAATGAAAAAAGTGTAACGAGAAAATAGAGAATTGCAGTCAGCTACATATTTAGTTGAAAAATATCTGGACTTTTATCTGATGCTTTGTACATTGAGATGTCTAGAATTGTGTGGACTGGCATCGAATTATTGATACAGTGCCACCTTGATTATTATTTTTATCTAAAACTGGCAACAATTTCATTAACTCAGCCTTAGTACTTCCATTTCTAGAGTTCTTCTTGAAACTTCCACTTTGCATCAAGGCAAGTAATTGCAAGAGGGATATTTTTATAAGTATTCCACCTTCCTTCATGCTCCTCAAAGGACAAGAGTATTCTATGTAATTTTGAGCCTAGTAAGATCATTTAACTGTTTTCTTTCCATAATCCATATTCGTGAATGAATGTTTCTGCTGCAATAGGAAACTATTTTGGACTGAAGTGATAATAAAATGAAGCACACTGGGCAGATCAAGGAAAGTGTTTGTGTGGGATAACAGGGGCATGGGTGAGTTGAGAGGTGGATAATTGGGTGGAATCCAGTTTGACTAGAATTTTGACAGATTGTAAGCAGCTTTGACCAGAATATTCCAGTAGATGTACACAATAATATAAGTAAAGGATAAAATTTCAAACTATAAGATTAGCAAAAGAAATAAGAGAGAAGTAATTTCTCATTATCCATTAACATACTTTTCATGGTAGAGAATAAAAAAGTGAATTTTGAAGATAGACCAGGTTAATTTAGGTTTGTGACAGTAATAACAACCTTGTAAAGCAGATGGCAAGGATCCTAGAGGAATATGTGAGGACCTGACTTTCATTCTTGGTCACTACTATATGGTATTCAAGGAAGACTATTAAGCTCCCCTGTGGTACTTAGTCTATAATTATAGATATAAAGACCTTGCATTCCAACCCCACTGGGGCAGGTAACATCACCCTCAAGGCCTTGGGTTTCAGACATTCCCCTGGAGCCTGGATCAATGAAACTGATGAAACCAAGGAGGGAGCCCTACACTACAAAGCTAAGAAAAGTCAGCTTCATTGCCTGCCTCCCTGAAGCCCTCTCCTATGCCCTCTGTGCCTGTGGTAAGAATGGCAGCCTTGCTGATCTCTCAATCACCTTCCAAGTCATTCTTCCTTTATCTGAAGGATAACACATGTTTGCAGTTGGATAGCTCTATTATCCCATCTTGTAAAATTCCAGAAATCTAACAGTTTTCTTCATTTTTTTTGTATCTCTGTCTCCTTTAGTCCAAGTTGGTCGTGTTTCTGCTAGTGTAACCACATTCTATTCCTGAATTTTACTGAGATGGTTAGGTAGCTCCATGAGTCACATGAATAATCTCTTTATTGAGTGATTGTCTGGCCACACCCTTGGTATTCTCTCCAAAACATGTTTTCTCTCCTTTTTTTAATAACATGTATAAGCTGAGAATTTTCCAAATCCTCAAGTTCCAGATGCTTTTTGCTTAACAGTTTCTCCTTTAACTTATCTATTTCCTCTCACATTTAACTACAAGCAGCAAGGAGGAACTAAACCACAGCTTCAACACTTTGCTTAGAAACCTCTCAGCTAAGTATCTAAGTTTATCATTTACAATTTCTGCTTCACACAAACACTAGAACACAATTCAGCCAAGTGATTTGCCACTTTATAATAAGGATGGTGATTCTTCCAGTTTCTGATAACATGTTTTTCATTTCCATCTGGGATCTCAAAGGAATCACCTTTAACATCCATATTTCTACCAAATCTCTTCATGTCAATCTAGGCTTTTGCTAACATGCATCTCAAAACTCTTTCAGTGTCTACCTATTACCCAGTTCCAAACCCACTTCCACGTCTTTAGAAATTTGTTATAGAAGTACTTCTGTGCTTCTCAGTAATAAAATCTAAAGTACACTGAATACTTTAGTAGCTCTCAGTACTAAAATCTGTATTAGGATACTCCAGAGACAAACAGAACCAACATGATTTATGTGTGTGCATGTGTGCATGTGTGTGTATTTATCTGTTTTAATTAATTGGCTCTCATTTGATTATGGAGGTGTAAGTCCAAACCCAATATCCACAGGGTAGGCAGAAGTCTCGAGAATGAGGGAAGACCTGCAGTCTCAGTTCAAAGACAGCCTTCTGGCAGAATTCCTTCTTGCTCAGAAGAGGTCAGTCTTTGTCTAGTAAGATCCACAACTGATTTGATGAGGCCCACCCACATTATGAAGGGTAATTTGCTTTATTCAAAGTCCACTAATTTGCAATCCCTATCAAAATAACGACAGCATTCTTCAAATAACTAGAACAAATAGTTCTAAAATTCATATGGTATCACAAAAGACCCTGAAGAGCCAAAGCAATCCTGAGAAGGAAGAATAAAGCAGGGGGATCTCACTTCCCAACTTCAAGCTCCACTACACAGCCACAGTAATCAAGACAATTTGGTACTGGCACAAGAACAGACCCATAGACCAATGGAAAAGAATAGAGAGTCCAGATATTAACCCAAGCATATATGGTCAATTAATATATGATAAAGGAGCCATTGATATAAAATGGGGAAATGACAGCCTCTTCAACAGCTAGTGTTGGCAAAACTGGAGAGCTACATGTAAGAGAATGAAACTCGATTACTGTCTAACTCCATACACAAAAGTAAACTCGAAATGTATCAAAGACCTGAATGTAAGTCATGAAACCATAAAACTCATAGAAGAAAACATAGGCAAAACTCTCTTGAATATAAACATGAGCAACTTCTTCATGACCATATCTCCCTGGGTAAGGGAAA
Source organism: Phataginus tricuspis (assembly GCA_029783875.1). Classification (NCBI taxonomy): domain Eukaryota; kingdom Metazoa; phylum Chordata; class Mammalia; order Pholidota; family Manidae; genus Phataginus; species Phataginus tricuspis. The sequence goes on from JAQQAC010016209.1 coordinate 78,936,661, forward strand.
AAAAAGTAAAAATGAACAAGTGGGACTACATCAAAGTAAAAGCTTCTGTATAGCAAAGGACACTATCAATAGAACAAAAAGGCATCCTACAGTATGGGAGAATATATTCATAAATGACATATCCGATAAGGGGTTGACATCCAAAATATATAAAGAGGTCACACGCCCCAACAAACAGAAAGCAAATAATTCAATTAAAAAATGGGCAAAGGATCTGAACAGACACTTCTCCAAAGAAGAAATTCAGATGGCCAACAAGCACACAAAAATATGTTCCACATCACTAATCATCAGAGAAATACATATTAAAACCACAATGAGATATCACCGCACACCACTTAGGATGGCTAACATTCAAAAGACAAACAACAAATGTTACTGAGGATGTGGAGAAAGGGGAACCTTGCTACAGTGCTGGTGGAAATGTAAATTAGTTCAACCATTGTGGAAAGCAGTATGGAGGTTCCTCAAAAAACTCAAAATAGAAATACCATTTGACCCAGGAATCCCACTCCTAGGAATTTACCCTAAGAATGCAGGAGCCCAGTTTCAAAAAGACATATGCACCCCTATGTTTATCACAGCACTATTTACAATAGCCAAGAAATGGAAGCAACCTAAGTGTCCATCAGTAGATGAATTGATAAAGAAGATGTGGTACATATACACAATGGAATATTATTCAGCCATAAGAAGAAAACAAATCCTACCATTTGCAATAACATGGATGGAGCTAGAGGGTATGATTCTCAGGAATTAAGCCAGGCAGAGAAGGATAAGTACCAAATGATTTCACTAATCTGTGGAGTATAAGAACAAAGCAAAAACTGAAGGAAAAAAACAGCAGCAGACTCACAGAACCCAAGAATGGACTAACAGTTGCCAAAGGGAAAGGGACTGGTGGTGGGGGGGGGAAGGGAGGGATAAGGGGAATCAGGGGCATTACAATTACCACACATTATATAGTGGGGGGCCCACGAAGGCAGTTTAGCACAGAGAAGACAAGTAGTGACTCTATAACATCTTATTATACTGATGGACAGTGACTGCAATGGGGTGTGTGGTGGAGACTTGATAATAGGGGGAATCTAGTAACCACAATGTTGCTCATGTAATTGTATGTTAATGATACCAAAATAAACAAATAAATAAACAAAAAACAAAAAAAACAGAGTCCACTGATTTAAATGTTCATCTCGCCACAAAAAATTACCTTCCCAGAAACATGTACAATAACATTTGACCAAATGTCTGGGCACAATGGCCCAGCTAAGTTGATACAAAAATTAACTATCACTGTCTCCCTAAACCTCAGAATGCTACCTTATGTGAAAACAGGTTCTCTACAAAAGTAATTAATTAAGATGAGGCCACAACATATTAGAGTGGGCCATACACCTAATATAACCAGTATCCTTATAAAAAGAGAGGACATTTAGACACACAGTGAAGAAGGCCATATGACAATGGAGACAGAGATAGAAATGATGCTGCTGCAAGCCAAGGAATGCTAAGGATTGTTCCCTGTCACCAAAACATGGCAGAAGAAAGGAAGGATCCTCCCATAAAACTGTGAGAGAATAAATTTCTGTTATTTAAAGGCACCAAGTTTATGGCAATTTGTTGTTGGAACCCTAGGAAACGTGTATATATATATACATATATATATATATAAAATCTTATATATCTTTACATATATATGTAATCTTTATATATATATGCAATCTTTTGTATCTTTACATATTCTATGGCTAGAGCAAATAATCTATATTAGCCCCTACAATTTCTTAGACACAGGATAATGCCAATTCTTGGTTGTCACTTACTTATGAAGAATCAATTATCTAGATAGTGGAATCTTCTATAGTTTTCCATGTATAATAAAAGATAATAGATGACCCTATTATCAGAAGTCTGCAAAAGGTTAAAATCCTGAGGTCATATTCCTCAGCCACTATGTTTAGAACTGAGAAAGTCCCAATGTAAATTTACATCTCTTCTCTCTAAGCTAAGAATTGTAAAATGCAAGGTTTGTGTCCAGTTAAAGAAATTTGGGCATTAATTATTTTAGAATCTCTGGTTTGTTGGGTTAGGAAAGGAATGGAATACCCTTCCAAACAGTATAGATCAAGGAAAAAATGCAAAAAGAAATCTTAACCTGAGGCATAGGCATGAGGTAGAATTGTGGCAGGTACTCTTCAATTATTGGGAAAAAAATAATCATGTGAACTTGGTCTCTGGACTTCTGTAACTGTCGATATGCATATTGTTTGGGTGTATGTAATGGGGATAATGATTTTAAAAATCTATGATATCAGGGAAAACAATGTTGACATGGACTGTAAGAGTAGCAAGACAGCATATCAAAAAGAAAAAATAAAATTCTGGTTTGGTTTTATGTTATAGAAGTATTAGTAATTGTAGCCATTTGTTTGAGGTGCCTACTATTGATGCCTAATTGCCATGCAGGTCAACAATTATGGATATTATGAAATATATGCCTTAACATTAACTTTGTGATACATTGTGTTTTGTTATGTCACTCAATTCCACACATGTATACTTCAGCCTTCCTAGTTCATCTCTCTAGTTATCTATTCACAACTCAGGAAACAAGAGAAGAAACAACAGAGGATGTACATTATAGTTTTGTGAACCTGAAAGAGTGATGATTGAGAAGGTCTATAAGATGCATATTTTCAGGCAGAAGAAGGCAGAGTTCTGCAGATGCCAGTTTCATCAAAGGTTAAGTGCTAGCCTTTGCAGGTACTCCTCAAACCTCAATTTGATGAGCTGACTCAGTAGCTGCCAAGAATGACAGCACCATAATGGAGTAGTGAAACATTAATGAAATACTTGCATTACTTGAATTTCTCTGCACCATTCTTTGACCGCCAATCTCCTTCCACCATCAGCTGTAGGGCTAGTCCTATTAATGTCCAATAACTCCTCCTAACTCAATTTCAAGACTGAAATGGATTAACTAGATAGGTTGATCTCTGGAAAAAATATCTGTTGACTCAAGAAATACCCAGTAAATTTTCGAAGAGAAGTGGAGCTAAAGGTCTAGCTAGTTTGCATTATTTGACATCATTAATGTCAAGTAATACACTGGGTTCTTTCTGATGGTCTCATATGATATCACCCTGAGAGTCCTATCATCTACAATTACAATGAATTTCACCAAAGAAGTGGAGACAGCATCCTGAACTCTCAACTCCACACTTGGGATCATGGTCATTGCTCACATTATAGTTTAGAGAGAAGTTAGCCTACACATTGATTCAAAGGCATCCCTTTTACTCATCTACATGCATTCAATTCCAGTTATGACAGTTAGACACTTGGTTTTCTGTTTGAAAGACTATAGTATCATGATATATTCAATTAAATAGCCCAGCCTAAGATCCCATTATACAGAATATCCTAGTTATTGTACCTCCCTCAAGCAGTATCCATTTTGAATTAGATTAAGTTGAACAAGAATAATTTCAGACTTTTGAAAATACCATTTTCCTGTTTCCTTTTTCTAGATACTTTGTTGTGCTCCAATTAATTTTTGTAGCCTCTAGGTTCACTTGAAACATTATTTCCAGGGTGCCAAATACATGCTGTTGGTATTCATTCTGCCTTTAGCACAGAAATATTGGTAGTGCCAGCCAGAATGTTTTAAAAATGTGTTAATGCAGGTAATTTTCGACATTGTGCAGGTGATGTTGTGAGCCTATTTATATAAGAAAAAAATCTCTTAAAAGCAATGAGATTCTACTAAAATTTTTGATGATGGAGAATTATTAAAGAACATTCTTGAACTCCATTTTTCGGGAATCCACACACACACTGGCAGTTTTAGCAGGACCTTAGTCGTCCGAGCAATTTATATTTTATCAGATTAAATCATTTAATAAGAAATCACTGAATTTAATAGTGATAAGTTCCACCTTCAGTATTTCAAATAAATATTAAACTATTTCTCAGTGGAAGTCCATATAAGTTCAAGAAATATTCCAAGGAGCTCAGACTTCTGTGCAATGACTGTACCAAAGGAAGAGAGAATAAAAAGTTTCTATTTGTCAAGAACATCTGAAGAATTTCCCGGAACTGTAAAAGCAACAATCAACAGCGCATTTACAAACAGTGCTCTGAGTTTTTCACTGACATTACTGTTCTCCAAAGAATATACCTTGAAAAATTTTCCTACATTTCCTACACCTCCTACATGCTGCTTTTTCAAGTGAAAAATGTTCTACAATGAGAGGACTTGTTTATCAGATCAGCCTGCAGCTTCTAAAGAAATTGACCGAAGCCCCTGGTTAATGGGAGCTGCTAATTACCTGCAAAGATCTGGGATGTGTGTTCATTACTGGAATTAGTTAACTACACAATAAAGACTGACTGTTCACTCCAAGGAAGCCAAAGACATTTGTTTTAAATAGTTCTTACTGGAGCATTTGATTCAACAGTGAAGCTATAACTCTACTAACATGAATGGGAACTGAAGAGAAGGTAAAAAAACATCAAGCAAAAATGTAGAAAATTCCAAGAAAAGATAACTCTTGGGAGATCAGATTAGTAGCAAAATACAAATGATTCTGTTGCACTGACCTAAGTTGACTATGAAAGTATTATGGTACTTTTTCCCTTTCATCAATGGAATAGATATGTGACAGCTGGTTCAGCATACACTGAGAGGTCATAAATATTTGTGGCCCTGCCTTGGTTACTTTTAATATATTAAACTAGTTTTTCCAAGGAACATAAAGAGTACCAATTGCTAATTGGATGTTAATTATGCAATGATAACTTGTCCTACAGTTATTGCATTTTGTTATTTAATGTTATATTTATTAAAATAAACTGAGAAAAATTGGCTTAAATTTCAGGGAGTGAAAAGGAATAATGATGCTTTTCACCTATAATATATGCTGCGTATAGTATATCAACTGTCTCATCACTTGCTAAAATCTTGATATGGCCAATAAACATAGACATGTTCATGGCACTAATATCAGGAGCAATATAACATCGAACTCAATAGCAGCATAAAATGAATGATTTATAATACAGATACATGTTTTCTTAGAAGAAGTTGGAAATGTTTCAGGGAATAATGTGGTTGCCTCCAAAATACAACACAAATGTCACCCCCTCTGTGAATGAAAGCTTTCTTGCAGTCTCCTTGTAAGATGAATGAGTAATGATAGGTTATATTTGTACTTTGTACATGTGTTCATTTTTACACTTAGTACACTGTAATATGACTTTTGCCTCTCCTTCTTTCCTATTAAGCTTTGTTTTACTCAACTTTATATCCTCAAAATGCAGCATAGACATTCAATACATATTTGGTGATTTTAATCTCATTTTTTCTTCTGTGATGGATTAACTGACAAATTTTGGTCTCATTTACCATACTTACAACTTCCTACACCATGTATATATCCAGTTCTGCACAAGAGGAACTGATATTCAGAATGCCAATCTTGGAGACATTAAAGATTCCTTAAGTGCCTATGAATTGGCAATATTCACTTTTACACCTGTTCCAACCTCTATACTGCTATAAGATTTTGCTACTTAAGTTCATTTTCATGCGCAGAACCTTAAATAGGGGTATGTTTCAGCAAAATTATCCTCAGTGTGAATTACAATACCCCATAGTTTACTTACTGTATTTGTCTTGGACTATTTCTGTTGAAGGTGACAGATAATTCAAAGTGACTAAAACAGGACTGGTATTACTAGCCCACATAACTGAAAATCCAGGTACTACTGTGCCCAAGTCACAAGTCCCCGAGAGACCACCAAGGAGCCGATTCCTATGCAAACACAAAAGGGTCATTTATTTCAAGCTCGAGCTTGGACCCACAACCTTCACCAATGCAGCGGGTCAGGAATGTGAGCCCTGAGCCCAGGGCAGACAAAGCTTTTATGCATTACAAGGTGCAGGAAGAAAGGAACTTGCACCTGGCCTCTGCTGATTGGATGATTTAAAGTAAGGGTGGCTTGTATATTCTTTATTGGTTGAGTCCGGCTGGTGATAAGCTGCTGGCTGATGTAAAATGTAAGGTATGTTATCTTTAAGGGACAGGAGCATTGCTAGGGGAACTATCTGGGGTGAGGGTCACTGGAACAATGGGTGGTTTTTCCAGTATCTGGAGCAAAGCTTTCTTAGAACTAGGTTGGGGTTGAGGCTTCTTTCTTAAGATGGCTTTTTTTAAATGGACTTTCTCTTGCTCTCACATTCCCCCCTTCTCTTGTACATTGGGTCCAATCATGGGCCCAAAGTTTTTAAATGACAGAGATATATACAAATATATTTGTAGAAAGGTACCAGAATAATGATTAGCAGGGCTCTACCTGTGACACAGCCTGTCACAGGGAATGTCTCTTTCATCTGGTGGGGTGAGGTTCTATGCCTCACCTCAGTTGGCTCCCACGTTGCTCACCTGAGGACCCTTGTGACTGTGCTCGTCTTAGGTTGTTCCTCCTGTGAGGAATCTTACCCATCTTTGACTAGCCAGCCATCTCTTTGGACTAAACAGGGAGATAAATATAAAAGAGAGGACAGCCAACAGCTATAATTCTGGATAAAATCATAATATACATGATTATATTCTTGCAGCAAATGCAGGTGGGGAATCAGCATATGATTCACTTATTTCTTGAAGTTAATTCTTAAAAAGTAGCACAAGTATGTATTGGCTTTAAAAGATTAGCAACTGCACTCCGTACACACACTAGGAGAATAGGAATACAAATACATAGCAAAAGCAGAATAATCAGACAAATTAAAACAACATATTCCGGGAAACTGTTCACATCTCATATGTTCTTTTAACAGCAGATAATTTATGGTAGCACAATTTTGAAGCACTACAATTCGTACTTCTCCTAGCTTTTGATTGAGTTCAGATAATACAGAAGCAGTTAAATTTTTGTCTCACTGTATGCACAGACTAGCTTAGATATTTCTTTTTGCATTCTAATGACAAGTCCAGGAACCAGCAGGATGAATGCTGCTGCAACTGCACTAGAGGCGGGATCCAAAAGCTTCAAGTTGTTGTCACAATCAGACGGCAGAGCTTGGAGAAGTTTTTCGTGACTATTTCCAGGATAATCTATTAGAGCAGGAAGGATGTATCTCATGCCACATATAGAAGGCTTAGGGTGTGGACCTGTACCACCTGCCCTGCACCCAAGGTGGGCCGGGCCACTGTCTGCCTGCTAGAGCTACCCACAGCCAAGTGATGAGCTATGCCGAGACACCCTCCCCCATCTGCGGAACACTCAAACATTCCAGGCTAAGTCACCTTTGGCCCTTTGAGCTTTACCTGATCTCACTGAAGAAAGACTCTATAGCTTAATGTTTAACACAGTTTTGGTAGGGGGTTTCCTTGCATGTAGTTACATTGCTCCAACTGCAAACATTCTGCCTTGCTTCTTCCAGAGGCCCTCCCCCTACTCTCTGACTACACCCACAGTTTCTGTCTCATTCCCCCTTCTACAGATGGAAACCCTAGCTGCTGCTAGGGAAAGGGGGCAATGACTGCTCTGGCTGCTTCATGCTGAGAGGGGGCGCAGTAAGGGGTGCAGCTAGGTCCCTATCAATGGTCGGTCAAGAGGGCCTCGGAAGATGGGCACTTCTATTCTGGGTTTTATTGCTATCACCATTTGCAGTTTTGTGGCTTCTGTTCTGTTGAAATCCAGCTCTTCACTAGTTCAGGAGCAACAAAACAGTGACTATAAATGACAAAAGACTTGTAAATGAGAGTGGCTAAAGATCTGATGAGAGCTTACCACAATACAGTTGACATAAGGAAATTTGGATATTTTTGCAACACAAAACATCCAGCAACAAGGTTTAGCATCATTCCCTTTGACAGTGCTTTCCAGGTAATTAAGCAGGTAATTATATATCAGATAAATAAGCTAATTTAGCCAAATACTTTCTCCAATGAGAAAAAATTCTTCTGACATGTTCCAGGGCCCTCTGGAAAATATCAGAGGTAATTAGAAGTAAAATCACGTTTTAAAATTTGACTTTGGAAAGTTGTCAGAAGAAAGCTTCTTTGGCACTTACTTAAATAGGATTATAGGTATTTAACTAGAATGACAATAAAAAGGCTTAAATGCAAATACAGGTTACTCAGTTGTTAACAACACTTAACTTACCATCTTTTAATATGAAGATTCATTGTTTTTAATACTCAGAGAACTCATTGAGACTTTAAGCATGAGAAACTTCTTTGATAAAAACAATTAGAAAGTTCTTTGCAATCTATTAACATTAAGAGCAGACTAATCAGTTTAAGAAAACTTTGTCTTTTTAACTGAGAACAAAATTCTAGTTTTGCTGTGTACTTGATATCAAGACTCATTTGCTTTAATTTTACATAGTATGACCATGTCAATTTTTTCCACAAACTTTCTACAACTTTCTTTTTACATTCACTGTTCTCTCTCTTTAAATAAACACCTGTACTTTAGAACAGCTACCTTCTTTTACCCTAAATAAAATGAATCTCCATTCCTTATACCTTCTCTTGTTAAAACACACATCTTTTCTAGCAAGCAGAGATGTTTTCTTTATTACTTTAAGTAGTTTTAATTAGAACTTAAAACTATTAGGAACTTTAACTTTCAGTGAACACTGAAAAATAGGCTATGGTAAACTGCAACACTGGCATTCCTCAGATTGATACATTTATGGATATATTTTATCATTTCTGGAAATGTGCCTTATAGCACAATTTTTTACTAAGCACAAAACATCTTCATGTAACTTTGCAAAACTCTAAGAATTTTGGTTACCACAAAAATTCTTAGGCTGTTTGTAGGTATACACACTGTAACACCCTATAACACACAATTAATAAGCTGTTCACTTGCTACACTTAGTTTACTCAGAACTATGCTAGATTACTTATAAAACTTTTACTGAACATTAGACAAAGTCAAGCCTCTAAGCATTTTATTCCTGAAAGATTTAACAGATAACATCAATTGAAATGACTTTAGGTAAACAGGCAGCTGATAACTATAAGGACATGTCCATTTCAGTTTAACTTAAATTAGCATTAATGCTTATTAATACCATCTGGAGGTAGAAAAACATTTTTCTTTACTAGACACATAAACATGCAGCTTGAGATGCAATGACTACAGTTAGCAACACTTTTCATAAAAGAACACATACTCAGATAAACTGATACAAAGATACTGATATCCAATTGTAGAGGTCACTAGTGGCAAAAGGCCAGTAGTGTGGGGCTGATTTCCGCCTCCCTTTGCGTCTGGGGGACTCCGGTGGCTCGCAGCGGCAAGCAGCGGAGGCAGACTGCTCTCTCTGAGCCCTTTGTCTGGTATAGGGCGGGCTTCCTACTGGAACGTCTCTGCCCTCTGATCTCGGAGCAGCTTCTGCTTCCCCAGTGGGGGATGGTTGTGTCCTTCCAGACTTCCACACTGAGGTCATTTGCTCTTCCCTTAAACGGAGTAGAAGAGGTCTGACCCATTTTTTCAAAATAAAAAGCTATCGACAGCCCACCAAGTAAAAGCAAGCCCACAAACAAAAAGCAAGACAAAAAATGCCTTTGGTCATTCTGAAGCAGAATCAAAAGTGGGACGATGGCAGGGCGACCCGCCTCATTCCCTCAAATTAGGACCCAAAGGTCCTAAACAGATTAGGGGCACTGTATCCCGCTCAAATGGGCCCATTGGCCCTACTAATGGACATGAAGGCCCTACTAATGGGGCGTCCCCCTCAGATGGGCCTGTCGGCCCTAGTAATGGACCCGTTGGCCCTACTAATGGACCCATCGACCCTACTAATGAGGCGTCCCCCTCCGATGGGCCTGTGAGCCCTACTAATGGACCTGTTGGCCCTACTAATTGGGCGTTCCGATTCAGCCTCAGGCTTGACCTTCAGAAAGTGAAAGAGCGTAGTGCAACAAAAACCACAAACAATAGACATAAAATTTGCATCACTCACACGCACAAAGCTCTTACCAGCCGGCTCAGACCCTCCAGGTTGGGAGTCCTGGGGGTCTTGGGGGTCCCAGACGAGCCCCCAAATGTTGTGCCCAAGTCGAGAGTCCCCAAGAGACCACCAAGGAGCCGATTCTGATGCAAACACAAAAGGGTCATTTATTTCAAGCTCGAGCTCGGACCCACAACCTTCACCGACACAGCGGGTCAGGAATGTGAGCCCCGAGCCTAGGGCAGACAAAGCTTTTATGCATTACAAGGTGCAGGAAGAAAGGAACTTGTGCCTGGCCTCTGCTGATTGGATGATTTAAAGTAAGGGTGGCTTGTATATTCTTTATTGGTTGAGTCCGGCTGGTGCTAAGCTGCTGGCTGATGTAACATGTAAGGTATGTTATCTTTAAGGAGCAGGAGCATTGCTAGGGGAACTATCTGGAGTGAGGGCTACTGGAACAATGGGTGGTTTTTCCAGTATCTGGAGCAAAGTTTTCTTAGAACTAGGTTGGAGTTGAGGCTTCTTTCTTAAGATGGCCTTTTTAAAATGGAGTTTCTCTTGCTCTCACAGTACAAGTGGATTCACTTGCTAAAATAATGTCATCAGGAAACTCATTTTTGCTCTGTTCAGTGTTGACTTCATTTTCAACCAAGTATAATCAATATGGTGGAAAAGAAAATCAAAAGGATCTCCAGAATTATGTTATACTAGTTAAGCAATCCCAGCACTAAAAGATTGCTCTTTCCCAATAGTTCCAGTAAAGGGAATTTCTGTCTCTGTGAATTTGGTTATTCTAGATGTTTCATATGAGTGGAATCAAGCAATATTGTCATGTTGCATCTGGTTTATTTGACTTTGCATGATGTTTTCAAGGTCCATCCCTGTTGTACCATCTATGAGAATTTCATTCCTTCCTAATACTGAGCAGTATTCTACTGTATGTATATATCACATTTTCTTTATCCATTCATCCATCAATGAATATTTGAGTTCTTTCACCTTTTGGCTAATGTGAATAATGCTGTTATGAACATCAGTGTAAATACCTGTTCAGATCTCAGCTTTCAGTTATTTTGAATCTATTTTGGAGCAGAATTTTGGGGTGATGGTTCTATGATTAAATTTTTGAGGAATGACCAAACTGTTTTCCACAGAGGTGGCACCATTTTACATTCCCACCAGCAATGGACAAGGCTTCCAATGTCTCATCCGAACACTTTTTATTCTGGGTTCTGTTTTGTTTTAAATAAAAGCCATCCTAATGGGTATAAAGTGGCATCTCATTGTAGTTTTGATTTATATTTCCTTAATGATTAGTGATGATGAACATCTTTATTTAGGACTTACTGACTAACTGTGTATCTTTGAGAAATATCTATTCGAGTCCTTTGCCCACTTTTAAATAGGGCTGTTTTGTTTTTTTGTTGTAGGAATTCTTCATATAACCTGGACTTGTCAGATATGTCATTTGCAAATATTTTCTTCCATTCTGTGGATTGTCTTTTCACTTTGTTGATAGTGTTCTTTGATGCACAGATGTTTTGTTATCTTTGATGCACAAAAGTTTTTAATTTTGATGAAATGTATCTATTTTTTCCTCTGTTGTTGTGTTTTTGGTGTCACAACCAAGAAATATTTGCCAAATCCAATGTCAGGAAGCTGTCCCCCCACCCATGTTTTATATACATTCCAATTTTCATGCAACCGTCACACCATCCATTTCAAAACAGAACCACCATACCCATTAAATAATGACTTCCTAATGTTTCCTTACCCCAGCTCCTGCCTACCACCATTCTACTATTTAGGGTCCTTTGAGATTCCATATAAATTTTAGGATAAGGTTTTCTATTCCTGAAAAATATTTTTGATATTTTGATAGGAATTTAATTGAATCTGTAGATTGTTTAGGGTAGTATTTTCATCTCAACAATATTAATTCTTCTAATCCATGAACACTGGATATGGTACCAGTTATTTATCTTTTAATTTATTCCAGCAATGTTTTGTAGTGTTGAGTATTAAGTCTTTGGCTAGTGGGTTGAGTTTATTCTTAATTATTATTTTTTTTTACTTTATTAGAAGTAGAATTGTATTCTTTATTTCATTTTCAGATTATTCTTTCTTAGTGTAAGAAATTCAATTGACATTTGTTTTTGATTTTGTATCTTGCAGCTTTGTTGAATTTATTAGTATAATGTGTTCTTTTTTTGGAATCACTAGGGATTTCTACAGGAGATGATGCAACCTACAAACAGAGATATTTGTATTTCTTCCTTTCTAAGGAAGAATTTTGTTAAATGCTGTTTCTGCATCAAGATGCAGAAAATCATAGGTTTCTTCCCTTCATTCTGCTAATGTGATGTCTTATATAAAATTGATTTTTGTTTGTTGAACCATCTTTTCATATCAGAAATAAATCCACTTAGTCAGGATATATAATCCATTCAGTATGCTGCTGGATTCAGTTTTCTAGTATTTTGTTGAGGATTTTTGCATCAGGATTCACAAAGGATATTGATCTGTAGTTTTGGTGGGTTTTGTTTGTTTTTGGTTTTTGCTAGGGTCTGTCTGGCTTTGCATCAGGGTAATGCTGACCCAATAGAATTAGATGACAAGTTCTACTTCAATCCTTTAAAAGGGTTTGAGGAATGGTGTTAATTCTTTTTTAAATGTTAGGTAGGAGTCACCAGGGAAGACAACTTGTCTGTGGCTTTGATTTTTCTTTTTATTGAAGTATCACTGATACATAATCATATTGGCTTCAAATGCACAACACAGTAGCTCAACAGTTCCTCATATTAACTCCTCACTCCCTCTAGTGTGGTCACTATCTGTCAACAAAGAAGGATGTTACAGAATCATTGACTATATCCTCCATGCTGTACTATCTCCATGATCAACTTATATTTTGATAGAGAATTTTCATTCCCCTTTATCCCCCTTGCCCTCCCCACACACCCATGCCAAGCCCTCCCCCATGGTAACCACTAGTCATTTCTCAGTGTCTGTGAGTCTATTGCTGTTTTGTTCATTGTTTTTCTTTGTTTTTATATTCCACAAATAATTGAAATCATATTGTATTTGTCTTTCTCCACCTGGCTTAGTTCACTGAGCATAATACCCTCTAGCTCCATCCATGTGTTGCAAATGGTAGGATTT
>JAQQAC010016209.1:78950301-78971849 GCA_029783875.1 Phataginus tricuspis
TTTTTTTTCTGCATCAATATAGATGGGATTTTGTCTTTCATTCTGTCCATGTGGGTTTTTTTTAATAGTTGTTCATTTTATTTGTGCCTTTAGATCTTAAGTGAGTCTCTTGCAGACAGCACATTTTTTAAAATTATTTTTAAAATCCATTCTTCCAATCTGTTGTTTTTAACTAGGAAGTTTAATTCATTTGCATTTAAAGTAATTGCTAATAAGAAAGGAAATATTTTGCCATTTTGTTGCTTTCTGTATGTCTTATACCTTTTTAGTCCCTCTTTTACTCCATTACTGGCTCCTTTTGGCTTAGTTGACGTTTTGTAGTGACATGTTTTGATTCCCTTTTCATTTCCTTTTGCATATACACTATAGATATTTTCATTATGGTAAATGTGGAGATTACATATATGATCATAAAGTTATAAAACAATCTGTGTAATAATTTGAATTTATGCCTAATTAGTGTCACTTGCATACCAATATTATTTTATATAGTTCTGTCCCCTACACAATTGTATGCTTTTGATATCACAAATTACATGTTTATACACCATCCAGCTTCAAGTTACTGTCTAGTGTCCTTTCATTTCGACCTGAGGAACTCCCTTTAACATTTCTTGTAAGGCTCACTTAGTGCTAATGAACTCTCTTACCTTTTTTGAAAGAAAGTTTTGTTGTATATAGAATTCTAATTTGACAGGTCTTTTTTTCTTTTACTGCTTTAGATATATATTCCCACTGTTTTCTTGCCACCAAGGTTTATGTTGTGTAATCAGATGATAATCTTATTGAGGTTTCCCTGCTTCTCTGTTGCTGCTTTCAAGATTCTCTTTGTCATTGGCTTTTGACAATTTGATTACAATGTCTCAGGATAGGTCTTTTGGCTTTACCATACTTGGTGTTCATTGAGCTTCTTGGATTGATAAATTCATATCTTCCCTCAAATGTGGGATGTCTTTGGCCATTATTTTTTCATAGAATTACTCTGCCCCCTTCTTTATGCTTTTTCATTCTGGGACTCACATAATGCATGTTTTTCCACTGGATGATATCTACAAGTTCCTTAAGTGCTATTTACGTTTCTTCATTTTTCTTCCTTCTCTTCATACTCAATAATTTTAATTGTCCTATCATCATGTTCACTGATTCTTTCTCTGTCTGATCAAATTTTCTATTGAAACCCCCTCATGAATTTGTCAATGCATTTATTGTAAGTTTTTATCTTCCAATATTTCCATTTAATTCTTTTTTATAATTTCTTTATTGATATTCTCACCTTTTCAGACATGATTTTCCTAATTTCTATTATTTATTGTCTATGTTTTCTTCTAGTTCTTTGATAATATTTAAAGCATTTGTTTAAAATTCTTTTTTTAGTATGACTGATGTCTATGCTTCCTCAGGGGAGGTTTCTGGAAAATTTTTTTCCTTTGACTTGGCTGTGTTTTTCTGATTTTTTTTATGTCTGATTTTTATTGAAAATTGGACATTTGAAAAAACAGCCATCTCTCCTAGTCTTTGTAGATTGGCCCTATGCTAAGGCAGTTCTTCACCAAACAGCTTAAAGGTTTTTCTGGTCCATTCTGAGTTTGTGTTTTGTTTGGGTCTGTGCATAGCTACTTTGCTTCCTCTGGTTTAAGAGAAGGAACTGCAAACTGGGCTGCTGATTCCTCCAGACCAAGAACATGTAACATCAGGGATAATTTAGGACATAAGTAAATAAATTGCCATAAAATTTCCTACCATTTTAAATATGGCTTTTTAATAATTGGGTGTTCACTTAATTGCTTGCTGTAGACTTATGGTTGTTTTCCAGAGCTTCTGTAAGATTTGTTCAGTCAGGTTCTGGTTGTTTTTATGTTTCCCTGGGGTGTCAAGGACTTAGCACTTCCTAATCCAACATTTTGCAGATGTCAACTTCACAGAGTTGTGAAGCCAAAAGGTGGTTCGTAAGTAGGGCCTTTGAAGCATTACTAAATAAGTTTTAAAGTTTTTATTTTAGGTCAATTTATGTTTCACTGATATAAGAACTACCATTCCTAAATCTCAAAAGAAGCAGTAAAGTGTGGTGGCCAAGAAGATCAGCAATGCTACAGGGGGTATATTTGGATTGCCTAAGTAGATACAGGTATAGCTATAGTAGCCCATATCTCTTTCAAAGAAAACTAATATTCCAAGTGGAAACAAAGGTATTATGGGCTGAATTGAGTCCCCTCAAAATTCATATGCTAAAGCCCTTATTGCCAGCACCTCAGAATGCAGCTATACTTGGAGGTAGGGCCTATAAATAAATAAATAAGGTTAAGCTCAGTAATAGGAGTGGGCTTTAACTGAACATGAACAGTATCCTTATGAAAGAAATTAGACACCAGACACTTGTGCATGCAGAGATACAACCATGTGAATACACTGTGTGGAGGTGGCCATGTACAAGCCAAAGAGAAAGGCCTCAGAATAAAATAAACCTGCTAACACCTTGATCTTGGACTTCTAACTTCCAAACTGTGAGAAAATTAATCTCTTCTTTAAGCCTGTGGTATTTCCTTATGAAAGCCCGAGAAAACGGATACAAAAATATATCAGTGTCAGAATTAAATGAGAAGATAAAAGAAAGGGATTTTCCCTTCTAAAAAGTCTAATAAATGTTTTGTGCCTTAAGTTTTCAAACATGGGTCATATAAAATATTTTTTATATTATAGTACATAGAACTCAGTAAATATGTGTAGAGTTGAATTCACAGTAGTCCACATAATTTCTCTCTTTCATTTTTCCCCTCCTACTAGATCTCCAAGAGAGATAGCAGGTGGTTAGTGCAGCAAGGACTGGCAGGAGATAACAACAGGGAATGAATAGAACATGAATACAGATAGAAATCACTTATAAATAATTGGAGTGGAAATTGAATTTTTCCTGCATAAGGACTTCAATTTTCTCACACAGTAGAAGAAAAGACAATTTCCAAGAATTAGAAAGAATGAGATAGTTACCTATGAAAAGAAGCACACTTTTGAGATAGTTTCAGTGTTGACATCCTAGTTGAGTTGGAAGTCACAAATTTGAAATGATGCCAATCTGCACTGTTGTGGAGGAGTCATTAGATTTTCCAAAATCAATGAACTATTAGACTAGAGTTTTAGATGTTTTTTATTTAGGCACTGACGATATGCAAAATGATTTTGAGACCAGGGTATAGTAGAGAGGATCACTGAGTACTCAATGAACTCTTTTTCTTTTACTGAAAATTTCATTTCCCCAACTTTTCCCTGCCTAGCTAACTCTTGTTGATTGGGCCTAGGTAGTACTTCCACCAGTATGTTTGCTTAACCTTCTACTCCCACACATACAGCTATTGCCTAGGTGCCCATGATGCCCTATTCATACTGAAAAATTTGTACTTATTATATTCTAATTTTCTATTTTTATGCCTCATTTACCAGATTTTAAGCATCTTGAGGTCAGGAGCCATTTTTAATTAAGTATTTTATTGATGGTGACTTGATAGTAAACACTTAATACATGTATATAAGAGGGAAAGATCAGTGCTCGCTTCGGCAGCACATATACTAAAAATTGGAACGATACAGAGAAGATTAGCATGGCCCCTGCGCAAGGATGACACGCAAATTCGTGAAGCGTTCCATATTTTTTATTGCCCATGTAATTGTAGGTTAATGATACTAAAATAAAATAAATTATTAAAAAAAAAAAAGAGGGAAAGATCAATATCCCATTTTGCTAAGTAAATATGTAGAAAGAGAAATGTGTCAGAAAAATAGCAACATTGTGCATGTATAAGTACAAACATTCAAATAAAAATATATCCCATTATATAATTTATTTCCTTTTTCCAAAGGGTAGATGTAACAACAATTTTTGGCATGGTGCAGGGGTCAAAATAAGCACACTGGGTAACATAGGTTAACTACACAATTATTAGGCGGTAATGCATGGCAGTTAGTGTGGATCATGGAAAGCCTAATTTGACAATGGAATCATATACATACAGCCAATCAAGGGATTTCTGAAGACATGACAGGGGCTTTCAATGAAGTCTAGGCATTAAATGCCCTTTCTCTTCCTCCATCTCACTTATCAATGATTCTCCTATATTCAACTAATAAAAAAACTAGGGATGGATTTGATCTGATTGTGTTATAGGGTGATCAAGGGATGACATTTTTTTTAGAGCGGAATTTTAAAAATCCCAAAGACTTAATCCTTTTAGAAGTATCATTCTTAGACACTCCATAAATATTTATTGAGTGAATGAGTCTTCATCCTGCCCATGAATGATTATTGTCTGACAAAAAAATAGGGCTTATTCCTAAAATAACTGGAATGTTGAGGGAAGATTAAGACCTTCCTTACCTGATTCTTTGCTTCTTAATTTTCAAGAAAACATCAATTCAAAGGCCTAATATTTTGAAATATATCTATGTGTGTGTATGTACATATAATATACACATGTACATGTAATATGGTTTGAAATATATATACAGCTGACCCTTAAAAAACATGAGGGTTAGGGGTGCCAACCTCCACACAGTCAAAAATCTGCATATAATTTTTGATTCCTCAGAAACTTAACTACTAATAGCATACTATTGTCTGGAATCCTTACTAATAACACAAACAGTGAATTAACTAATATTCTTTCATGTGTTACATACTGTATTCTTCCTATATAGTGAACTAGGGAAAAGAAAATGTTTTTCCAAATTGTTGTAAATCTCCAAAAAATTTCCAACACATTTATTGAAAAAAACTGGGCATAAGTGAACCCATGAATTTCAAACCCGTGTTGTTCAAGGGTCAACTATGTTCAAATTAAAGCAGAATTTTTGTGATTTCTATGAATTCTGAATTTACTTCGTTTTCTTTAGAATTGGTTATTATTTGTCTCTATAACTGTTGAAAATATAACTTCAACTACTCTGGTATGGTGCTATATATAAGGTTGTATTGCTCATTCTATCTGTTCCCTAGAGGAATTGCAGATTTAAAGCTATATATAAACTTGAGATTATATTTCAGCAAAAAATGTCAGCTAATAAAGTCAGCATCAATGGTAGAAATATCATTATTACCTAAGCCAAGTATTGCTGATATTTCCCTCTTTTTAAATATATTTTCACCTACTGTCCCACATAACTAGATTTTATTCTCTTCAGTATGACCTCATTGAGTCTTACCCCACTCATATCTTCTTTACTATGCTCTAATTTCATTTACCCAATCCTCTTAAAGATTCAACAGCTGTATTAATGCCAAATAGATAATGGTGATAACTCCTCTAATTTTAAGAGTGTCTTTTGATGGCTCAGAGGAATTTTATGGAAACATTCAAAGAATGAGATTGTACCTTACATACTATCCATGCCCATAACTTAAGACTGCCCCAAGCAGAGATGTAGTTACAACAAATATTAAGTGTCAAATTGAACCAGACAAATGAATTGTATCCCATCAAGCACTTTCAGCATAGAAGTTGTATGTAAAGATACAAGATCTAATAAACTTTTGGATTCAAAATTGTTGGAGCTATTAGATTCAAAAAAATGAATAGTTGTGCTTGTAGTACCCAATCAAAATACTGAATTGAATTATATGGAACCTAAGCAAAGCTTCTAAAATAAAACTACAAAGTTTTGCATTCAAAGATGCTGCAACAAGAAAAGTCATAGGAAAATAAGAAAGAAATTAGGGAGAAATGATAAAACAAGCACAAGGAAATTGGGCACTTAGAAATACTTGTAAGTTGGAGAACTCCAACAGCCAGCAGAGCAGCTTGAAGACAGGCAAATAGCATTTTGGATACCATATTAAGTATGGATTAACCAGCTGGCAAAAGAAAGTCCTTAATGCAATATAACAAAACAATTTCCCAAAACAATAGGTTCAAACATTTTTATAGAAGCATATTGTTCTTGGTCATGCAAGGCCCCAGCTATGTGTGTGTGTGTGTGTGTGTGTGTGTATTTAGTCGTTTTTAAAAGGTTTCCTCTCTTTGGCTTCAATATAGTTTGAAAAATTCCAGCTATAACCACAATACAATTGATGCTTTCTGAAACTCAGTTTTATTCGGGCAGTTTAGATGCAGATTAAGGTAAAGACATCAAATATAATAGTAATACAATCTCTTAGCTGGGGAAAAGAATACTACTTATCCTCCTCAAATATTTTGTATGTATTGTCATAAAGGAGCCATTCCTAAATTTTTTGATTCCCCAAACATTACACAGGATGCTTTTTCTCAGAGGGAATTTTTTTTCATCAAACATTTAATTCTCAACAGGTCTTAACAGACTTGTTTCTCTTACTCAGTGCCTTAAGGAGAATATAGCCATTTCCTCCTAAATAGCAGCAATGATTGGGATACTAAGGAAGATGAAGAAATGGAAGCAAGAATACAAAATTAAGAACAAAAAAAAAACTAATAGAATAAACTGGCAAAGTTACAATACATACCAAAGTAGTCATTTATATGTTCAAATGTCATTTAACAAGTCACTAAAATAAATTGTATTTTAATTTTCTGAAAATACAGGACTGTGTCCTCAAGGGAGTCAATAAATTAAATAGTTGCAATTGGTGTTCTTTGTAATACATAATCTTAAATCTGAAATGGTTAAACTAGGTCATAGCGAAGGAGTCAGGGTTTCTGTACAGCTTACAGGAGGTTTTAATCACAAACTTCTCTGGGAAAACTGAGATAATGAGCTTCAGAGAATTGTAAAGTACACAGAGAAAAGCTACCAGCCTAACATGAAAAGAAATTTTTAAAGCACCAGTTTAAATTTTGTTTTTATCCAGTTGGAAGCAGTCCCCTCCATTCTCTTACCAGTCTACCTTCTAATCTTAAATCTATTCACTTTCCTACACACAGACATATAACCCACAGTTATACACATACCCATATAATTTCTTGTCACTTGGCAATAGTTAAAAGGAAAGAAGGGGAATTAATAGGTGGGTATAAGACTGTCTATACAGTGCTGAATATCTAAATGAATCTGAAATATATAAAGAGTAATAATGAATTAACTTGTATACTTATTATTTGTGCATAATTATGTATGCATGTTACACTTCAATAAAACATTTAAAAATTAATTTAAGCCCGTAAAAAGTGATGTAATATATGTAAGGTGCCTAGAACTGTGTGGATAGAGAAAAGATGCCCATTAGTCAAACTACCATTCCACAGAGCTGTAAATATATAGCTATTATATGTGTTTTATGTAAATAAGAAAAAAGTGTGAATTTGAAGACTATATAGTTCTCCATCCTCATTTTATGGACTGGGGAAACTCAGGTCCAGAATGGAGAAAGAACCCACTCACTACATTGCATAGATGGTTATTAGAAGAATCAGGTTATCTGATTTTTAGCCCAATGTTTGGTCTGCTACATGACATTTTCATTCTACATGTATCAATTTATCTCAAAACAAATATAATAAGTGGATACAAGCAAACTGATTAAAAGTATGCATGCTAGGAGATGGATTAAAGATGGCAGAGTCAGAAATGAAATAGAGGCTTCCTCCTAAAACCACATATAATATGAAAATATAATTAATACAACTAATTCTGAAAGAGCAACAGGAGAAAAGGGCTGTACCAGACTGCATACACCTGGAGAAAAGAATAAACCTCATGGAACAGGGTAACGTACCAAAGCCATGGTCTGGCAGGACCCAAAACCTTCCCCCACCCTAGATCACCAGCAGGAGGAAGAGAAATGGAGCAGCGATGGAATGGAGGCCTTGGACTGCTGAACACCTAGCTCTGGAGATCTGCTCTGGGAGCACAAACCAACATTTCATGGTGCTCTCATGATTATGGGGCTTGGAAAACTAAGACAGACAGAATACCTGGAGAGAATGAGATTCCAGCCACTCATGGAAAGCAGGGATCCACATCCAGCTGCTCTGGGACAAAAAAAGGCAATCAGTCTGAGAGATTTCCTAACAGCAAGAGGGCTGCTAAAGGAGCAAGGATTGCACAGAGCTTACTGCTCAGGAAAAAGGACAGGTAGACAAAATTGTCCAGGTGCACTCTGCCCAGCAGGTTGGGAAGTTGCATGATCATCAGGCACTCCAGCTCCCCCCTCTGTGATATGCAGCCTCCTGCACCTTCCTCCCAGCCAGCCCCTGGCTCACAAACCAGCAAATCCTACCCTGGTGTTAAGCCAGCCAGACGAAAGCCCAGCCTACAGCTGCTACAAATGCAAAGAATAGAGGCTTATACCTGTGTGCTCGGCCCACTGGTTCTGGCAGTGGAGACAGGCATAGCACCAAGGAAGCAGGAAACAGCTCTGTCCTACCCCCAGGCACCAACACTGCTCCCCTGCGACCCCTGAAATTGCTCCAGGGGCTGAGCAGCTCCAGAGAGTAGAACTTCTGGGCACTAGAGGGTGCCATATACAAATATGAAACATCAAAGTAACCTAATTCAAAGCAAAATTTTGAATACACCAGAGAAAAATTCAAATGAAATCAGTCGAATGAATCTTAATGCAAGAAATTTCAAAATAAAAATCATTAACATGCCCATGAAGGTACAGAAAAATATTCAAGAACTCAGGAATGAATTCCAGTCAGAGATCCAATCATTATGGAACACAATATCAAAAATGAAACACACAATGGAAGGTTTGAAAAGCAGATTTGATATGGTCGAGGAGATAATAAATGAAATAGAAATTAGAGAAGAGGAATACAAAGAAGCTGAGGCACAGAGAGAAAAAAGGATCTCCAAGAATGAAAGAATATTGAGGCAGTTCTGTAACCAATCCAAACAGAACAATATTCACATTATAGGGGTACCAGAAGAAGAGAGAAAAAGGGATAGAAAGTGTCTTTGAAGAGGTAATTGCTGAAAACTTCCAAAATCTTGGGGAGGAGACAGTCTCTCTAGTCATGGAGTTGCACAGATCTCACAAGGGACCCAAGGAAGACAACACCAAAACATATAGTAATTAAAATGGCAAAGATCAAGGATAAGGACAGACTATTAAAATCAGCCAGAGAGAGAAATAATATCACATACAAAGGAAAGTCCATCAGACTATCAGCAGACTTCTCAGCAGAAATCTTACAGGTCAGAAGGGAGTGGCATGATGTATTTAATGCAATGAAGCAGAAGGGCCTCGAATCAAGAATACTTTATCTGGCAAAATTATCATTTAAATTTGAAGGAGGGACTAAAAAATTTCCAGATAAGCAAAAGCTGAGAGTTTAGCTCCCAGCTATCACTGTAACCAACTCTACACTGTATTTTGGAGGGACTGCTATAGATGGAAGTGTTCCTAAGGTTTAATAGATGTCACCAGAGGTATAAAACCACAGTAAGGAAAGTAGAACAGTTAATTACTAAGCAAATGCAAAATTATGTCAACTACCCCGAAAGTCAATCAAGGCGTAGACAAAGAGTACAGAATATGATACATAATATATAAAGAATGGAGGAGGAAGAAAAAGGAGGAGAAAAAAATAACCTTTAGATTGTGTTTGTAATAGCATATTAAGTGAGTTAAGTTAGACTCTTAGATAGTAAGGAAGTTAACCTTGAAACTTTGGCAACCAGGAATCTAAAGCCTGCAATGGCAATAAGTACATACCTATCGATAATCACCCTAAATATAAATGGTCTGAATATACCAATCAAAAGACATAGAGTCACTGAATGGATAAAAAAACAAGACCCATCTATATGCTGCCTACAAGAGACTCACTTTAAACCCAAAGACATACACAGACTAAAAGTGAAGGGATGGAGAAAGATATTTCATGCAACTAATAGAAAAAAACAGGAGTTGCAGCACTTGTATCATACAAAATAGACTTCAAAACATAGAAAGTCACAGGAAACAAAGAAGGACAAACATTACACCATGATGAAGGGGTCAATCCAACCAGAAGTTATAACCATTATAAATATCTGTGCACCCAACACAGGAGTACCTACATATGTAAAAGAAATACTAACAGAATCAAAAGGGGAAATAGAATGCAATGTATTCATTATAGGAGACTTCAACACTTCACTCACTTCAAAGGACAGATCAACCAGACAGAAAATAAGTAAGGAGACAGAGGCACTGAACAACACAATAGAACAGATGGACCTAACAGACATCTACAGAACTCTACACCCAAAAGCACCAGAATACACATTCTTCTCAAGTGCACATGGAACATTTTCAAGAATAGATCATATACTAGGCCACAAAAGAGCCTCAGTAAATTCAAAAAGTTTGAAATTGTACCAACCTGTTTCTTAGAACACAAAGGTATTGAACTAGAAATAAATAATGCAAATAAAATTAAAAATCCCACAAACACATGGAGGCTTCACAACACCCTCCTAAATAACCAATGAATCAATGACCAAATAAAAACAGAGATCAAGCAATATATGGAGACAAGTGACAATAATTCAACACCACAAAATCTGTGGGATGTGGTGAAGGCCATGCTAAGAGGAAAGTATATTGCAATACAGGCCTACCTCAGGAAAGAAGAACAATCCAATATGAGCAGTCTAAACTCAGAATTAATGAAACTAGAAAAAGAAGAACCAATGAGGCTGAAAGTCAGTAGAAGGAGGGGCATAATAAAGATTAGAGCAGAAATAAATAAAATTGAGAATAAAACAATATAAAGAATCAATGAAAGCAAGAGCTGATTCTTTGAGAAAAGAGACAAAATAGATAAGCCCCTAGCCAGACTTATCAAGAAAAAAAGAGAGTCTACACACATAAACAGAAATGAGAAAGGAAAAATTACTATGGACACCCCAAAAATACAAAGAATTATTAGAGAACACTATGAAAAATTGTATGTTAACAAACTGGATAACCTAGAAGAAATGGACAACTTTCTAGAAAAATATAACCTTCTAAGACTGACCCAGGAAGAAACAGAAAATATGAACAGACCAACTACCAGCAATGAAATTGAACTGCTAATGAAAAATCTCCCTAAGAACAAATTCCTTAACCAGATGGCCTCACCACTGAATTTTATAAAACATTTAGTGAAGACCTAATACCCATCATCCTTAAAGTTTTCCAAAAAGTAGAAGAGGGAATACTCCCAAACTCAATCTATGAGGCCAGCATCACTCTAATACCAAAATCAGGCAAAGACACCACAAAAAAATAAAATTACAGACCAATATCCCTGATGAACATAGATGCAAAAATACTCAACAAAATATTAGCAAACTGAATTCAAAAATATCATCCATCATGATCAAGTAGTATTTATTCAAGGGATGCAAGAATGTTACAACATTCAAAAATCCATCAACATCATCCACCACATCAACAGAAAAGGGACAAAAACCACATGATCATCTCCATTGATGCTGAAAAAGCATTTGACAAAATTCAACATCCATTCATGATAAAAACTCTCAACAAAATGTGTATAGAGGGCAAGTACCTCAACATAATAAAGGCCATATAAGACAAACCCACAGCCAATATTATGCTTAACAGTGAGAAGCTGAAAGCTTTTCCTTTAAGATGAGGAACAAGACAAAGATGCCCACTCTTCCCACTTTTATTCAACATAGTACTGGAGGTCCTAGCCACAGCCATCAGACAACGCAAAGAAATAAAAGGCATCCAGATTGGTAAGGAAGAAGTTAAACTGTCACTGTATGCAGATGACATGATACTGTACATAAAACACCCTAAATAATCCACTTCAAACTACTAGATCTAATATCTGAATTCAGCAAAATTTCAGGATACAAAATTAATACACAGAAATCTGTTGCATTCCTATACACTAATGATGAACTAGCAGAAAGAGAAATCAGGAAAACAATTCCATTCACAATTGCATCCAAAAGAGTAAAATACCTGGGAATAAACCTAACCAAGGAAGTGGAAGACCTATACTCTGAAAACTACAAGACAGTTATGGGAGAAATTAAAGAAGATACCAATAAATGGAAACACTTCCCATGCTCATGGATAGGAAGAATTAATATTGTCAAAATGGCCATCCTGCCTAAAGCAATCTACAGATTCAATGCAATCCCTATCAAAATACCAACAGCATTCTTCAATGAAGTAGAGAAAATCATTCTAAAATTCATAAGGAACCACAAAAGACCCCGAATAGCCAAAGCAATACTGAGAAGGAAGAATAAAGCTTGGGGGATTATGCTTCCTGACTTCAAGCTCTACTACAAAGCCACAGTAATCAAGACAATTTGCTACTGGCACAAAACAGACTCAGAGACCAATGGAGCAGACTAGAGAGCCCATATATAAGGTCAATTAATATATGATTAAGGAGCCATGGACACACAATGGGGAAATGACAGCCTCTTCAACAAGTGGTGTTGGCAAAATTGGACAGCTACATGCAAGACAATAAAACTAGATTATTGTTTAACCCCATACGCAAAAGTAAACTCAAAATGGATCAAAGACCTGAATGTAAGTCATGGAACCATAAAACTTTTAGAAGACAACATAGGCAAAAACCTCCTGAATATAAACCTGAGCAACTTGTTCCTGAATGCATCTCCTCAAGCAAGGGAAACAAAAGCAAAAATGAATACATGTGACTACAAAAAACTAAAAAGCTTCTGTACGGCAAAGGACACCATCAACAGAACAAAAAGGCATCCTACAGTGTGGGAGAATATATTTGTTAATGACATATCTGAAAAGGGGTTAATATCCAAAATATATAAAGAATTTACACACCTCAACACCCAAAAAGCAAATAACCCAATTAAAAAATGGGAGGAAGATATGAAGAGGCAATTCTCCAAAGAAGAAATTCAGATGGCCAACAGACACATTAAAAGATGCTCCACATCGCTAATCATCAGGGAAATGAAAATTAAAACCACAAGGAGATATCACCTCACACCAGTTAGGATGGCCAACATAGAAAAGACTAGGAACAAAAAATGCGGGTGAGGACATGGAGAAAGGGGAACCCTCCTACACTGCTGGTGGGAATGTAAACTAGTTAAACCATTGTGGAAAGCAATATGGAGGTTCCTCAAAAAACTAAAATAGAAATACCATTTGACCCAGGAATCCCACTCCTTGGAATTTACCCAAAGAATACAAGTTCTCAGATTCAAAAAGACATATGCACCCCTATGTTTATTGCAGCACTATTTACAATAGCCAGGAATGGAAGCAATCTAAGTGTTCGTCAGTAGATGAATGGATAAAGAAGAGGTGGTACATATACACAATGGAATACTATTCAGCCATAAGAAAGAAACAAATCCTACCATTTGCAACAACATGGATGGAGCTGGAGGATATTAGACTCAGTGAAATGACCCAGGCAGAGAAAGACAAGTACCAAATGATTTCCCTCATTTGTGGAGTATAAAAATGAAACAAAACTGAAGGAACAAAACAGCAGCAGACTCACAGACTCCAAGAAGGGACTATCGGTTACCAAAGGGGAGGGGTGTTTCAGGGCAGTTTGGAAGGGATGGAGATGGGGATTGACGGGTATTATGTTTAGTACACATGGTGTGAGGGGTCATGAGGAAAACAGTAATACATCAGAGTTCTTTTTAAAATAGATATATTTTACAGATAGGGAAACCATGGCTTAGAGAGATGAAGTAATTTGCCTGTTATAATAAAGTATTAAATAGTAGAGTTGGGAGGGATTCAATTCCATTATGGAGACTTCATATCCTGAACACGTTTGTCCACAACACATGCCTAATAATGCTGTAATTTTTTCAATTAATGTTTGATCTGTATCCATGGGAATATTGAAACAACTGATTAAAATTTTAAAAATTAAATTAATTTGTTTTTGAACAGCTTGTTTGGCCTATGTTGCCCTGATACCTAAGACAAGAATTCTTCACTTACCAAATTAATTTTTCTACCCTTCTTGGTGCTCCCTGCATTTTCATAAATGGTTCTATTTATATTTTAATGCTGCACCTTATTGAGAGAAATATTAAAATTCTGTTAGAATTTTTACATCCATATGAGAATCCTTTCACTGCAACTTCAATACTTCTTTCAAACACTTACATCATTTTGTGTCTTAACAGTGCCACAAAGATGCTACTACTGTATATGCTTTCCTTTGATACTTTCAGTACACATTCAATGATATCAAGCTTTAATGACTGTATCAACATTCTTATCATTTGATAACTTAGAGTTTAGTTCCTACATATAATGAAGTGGGTTGCACTAAAATGGATGATATTTAGAATGATAATATCTTGATTTTACTTTGAAAGTTTCCATTTTTTACTCAATATCACATATCGACATTAATTACATATTAATTAAAAGTCACATAACCTGTTATTCCATAGCAAATGAACGAATTGTCCCCACATCTACTACGAGCCTAATATATGAAAATGCAAATATTCATTAAGATCAAATATTCATTAAGCCATTTAAATTTACATCTTCCCTATTTGTTTTCATTTATTATGTTTCCTACTTATTTAAAAGGGATTTGTAAACTGCTATGTCATACAAGTAATTTGGCTAATATTTATACTGTGCTATAGGTAAAGGAAGATGATTTATTTTCTCATAGAATTATTGCCATAAAATTATTTAAACAGTCTAAAATTTTCAGTTTGCCTAACTGGAAGCAGTGTGTGGTCCACTGGTTCCCTGAGGAGTCTCACATAGGAGTATTATAGTTATAATGAAAAAATAGATCACCTAATTGTTCATATTCCGATTCCAAAGACAGGCCAACATCCATCAACAGGAAGAAATAGAGACTTCTGCAGGAAACATTCTCTTGAAATATATAGCAGAAAATGAATTAGCAAATTCTTTAATTTAAAACATCATATATAAATAATTATCTCCAGGAGTTGTGCAGTGTGTTCACCCTTGCCAGAATATTTTGCTGTCTAGTATTTTACTTGATACACATCCCACTGAGATAAAAATATTATATCTACTTTATACACCAAGAAGCTAAGGCAATAGGATATCAAATGATGTGGTTGAATCTAAGTAAAATTTAAATTAGAAACTCATTTTTTCCCACAGCATCAAATTGTTTTTGCAATTTGTTTTTCCTGCCAAGAAATCTGTGACTTATGAATATAAACTGTGTCTACAAGGAAAAATGGGGTCTGCAATGACTCAGACACCCCATAATTACCTCCACAGATTCAAAGACCATCTATTCAACACTACACAAAATAAAATTATAAAAAGGAGAAGGCTGAGCTTTCTTTTGGCGTTTCTCCCACCTTAATTTTATTTTTTACACTTCATAATACAATCAGAAAATACAGCATAATCTGCCCAGTTATCTTTCCCATGAAGAATATCTGAATTCAGATAGGATGGAATTTTGTTTACATCTCTTCCCAGGGATATAAGAGACACACATATCGCTATAATAAAACACATAAGTTTTTTAATGTATTAATTCTAATTATGTGATTTTTATAGCATAATATTCATAAATGTTAATGTCCACAGTTAGAAATAAGTGGTATACATTAGAACATTTTTGCTTATAATATCCTATAATGTATGGTGATCAATTATTTTGGAATGTTTTATGATTAGTGTACTTATTTTATTCTAATATGGATTATGGCTAAAAGTAATAAACTGAACTACTTTACCAGTGATATAAAAATCAGATTTCATATTCATTTTAAAGTACTTTTCAGAGCTAATATTATATTATTCTTACTAAAACTCTTCTCCTTAGCCAAAAATATTATTTTACTCTGTTTTAATATCTTAGAGATACATATCTAAATCTGTGTATGTATGTATATATTTCTAAAACTGCATAAAATTATTAGTAAAGAAACTTCTTCCTTACTCATATTTTAAAACTAGCCATTAATCAATTTGCATGATTTCTTTTAAAGATGGAAAAGGATTAGTGACAGGATACATTATAATTTGCATTTTTCCTTTATTAATGCAGAAAATCATTTTAATGATCAGCTCTTTTACTTCATCAACACTTCTAGGAAAATTGTCCACTTAACAGTATTCCAACCAATTTGACCTTTTCCCCTTTAACTGAACAGAGGTCCTTTTCATAATCTTTACATTTCATAAAAAAACCAAAAATATCTTTGGGAGTTCTTTGTATTAAAGGCAGCC
This sequence comes from Phataginus tricuspis, assembly GCA_029783875.1. Classification (NCBI taxonomy): domain Eukaryota; kingdom Metazoa; phylum Chordata; class Mammalia; order Pholidota; family Manidae; genus Phataginus; species Phataginus tricuspis. The sequence continues at coordinate 78,966,434 of JAQQAC010016209.1, forward strand.
CCAAGGATGTTACAGTTTTCAATTGTAAGTGAAGATAAAAATTCCCTTAAATTGAAAATGTCTCTTCCATTCTCAGCCTTTCAGATCTCTTAGGAAAGTTGGATCAAATTAGTGGTTCTTTCAAAGGCAGGAAATGTGTACAGAAAAAAATATGTAATCTGAATTAGACATTTTCAAGATTTTGAATCCTATCAATGGACTCCACAGATTTCAATTGTGATCACTCAAACAATTTCAACAGGTAAGGGAGTGCACTTATTTTCAATAGTTTTGTGACACTTAATTATATATATTCTACTATAGGGCAAATATATGCCATTTAAGCAGCAGTAAAAATAAGTAACTTGTTTATTATTCTCTGTTATAAGAGCAGTCAAAAGAAGTATCAGGTGGTTTAAGGAAACCATAAATTTATAACAATGTAGGAATTAATTTATTCCTATTCTGCCCCTACCTTTCTGCTTGATTTACTTCAAAAAAGATATTTTGATAAATGCTAAGGGATTCTGGTGGGAAATCGTATAATACTCTATAATTCTGTAGTATTGAAGTGGTGAGTCAGAAAACATGCAAATCAAAATTTTAAATGTTTATGTAGGACCTTATTCTTCATTTTCCGGAAACAGCAGAAAACTTTTTTTTTTTAATGAAACTTACCTCTTCCCATTCCCTTCAAGAAGCTGACCATAACTTGATCACTTTCTTTGCACTATATAAAAAATTGATTTTGAACAACCAAATCAGTAGCTCTATAATATGGTTTCACTTACAGAAGAAATAAAGAATAGGAAGTAAGATTTTTTTAAATGTTCAGCTTTTATTCGCAATATAGTCAGGATAATATAGAAACTGAATATATTGACTTTAGAATGAGTCTCCCAGAAAAGGAGACATATTATTATACAGTTGGAAGAAAAGCATTATTAGTAATGGTGTTTCTTGAAGGAGTCTTGAAAAAAATACCTACATATATGAATGTATAAACACATATCAATATTCAGGTTGGTAATAGGAGGTGTACACTTGGAACATGGTACAAATGGTTACACTGGTAATATTTATTGCATGAAAATGTTTGCTCTATCCAGATCTCTATATCTCACAGCAAAGGTCCAAGTGACTACAGTGAAACTGCATCTATAACAGGCCCCTTACAAGTTTCTCTCCTAATAAATGAAATTTCTAAATTTTTATTCTCATAGGTCCTGCCTCCCTAAAACAGAGTACAAAAGATTTGAAAAAAGTATTTTTCCCATTTGGACCTTAAAAACTCCATGAAACAGAAAGTACTTGGGGTAAAATGAGTCCAGTGAGGATATTTTTTTATTGAAGTATAGTTGATTACAATATTACATTGAAAAAAGTGTTTCAACAGTTACACACATTATTAAATACTCACCGCAATAATGCAGTTACTATCTGTCAACATAGCAAGATGTTACAGAACCATTGACAATATTTTCCATGCTGCACTTCCATCTCCATGATCAACTTATATTATGATTGAAATTTTTGTGCACCTTTATTCCCCTCCCCCTCCCACCTACCTACCCCAACTCCTCCCTAATGGTAACCAATAGTCACCTCTTAGTGTCTCTGAGTCTACTGCACTTTTGTTCATTTTATTTTGTTTTGTTTTTAGATTCCACAAATAAGTGAATTCATGTGGTATTTGTCTTTCTCCACTTGGCTTATTTTACTTAGTATAATATACTCTAAGTCCATCCATGTTGTTGTAAATGGCAGAATTTCTTTCTTTTTTATGGCTGAATAATATTGCATGGTGTATATGTATGCAAAATTTGTTGACAAAAAATTTGTCAACAAAGAATTGTATATTCAGCCAATCTATTCTACATGTAAAGTAAAAATAAAGCTATTTTGAAATAAAAAAGAGCTGAGGGATATAGGATTAAAGATGGTGGCGCAATAGGTAAGACACAGGCTTTCTCATAACACCGCATATAATATGAAACTATAATTAATGCAACTACTCCTGAAAGAGAAACAGAAAAGAGGACTGAGAAAGACAGCATACCCCAGGAGAAAAGAGCAGACCTCGTGGAACATGGTAATGTACGAAAGCTGTGGCCTGGTAGGACAAAAGCTCTTCCCCCAACCCAGTTCACCGGCAGGAAGAAGAGAAGTGGAGCGGGGAGGGAGTGGAAGCCCAGGACTGCTGAATACCTAACTCTGGAGTTCTGTCTGGGAGCACAAACCTACATTTCATGGTGCTTGCATGGTACTCTTGTGAGTAGGGGGTTGGAAAGGTAAGATAGGCAGAATTCCTGGAGAGACTAAGATTCCAGCTGCTTTTGGAAAGCAGGGATCCATATTGGCTGATCTGGAACAAAAGAAAGGTGGGCAGTCTGAGAGACTTCCTAACAAGGAAGCCTTTAGAAAGAGGGCTGCTAAAGGGGCAAGGATTGCACAGAGCTTTCTGCTCAGGAGAAAGGACAGGTAGACAAAATTGTCCAGGTGCACTCTGCCCAGCAGGTGGAGAGCTTTCACAATCTTCAGGTGCTCCAGCTCCGTGGCTGGCTACATAGCTCCAAGGACCACCTCCATGATACGCAGCCTACTGCGCCTTCCCCCGACCAGCCCCATCTGGCTCGCAAAACGGCAAACCCTACCATGGCAGTAGGCCAGCCAGAGGAAAGATCTGTCCACAGCAACTAAAAAAACGCAAAGCACAGAGGCTTACAACTGTGTGCTTGGCCCACTGGTTCAGGCAGTGGAGTGAGGCACAGCAGTCATGGAGCAGGAAACAGCTCTTTCCTCACCCCAGGCACCAATACCACTTGCCTATGACACCCAACATTGCTTCAGGGGCGAGCAGCTCCAGGGAGTAGAGGTTCTGGGGACTAGAGGGCACCATATACAAATAGGAAATGCCAAAGGAACCTGGTTCAATATAAAATTATTAATACACCTCCTGAGAAAGATTTAAATTACATAGACCTCATGAATATTCCTGAAAAGGAGTTCAAAATAAAAGTCATTAACATGCTCATAGAGATACGGAAAGATATTCAAGAACTCAGAAATGCATTCGGGTCAGAGATCCAATCATTGAAGAGCACAATGGAGGGTATTAAAAGCAGATTAGATACAGTGGAGGAGGCAATAAATGAAATAGAAATTAGAGAAGAGGAATACAAATAATCTGAGGCACAGAGAGAAAAAAGGATCTCTAAGAATGAAAGAATATTGAGAGAATTGTGTGACCAATCCAAACAGAACAATATTCACATTACAGGGGTACCAGAAGAAGAAGAGAGAGAAAAAGGGATAGAAAGTGTCTTTGAAGAGGTAGTTGCTGAAAACTTACCCAATCTGGAGAAGGAGATAGTCTCTCAGGCCATGCAGATGCACAAATCTCACAACACAAGGGACCCAAGGAAGACAAAACCAAGACATATAGCAATTAAATTGGCAAAGATCAAGGATAAGAAAAGATTATTAAAAGCAGCCAGAGAGAGAGAGAAATGAGATCACATACAAAGGAAAGCCCATCAGGCTATCATCAGACTTCTCAGCAGAAACCTTACAGACCAGAAGGGAGTGGCATGATGTATTTAATGCGATTAAGCAGAAGGGCATTGAACCAAGATTACTTTATCTGGCAAGATTATCATTTAAATTTGAAGGAGGGATTAAACAATTTCCAGATAAGCAAAACCTGAGAGAATTAACCTACCACAAACCATCTCTACAGTGTATTTTGGAGGGACTGCTATAGATGGAAGTGTTCCTAAGGCTTAATAGCTATCACCAGAGGTAATAAAACCACAGTAAAGAAAGTAGAACAGCTAATTACTAAGCAAATGCTGAATTTAACTATCCCCAAAGTCAATCAAGGGATAGACAAAGAATACAGAATATGATACCTAATGTATAAAGAATGGAGGAGGAAGAAAAAGGAGGAGAAAAAAAAGAACCTTTAGATTGTGTTTGTAATAGCATATTAAGTGAGTTAAGTTAGACTCTTAGATAGTAAGAAAGTTAACCTTGAACCTTTGGTAACCAGGAATCTAAAGCCTGCAATGGCAATAATTACAAACCTATAAATAATCACCCTAAATGTAAATGGACTGAATACACCAATCAAAAGGCATAGAGTTCCTGACTGGATAAAAAAACAAGACCCATGTATATGCTGCCTACAAGAGACTCACTTTAAACCCAAAGACATACACAGACTAAAAGTGAAGGGATAGAGAAAGATATTTCATGAAACTAATAGAGAGAAAAAAAGCAGGAGTTGCAGTACTTGTATCAAACAAAATAGACTTCAAAACAAAGAAAGTCACAAGACACAAAGAAGAACATTACATAAAGATAAAAGGGTCAATCCAACAAGAAGATATAACCATTATAAATATTAATGCGCCCAACACAGGAGCATCTACATATGTGAAACAAATATTAACAGAATTAAAAGGAGAAATAGAATGCAATGCATTCATTCTAGGAGACTTCAACACTCCACTCACTCTGAAGGACAGATCAACCAGACAGAAAATAAGTAAGGAGACAGAGGCACAGAACAACACATTAGAACAGATGCACCTAAAGACATCTACAGAACTCTACACCCAAAAGGAGCAGAATACACATTCTTCTTAAATGTACATAGAATATTTTCAAGAATACATCAAACCCTAGGCCACAAAAAGAGCCTTGGTAAATTAATAAAGATTGAAATTGTACCAACCAGTTTCTCAGACCACAAAGGTATGAAACTAGAAATAAATTACACAAAGAAAATGAAAAATCCCACAAACACATGCAGGCCTCACAAAATGCTCCTAAATAACCAATGGATAAATGACCAAATAAAAACAAGAGATCCAGCAATATATGGAGACAAATGACAACTATAATACAACACCACAAAATCTGTGGGACGCGGCGAATGCCGTGCTAAGAGGAAAGTATATTGCAATACAGGCCTACCTTGGGATAGAAGAACAATCTCATATGAACAGTCTAAATACACAATTAACAAAACTAGAAAAAGAAGAACAAATGAGGCCCAAATATTAGAGCAGATATAAATAAAATCGAGAAGAATAAAACAATAGAAAAAAATCAATGAGAGGAAAAGCTGGTTATTTGCTAAAATAAACAAAATAGATAAACCCCTAGCCAGACTTATCAAGAAAAAAAGAGATTTACACACATAAACAAAATCAGAAATGAGAAAGGAAAAATCACTATGGACACCACATAAATAGAAAGAATTATTAGAGAACACTATGAAAAATTATATGTTAACAAACTGTATAACCTAGACTAAATGGACAACTTTCTAGAAAAATTCAACCTTCCAAGGCTGACCCAGAAAGAAACAGAAAATCTGAACAGACCAATTACCAGCAACGAAATTGAATTGGTAATCTAAAAACTACCT